>JAVUNC010000004.1:25745000-26950000 GCA_032173965.1 Sitta carolinensis | reverse complement strand
AAAAAAAAAAAACAAAATATATATATATATATATATATATAATATATATATATATATATATATATATATATATAAAGCTTCATTACAAACTAGACATTTAGACATTTATATTCAGTCCTTTCATAGTGATCAAAGCCAGACATGAAGATGATGAAGAATTGGCTCCAGAAAATGTGCACAAGAATCATGGCATTACCAAGTTTGCTTATTTAGATTTTTCTGTCGTAGCCATTTTTGCTTCATGTCACTAAAACCACAAATTTTCCAAATTTTTTTAAGCAATGTATTCATGTTCCCTACTGAATATTAATAACCACAATAAATATAATACTTCAGGGCTTTTTTTTTTTTTTTTCCCTACTAGATACTAGATTTTCTAAATTCAACTGAAACCTGAACTCCCTTTTTCAGGAACTGTGTGTTCATATTTAAGAACATGCAGGCAGACAGACAGGAAGTGGCTTCCAGTAGCTAGAAGATACCTTGGAAAAAACTGCCAGACTCATGACAGTTATATGGATGTCTAAATCATATAGTACTAGTTCACTTAAATTTAAAATAAAAGCTTCATCAACTAGACATTTGTATGCTGTGAATTTGCAGACATATATTCTAGAGAGAGAAATAAAAGATTAGCTTATATTCTCTGCTTGTTGCATAGGTGCATTAATATTATAATATTAACAGGGCCAATGTCTATATATAAAGAGACTCTTCATTTACAAGATCTGATATGAAAGCAGAAGAATTATGAACTATTGGAAGAAGGATTGAGGTCACATTAAATGAGACAGAAGCTTCATATAGTTCCTGCTGGATTTACTAGTCAGAGAAGAATTGAAGCAGCAACTTAACAGAATATCTTATGAATCTGTACTTTAAAAATTACAGACCATGGTTTTTATAAGTGTTTTCTTAATAGCAAAAATTAAATTATAGATAGGAATAGTATGTCAAGAAAAAGTTTAATAATATATTTTGTATAACTGGTTGTATGAGAAAGCACATAGAAAATTCCTTATTTGTTTGGGTTTTTTTTAGTGTTATACTAGCAAAATTGAAGTTAACTTAATGAAATAATTAAAAAAAGAATCTGATGTGATGCTGCTGTCTACAATGACATATCTCTTTACAAATAAATATCCTTGAGACCAAATACTCTGAGCTCTGGGTTAAAAGCTAAATTAAAAACTATAACTATTTGTATCAGTGCATGAGTTGCATATTTGCTTTTCTGAACTTTAAATATGCCTGAATTATTTTGACACTATTATATTTCAGTGTTCCTTGAAAATAGCCTAATACCATTGGCCACAATAATGGTTCCAAGAGGTAAAACTGAAAAACGGAAAATTTGGCAGAAATATACCTGTCCTTCTGAAACAGTGGGGTACTCTTTAAAGTTGAATCATTAATGATAGTCACTCAGGTCTCCTCACTGTTGGAACAGTGTCCAAAGGTTTGATTTGAAAATAGAGAATAATCTCCTAGGTATCAGGGTCACTCTTTTTAAGTGCTATTTATATATAAAGAGTTCTATTACATTTTTACCACACATTTTCAAGTTGTTATTCAAGCATATATTACTTGAAATCGGATTGCTAAAATAGTACTCAATGAATGTTATCACATTTTACAATTTATTGTATTTTACGTCTTTCTTTCATCCAGTAAATAGAGCATTTAATTTTTTCTTTTATTTTCTGTCAAGTCAAAAATTAACTAAATGCCAAAATTAACTAGCAAAAAAAAAAAAAAAAATTCTTAATATGAAACCTTAACAGACAAAATATAATTCTAACTGGAGTAAGTTCTATTTTACAGCTGTATTTTACACTGTAGAACTAGAGGAAGTGCAAAACAATAATGAAATCTCTTAGAAAATAACATTTTCTCTTCTGTTTTGAAATTACTGGGGCTCAAAAGGTAATTATCTGAATTCATCCCAAGTGAAACTGAGCTTAGATGAAAGATGGTGACAAATGACTGTATATTTTTATTTCAGCCTCCATTCATTCTGTTGCGGACCACTTGCCCAAGGTGCAAAAATCATATCTGGATACCACCTCCCAGCTCCTGAACACTTTCAATCTTTTCTCTGTGCTAAAAGTATAGAATAAAATGTTTTTAATAAAAATAAAGAATAAAAGCATAGAACAAGGTGGGTTTATTCATTGCTTGGAACATATAATCACTTGTTCTTTCTCAAAAAGAAAGAGAGGCAGTTCCTAAAATTCTTATGTGGTGAGGGCATTTTCCTAAATTAAAAGAGATTTGAAGACATCATTTTCAAGCCTCTTAAACATGTTGTTAAAGTAACTATTTGAACACAGTGTCTGCACTTTACAGATAAATAGTGTAGGTACAACACATTCTACAGTACTAGATGATTATGATGTAAAAGTACAAAAGGAAAAAGTATTTTTTCTGTCGATGTCATGCCAGTATATAAAATTGTTAAATTATCACTAATCAACATACCAAATGATTATGATAATGTGAGTGATGCAAGCTGTCAGAAAGAAATTTTTTGTCTGAGAGTTGTCCAAATTTCAGTAAAAATTCTGGGAGCTGAAATCACCTTGGAGACAGTAGTTTCATGTTTTGGAACTGAGTTCCTGTCTCATCAAGGAGGATCTTGTACATAGGATAAATAGGAAAACTCTCATTTGGTAAATTATACTGGACCTTAGGTGTGATAAGGGCACAAACAGGTGACTGGTGTTTCTCATAACAGGTAGTTTTGACTTCTAACAGGAGAAACAGAAGAGGCATAGAGAACAAAAACAACTCTTCAGGATTAAATTGATGGTATCCACACTTTTAAGTGTGCCTTTTATGTTCAGTGCTACACTTTAAAAATATTCTGAATCTGTGTCAGGATAAAAGCTAGATATGCATCGCCCCTGTGTGCAGCCTTGTTTCCTTGGAAGGGAGGAAATCATAGTGCAGTTCAAACAATCCCCTGTTCTGGAAACTGAAAGTGCCTGAGATTCAGTATCCTGCTGTTCAAACCTGTCACTTAACACACTCAGGAATCTACGCCTATGTTCTTTTTAATATTCTTTCTTTCTGTGATTTTATTTGGAAAATGTGCACTGGCATCCCACAGAGGAAGACAAACTATTCTCATCTCTTGTAGATGGAATAAGGGAAGAGACTAAACATACTTCCTTTCATTAGAACAAAGTTTTAAAGTCTTTTATGGAAACAGACCAAAGAAAAGGTATAAATCTCTGCCACCATTTAAATAAGAACATATTTCCTAAAAAAGCATCTGTAACTGAAAAAAACCCCCAGCATGATAAACCTACAACAGGAATACAGTGTTCCTTTAATTTTCCATCATTAAGCAAGTTTTGGAAAGACACATTAGTATATATTTTAATACCTTGACATAACATTCTTGATCCCTTATTGTCAAAGATTTAACTGCTTATTATTCAGAAGAAATAAGCCAAAATGAATAAACCTATCCATGCTGTGGACAAATGGTTCAGATATTTCACTAAAGAAAAAAATTATAACTACATATATATTTTAATAACAATCTTGAAAATGTTATTAATTAATAGCTGTAGTACTCCACTTCCCAGAAAGCAACAAGAGGACATCAGAGATGTCATCTACTTTTCTTTGAGTAACACAGAAAGTTTCTTGTATATTACCAAACTAAGCAATAGCAGATACTGTTTTCTCTTCCTGAGGTAGCACATCCTCATATGGCCACATCTATAAGATTAAAAAATCTTGGCCTATTAAACCAGAATCCAAAGTGTATATTGAAACATGTAAACATGACTATTATGTAAGGAGTTAAACATGGAGAAAACCTGCTTTGGTGAAAATCTATAAACCCCACCTTTTTTTGAGATGAGATTTGACTCAATTTCTCTAGCTCTTGATGGCGTTGTCAATTAGAGGTGCAAGTAACAGCAACAATAAAGCCAGTTCTGTGTCAATCTGAATGTCTGGATAAAAGTAATTCTCATTTCTTTCATGCTTACATTGGTCCTACAAACTGAGATTGCAACAAATAGCCCTATGATTCCATTTCTCTAATTTGTCAAAGTGTCTCTGCAGGAAACAAAATTAAGATTTAAATGATAGAAATAGGTTTTTTGGTAAAAAAAAAAAGCAACACAAATTAAATTGTAGTGATAAAAATCATGTGAAGCAGCAAAATATTAAATATTTTCTTACAGGCTTTACATAAAAAGGTATAACTCCATTTACTGTAAGATAACGAAACTGATAGTTATCAGATCTTCAACTTCTCACTAAATAAGAGTACAAAAATGCTAATCACTGTGCCACATATATAAAATACTGTATCACTATGATGAATATCTATTACACAATGTCTGAGTTATAGGTGTGACAATACGGAATATGACAACATGAACCAAGGTTCCTTGAAGTGCTTACTTTATTTATTATACTTCATATATATGTATATATACTGAAGGACAGAGATGAGATGAGATGAAGTGAAGTAATATCTGTATAGATAAGGAGCTGCCTGCTCTAAGTTAATACAAGCAATAAATCTATAGATAGTTCACTGATGTCTGTTTCTACTCTGCTTCCAGGAATGTTTCCTTGAAATCTTGCCAGATTTAAGTTTTGGTAAGACAGTGTTCAGAATTGTTTTCTATTCATTATTTAACATTTTTATGTAGCTTCAAAGATATGCTCGTAACAGTGGCATGAGATAATATATGGTCCTTGCCAGAAAGAGAACAGCTCTTACAAAGAAACAGAAAGAAATGGTCTATAATAAAGTGAGAATAGAATTACTTATAGCTAGTCCAGGGGTGGGGTTTTTGAGAAGTAAGGGATCTTAAAGGGAGAGGAGCATATGGAAGAAGTAATGTCTGTTGCAAACCACAGGACTGCCACTACGGACTGCAATACAGATGGGCAGGGAGATTTTTTCTTCATATCATATCTGCATTGATATTCTTCTTTTTATTGATCCTCTGTTAACACTCAGCTCCAAAATAAAAGAATGTTGGGTGGTTTTTATTTGATTTATTTTTTTAATTTGAATTAATAGAGTAGACACTACAAGCTAATTTATTCAGTGTGATTTAACCAGTATGGGAGATCATTGTAGTATATTAGCCAATGGTTTGTAAACTATGTTGGACTAGATGTTTCTGTCTTATTGAAATATGCTGCATTTCAGTGTGAAGCTGAAATTATAGTTTCTCATTGCTTAGAGTTCTGTGTCGTCATCAATGGTAGACCTGGAACACACTGGTCATTCAATGATCCTTGTGAGACCCATGGTTTCCTTTGATGTATAAACAATCTGCAGGTCTCATTCTTACCAGAGTGACTCAGACCCCAAACAATTTGCAAACATACATGGAAAAAAAAGCACATTTTTCACATCATACTCAATTAGGACCCAGTGTAGGAGATACCTAAGGGTAGGACTATACTGTTTTTATTCTTGTTATCATCATGAAGAGTTCCTCTTTCCTAAGATTAGTTTCAACTACTCAGAACTTTTTGAGTTCTAGTGACAGCTGCATGATTTTCCCTATAAAGGTCTATGAGGCCTTTATGCTTCTCAGTCTTCTCAGCAGTTTTTCAGCCTCTGCTTATAATTCAGACCTCCACTCTCTCACTCTAACTCTTTCATATTCTCTTTTTGCAAAGTCCTCTAGTCTCTGGAACATGGTCTAAGTATACCTGGTTGCTTTCAAGAAGTGAGTTCCCTTGGTGTTTACACAGATGATAAAGCCATTCTAGCACTTTCTATGACACATGCACTCTGAAAATCAGAAGAAAAAATAAAAGATACCAAGACACCATAGCTCACAAAGATTAAAAGTGAAACTTAATATAAAATCATTTCAGCCTCTCTGTGATTTTTGTTTTGAACATGATGGACTAAAAGAGATTTCAGAAAACATGTGCATTATTTAATAAATTACTCTAAAAAATGATTCCTTTACATTTTAATGTAGTCTTAAATGTTGTAATGTCAATTGTTTTTCATTTGTTTTCTTTGGTAACTTCCATTATTAATTTCCCCTAGTCCCAAACTATTTAGAATAATTTTCTTTTGCTTTCCTAAACACTTCTCTTGAAACCTCTTCAAGGCTCTTCTTTTAAACTTAAAGATGTAAAAAGGTGAATGTACATGTAGTACTTTATGTTCAAGTACCATATATTCCTTTAAATATTATACCCTGTAATGGTGCATTCTGGGAATGCTTTTGCTAGGAGGTCTTCAAAGGTATTTCAAACATACATGGTGTGGGGTATTTTATTGGTTTTGACAAGCATTACCTATGCCCAAAAAAGAATGGGGAAAAAGTTTTGGTTTAAACCAAAAAACTGGGATAGAAATTGGTGAGCAGCTTGCACTAGTATACAGAGGAATTTTTTTTAAAAAATTTGAAAATAGTTCATTGGTAAAATGTTAGCACATTTTATTTTGATTATTCAAAAATAAATTCTCCATTCAAAATACTGTTTATTTAAAAATAACTCAAAATATTTATATGGGTTGATTTTGAATGTTTAATTCAAAAGGCATTAGTGCATTTAACCCAGGATTACCTATACTGACTCCAAATCAATATTATTCTGCTGCTTTTGCTTTTGTTTTTGAAGATAAACATATTTGTTATCTTGAGTTTCCTAAATCTTACTCAAAGACCAATAGAGAGAAATGACCAACCATGAAGTTTTAATTTTACTATAGGTCAACAATTAATACTTTTATCCAAGTATTATTTAGGATACAAGGAGAAAATATTATGGGAAAATTCATAAAAAGGAAATTCATAGGCTTCCCCTTGCTCTGGCCAGTTTGTCTGGTAGGAGATTGTTTTGGTTTTGTTTCTGTATTTGTTTTGTTTTGTTTTGTTAGGGTTTTTTAGGGATAGTAGTTAGAGGGATTGCTGGCCCTAGGATAGCCATAATCAGAAATTCCTTTTGATGCTAATGGTGAGGTCTGTTGATGGTGTTATCTTCATGTTTAAAATACCTAAGGCTTCAGGAGATACAGTCTTAAATTCCAGTAGGACTGAATCAATCTTTAACCTTCAAAGCCATATTGATCAAATGGTCTCGTGATGTTTGGTTTAGACCTTTGAAAAGGCAGTCCTTCTGCTCTATTTGAAAATAAAGTTGCAGTGGCCTTATTTTTGAAGGAAAGGGTTGTTTTTGTGAGTATTATCAACAGGCTTTCCAATATTATATAGTGGAAAATGTGCTTGTAAAATTCCTTGGAACAGAAGACCCTCAATTGAATACAAAATATTATTTCTGTGTGTTTATATATGCTTCCCAATGAGCTAATATCCTGGAACTCAGATGAACTAACAGAAAAAAAAAGAGACATATTTGACAGACAAATCACGGGGTTTCTTTTCAGAGAATATTTTTATTATATTAATTAATTTAAAAACCACAGAGGTAAATGAAATTCAGAAAGATTTGTGAAGTAGAAAGAGACTTTATACAAGAAAATTATGACCAGCCAAATAAATGCATTTTGACAAGTGCAGACTTTGCAGTTCATGCCACCTTGTTCAGAAATACTTTTTCTGAATTGTAATAGTATTCTAAATTTTTTATTGCAAAACAAAAATATTTACAAAACTAAATGACTGAATATGAACTAAATCCCTGAAATTTAATGGTTCCAGACCCCTGCAAATCTGGAATTTGTTTAAAAATCTTTCCTCTTTGGATCCTTTATAAACAGTAATTAATGAACCTAAAACACATGAGCTTAAAATTATTTCACTTTTATAAGGTATAATTTTAAGGACAAATTATTAGAGGAATCATATATATATATGTGAGTTAAATATTTGTCAAACTAAAATTCAGTATTAATTTTATAAACCTTACATATTGAATAAGGGTTCAGGAAGATTAGTTACCTCCTTCGAGTTACCTGCTTCCAGGCAGATTATGTTTCACATTTTTTCTAACAAACATTAATATAAATTATTCCTATGTGCTATCAAATTAATATATTTGAGGCAATGAAAGGATTTGACTGATAAAGCAAACTGAAAACATTTGAAATCCATTCTTATTTCTTATCAGCAGCATGCTGTCTAGTCCCTCAAGCAGACAATCTCTAGTACAATACCATCTGATGCTGTCATTAAATCCTCAGTGTCAGGTGTCCGTAGCAACAGCCCAGCTCTCCCTGCTTCACTGTCTGCACCTGAAACCCAGTCCGGAACAAAACCAGTTAATCTTATGCTGTTTTTCTATGTTTATTTGACAGCTTAAATCAGAGACCTTCTGTGGTAAGCAGCAGTAGAAATAAGTGGTAAGTAGCAGTTAAAGTTTGTGATTATTAAATTGTAGGGCTGTATTGTAGTTGTTGATGTACACGCACACCAGATGGTGGCCTGCTGTATTCATCAACAGATTAGAAAGATAAAGTCTGGGCTATATGTAGGCCCACACACCAGCTTAAGAGTTTACTTTGTAATGCATAAGAGCTTTTAGTACTTATTTAAAATAGCAAATCTTGAAAAGCTTTACTTTGATTTGATTTTAGATGTGACAAGATGAATATATTCCCAAGGTCTTTAAAGTTAGTTTTGGTGTTACTGTTCTCACACTGTCACCCCTATCCAGGCCAATGATAGCAAACCATATACAGGTTATATCAAGTTTGTTTTGTTTAGGAGTTAGTGTTCACAGAACAGACAGCTCTCTTTGACTCGAAATATACAATGGGAATTAAACACTGTGACCAGAAATAATGTATGGCTTTTTTACAGAAAAAATGCAAAATGTTTCTGAATAGATTTTAGAAATTGAGTGTACTTATTAGCATATTCTAAATAAAAGCTTTTCTTTGGTTCACTAAAACCAAAGAAAATGTCTTTCAAAAATAATTTTTTTCATTCTAAGGCAGACAAATTTTCTGAAATGCATTAGAGAGCCCAAGCAGCTTGCATGGAAAGTTCCCAGATCAGAGGAATTTGGTGTTTCATTTTGCTAATTATCTATTCTTTCTCATTATATTTTTATAATCTTGTTACAATGCATGATTGCAAAACATGCATGATTCTTTTAAGGAACTTAGATATAGTATCCATTTTTTGGATGCAATATCTATTCAAAATATCGTTGATACATTTTTAAAATAATTGCTGTAAATAAGCTTGAATTACTGTAATTTCTTGGTGTACAAAATTTGATCATGGTAAGTATGAAATCTATGGCATAGATTTAATCAAAAAGCTGCTACTGTGCCTTTGTTTCTCAAGTTAAACCAAGACATTGTGCCTTTATACTTCTGAAGATTTGAAGAAAAAAACACAGGTATAGTAAACATTTTTGTTTATACACATATGATGTGTTTAGTTATGTTTTATTTAGATGGGACATCTGTGAGATGAAGAGATACTGTAGCAAGTATCAAGAACTTTCACAGAATCAATATTTTTGCCTTTTTTTTGAGGCATTTCCAGACATGACTTTATATATTTGTTCTGTACTAAAATAATACCATTAGGCGTTAGACTAATCTTTTTATAACTGCAAACACCATTTAAATTAACTATAATTTAATGTTTAAATTTTAAGTATTTTGCTAAATAATTCTGCTGACCAGTAAAAAGTCTTTGAGAAGTTTCATTAACACACAGTATTCCTCTAGCTAAGGGTAAAACCTCTTTTCTGAAGAAATCAAGAAAATACAAAATACCAAAAAACCCAAAATACCACTCCCATTTTTCTCTGAAGAGAAACAATATAAACCCACTAGATAAGTTTATGTAGCTGAGATATATACTTAGTAGATTTTCCAGCAAGAAAGAGAGTAGGAAACAAGCAGGCCCTTGACTACAGTGTTATGCTGGCAGTAGCACTGAACAGATTTGAGGATGAACAGGAAATGGAAAAAATCCACACTTGTCAGAGCTTTTTAATGGATCACTCTTTTGCAATAATATGAAGATGGTAATGGAAAAGTGGCCAGAAACCATATTGAAAAAATTCTCTCATCTTGACCACACATGGTGGAATACATAAAAATGAAACACAATACTGAATAATGCAAAGCAGTAAAGATGCCTGTATGTCCTCATAGCATAGGGCAGCACTCTGGACCCAGCAGCCTCAGCAGAACTAATTGTAGAACTCAAGCCTCAGTTAATCAATCCTCACTGATTTAATAAATATTTTCAAAAGGGAGTTGGCAATTTTTCTATTATAGCAGTGATGTTTCAGTAAAATAATCAATGTTTTGGTAATAATATTTTGAGATATTTTTATTAAATATTTTGTTTTATAAAATAATTGCTAGAGTTGTCTATGTGCCTAGTTAGGCCTTGAATCATTTTACTGTAAATTCAAAGCAACTGTTCCAGTTAAAAAAAAAGTATTTCTGGTGAAAAAGTTTTGTCCATAGAAACACAGTTTGGTATTTGAGGCTAGATGTAAACATAATTTATTCTTTTCATCATTAATATACTGCTTGGTCTGGATCTTAATTTTTTTGTCTCATTGATCTTAATCTTGATCATTTAATTTGATTTTTTGGTTCTGTTGTTTTGTTTGTGTTTTTTTGTTTGTTTGTTTGTTTGCTTGTTTTTTTGTATTGTAGACAACTAAAAAAGAATTATGAGCAAATTTTAAGAAATTATGAATGCATTTGCCATATTTGAGATAATTTCCTTCCTGTATGCACTTATGTTATTGAAAATGCGTGGCTATTTGCACACAGGTTCATCCACTTTTATGCACGTTCTTAAATAATATCAGTGACCTTTTGCATGGATTGGGAAGAAACAGGCAGGCTGTAATATTTGCCTTTTTTAAAAAGACATCCTCTTTGTGAAAATGCCATGTAAAGAATATTAAAAATTAGATAGTATGATATTCAATAAAGATAAACTTAGACATTTTGCATTCCCAAAACCACTTGGAAGTGCTAATTTTCTTTCTAGTGTAATACATTGTCTTGATTTGTAGTTTCTGATTTTTTTTACATAAACATTTGGTAGCTAATTGGAAGTGCTAATTTTCTTTCTAGTGTAATACATTGTCTTGATTTGTAGTTTCTGATTTTTTTTACATAAACATTTGGTAGCTAAACAGAAGATCTATAAGAAAATTAGATATATTATAGAGGGGACATGCCATCAGACACTGACTGTGATATGTGTTGTAATATGAGGATTTCATGTCCATACTGATGCATTTTGTTTCTCTCTCCCCATCCTGTCAATCTTGCTTCCCTTTTCTTGTGCTAGTCAAATTAATCACATTTGAACCCCACATTCCAGAGGCTTATTTAGCTGTAAAGAGTTGATACAGAAAGAAAAATAATGTCATTGATTTCACAAACCAAAGCCACTTCTTTGGGAAACAAATTTTTGATGAAGCAAAAAGTAATATAACAGCATTTCTATATGGAGTTGCAAACTTTTAGTCATTTTGTAAAAAACCCACATTTTTATGAAGTTATCAAATGGACAGATGATCAGTGTCAAATCTACTGGAAAAATGCCTGTGCAAATGGAATGCTAGATTAGATAATAATCTGTCACTCAAAGTGCTGATGACCATGTGTATATTGCAAAGCATGCTTCAGACAAGAATTGTAGTAAAAGTCACCTTCATCCTAAAATGAATTTAGCGTAAATTTTATACTAAATCATAAAAGTTATTTAAGGTTAATAAAGATTTCCAAGGTACATGATGAAGAAGCTGTTATTAGCTATAAATATATCTTGAATATTGACTTTCTGGATTGTCCAATCATTGCAACAACAGTAAATGATAATAATTATTTATTAAATGAAAAGAGACAAAGTTTTGGTTTTTTTTTTTTTTGCTAATGATATTAATTGATGAAGGTTGTAAAATACCTTGGTATAATTTACATTGTCAAGATGCTGCTGTGTTTGTAGGACCCTTCTAATCTCCCACTCTTTTGCTAGCTTTCCTACTTTTGTATGACTTCCAGAGAGTGTGTTCTTTTGGAAATCTTCCCTTGGGAGATGCTAGCAGCCATTATTTTATGTAACAATACGACAGGACTTGAATAGGGTAATTATGTTGTGCAGCCTGAAAGCAGTAGTTATGGAAAGCTGCTCACACAAGTAAGTGGCTGCACAGTAGGTAATATATGACCTCTTCTTTCACTCATTAAAACCAGTTGCATCACAGACTCAGTGACTGCTTCTTGCATGCCTAACAGCATACAGATAGATCACTGCCAGTGTGTACTATCACTCCAAGGCAAAGGAATCAAGTCGGTTCTACTAAAAGAAAAATAAAATTAGGTGTGAAACAGGAGTTATGTATCTTGGCCTTCATCAGAAGAAGGAATTTAAGGGACCTGGAAGATTATAAAGCGACAAATGAAATGAATGATAATAGGTTTTTCAAAGATAGGCAGTAATTTTGAAACTGTGGAGCTGTTTCTCTTCTAGAGTCAAAAAATTAACATGGCAGGAATCTTCTTCTTCCTGCAAGGTCTAAGCTGCTTCTTGAGTTTTCTTCAGGAGGGCCTTAGAATTTAATTTATATAGTTATGCCTTTCTCTTGGATTATCTCTAGTTTCTACCTGGGGATTTGAATGCCTGTTAACATTTGGACTTATTAGATACACACTGGGAGTGCAGGTTCTAGTTTAATTTAATTTGAAAGAAATCCTATTAATGTGCTATGTGATGTGATCTGAAGCCCTGTAAGGAGGATCAGTATATTCACTTAAAAACTACATTCCTCATCCAACAATAAACACTATGCAGCACAGGTTCTCCTTCAGCTTTAGCTTTAGCCCTGTACTTTCCCATTGCCTTATACACTACTGTGTTTGAAATCATGTTTAGAAAACCAAAATGAAGAGCTGAACAATATTTGTACTGAGTAGTGCACCCTTCTGTTTCATCTATATTCTTTTTGTAAAATTTCATTTGCAGAGCTGCAGAGAGACATTCTGGAGCCTATTTGTTGTTACCACGCTCTCTCTTTGCCATGAACTTCTGGCTAGTTAACAGCTATGGACATCAGGAGTCACATACCTGCCTTTGCTTTTACTACATCCCTCTCCCCCTGTATTTGTTGCAGCTTGGTCTATGGGGAAAACATTTTTGAGAAACTGGGAAAAAAAAAAAAAAAAAAAAAAAGAAAAAAAAAAGACCCATGAAAACTAGGAAGTATAAATATCCTACCACACCTTTGTAATTTTCTTCTTTTGTCACCTCATCCTTTTCAATTGTGTTCATTCAATGCAGCATTCTTGAGAAAGGTTATAAAACCTATAGGAGTCAGGGGCTTGCAAATCTTTACAAATTTTGGGGACAGAAATTAATAGAAATTTTCCTAGAAAAATATGTATTTTTTAAAGCAAAAAGCTTGTCATTTTATAAAAATATCAGCTTTTCCTTTTATAATGATCTCTGTATTTATCAGATTAACTTCAATTTGTTATTTGTTGCCCATGGAAGGGGGATTAAACTTGGTGTATAGACAGATGTCCCTGAGAGACACTGCTCTTATCATCTCTCTGTGTTATCAGTACTACCCTATGCTCACTTTAGGTAAAAACCTCATTGGACGCTCCCGACATTTTGCAAAATATAGGGTAACTCTGATGCAACGTTATTGATCAAATTTTCTGCTCCTCTTGCTTTACAGAACATTTTTTTTTCCTTTACAGATAAATTTTGCATTGCTGGAAGCACAGTTGTTATTTATATTCATATACGTGGAAGGAAGACACTTTTAGACTAACTTACTGTTTAAAAGAGTATGTCCTTATCATTGTACAACTACATGGATGAATCACTTTCTGTTACAATGTGTCCATATTTTCCCCACTTGTCATCCAGGAAATAATTTATTCTCATTCACTGTCAGATTTTTCAACTGTACAGGCTGAATCCATTCTGTGAAAATTAAATAATGATTTATAATCTAAATGAGAAAAGCATTAGGACATTAAGACCTTGTTGCAGTCTTGAATGGTTTTCTTGCTTTAAAAATAGATGATAATGCTATTTAGCCTAAGAGACAACTGATATTTCTGGAATTGGACCCTGAAATTCTAGAGTTACTTATTGTGCCTCATTTTGCATTTTGCGCCTCATTTGCACTAATAGTCTTAAAGTATATGTTTAAAAAAAGCCGTAAAACTCTATATTCTTCTTTTGTTCTTAAATTTCCTCTCCCCTTCTATAACCACAAGTGCAGTATAACAACAGACTCTTGAACATACTGATTTTCATATTAAGTCTTATGAATTGCATTTAAAAACCATTCGCTGTATGTAAACATGAAGAACCTACATGCTGCTTACATAAAGGTTGTGATGTACAGGAAAATTAGATTAGCTTTCCATTTTCCTGTGAGACATGTGTTTGTCATAAACAAAGAAAGAAAGGATATTCAGTTTCCATTTCTGGAGCAATACTTGAATGATAATTCAAATAATGGTGTATTTAGTCAAGTTCTTCAATTCATTTCAGCTGTCTCATTTCAAGCTAATGTTGGGCTAACTCAGTTGTGAACCTCTATCAACTTTAGTAAATTTAGCCCATTGGTGTTATTACATCCTTATCAATCAGTACAGCAATATGATTAAATGAGTTATGCTCACTGACAAATACTACACAGCCTAAAAGCCCATGACTACAACATAGAGGATGCTTTTTATGCCATGAAATTTCTCTTAATTGCAGAACTTTTATCTTCCAGGTTGGTAAAAGACCTGTTAAAAAAGGTATGTTCACAAAATGTTAGCAACTGGAATAATTTAATATAGTCTTTATCTTGAGAAAATATTGACTCTTAAAATAATTGCCAAAATTATTCATTCAAACAAACAAACAACTGTTCTCCAACTTCTTTTGTAACATAGTACAGGAAGCAGCCTTAATAACAAGTAAGAGAAGAGGTTGAAAAGCAGCTACATGTTGGAAGAAGCAAATCTTTTTTAGAATTTAGACTGGCAGGATGTACTAAGCATCTTTCATTTTGATGTACTACACAATTTTCATCCCAATATGAAAGGATTTTTTACCAAATATGTCAGTTTGACCAAAGTCTGCTTTTCATCCCTACTCCCCTTCTTGTTTAGCTAAACTAAGACTCAATTTCTTGCCTATTTATTTATCTGCATAATAGCAGCCTTTACCACTTGCAATGTAATCTGTGAATGATCATTCTCTGTGTAGAAGGAAACAAAGGCCTGCTTTGTTTTGTGACTGATAATGTCCAAGCAGCCACCTCCATTATGGCATTTGAATCAGACAGTAGAAGACAATTTCAATATTTTTAAGTAGGTGGGGGTTTTGGGCCTGTCAAATCCTTGCAGTAATCTTTATCACAGGAAAAGATTAATTTTGTGAAATTTTCTTTTCTCATTACAATCTTTGCATGAAAATGAAAGTATGAAATTGATTAGATTACAATAATTGTTAAGAATAAGAATTAGTCATAGGATTTAGTATGGAGTTTATCAAAGACTACCAAACCACTGTAAACTTAACCAGCATTTTCTGAAACTGTCATTAATCTGCCCCTTTCTAAAAGCAGAGGTTGTTACCAATTAGCAGATCAAACTGCTCACTATTGAAATTATTAAGACAACACTTTTGTCTATTTCCCACAACAAACCCCCAAAGTCATGATGTATAACTGAAAGTATTATGTGTTCTTAGCCTCCTGCCAAGAACAAATCAGTCTGACCAAGTGCTGGCCCACAGCTGGAGGGCTGTCTGAAATAACAAAACAACCATGCCATACTAAAGTGCTTTGCACATTAAGTCAAAAACTGTATGATACAAGGATTGCACACAAAAGGTGCTTTATTAAAAATAAAGACCCAAGGAAATCCTTTATTTAAGACAGGACACTGAATTATTTTCTTTTATTGGATTTTCTTTTATATAGGATGTCCATTACAACATGTTCTAAGGCATGTCTATATGCTGTGTTAGTGGCGGCATCTCATGTTGACACAGAAGTTGATAAAATATGTCAGTGTTAATCTATTTCTGTATCAGATGCAATTTGAGCACAGTAAACTAATGGTGTTAGTGCAACCACTTGGAATACTTTTTTTGTTTTCTTGCTTTTGTGAAATTTGCTTTTTGTTGTGTAAATATTTTATTCAAGTAGGATATGTGCACTTCTGGACCTCTAAAAATGGTAGTACTTGAGACCAAGGTGTAAACTGTTTATACTCATCACATCAGCAGGATGGGAATTACTTTGTATCCTTGTGGAAACCATATTCTTATAGAGACTAATTTAGACACTGTATTGTATAGAAGCTGCAAAACAAGACTGTTTTTCATCGTCAGAAGGTCCGTTTTGTTTCTAACACCACTGCAGCTAAGGGTAAAGCAGTTGTAGATTCAATAATGAAAACCAGGGCAGAGAGCAACTAAAAGTCTCTGAGATCTTGGCACCAGTGTACCAGGACATCATTTGCCTGCCACTTTTAAGAACAGTCCTTTCAGGTGCTGTTAAACAGACTTAAAGAATAGTTTTTACCTGTGTCCGACAGACTCTGAAACAGTAATCTACAGTATTCACAAGTTAAAAGAATTACAGAAATTGTTCTGTAGCAAAACACATGCATTGCTATTTTTCTTGTTACCTGAGAATATTGCTTTACACTTTTGGGAAGGATATACTGCAACAGTATTATGTAGACAGTTTTGCAGTGGATTTTATAATCTATCATCTATCTATCTGTCTATCTATGTATCTATCTATGTATCTATCTATCTATCTATCTATCTATCTATCTATCTATCTATCTATCATCTGTTTATCTATCATCTGTCTATCTATCGATCTATCTATCCATCCGTCTATCGTCTATCTGTCTATCTATTCTATCTATCTACACTCATAGCAAATTCAAGAAACTTACAGATCTGCTACAGATCAAAATAGTCAAGTATATATGTATGTCACTATCACCTCCTTTTCCTTTGCATTTGGAAGTATTTACAGTGCTACAGAATTCAAGGTGAACAGAAACTTGGCTCTTTGGATATGCTTTGAACAGTGTCTTTTTAAACCTTTGATCAATTCCCATCACTTTTAGTAAGAGTGACAATGGAAAGTTGCTTTTGCTCAAAAGCAGCAAGTCCTTTTTCTTTTCCACTACTTGTATTTTTTAACACTCTAGCATAAATATAATGTAAACACACAGCTACTCATTTTTCTTTCCTACAGACCAGTGGCTTTGCCTGTGTTGTACCCACTTCATTGTTCCACTGAGGCAAAGCCTATGCAGGCTGATTCAGTCATAGAAAACTAACAATTCCTCTCCTTCTAATGGAAAAACAGGTGATCCGAGAAAACGTGGATGACCAGAGAACAGGAAAACAACAAAAAAAAACCCCATTACATCTGAAATAATTAATCACATGCACGTATGCACATGTTAATTCCCCAAATTGTAAAAAAAAAGTTTGATATGGAAATTAGTTTTTAATATCTACTAAAGAAGAAACATTGCTGTACGTTGTTATTAGTATACCCTGTAATTCATGTTCAGTGAAATGCCTTTCATATTCTTTACAGAATGCTATTTCCCTAATGAGTGTTAAAGGAGTATATGTTCCAAAATTAAAGTTCATTTCATTCCTAGTTGGGTTGGAATCTTATATATATGTATATGTATATGTATATGTATGTGTATGTGTATGTATGTATATATAGAGATATATAAAAATCATTTGCTCCTTTTTTTTTTTTTTTTTTTCTGTACATTTGGTTCTTGTTTTGGGATTAGGTTTTTATTTAGTACCAGTTCTAAATCCATCTATTGCTAAAAGCTTTAGATTTAGTAACGGAATAATTTCTAAGTTTCTCTTTCAATCACATAATCATAACTCTTGTAAGACTTCCTTCTTGTATGCTTCCTGTGAATTCTTTAGCCAGGAGCCTTCATGTCTCCTGGCTACCAGCTGTGTGTTAAAATGCACAGTGGAAATAGAAGAATGGTACTTTTTCAAGTGTTATTCACAGCAATCTTGCGAAGGGCACTATAACTTAATATAGAATCTGTCCTTGGAAAAATCACTGAACCTACACAAAGAAGTTCAGTTAGAGATACTGGGTGTTCAGGACCAATTTTCAGATGGTCCAGACCACTCAGTTTTTTACTTGGTTCAAGTAGTTCTATTTTAACTACATTGAGATTTGAGTGCTGTTATTCCCTGCTGTCTACACTGGCACAGCTCTCTTCAAAAACTGCCCTAGATATGACTTTCAATAAATGATATATGCAATTTTATAGCACTAACTCTTCTTAAGAGCCTGAATCACCTTAAAGACAGTGTCTGATGTCACTGCCTGGAGAGATCATTTTCTTCATTAGGGGAACTGTATCAGCTGGCTCCTATGAGGCAGCACCCTGACATCTTAAAGCAGATAGATAGCTAGACACGGCACAAAGACTCCATGGGTAAGAAAAGAGACAAAGGCCAGCCAACATAGCTAGTATTTCAAGGATCTTTTTAAATAAAAGTTTGAAATGGGAATTATATCGTGTATTAGAATTCTAGTCTTGCTTGATAAGTCACTCCAATTGAATTTGTAAACTGCTTTTCAAGTGAAGATGGAACAACTTTCTTTTGAAAAATTCCTCAGATGATATAAAGTTCTGAACAGAGCTATTGCTAAATACCATTCTGATTCAATGTCCTTTATCAGCTTTCTTTTATTTTAAAACTTAGAAACTACAATGACAAAAAAAAAAAAAAAAAAAAAAAAAAAAAAAGAATAACGGTGATTACAGTTTGAAGATAATGGGTTAGTTCTGAGTATTATTAGGATTTCAGGATCAAAAGTCAGATCTAATGTTGTAGGATAAGGTGTATGGGACAAGGCAAGAATATAAAATTAATTCAAAATTGCACTATGTTAAAAATTCTTAGTTTTTTTTTATTCTTATGTATTTCAGAAATGAGTATATTTATAAGCTAGGGTTTATTCTCATTAGGTGCTTTGTCATGGAACTCTGAAGAACTGCATAGTAAATAAATTATGTGAAATAATTTTAAAAGTTCTGCGTTTTTCCTGTTTTTTCATATATAGTTTTGATGCAAATGTACCACTGCTTTCAACTACAAAGAAGGCAAACAGCACTTAGACTAATACAATGACCCATAGCTCAGAGAAACTATCGTAAAGGAAAAAAGTTAAATTCATACAAACAAAAAGGCATGGTTTTTTAAAGTGCAATGATTTATACTGTTGTTACCTTTTAAGAACATAACTTGCATAAATTATTTTTATAAAAAGGGAAGCAGATGTTATAAGAGCATATGCATCCAGACTAGAACTGCAGTATTTTTTTTTTTTTTTTTCTGAAATAAGTTGTATTCTAAAACTTTAAGGTGCTTGTTTTCACAAGCTTAATGCCTGATGGAAAAACCTTCCACATAGGTCTTTGGCTGACCTTTATTGACCTACTTTTTGTGTTGATTTCATGTTTTGCATTCAACACGCCTGATAGAAAGGAGCTGCAGGGGATGGCCAGGTTGTGACAGACCTGCGTCATGTTTCGCATGGTCTCAGGCAGGCTTGTGGAACACTGCCATGGCAGGAAGTTCTCATTATCACTTTATCAAGAGCTCCTGGTCACGAGCTCTCTTGATGTTACTGGGAGAAGTGTGAAAAGAGAGTATCATGGGTCTCTACCCTGTGTTTGGAAGGCACTTAGTCATAATCAAAACCAAGATTTTATTTCTGAGGCAATCTGATAATCAGGCACTTTGCCCCCTCTATTTACAAAATAACAAAGAAAGAATTTGAAAATCCTGGAATTTTCATTTACAGAGATTGTCCTGCAGTGTCAGAAGGGGAAATCTTAGAGACCATGGAGACAAAGGAAGCTCATTCAAAAAGCAAAAAAAACCTGGAATGTCAAAGTTCTGGCTATGCAGAATTAGCAAATTAGCTGTGCATCTCCTAGACTACTCAGTTTTTTCTGTTGAAACACTGGGTTGCACTAACAGAATATAGTCAATCGTCTTCTCAGAATGTCAGGTTCTGTGGAGCTTGGAAACTCAAAGCAGAGGGACTTGTTTAAGCTTTGCAAAACCATGAAAAATGTAAAGCTAAAAATATGTTAGATGTGACTATATTAAAGAATGGGGCATACATACAAATTGATATTTTTCTTTTATAAATAATAGCTACATGATTACTATGATTACATTCTTAAAGTAAGTGCTGACATAAATTTCAGTAAAACTATTCATACAGCCAAAGCAATCTTACTGTACAAAACAAATAGAAAAAAAAAAAAAAAAAAAAGGAAGAAAATAGAGTAAATAAGTAGTGTAGTTAAAATTAGGATGTGTTTCTTTGGAGCTTTCTTTTGAGTGATCTTTCTGGATTTTATAAGTTGTATATATTTTAAATTTATCTGTGTTAATATACAAAAACTTAACAATAAGTTTATGTTAGTGATGTCATTTATTGATATGTTTCTTCCTAATTCACACCAAGCAAAGTTAAATATTACAGTATTGAGAAAATATTTCTATGCTTACTCAGAAAAAAAAATAAAAAGACTTAAAATTATTCCATGTGAATTAACTTGGAAATTTGATGGTAAGAAAAAAATCTTTTAACTTATAACACAATTCTTTTAAATTTGATTGAATCCAAACAGTACGCTTATATTTTCTTAAGGAAAACCAGTTTGATCTAAGTGTTTACAGTTCTGTACTCTGCTTGGGCTTTTTTTCATAAATATATCACAAATACGGGGGTTTCTGCATTTTCACAAATCAGGTTATGAAATGCCAGTTTCTTCAGAGCTCCATGAATGCTTCCTATGAACAGCGTTTAAGGATCATTAATAAATATACTGTCAAATTTAGATACCTAAAACTTATCTAAAATATTTTTAAAGCAAGAATCCAAACAATAGAATGAAATGGTATATAATGAAAAGGAGATTTTCATCAAAGACATTAAAAATTAGGTTAAAATATAGATCTCTTCACTCAGCCCACTAGCTGAGTGCTACAAGATTGCAATCACAACAGAGTAATGAAAATGGATTTAGCTTATGTCATTTCTCATTTTCATTACCATCATTTTCATGAAAATGAATTAATATTGTGCTATTTTGTATTCTCATGGAAATTTTTGTCACAAAATGGATTCATGCCAAGCCATCTTCTGTTCCTGTTAATCTTTGTCAAAAAGACGGCATCAAATTTTTCATGTCCTATTGAGTTCACAGAATTATGTAGAACTTTTACAGCCCTGCGGGTTTCAAACTTGTTTTGGTGGTTTGGATAGTTTGACCCTAGGTAATGCTTATTAACACAATAACAGTAAAGCACAGAAACCACAAGAAAGATGAAAAATATGAAGATTTTTTTCTCGCTGTTATTTGTAGCAGGAACAGTCAAAAGTAATTGTAAACAGTCTAAAGTCCATTGTAATACCAATGGCCATTAGTGAATAGTTTAAAAGTGACAGAGGTTAATATCTAGTTTTAACTATGCGAGCAAATGTCTGAATATATAGCCAAACTCCCATATTCATAGCATAGATAATTGTGTTAAACACTGAAATTTTGAAAATAAGTAATAAGGTATTGATAACAACCAAAATTAAAACCCATTACATTTTCACTGTAATGAAATGTAGGGTGTAACTTTAAAAAACTGTCACAGACAGTACTTTAAGAAAAATACAATCATTAATGTATGTATATAAACTTATTCATTCATGTGATATTTCATTATCATTCAACTATAATTTTGTATTTCATTATCATTCAACTATAATTTTGGACTAGCACTTTTTTTTTTATTTTTCTTCTTTATAATGTAGATATTTACATATTAGATATATAGATGGCATATTTAGTAATGATTTTGGTATAAAATAACTGCGTTGAAAGTACATGTCTTACAACCTGAATGTATTTTTCTTTGAAAATTATATCCTAAAAAGAAGAAACAAAATAACATGGCAATTTGACTAGAGCAGTAGAAATATATGAAAGTCTCTTTGTCTATGTAAAGGAATGTCATTATTTTTTTATTAAGAAAGACTGAACAAGATCATTAAATAAGATGATGTATTGGGTATCCATAGCAAGTTGGTGAAACTACCACAGGTGAAATGCTTAAACAAGAACCTGAATATGGAAAAAATATTTTGAATTCTATAGATGTTTAGCAGCTAAATTATTTTGAGAGACATAGTAGTTATTTTTTAGAAACAAAAATGCCTTTAAAAGTCATCTGATGCTTCACCTTTTCCTGTACTTTTGTCCCTACTTCAGCGTGTTTTGGTTTGGCAGCAATTGAAAATTAAACTAATATAAAAATATTTTAAAAATAAGTGTTATTAAATTATTATTGTTTTTTACAAGACAATAATCAGAAAAGGGAATTTTCCCTTTATCAGTAATTTTCTCAAGTCATGTCTGATCAGGTGATGAACTAGAGAAATTCTAATCAGCTGATCACACTATACTGATTAGAACTTCTCCCAAATACTAAGTTACAAATATTTAGTAGCTTTTCCATCTTCTTAATTTCTCCTTGAATGTTAGATACTTTGATATTAGATTTTACTGAATATATAGAAAATTATGTAAAAGACCCATTAGGTCCTTAATTTTGAAAACTAAATAATGAAAATCAGCTGAAGACACAAGACTGACTAACCATAAGCCATTAACAGAGCAACTTTACAAAAAAGACTAGTTCATATTCTTTCCCCCGTAAAATGTGGTATTAATCCATGCAGGATTATCACTGTCCATAAAATCAAGAGATAATTTCTCTTCTGAAATATGTGGAATGCACTTTTAATTTAAAGTAGTGTATTTTGGACAGAGATAAGTCTGTGAGGTATTATGTAGGCCTTTTCTTTTGGAAGGAAAAAAAATACCTTTAAAATATAAACAAATATCTGTTTCTATATTAATAAAAATGTTTCAGATGACATTAGATATATTTTATATAGTATTTCACGTATTTAATATAATATGACATTATAGGTCTATTTATGACTTTTTATTAGAATTGAATTATTACTTAAGTGAAAAACCCAGTAATGTTAAGACATCTGATGTGTCACATTAAAATTCTAGAAAGAGCTGAAAAGCTTCCAAAGCCCCTGAGGAGAGAGGATGTTATCACAGGCAAATATAGTACAAATACTTTATTCACTGTATATTTGAGAGTGATCTCAACATTTTCATGGACATAATATTACCTATTTCTTCCAGTTAGTTGTGTGGCTTTCTTGTATAAAATATCGTATAGAAAACGTAATGTAAAGTCTTAATTTACCAGAATTATATGTGAAGGGGTTTTATGTACAGAATACGTATTTGCATATTAGAGAAATTATCAGGTAGGAAGATTTCACCTGGGTGTAAATGGGTTTTAATTAGCTAACATTTACAAAGCAGATGGAGATGCTCAGATTAGATCTATCAACAGTCTGTTGTTTTAGATTTCTTTAAGGGTGAACACATTTGTTCTTATACATAAGTTATTATGTATTTTATGTTCATATATATTTTAAAAACCACATAAAATTGAAACTATCAGTATCTCATATAGGTGCCCATGAATTACATAACACGCTTATTAAAGCCCTGTTGATTAAACAGAATCAGAATGTCTACCATGAATTTTAGTGCTCAATGTCTGTAGATGTTATTAATCTTTCAACTTGCTTCATTGAAGTTCTTGTGTATTTGAAACCTTTTGATGTTCTTACCTTCTTGCCTAGCTCTTCCACCTTGACTTCATATCCCAAAATACTAAGGACCAACACAAATCACATTTCTAAAAATGGAAGAAATATCTTGTTTTCTGGAATTTGAAACATTCAGCAAAAAGGATCTGATTTAGATTAGAGGCCACTGAAAAAAAAAAAATCCCTCTCTTACAGCCTGCTCAGATTTCCTCTTTGCTGTGTAATCTGAGTCAAAAGGGAACAGACTGTGTCAGGTGATGAAAAGAACTGAGAAAACATTTCTGTGTCAACTTGAAAGGCATCCTCCAATTATTTGTTTTGTCTTTCTTTTTAAATTAGTAGATATTGTAGGTGAAAACTGTTTTGTTCAAGTTAGGCCTTTGTTCATCTTTCTGGTTTGTCCAAATGATCCCTGAGTCATGAGCTCTTTGTGGAAAGGCCTACCCGTCTGTTTATTTTTCTGTTTATTTTTTTCATGTTGGCTAGTTTGATGGGACTCTGGCTAATGACTGGAAGCTTCAAGACACTAACATGATACAAATACCAAGAAAAAAGTTTCCTAGGAATTATGAACTTGTTCCATCAGACTGGATGACTGTAAAATCTTGGCTAATATAAAGAGGAAAAATGTTGATTGTATGACTGCTTAAGAATTGATTATCTTGGAAGATGATTATAGTTGCTGCCACATCCATAAACTGGAAGAACAGAGGCATTTCATGCTCACTTATGGAAGGAGAGGCTTCATTCTGGTTTAGCCTGTCTAGGATCAGGTTGATTTGAAAAGAAGGTTCAGTGGTTGCTTCTATGACATTGAGGATGTTCTTCTCTCAAGGACTGGAGAAGTTTAGCAGCTCTCAAGATAAATTGCTGTATGGAACAGAATAATTCTATTTCTATCTCAGATGGTAGAATTTAGTTTTAATATGAGATGAATTGGTTCTCTAGAAACTACATCTGTTAAATATATTGTATTCATAATGTCTGTTAATTAAAAAGCATTCCATACACATAAAAATAGAAATGAAAAAGAAGCTTAATGACTTCTCATTTACAGTAAAATATAGCTTCATACAATTTTTTTCTTTTTCTATTGCATATTGGAGTACCATTGTCTGTAGTCATTGCCTATTTTTTTGTCTTTCATTTTTTTGCAGACCCCTGGATTCTTAATATAAAATTGTTATTATATTCATTACAAAAATACTTAGATGTTCAGGCATCTTGTTTAATTGTTAATTAGCATAGTACAGAAGAAAACTGATGACAATTTTCCTTTATTATTTTTTTTTCACAGATTTAATTTTTATAGTGAATGATTGGCAAGTTTTACTGTAGTGGCTTTCAATCTCACAAAGATTTAACTTTTAAGCAGGTAAAAATTACTCTGATGTTACATGCACAAGTGGATGATTTCATTGTAAAAGATAATTGTTTCAAAAAAGATTCAATCGCTTACTTTGAAAATCAGCTGTTACAATATTCAGTAATCTCTCATCTTCCTAAATTTAAATTCACTCAAAACTAAAAGCATAGACATGTTTTTCTAATTAATACCATATTGATACTACTAAAGACCCGTTTGTTTGTAGAATATTAAACTCACAGCTGTCAAATGAGCTTGTTTGCATTACACATATGACTTATTCAATCTGACATTCATTTGTAGTCAGACCACAATATAAGGGATGGTTTTGTAGTAAAAAATGTCTGTATAAAAAACCCAAAAATTAGAAATAGCTTCACATTACAAGGCAATGCTTGAAGAAACTATTCTATATTATGCACATTTTGATGCTATGTGATGAAAAACTCTAAAATAAACACAAGATGCAGGGCTTTCCCTTTTAATAACCTTCATCGACATCATCACATTTACCAGAAAGCAGTGTTACCATATCACATGAGAGAATGCAAATTATGATAGTTTTTGATCATTTGCAAAAACAGGGTTTTACTAATTTTGATGAAATAAAATATGAGTAGTCCAAACAATTGCATTTACAACTAATGCAAAACATCTGCTGATACTTTGAGAACTCAGACTTCCAAGAGCTTTTGCAAAGAAGGTCATCATCATTGGTTTGATTTTTTTTTTCCTGTAAATAGTGATGAAACTTGGAAACTATTCATTTTTGTAACATTAGAATAATATGATTCAAAGACTTAAAAGTAGGTAAAACAATATGAAAGTAGGCAATACACAAAATAAATCCAATGCCTCCAGCTTATTAGAACTGACAGAGAAATAAACAGTCACTTAAATAATCTTGTTAGAAAAGTTTAGCAAAAAAATGGCATTTTCTACTACTTCTACATGGGTAAACAGATCTACTGTATTCTGCCAATAGCATTGGCATTTATCTGAAGTACTAAACCAAAATTTTGCTGTTTCAGAAAAATTCTAAATTCTTATCTTTCTTAACTAAGGTGGGGAATATTACATGTGATATTCCCTACCATCTTTAATATTCATGTACGTTTGTATTTGTATTTAATTTGTATTACCTGATGTTAATATAATGTTCAGAAGTTTTCAGTATTTCTGATAAATAAGCAGAGATCAATGTGTCATTTATTGTTAATTTAACGCTAATGTATGGCAAGATGACATTAAATATCTTGGGCAATTTTAATAATGTTTTTACTTGAATAGACATAGATAGGGTCACATGTTGGGTGGGGTAGTGGATTTTTCAAGGGAACTGTCTAATTCACTTGTTTTTGTTGGAATTTATTGATTTGGTTACGTTTGAAGAGAATTTGCCTTCTATTCTAAAAGATATAAACCAGAAAATAGTAGTAGTAGTAGAAATAATACAATAAAATAATACCAACAAAAATAATAATAGTACTGTGACTCGTGGAGGACTGTGTTTTGCAAAATCAAGTCCATTTGTTTCAACTTTTCCATATAATCAAACCATACCAATAACTTTGCCTAATCAATATTAATCATGATTACAGAATTTACTTCAGGTTATTGAAAGTAATTATATAAGTGCATGAATGATTGTACCAATTTTTACTGCAAATGTATTACTCATAAAATATTTAATCCAATAAAACTGTTTGTGTAAATTATGGAACATACACTATAATCATGGCAACATAATAAATACCTGATTAAGGCCTAATTATGAGCAAAGAACTTTTTGATGAAAGCAAAGTTTACTCTGAAATGATAGTTGGTTGTGTTTCATTTTCATTGCACCTACTAAAGGTAGTACTTTTATAAATTGTAATCATTCTGTGCTGATGTAAAATATGAAATAATATCAGAAGAGATTGAATACTATAGAAACTAGAGCTCATTTAAACATAGAATCTGTAATATTTAAGTATCTTCAAATAATGGAATTTCTTGCATCTTTCAGTTCTTAATGTTCCATTCAAAAATATAACAATTCTAATGAAGTCTATGGCCTACTTGAGATTATCTGAACTGATAAATGAGATAAAGTTATGGTTTTATTTTTATATTGCATGTTAATTCTTTAAAAAAACAAGCCTCTAATGTACTCCAAAAAATGATAACTAGAAAAAAAGTATCTGAAAAATAATTTATTCTTATTTTAAGTTCCTATCTGTTAGAACTTCTTATAAAAAAGACATATACTTATTAGTAATCATACTGTAAGCATTTTGTACTTAGACTTTTGATATGAAACAGAGAGGTCCATATAAACCTATGGAAAACAAAATAGATTTATAACTGTCTGTTTTTTAAAAAATGTATTGCATGGAAATCATCGTTAACTATTGTATGAGAAAAGCAGCACAAGTATCAAAGGCTTTTTTTATTTCTGTCCAAAGGAATTATATATATGGTAGTTTTAAAGATACAACTAAATACTTTAGATTCAATTATCAAAGTTGTGAGATAAAATATAAATTGTCTCTGAATAAATTAATATTTATATATGCTTTATATATAAATATAATAATATTTATATATTTATAGTATATAATACTATATTAGTAAAGAAGAGGAGCTGGGCCCTCTAGTAATCTAATTAAGTTTCTCAGAATGGTTTTATAAGAGGAACAAAAGGACTCATGCTTCTCCTTCAGTTTATGTCATCAGCATCTGCCCCAGTCATGTTCTTTTTCCTTCTGAGAAGCTCTTATTTCTATAGTTCTAGATTCAGTCAGCTCTTCATACTCTTTAAGCTCCAGATTCTCACTAGTGGCCATATAGGTCCTGTCACCCTTTCTCTGAACTTTCTAAAAGTACTGAGTAGTTTATACTGAGTGGTTTGAATGTAATATATGCTTTTTTGCTCTTTATTATAGTTTCTCATGTTCAAAATATTATAGATGCATTTTCTGTATAAATATTTT
This sequence comes from Sitta carolinensis, assembly GCA_032173965.1. NCBI lineage: Eukaryota > Metazoa > Chordata > Aves > Passeriformes > Sittidae > Sitta > Sitta carolinensis. The sequence continues at coordinate 26,921,929 of JAVUNC010000004.1, read as the reverse complement.
TCCCAGTAACTGAAAATGCCTTTTTTACCCTCTACAAAGAAAGGCAAGGTGAGCATGTTCAATGAGTACCAAGGTAAAGTAAGATCTTGGGCAGTAAACTATTTTTTGATCCCATATCATAGGAACATATCCCTTAACAATATTCAGTATGTAGGAATTTATGACTTAGATAACATGAAAAAAAATGCACAACTTCTTGATGAAATTACAAATATAACTGTATTTGCAATTTTATTAAAAAAAATGTGTTTGCAAGAGTTTGCTAGATTGACATGCATTTTTATGTGCTATTATAGGAGATACATAAATAACATCATATTTCACAGTTATTAAAAATATTTGCATGAAAAAAATTACCATGTGGCAGAAATGATTAATCTGTTCCTGAGGAACTATGAGGAAACTTACCTTTTTTTCAGTCTAGCTATATTTCAATAAACCAAAATCTTTTATTTTATAAATTTAAAGTATATTTCCTGCTTCTTAACAAGAGACAAGTATTAAATTACTTTTACCATAGTTCAAAAGTAACTTACTTGTTTAAAAATATGATAATTTAGCTTATTTATTTATTAATAAAAGAACTATATCTACAGTGACTAGAAAAATGAATTCTATTATGTACTTAGTAAGTTATGCTGATTCTATGGGAAAGTGGATATAGCATAATTTCTAGTAATATATTATCCTAATATTCTTAGAACTTTTGGTTTTGTATTGACAGCCTCTTCAAAACTCTGTGTTCTGTAAAGCAATATTTTGTTTGTTTTTTGACTGAACAACAAAAATTAAATTCATTTAGTATAAACACAACACTGATGATAAGACCAGTGGAACTCTGAATATTTTGATCCTTTAGTTTTCACTTTTCATTATAAATTATAGAATATAAACCATATACTGTATCTGTTCCTTATTTGCACGCTGTTTTAAGTTTTAATTTCTATATTTGTGTCCCATTAACGAATAGCACTTTCAGATTATTTCTTCCTGACATATTCATGAAAGAGATTAGTATATAAATTTGTGCTTTTGCATACCCTAGTTTATTTCTGGCTATTATTTCCTAGACAATATTTGCTCGTGGTACAGCAAATAAATACGTGTATCAAACACTTCTGCATCATGCTTCAAAGCTGAAGGAGAAAAAATTAGACGTTTGTAAAATGCAAAACCATTACTGTTCTCTAAAATTCTTCCACTAATTTCAGTTTTTCTTTAAAATCAGCATGGATATTAGAAAAATTTAAAGAAACTTTTAATTTGAAAGAATAAGATACCAGTAATTTTCTGAAGATGCCAGCCATCTGCCTCACAAAGACATTCAAATGGAAGAGAAAATAACCTTCATGACAAAGGTGTCAGATAACAGTATTTATAGATAGAAAATAAAGCTATTTCTTGCAAATAACAGCACATGGGTTTTTGACAGAAAAATCTTTAATGTTTCTGCAACATAGTTCTTGGTTTTCTGTTGGAAATTAGAAGAAAGAGCTGTGAGTATTAAGTAGCTTTCCAGTGTTTAATCTAACCCAGAGTGCCTTTTCTTTCCTTTAACTGTTAAAACGAAATCCAGATGCTGAAAAACAAGCTAGGAGAAATCAATTTCTGTTCTAACAACTTTTACGTTAACTCTGCTGCTGTTATTGTTGGTCTTAAGGCAGATGAATATACATTTTATTTGTTAATCTCAGAGGTTTCATACTGTAAATGTACTCAAGTAAGTCTATAAATTAGACCAGATTCTTAGTATGCAATGATTGATTTTGTAAAGATTTTAAGACAGTGTGAATGTTGTCGCAAGTTTTAACCAGGTTTGCCTTCTTAATTAGAAAAGGCTACCCATTGCCTTCAAGAATCTTATAAACAATTCCCAAAGTAGTTCAAACTGCTCTCTGATCTAATAAATCAATATGGAGTTTAATAGAGACAACACCAATTGACTGAGTATTAGGTTCCTTAGTAGTTAGAAGACCAAGGCTTTTAGTTTTAAGGCTTATTTTTAATCTAGTGAAACTTGTGTCCATATAATCTAATGCAGTACATGAAGCATTATACTCACAGGACATTTGTGATTTACCAGCCAAAACAGATTCCAAGCAACAATTACCTTAAAAACATAAAAAGAAAAAAGAAACAGAAATGACAGTCAAAATCTATGTATTATATTGCTGTTTTTAAGGTCATGCCCTATTCTCCATCATAAAAAAAAGCTAAAAAATTCCTTTTTCAACCTCATATTCAGTATGAAAATATAACTCTAATCACATCAGTGTACATAGAAAAGAGTAGATAGGTTAATAATTACTCTTTCAAATTAAATTCTCAACTCAACTCCATTAAAGCACTCAGGCTGTAAAGTTTGTGGGGGGAAAAAAAAGTGGAACTTCCTGGTTTTCATCTATGTCTATTTGGTTCTTTCCTCTGAGAATAAATAAAATAAATTAAAAAAAAAATCAAAAATATACACTCACATACAATACTGCCACAAATTAATTGGCACGTAGCAAATCGTAGGGCAAGACTTCTATCTAAATTAAGAAAATTAGTATGTTTCATCTCTACCTGGGGACCAAATAAAGCTTGCAAGTGTGTGAAAACTGCTTAAGGGATAGTATCCCATTTCAGGGAAAAATTGCATTAGTACATATTTGGGATTCTATTTTTCTTTCACTCAGTAATTCTCTGTAGCACAGCTCAATTTAATTCTGGAGAGGAAAGGTGAGAAAGACAGGAAATGGGTCTAGAGCCCATAGCTTTTCCTGACATGACCATCTGAACTTAAAACGGGAGTAACAAACATAGTAAAAATGCCTCCAGTTACACAAAAAAAGCCCAAAGGGATTATTTTCAAATATTCTGTCCTGAAAGTCTTTTAACACCCACAATTAAAACCCCTTGGTTTCTGAAACCTGTAACTGCAGGTTTTCCTACAGTAGCAGTGAAGATTTAATTTGTCAGTAGTCTTTCAGAAATTGTTACTACAGTGGCCACTAAATATCCAGGGATTACATAACGTACACTAATACAAAATGTGAAATTGACTTTTAGCTGCATATATATATATATGTAAATATATATATATATGTAAATATATACATATGTAAATTTTAATTAATGAATGATATAGTGGATTAACTTTTGTACTTGCACATGCACATGTTCTATTTTTACATGTGAGCAAGCTCAGGAGAATAGATGATTTTCTTCATTTTCTTTCTCTGTTATTTAATTGGACTTTCAGATCAGTTCCATCTTCAATTAACTCCCGAGGCATTAGGTTAGAGTTCACGACCTTTAACACCTGAAACAGATTAGAAATACCTATTCTTTTTACAGATTCAATTTTAACAGAAGGTTATATCTACAGGAGTAAAACTCAAAGACTAAATTAAGAGCTAGTAGATAAAAGAATTGAGTTTAAGAAAATTTGTTCAGCACAGGTTTTTCCCCCACCACAAAACCAGAATAGAGCCCAGAAGTTTCAGGGGAATTTCTGACTGGCACCTACTTAAACTTTAAGAAGTGGCTGTTCATAACAGCTATGCTATGATCTGTGTTTCAGCAAGTTTATGACTGCAAAATAGGACCGGGGTATTATTGCGAGGATTTTTTTTTTTTAATGACCTTTTGTAGTTTATCTGCCCACTGCTGGAAATGATTCAATAGTTTTATGTTCTTACAGTGACTAATAAATAACTGGTTATTTTAAAAAGACAGTCGAATATTATTTTTTTTTAACTATATATCAAGTTTTTCTTATTGTTGCTAACTAAGCTATTTGCTGTCAAGGAAGGATTTTTTAACATTAAACCTTTATTATATAAATGTTTAAATTTTTGTTCATAATCTCTGTATATAGAATTATAGGTATTTTAACTTTTAGTAATGAAAAATAAATTTCATATAGATGGAGATTAAAATTCTTAGACTTCATAACTAAAGAACAGTTATTTGCTATGAAGCACTGAAAATGCATTCACCAGTTGCCAGTGCACCTTTTGTTTAGATTGGTCATAAATAAAATCTAAATTTATCGAGATTTACTAGAAGTATAAGAACTTTGGTTTTATTTTAGAAGAAGAGAATAATGCTGATTATATGTGAAAATTTTGTTAGACCAGGTTAACATGTGTAGTAGCAAAGGAAATATATTTACCATGTTAGGGTAGCATGAAATAAAAGCAGATTAATTTAGTATAGCTCTTTAAAACCAGCAGTAGCATATTTCTGAATATTAATTTTCAAGGGGCTTTTGTACTATATGAAGAAAAAAAGTAGAATTACATTTATTTCCCATGTTTTTTTCCATTACGGTAAATCTTTTTTTCAAGTTATCTTTGGCATTTTCAAGGCAACGAAATGCGACTTCTAGAGCAGAAGTGGATAACTTTTAATGCTAATTTCTGATAATTACTTCTTTATCACAGCCTGTTCTACCAATTCCTGCTGAGATGATGTGTTTTGGCCAGACCGTTGAATGATGGATTGCTGGATTGTATAAGGAGACAGACTGTAGAGCAAATGTACAGACTGAATGCCCCACACTTTGAATCTATAAATAAAGTATTTGAAAAGCTGTTTACATGCATAAAGCTATTATGACACATACAGCTTTAGGGACCTTCCCTTTAGGAAATGTCTCTTTTCTTTCAAATCTATGTGTTTGCCTTCTAGGTGTATGCCTCACAATTCTTCAAAATGTGCTCACATTTTCCCTGTCACGTTTATCTTCAGATTACTGGTGCAAGAGACTTGCTTTATTTTATATTTATTTTGGATAGTATCCATTTCATTCACTTTTTAAGAAACAGGAAGGGAAAGGTCAGATCAGTTCTGATTATGTGATCTCTTAATAACTTTTTATTTTAAACTTTTTTTTCCTATGGCAGTGCCTTTCTCTAAATATAGCTTCACTCTTCCATGAATAATGTTTTCATTTCTTTTCTATGTCTGAAACAGGGAAGAGAAGACCTACTTTAAGAGACATCCAATTTACATTGGCTTAATTGTGCCAGGGGATCTTTGTAACAAGCCTGGCTTCTTCTTCTTCTTATCTCCATCATAAGGGCCTTACCATTTTCATTGTCTTGAAATGATATGCGGAAAGCCACTTTCCAAATCACAGGGAGTGTGAAGGCATTTCTGTGTAAGGAGCCTGGCATCTGGTTTTGAAAAAATGCCTGTGGACCAGTCATACTTAAAGGAAAAACTGGCACCACCATTGCTGACATCCTCACTGCAACGGCTGACTGTAATCCTCACTGAGCACTAAGCCTCACTAAGTCAGTGATGATGGTACCTACTGCTTAGTTCTTCAGCAACAGATAATTTATCTCAAATCTGGGGCTGTCAACATTCTTTTAAAGACAGACATTTACAAGAAAAAAAAAAAAAAGACAAACAAACAAGCTAAGCAAAGAACTACCACCTGTTTCTGTGAATCCTGAGAAGTTTGTCCTCATGAAATAGCTGAGATTGTACTTTTCTGTATTTCTAGAAAATCTACAACATTATTTGTTCTCTAACATAGACTTCAGCTTCAAATTACTTTCATAATTTTATGATGAAAATGTAATTTTCATTTTAGTGAAATGAAATGTAATATTAATTTTAGAGCCCTTCTGGTTTCCAGAGATCCACAAGTATTGTAAGAGAATTTTCTGGCTGTGTTCTGCTTTGCTAGGGAAGATGCAAGTTCAGACATCCAGGGTTCAGAATTCTTTTAAGAAATTATGTTTTACTGTTTAGAGATTTTTCTTTCTTTGAACTTTAAAATCACTGGTTAACATGTCTATGCTGTATGTGATGTTAACCTTTAAGTACAAGTAAATGTTTACAAACTTTTGATTAATAATGGAACTACTTCCTACCAAACTGAAAAATTTCAAGATGTGTTTTCAAAATGCATGACCCCTTTCTGCCTCCTTTCTGCTTTTAGAGGTCTCTCTGAAATACCAAGAGCACTGAGAGGAGCTGACGAGCAGAGAGACACACTGCAACATCATAAGCACACAGTAGGGTATGAGTGTATTCCATGGACATTCCTGATATAGATCTCCATCTTAGGTGCCTGCAAAGAATGATGTGTAAACAAACAAACCAAAACCATAACTGACAAACACTGATTATGATAATTAATTACATTTAAATGTCCCAAAACTTGGAGTATTTAGAATTGGTTTTTGTCTTTATTGGGTGTATTGGGTTTGCATGGCCAGGTTTTGGTAATGGGGGGCCTGTATCTTCTAGAGCAGAGGAAGAGTGTGAGGAGTCCTTTCCCTAAGGAGAAAGGTGAGGCAGAGACAATGTTCAGTGAACTGACACCAATTTACTATTTCCTGTTCCCCTATGTTGCTTATGGGGAGGAGGTAGAGAATTCAGGGATGATGTTAAGCCCAGGACGAAAGGACTGATGAGTGTTTTAACAGATTTAGTTTTTTGTTTCTCATTAACCTACTTTTATTTGATTGGTAATAAATTCAGTTAATTTCCCCCCATGTTTGATCTAGTTTGCCTGTGGCAGTAATGGGTGAGTGATCTCTACCTGTCCTTATTTTGACTCAAGAGCCTTTTGTTATATTCTTTCCCATGTGCACCTGAGGAGGAAGACTGATATAGCAGCTTTGGCACCCACCCAGGGTAAACCCAGCACACTGGATTACATAATTTTGTTAAGCAACTCCTTGATAAATCACTAATAAAGAAGTAACCCCATCATATCAAAGATTAATTACCTTAAAAATTATTCACTGTATTAATCATGTTGCAATATATAGACTTCAACATCCAGTTTAAGTTTATTTTGTCCTGCACCCAATACCAAAATTTGTGACCTTTCTCTTTGTCTTCCCCTATCCCTGTGTTCCTCAAAAATCTACGTGCCTTGATTTATTGCTGATGTACAGTAAATAATTAATCTGGATTCCTGCTTAAAAACGAAAAAAAATTATCAAACACTGTTCAATAGCTTAAGCACATTTAATGGCAAAGTTCTACCTTAGCATCATCTGTGGGATCAAGTGCACCGTCAGCAAGTTTGCAGACAATACAATGCTCTGTAGTGTAATCAGCATGGTGGAGGGAAGGGATCTGGACCTATGAGAACCTCATGAAGGTCAACAAGATCAAGTGTAAGGTTTTGCACATGGGTCAATTTAATCTCAAGAACAAGTACAAGCTGGTCAGAAAATGGACTGAGAGAAGCCCTGAAGAGAAAGATTTGGAGGTCTTGAAGGATGATAAGATAAACAGGACTCAGCAATGAGTACTTGTAGTCCAGAAAGTAAATCATATTCTGGGCTGCAATAAAAAGTGTGGCCAGTGGATTAAAGTGGGAGAAATCTCCTCCTCTACTCCACTCTCCTGAGACCCCACCTGGACTACTGAGTTCAGCTCTGGAGTTCCAAACATAAAAGGATATGGAGAAAGTCCAGACGACGGTGAAAATGATGGTTAGAACAAAAATGTGCTAGAGCACATTTCCCATGCAGATTGAGAGTTGGGGGTCTTCAGCCTGGAGAAGAGGGGGCTCCAGCAAAATCTTATAGCAGACTTCCAGTGCCTAAGGAGACCCTAAAAGAAAGTTGGAGGGGGACTTTTTACAAGGTCCTGTAGTAATAGGATAAGGGGTAGTGGCTTCAGTCTGTAAGAATGTAGATTTATAATAGGTATAAGGAAGAAATTGTTCACTATGAGTATGCTGAGGCACTGGAACAATTTGCCTAGAAAAGTGCTGGGTGCCTCTCCTCTGGAAGTTTTCTAGGAAATGTTGGATGCATCCTTGAGCAACCTGGTCTAATGGAAGGTTTCCCTGCCCATGGCAGGGCAGTGGGAACCAGATTATCTTCAAGGTCCCTTCCAACCCTAACCACTATGATTCTATGAGAGTCAGATGTTAGAATCCTGTATGTCAAATTTGGAAATGAATTCTTTTATACATAAGGCTTTGACATGGAGAAAAGTAAATGTGTACTGGTGGTTTAACAAGCTATTGCCCAACAGCTGAGCTACTGCAAATGTGCACATGCATTCTATTAGCACAGCCTAATTAGCTGAAAACCCCTTCCACTACAGCTAGTTCTAGGAAATTTATAAGAAAGGTCTCATTATATTGTACTATTTGTAAAATGAGTTGTTTTGTCTATGGACTGAAAACCCACAGTCATAGGCAGTGAATATAGAAGAAAATATAATTAAGTAAATATAAACGATAAAAGACTCATATTGTTTTCTTTTTTTTCTTCTAAAATTTCCTTCAATTGCTCTGGGACGATAATTGGTAGCTGTCTTGCAAAATGGGACATAATATTTATCTTCAATGTTTTTAAAGCTGTATAATGAAATACCACATAACTTAGATAATATATTATTCTTACTTATTCAGGTTTTTCTTCCTAAACTCAGCATCTACATTTCACTGTTCTTATTTCATTTTCAAAGCACTTTTTCCTTCCTAAGCCAGATAATATTTCCATATTGTTATTCGACAAAGAAATATAAAATTGGACAAAAATACTGCATTTTGGATTTTAATGCTTGAATTTACCTTGTCTCTACAGAAGTATTTCACTTCATGTATATATAGATAGACATGACTTTAAAATCTGTGGCTGGCCTAAACCAGGCATAGTTCTGTTGGATTACACTTAAGGGCAAGTCATTGCTTAACTCTTTTAATGAAACTAGAGGACTGGAAATAACTATCCATCTATACTTTTAAATAGTACTACAATTTTTATTTTATATTTTCTTCACCAAGCAAGATTTACTTGCCTTTTGGTCACAGAACACAGAAAGGAGAAGGACAAGTTCTCTCAAATTAGAAGCGTTATCTTTTGGTTTTTTTTTTTTTTTTTTCTTCCTAATAAACCATGAAGATTATAGTTCTAGAATCTAAGAGCTTTATGAGGCCTTTGCAGCAATATGATAAACTTTTATGTACTTCTGATATATACCTCAGTATGCACAGAGAAATCAGGAAAAGGGGGCAAGAGTAGATGAATAAAGAGCTCCTGTCATTACTGAAGCCTAAGCAAGAAATACGCAGGAGATGAAAGCAAGGTTAGGCCACTTGGAATATAGAGTGGTCAGAATAAAAATAAGACTAGAAAGTCTAAGGTCCATCTGGAATTCTATCTGACTGAGGATGTTAAGGACAACAAGAAAGGCTTCTTCAAATGCATCAATAACCAAAGGAAAACTAAGGAACATCTGTAAGGAAACTCCTTACCAAATAGAAGGAGAATCTTTGAAAAGGAGATGCAGAGAAAGAAGAACTACTAAAAACCTTGCTCGCATCAGTCTTCACTGACAAGATGAGACCTCAGAAATCTCTGACCCAGGAGACCATTGTAATGGAATATTAGAAGGAAGACCACAGAACTCACTCGACGAGTTTCTTAAGAGGTCTTATGTCCTTTTTTTAATGTACCCTGAGTTAGATGCAAGGGAGAAATACTGACTAGACATTAAATACATGTCAAAACGATAACTTTATGGGTGAACTTCAGAAAATCAGAGAGTTTTGGCAAAAGTTTAGAAAAACATTCAATCAACATGAAGCTTTTCACGAATTATTAATTTAGTCCATTCAACTTAACATACCCCCAGCCCATCTGATCTTAAGTTGCTCAAAACTCTGAGAAGAGGGACTTAGGAAAAGAAAGAGAAAATATATAAAAAAAGAACAACTATAGAACAAGCAAAAAGAACAACACCTACTACTCCTGATTCCAGTGGTATTCAGCTGAGCTAAAATCCAAGAAGAGTAGGGTCAAAACCTGTGTGTGCCTCGTGCTGTGGCTTAAGTACCCTTTGGCTTTCCTGGGCCCTTCCCCTATGTGGGACTTGCTGTCAGTTGGCCACTAAAGAGCCGAGCTAGGGATTCCGTGGTCAGGATGTGCAGCATTGCCTCCCAGTGCCTGGTGGCCTTTGGTGGGCTGGGATACAGGCTTTACAGGGAGTGGAGGTGTGTAGAGAAGGGCATTTCCTCACCAGGGCAAGGCCCAACCTCCCCATTTTCCCCACACATGCAGCTGAAATATTACAAGCCAGCAATCTCCTGTATCTCTCACACCGTGCTTCTTGGGGGACAGCTGTTTTACATGAATTGTCCTATTCTGAGCTCTGCCAGTGGAAAATAGTTTTCAGGAAACACCTTGGTTTTGATTAAGAAAGGGTAACAACTGAGGTGTTTTATTCTTTTTGTCTTTTAAAAGCTGTTTTGCATGCCAGCATGAATTAATGTTTTGTTTTTATAGCTATAATGTCAAGTGTTATGGTTTTATCTAGCAGTTTATGCTATCCTACACAGTTCTCAGGAGGAAATTGATGTGAGGTAAAAAGGTAAAACTTCATAACATTAAGAGCACAGATCACATTTCAGGATGTTCAGTTGCTCAATATCAGTGCCATAGGATATTTTCAACAAAAGATGAACACCTTGATATTTTATACGACATGTAAACAAAATGAGGTAATTTTAATTATCTTATATTCTTATCTGAGAAATGTACCATAAATTTAAAGCAGTTTACTAAGCAATATGAAGATTACCTCAACATTTGTCATTTATTCAAAATGAAAATGTCCATTGTATGACTACATGTAAAATATGTAAATTGGAATTTTTTTATTTCCATAGTGTTTCAAAATATTCCAAATCACAGGGGTTTTTTGATTGAAAATAAGTAGGTGAGCAGTCACTGTCATACATTATTGCTATTCTTTGATACTGCTAACAGACAAGAAAACAATTAAACTAAACCTTTTTAACCTCAATTAGTAAAACAGAACATTTTGAGCAGTTTATGTAGTTTACAGTGTGTCAAGAAGCCACATTCTGGAGTATAAAAGACTTCAAGTATCTGTGAAGAGTTCATGTTGGCTGGTTCAGTGCACCTGTCTTTCATAAACAACAGAACTCTGGCTGTCCCAAATTCCAGCAATATAGGAAGAGACCACTGTTACCCACAAAAAGACACAAAAAAATGAGACAGTTTTAATTAACATAGCTTGCAGCACTCATAACAGAGCAGCTTGTCAAGTATTTTTAGATGACCCAGAAAACTGTCTCTTCTTCAGAGTAAGAAAGAAGATAACAATGTCGAATATAACATATTTTATAATTTTTGTTCCTTTTCTGAGGAATAAGTCAGGCTGTTTTTGTTCAGACACTTCCATTTGTTAACCAACAGATGTAATGTTGTGGATTATACTGCATACCTGGATATGTAACCTGTAAAAAGAATAAAATCACCGAAGTAAGGATATATGATCTACCAAAGCTATGACAGGAGCTAGAAACAACTTCCTTAATTCCTTATCAAGAGATAACACTACTTAATCATGTAGACATTTTTCCCAAGGGACATTTTTCTGGTGAGGAATTTATTGTGCTAGAATTACAAGCTCATACAGTAACACAATTATTTATTATCCAAATATTAAAAGTACCGATGATTTCCTTCGCAAAATAGATTATTTTGAAATTACTGTAATATCCTAACCTTATTGCTATTGCTTCCAAAGATAAAGGGCCTTATAGTTTATTCTTTTGTATTTTAAAGCTAAAATAAACACTTTCTCATGACATTTATAAATATTGCTATCATCCAAAAAATGCTGGCTTAAAGTATTTCAGTCAAATGACAAAATATTACGCATTTAGACATTTTCTTTATTCTTGAGGGGAAAATGAAGTAGAGAGATTTTCAAATACAGTTTAAGAGAAAGTATATATTCATTAAAAATACTCTTTTACTCATAAATTGCACTGTATTAAATAAGATATTCCAAGGAAGCTTTTTCTTAGATTTTCAAAAGAGGAAAGCATTAGGCATCTTTCATTCAGTTAATTCACCATCTCTAATGTGTTTATTTTTTTCAAATATTTCAGAATTTCTGTTCAGTTAAACATAATTTTCTTAATTTTTCCTGGAGTTTTTTATTTATTCTGTGAAATAATTGAGAAAAACAAATAACTTAAACCCCACAAGAATTAATATGCAAATTAGAATTTCTTCAGTATAGTCATTTTCTCTGTTTATTTGCAGAATCTCTTGCTATGCATAACTCAAATATTAACAGCCTTACTTTAACACCACAAATATCTTAGACCAGGAAATCTTTCCATTTTCTGACTTTAAGTACATTTCTAAGTTTTTACTCACGTATATAACAGTTAGGAGTTCACTGGAAATTTTAAAATGGATAATAGTAAATCCGCTGTATATTTTTTCTGTCAAATTCTATTTTGTTGGGTTTTTTTAAAAAACAAAATAGAATATAAAATGATGGGTGGGAAAAAAAAAGGGGCATAGGTGTTTCAGACAGACCACAGCCCTTCTCTCATCAAAAACTTACTTCAATGTGACTACAGCTGGAACCATCTGCTATCACAATACACCACTATCATAATATTCTTATTCATGTATTCCTTTTAGCAATATTATTATTTCTATTAGCAATATTTCTATTAACAAATTATTCCAACTATCATACAAATCATAAGAATTCCAGATAATTTTCATTATGAATCTGCTACATGATTTTTGCATCATGACTTTACAATTATATCACTTTACTTTTACCTTATCTTGAGCTCTTAAGCTGGTTTTGTATCACTGTCTTTATTTGTAGTGTGCAACCCTTATTGGCTTTATGGCACAGAGATCTTGCTATTCTAGTCTTCAAATAAGAGGATTGACACCTGTATGTATATTTTAAACTTAGGCTTGTCCATTTCACAAGATCCTCCTTCCCAGATACTTGAAAGGTGGTCTTGCATCTTTTCTTGCCACTGTTCCTACTTATTACCCTGTTACAAAAGGTTTTTCTGAAATTCAATCATATACTTCAGCTTTATAATCTTGGCCTTGCCCTGGTTGTTCTACTAAATGACTTCCTGAGATTGTCCTTCAACCTAAATTATTCTATTCCATGGAATTGTCATAGTTAATTAAGACGGAAGAAAAACATCTCTGCAAAATACTGAATATTTGACCTAATGTGGAAATTCTACTTACCAAGTAATAGAACTTTAAAGTCTTGACTAGACAAATACCATGGAAAATAGCATATCAAAGCCTTACAGAAATGAAAAATTTTTTGGATAAAGGAGAAAAAACCCTACAAACCAAGAGCCAACAAGAAAACCAACCTAAAAAATCCAAGACAACCCTAACATCTACTAACTGATTAGATAGAAGTGTTTTTACAATTGCCTGTAGTAATGTAAGACTTTGGTGCTTAATGTTTACTGAGCAACAGGAATTCAAGCCCTGAATGTATTCTATAGCAAAGAGAAGTTGAGCTGATACACTGAATCTGAAGATCCTTGCACAAGAAATCCTATCCTATACAACATTGGCGACAATGATCCTCCCTAGGAGGATTTCCTCCAATCCCTGGGCTCTCAGATTCAAGAAGTCAGAACTCATGAATACCAACAGGATTCATGTAGGTGCATCTGTTCTCCAGGAATCCATAGGTGAGCCCTGAAAAGCCAGCATGGCATAGACCCCACTCTTCATTCTTCAGCAGGTTAGTGAGATTACTACAGAGCAAATTCTTTAAGATACTGAAAGATCATTCATTCTTTTTTATTTCAATATTTCACGCTGATAGAAGAAAAGACACTTTTCTTTCTGAAATTTTGGGACCAGCTCTAGTTTGCTAATTCAAACTGACTCAGTTATGCCACGCATGTAGCAAAGACTTAGGCAGCACTTTGTTTTTCTATGGCATTGACCACACGTCAGATGTTAGCAAACAGAAATGTAAGGCTGTGTTCAGCTTTGAACTAAGTTAATTCTCTCTAGCAGTAAAATACATCTGCAGCATAGAGCAAAACAATGAAGAATCTCTGCCAATCTTTAAATGTAAACAATGAAAATATTTAATAGCTTTATGCCTGTTTTGTTGCCTTTTCACCTATGCCTGTGCAGTATTTAGGTGTAAAAGGTTGTTTTTGTATAATTCACAGCAAAAAAGATTATCAAGAGTAAATTATTTGTACTATCTAGAATACATATCTTGGGGTCTGGCTTTTAGTCATTATTATCTTGGATTTCTTGCAGGCATTCGTAAGTTACTTTTCTTTTCTTTTTTCAATATCTATTAGTTACTGTCTTCTTTGCCAAAAAAGTGTTATCTTCTAAGTAATTCTTGTATATCATCAGAAAAGTTTGAATTTCACTTCCTCAAATGTATTCCTATCAGTATATCAGCAGTCATTGACTATTCTGCTGGTACAGACTAAATCTTCAAGATCATAATTATTTTTGTTTTTAATAACCTGTTTTATAACATGCACATAAAATGCTAATCAGTCATTTTGTTCTATGAAATATAGTATCATGAAAACCTGGAAAGTGTTGATCTGAAGAAATTTTTTAATGGACTTGCAGTATTTTTTTATTAACATCTCAAGAACATTGAATTTAAATTACAGTATAGAAACCGTCACTCAAAACAAACAAAAAAAAACCCCACTTTAAAGACCATGGAAACTGTGACAAAAGTTATTTCAGAAATGTTATCTCGTTCTTTATCCCCAAAGGAGGTCAGTATCAAAGCTGGTATATGACATATTGAAATCCTAACAGGAATGGATGCTCTGGCCTACAGCTCTCTAAAGCACTTCAGCAAGTAAAGCATTCCATCTGCCTGGGCTAGATTCTCTTCTGCTCCTTGAAGTTCTATTTTCAAGTGACCAAAAGTGATTAGCTATTATTAAAAAAAAAAAAAAAAAGTGATAGATATATTAATTTTCCAGAATCAGGCAATTAGAATTTTTTAACAGAGTTTTTTCCCTGAAAATTTCTAATTAATGCTATGCGTAAGCAGAGCTGGGTTCAAATACATGTTTTACTTTTATAACGTGTGACTTGTCTGTAGTTATGATAGTTTAAAAAACATGACAATGAGGGCTATTAAGTACTTGTAGTTCAGGTTATGTATGGAATGCATTAAACATCAGTTGTGCAGAATTAATTTGAAATGAATGATGAAAAGTCTTTGTCTATATTTCATTCTTCATTTAAATTAATATTTCAACTGTTTACATAGCAGCATAATATATCTTTTCATTTCACAGTTATTTTAGGTCCATTTGTACCCTTTATGATTTTTCTTATATAGTCAAATTTGTTATATGCACTGTTCACTCACATGCAAATGACTCAGTTCCTGTTTTGCCTGTTCATTTACTTAAATTAACCATTTTATATCTTTGCTGATTATTATTGTAAGCGACTTTTCAAGAAACTTGCAGATTTTGTCAACACAGAAATTACTGAATGTAAATGGCTTATGGCAATACTTTTACATACAATTCTGCTTTGAGTGGATTTTTGAGGTTACATTTTAACAATATTTGAATTATTCAGGTAATAGTATTTTAATGAAGAGAGTAACATAAATCTAAAGTAGCATCTGCTAAAGAATATATATTTCCACAAAGCTTTGCCTTTTTTAGTAATGTTAGGTGGTTTTGCTAACAGACATAAATAGCAGCTTTACAAAATAAGGCTGATGAGGTAAACAATTGCTATCTTATGTGTTTTCTGTTGGATATGATGAGCTAAGGTTGCTCTTGAGGTTTAACTTTTGACTGGTATTAGAGCATGGTCAGTCTCTAATGTAGCTGGATTTGGCAATTCGGTTGGGCTTTGGTGAGAGTTTTGAAATATTTAAAGCAAATTGAAACAGAAACCTTGCAAACCTCAGACCTTTTCTTAACATTCAAGTCAGAAACTAATTAAATAAGATGAATCGGTTACCAGTTGTAATATGGAGACAGTATTAGAGATGGTCGTAATGAACAGTGTTGTATTTTTGTGAGCCTTTGAATTTGGAGAAATTCAAATACTGTAAAAACTGACTGATCCATGGACAGCAGATGAAATTCAATAGTTTTATTGATTATTTTGCAGCTATCTCACCTCTCTTTCTTCTTTATGCCTATGCATAATGATAATTTTCTTACTCATGACTATAAGGCTAACATTAGAGTAAAAAAATGAGTTCTTAACTTGACATGACAATAACTGATAATTAAGAAATGACAATATATTACACTACTTAAGTCATAATGCCAGGTGTTTGTTGTACTATCTTATCAAAGAGTTTTTACACTACAAATGTTCCTTAAAGCATCTGGAGACGTGTTGAATAGCTTTCATTAATAAGATTATTTCTTTTGTTTCTTGTCTGCAATTGTTTGCAAATTTTTGTCTTCATATATAGTTGAAGTATAGAAGACTGCTACTAAGAAGATTGAGAATTCATTTGCGCCACACAGTCAAAGTACAAGACTAACATTTACAGCATAATTAAAAAAGGATTTGGTTTAGGGTTTTTCTTCAAGAAAATAGAAGCCCTGATACAGCCAGGTCGCTTTTCCAGCATGCATTTAAAAACATAGTTCTCTAAAGGAGCTCCTGGGTTTCAGAACTTAAGCCTGTGAGATTACAGTGTTCACACCTCCCAGATTTAAAATGGCTGGGGTTTCCTTTATCTTGATTTTTTCCTTCTTTCTTCTTGTTGCCAACCCTATTTGTATTAGAGCACTGCTTAGGCAAATTTAATAACTAGTAGACATTTTTCTAATTCATTATTCAAATATTTCACAGCCAACAATTCCACAAATCTCTGCCACTGTGTCAGTATTGGTTTGTGGCTTAAACACTATTTTTTAAAGAGGATCATATGCCTTCTCAGTCTTTTTTGCAAGATTGCTTCTGATACAAAGAACTTCACTGCCTAGCTTCTAGCAAAATAGTAGTTCCTTAGCTAATGTAAATATTTATGGGAAACCCATGCATTTTGTATCTATAGCAAGCTGCTTCTAACACTGAAATTCTGACTCCTGGCAGTATATTAGAAATACTATGCTAGACTGAACAAGCCATGTTTTTCCATTTCCTCTTCTAAGATTAGCCCCATACTCACTTTATCATTGTCATTGCTTTTGTCAGCAGCTTTTGTAGTTTGATGCTATCAGTCTTGAGCACGAGGAAAGAAATCATATTCAGCACTTTGGAATATAATGGAAGCTGAATCACTGAGGTTTTTTATGGAGAAAGTTTTTGCTGAAGTACCTTGGAATTTATTTTGCATCCACTGATCCACACTGATAGCTCATTATAATTCCACAATCAGTTTGTATACTCAGGCTTGTCCTCAGCTGCTTATAGTCAGTAAACTTGTGGAAAAGTTGTCTAGAAGACACCTCTAGTGAGCAACTCATTCTGATGCAAACATCCAAGATAAAAGTTAAACACCTTCTAAACACCTTCTTGAGGTGAATACTCATTTATTTATTTACAATAATGGTGGAGATCAAGCAGGACTAGCTTTACCTGGGAAGTTATTTTTTAGACAACTTAAGTGAAATGCAATGAGAAAGATTGAGCTTGTATTTTCCTAAATTTAAACATGTATATAATAGACAATCTTAAAATTAGTTGCTCTTATGTTACAGTTAGAGTTTCAGACCAGTGACACTAATATCTAACTAGACATTATGTCCATTTAGGACTCTGAAAATATTGTACATAATATTTGTATTTTCCAAATTAGAAAAAAAAAAGTCTAGTTTCTCAATGTATGTATATACCTGTATCTGAGTATACAGAAAATATTTATGTGCAAGAACATCTTGGAAGAGAAATCAAAAATTTAGTATTTTCCTATGGTTTGTGCTTTCAAGAATTTATTTAAAGAATACTAATAAAATTAATAAACTAACTGTTTAAACTAACTGCTAACTAACTGTTTTTAATTAATAAACTAACATCTTCAAATCACTAAATCACGTAAAATTCTTAGTTTTCACTTTAGTCAATTGGTGCATTGAACAGAAAAAAAAAATAAATTTCTCACAAATCTATAGAATAACATAAACACTATATATATAGAAATATAAGTTCCTATAAATAGCTAACCAGCACTATAAAAGAAATTATATCACTACTCAAGTATTTTACTGATAGAACTTCATGGACACTCAATGCTGAAAAGAAGGGTTGAAGTGTAAGGCGTAAGCATTTATTTTAAGCCTGGTAGAGAGTTTGTTGGTTATTATCACATTATCAAGAAACAACTGGAATCCTTACAACTTTGATAATATCTGGAAGCGTTCCTAAAATTTTTAAGTCAGAATTCTGACAGTGGGTAACCTAATAATTAAAACTTTTTCAATCGTGTTTCAGAGTACGTTAATATTTTATATGTGAGATAGATTTCCCATAAAAATTTCCACAGATTTCTTGGGTTCTTATTCCTTCCTTCTGGCTGTGTAAAAGGGACACAGTGGTTCCATACTCAGGATCACTGAAAGTAGACACAACAGTTAAGAGCAGCCTTGCAACACAAATAGGAGGACCATCTCTCTCCATTAAGAGTTTGAAAATTAAACCCCATTCAAATTCCTGATATTCCGAGTCCCACTGTCTTCTTTCAGGATCTCAAGGGCTTAAACATTAACCCTTTGCCCATATAATATAATCTACTGATGTTTCTCTTGCAGTTTTAATATCAAGTTTACATTCCTTGACAGTATTTTTGCCTTTCAGTCAGTGATGTGGGTTTCTTGACTTAGCAGATTTCCTTCCCAAATATCCTAATGGTATCAGAAATGGTGTGGCCAGGGAACTAGGGAAGTGATTCTCCCTCTTTACTTGTCACTGGTGAGACCACATCTTGAGGGCTATGTCCAGGTCTGGGCCCCTCACTGCAAGAAGGACTTTGAGGTGCTGGAGTGAGTCCAGAGAAGGGCAAAGAGGCTGGTGAAGGGTCTGGAGAACAAGTCTCCTGAGGTGAAACTGAGGGAGCTGAGGGTGTTTAGCCTGGAGAAAAGGAGGCTCAGGGGAGACCTCACCCCTCTCTCTAGAAGTGCCTGCAAAGAGGCTGCAGCCAGGTGGGGGTCAGTCTCTTTTCCCCAGCAACCAGTGACAGGACAATAGGACACAGTCCTAAGGTACATCAGAGGAGGTTTAGGTTGGATATTCATTAGGAAGAATTTCTTCACAGAAAGGATAATTAGGCATTGGAATGATGTCCTAGGGAAGTGGTAGAGTCACTGTCCCTAGAGATGCTAAGGAAAGGCTGGATGTGGTACTTAATGCCATGATCTAATTGACGTGGTGGTGTTCACACATGGATTGGCCTTGATGATCACAGAAGTCTTTTCCAAACTAACTGATACTCTGATTCAGTGATTATCTTTTAATAGATATTACAAATGATCAGCAATTTAACCACTATTTTAATCTATCTTCTCCTATTAATTTAATTTATACATTTTAAGTAGATCCTTACAACTAAGATTCTAATTCTTATTGTTCAATCCCTTATCTGTTTTCTAATCCATACTAAACTACTGGTTTTTTAAATATTACCCATTAAACTTAATTTTGTTTTTCTGTGACAACTGGATATTTACTACAAAAATAATTGGCATCATAATTTTAGGTAAATATGGGAACTGACTTTGTCATATCATACTATTAAAAAGGACCACATATCTATAAAATGAAAAAAACACAGAACTTTGATTGCAACTTTAAAAAAAAATGGCCAAAACAATGATGTAACAACAGAATGTCTGGATGTACACGACAGCGTAGTTCAAAGTTCCCATCTCTCCTTCTATGGAAAATATTACCTGAAGCATTTCAGTTTTGCTCTGATTTACTCTATTTTACCCTATTCAGTAGAGAATAGGTAGCTTGACAAGTAGACTGTCACTTTCATTATTTCAAATTCCTTTCTCCAAACCCAATTATTCAAGGAGACATATTGTTTTAATGATATAGACACACAGGGACTAAGACAAGCACAAGAAATAGAATTTAATTTGTGAACTGATGAGGATTTGAATTTAAGCCTCCAGTGACAAAAGTGTGTACTTCTGGCACCCCCTATCTTTATGTTGGATAGCAGTATATCATAATCAACATGTTGCTATGTGATATTATGATCGAGGTGGTATTTGAAATGCTGACCATTATATATATATATATGTATGTATAAATTTCTGAAAAGATGAGAGTTTAAGTTTCCAAGTTGCTGGAAAATTTTTAAAGTGGTAAATAGATTATTTTACTCTTTTATAAGACTAAATACTTTTTGGGTTTTTGTTACTGGGACAAACATGTTTCAGGTAATATTTACACAAAAAGTGTATAGAATTAATTTCCTTTTAATAAAGGATCAGTTAGCCATTAAATATGTTTCCTTCAGTAAATGTGTCTGAATTCAGTTAAAATAATTTATTCTTTTTTGTGCCTTTCTTTAACCTATGAATCCCTTTATAATTTGTTTGGTTTTATTTGTTTTTTTCTGGTGAAATGAAATAAAAACTATGATTAATTTGGATTTTCTCCTTACTGAAATAGTTGAATTCATTTAAGTCTTTTGATATATGTTTTCCTTGTTGCTTTTATGTTTTGTGTTTTTACCTGCAGTCTTTCCTGAATTTTAGTACCTGAAAAATATGGTTATAAAAAAGTTAGTGAAAATTTAAAAATGGAAAATCACTTCACTCTTTGTCCATACAATTTTTGTTTAGAATTATTATGATTTTTTTTTCTGTATTCTGACGTGACTTCCAAAGTCAATACAATTTATGAATGCAATATTTGTATATATTACCTAGATTTCTTGTTCTGAAGTATACCTATTTGATTTAGCTTTCTGTTTAATTGACACCAGCTAATCGTGTTATAGACACTTCAAAATTCATCTATTCTTCTAATTCTTTTAAATACTAATAGCTTTTATATGATGCATACATTTTATCCGCAATGGTTAATTAAATGCACTGTATTTGCACAGTATAGGCTTATTGTTTATAACATCATTTGCCTATTATTCCAGCTAATTCACTGAAAAAAATTACATAAAAGAGGAAATATAACACACTTTCTAGTAACACACGTAACTGAAATCCATCTTGGAGAAAAACTAAGGGAAAAAGTGGAAAAACAGTCTCCATAGACAGAAATTTATTGTTGCATGTATTTATTCTGGTTCTTTTGAGCAGTGGAGAATGCATGGCACAAAACACAGTAATATGCTATTAAAAATTTCCCAGGGGTCAATATCCTAATTCCTGCTTGCTGTTATCTAGTTTAACAGAAGCTTCATCTTCCACATTGTCTTGTCATCATTTAATGTATATTAACAGCATTTTCCATTGCATTTGAAGCCAGTCTATGAAGCATTACCATTTAAAATATTTGTATGGATGCAACTTCTTAGTTAATGGACTGTACAGAGAGTATTCTAAATTTTAGTCTCCACAGAGACTAAAAACTCACTTTATTCTGAAATATGCACATGCCAGCAAAGTGGAACCTTCCTCACTGTACTGTATAAAGCAGGCTTAATCTCATCTGGAAGGGAGAAAAATTGAATGTCATTCATCAACAAAGCTGAGCAGGTAGGCAGAAGCAGAAAACAGTTTGCCCCTTTTCTTGAGCAACTAACACATTCTCATGGTGGAAAGAATATTTTAGTTTGGGCAGAAATTAATGTATGTGATTGCACTGATTGTTGTATCTAACTCAAATGGGTTTCAGAAAAGTTGAAAATAAAATATATTTATTTTGGAAATAGAGTCCAGAGGATAGGATTTTTTCTTCATGGACAAGGTATATCAGCCTGATGGTGTGACAGTGGGTCAGGATAAGGAACTAATAGTGTATTGATTTTGCATTGTACAAATTCTATCTATTTTCTTAGATGCTTAAGGAGATATGTATAGGTCACTGATGGGAGCAGAGGCTCATGTTGTTTATTTTGTATAGGGCTGTGTGGTTGAGGTTTGTGTTTATGTGAGTTTATTAGTGTTTTTTTTAAACTGCTGTGTTCTCTTTGTAAAGGCTAAAGGTTGTGTCACTTCAGACACTGAACTGTCATTTTGTAATGGCAAATAAATAGAAACAAAATTAGGAATTATCTTCAGATAATTTCTTGGGTATTTACCTTTAGATAATTTTTAATTGAAGATCATTTAAAATTATCTAAACTGTAACATATCTACTTTTGATTAAGTCAATAATTCAGTTGATATGGGTATAAACAATTAAAGATGTAGTATCTTATTTTACTGCATTGCAAGACGTTTATGCTACCAGTTATTTTTTCTATACGTATATTTAGGAATTAGTTTATATTATCAGTTAAGTTTCCACATAGACTAAGGAATGTTATGATACTGAAAAAAATACTAGTAATCTAAACAAATATATAAGGTAATTCCAACTTGTCAAGCCATTATTAAAAATATTAGTATGTCTGTGTCACTTACAATTTCAGAATAAAAGCTTTATGTTCTCCAAAATGCATCTGATTGCAGTAAAATGGAAGTTTTAGTAAAAACAATGTTCCCTGAAATTTTTTTGTCAATGAAGTTTTTTTTGCCTGATTCATAATGAAATGAAACAATACTTAATTCTCATAAACTGTGAATACACATTACATCATTAAAAATGCTTCAAATTAAATTAATCCTCTGTAGTGGGTTAGCCTTGGCTGGATGCCAGATGCTTGACAAGGCCACTCTATTTCTTCCCCTTACTAGCTGGACAGGGGAGAGAAAATAAAATGGAAAATAACTTCTGGGTTGAGACAAGGCACTTTAATAAAGCAAAAGTGAAATATTTAGTGTAGAAAAGAAGAGAAAAATGTTAAGGACTTTGTTTTCTACTTCCCATCAGCAAGCAGTAATCTGCTGTTTCCCAAAAAGCAGGGATTCAGCACGAGTAGCAGTTCCTCTGGAAGGCAAAACTTATGAATGCCCCTCTTGTCCTTCGCTTAGATTTTAAATGTGTGCAGACATCATGTGGTATGGAATAACCCCTAGGTCAGCTGTCCTAGTCCTGTCCACTCCCAAGATCTTGCCTGTCCCCAGCCTTCAGGTGGTGGTGGAATGATGGAGAGGCAGCGCTGGTGCTGTGCCAGGGCTGCTCAGCAGTGCCCAATCACCTGCGTGTTCCCAACACCTTCCAGCCCCCAGTGCAGAGCACTGCACTGTGAGGGTGCTGTGGGAAAAATTAACTCCTTCTCAGCCAGACCTAATACATCTCCAAACTAATTTTTTTTTTTTTTTTTTTTTTTTTTAATATTTGAGCATTTGCGATTTTAACTGACTACATAATACTTTTTTTTCAGGTCATGGCACATGTTAGATATGAAAGAGTCATAACAGTTGCATTTATTTATTTGTCAATTTGGTATTTTTTAATCTATTTCCTTTCACATTGATATAAGTTTTGACTCCATCCTAGATAGTCATCACAGTTAAAACTTATCTATTCTACTTTTTAATTCAAGAAGTTGCCTATCTTGTCTAAATAAGGAACATTTTTCCCAATTCTACTAACTTTACTATTTTAGTAATGATAAAAATTTTAAGCAAGCCTTCAAATGTTTATGTGTTTAGTTATACTTCAATAATTATGTAGAATTTGTTTTGTTTTTTTTTTTTATTATTCAAAATAAGTCATAAAGATATTTGATGTCTTTATTTTTGCAAGTAATGAGAAATTATTTTGGTCACTCTTTAGCTGCTCCATATGAAACCCATGTAATCTGAAGATCACTGATGTCCTCTAAGCATTTTAGGAATCCAGATAGTACATTGTTTTTAAATGTGCCAATGATTTAAATTTATTGGAAGACAAAACCTAAACTTTACTGTGCAAAGAAAATAGTAACACATTGGCAGGATTAGGAAAACAACGCCTAGGAATATTGTATCTTTATTCTCTTATCAATCTATACTATGGATTCTGATTTATTATTTGAAAAAAACATACATCCTTATTTAGAAATGTGTGGTAAAAGTTATAAAATGTTATACATCTGTACATAGTGCTGGCTACACAGAATATAATTACAGTTAAATATACATATATGTAGCTGTAGAATATAGTTGCTTATGACAAAACCCCTCTAAGTCACATCTAAGATATTAACATAATATGCCAATATAGACCTGAAAATTACAGGAGGTAATTTTACAGAAAATTAAAATAACTTTCATTGGCACAAAAAGGACAGATATTTTATTATTAATCATATTCTTTTCCATGTACATAGACTTTAATTACTTAATTCCCTGAGTTTCCTTTGTAAGATGATTCAACATTCTTCCTTTAAAATATTGTGACAATAGCAAGAAATATTTCAAACGACTTTTTAGGATCCCCTTGTGTCATCTTGTCTTACTGTCATAAGCACCATCAAAATGTATTTTAATGAAAATTTACTGAAATAGTAGTTCCTTCCTATATAGCCTACAGTTCAAAATAACTTGTCTGGGAAGTATATTTCAGTGGAAAAAAATATCCAATAAACATTTTACACAGCTCACTTCTTTTATACAATAGATACATTTTTCAAATATAAACTGGATACAGTAAAAAAATCTATGCTTTTCATCTTTGAAGTCATGTTTCATTGTGATCAAATACAAAGAACTTGCAATATTTCTTGTCTAGATATCATGTTTGGTTACCTGTCTAAAAAGCCCTTCTTGTTTTTGTAAAAGTAATGTGATATCAGAACTACTGAGGCTATGAGACTCCTGACTGCTTCTAATTCATGCATTCTCCTAGCACTGTATTTTGGTTTTCGAAGCACCTTCAAACTGACTTGCAGAAGTCAGTCCAAACATGTATCAGTCTCTGAATTGTGACTTTTAAAAATACTGTATTCACTCCTCCTTTTGATATTGTGATCATTCAGTAAATATTCTAAGAGTATCAACAGTCATAATTTTATGTATTTGTTAACCTGTTCAGTTATGCTTCAGATACCCTTTGAATTTAAATTAAATAGGACACTCAAACATTCTTAACCCTACTAGTTACAGTCATCTTTAATCTGTTTCCTGAAATGTTACTGCTTATCCTCTATATTTTATATAAAGTCAAATGTAAATGATGTCTTTTACACTAAAAGTACATACTTTCTATGTAGCCTAAAAGATGAATAGTTTCAGGCTGATTGTGATGTCTAACATTACATTTATCTGACTGTCATTGTTTAACCCCAGTAGGCATCTCAGACCCACACAGCTGCTTGGTCGCCAGTCCCAGGGTGACGGTGAAGAGACTGGAAAGGGTAAAAGTGAGAAAATTCCTGGGTTGAGATGAAGGCAGTTTTATAGGGAAAGCAAAAGCCATACACACAAGTGAAGCAAAGGAAGGAATGAATTCACCACTTCCAGGTGGCAGGCAGGTTTTCAGTCATCCCAAAAGAAGCAGGGCTCCACCACTTCTAACAGTGATGTGGGAAGACAAACACCATCAGCCTAAATATCTCCTCTTTCTCCCCGTCACCCCACCCCCACACGACACTTCTGTTCTTTCAGAAATTTGCACTTGTCTTAAAAGAGCTAATGTGAATACTAGGCAGGAAATAGAGGTTTTCACTGAACATCTGACACTTTCCTTTCGAAATAATTTTTCATTCTAAGTGATAAATAGTTTAAAAAAATGTAGTTATCTGTAGAGAGAAGATCCCAACTTAATGGAAATAAAATGAGTCCATCTGAAGTAAAAGGCTGTATTGGATCTGTGACATGATTTCTTTTTGTTTAGGGATGGCCAAAACTTGCTCTACCTCTCTGAAACACCATTAGAGCTCAGGGCCGTTGCACCGTTATCCACCATCTTTCTGATTACAAAACCTCCTGGCAGCTAGATTCATTTTCCTGAGTCTTTAAATGATATATTATTGATTGGTTTAGGATAAGGACAGTTTAGCACATTACAATTTCTCTTAAGATATTTTTTAGTATTTTAGTATTATCTGCAATGCAGTCCTTCATTGTATCTTTTCCTTTTTCAAGCTTTCATTTTTCATGCTGGGGTTAATTGTACTTTAAACAATCCTTTTCTTTTTTTTTGTTTTTTGTCATGGGTTTGGTACTGTGCCTAGTTTCCAAGTTTATGGTCAACACAGAACTCAGAAAAGTTTCACCTAGATAATCAATTTTAAAATAGATTTTTGGATAAATGTATAAAAAGAAATGCAACTGAATTATAAAGAAAACAATGGCGCCAATAATTGCACATAGAAAACTGGCAAAATTTCTGCTTGCCTTTAGAATCTAATTTAAAGCTTTAATGTTGAAATTTTTGGAAATCCTTCATGAGTTTGGTGGATTGACTTATTTCCTAGTGAATGCTTAGCAAACTATGTATTAACAGGAAATATCAATTCAAACTGTCAAATACAAGACAATAGGTAAGAATCCTTCAAACCTTCTTAACAAAGATACTACATTATTGAAACTGGAATATGTTAGAATTTTAATCTTTTAAAAGAACTGTATACAAAGTGACGTAAAAGACCATGTCAGGAGCACTCCGTGCATATCAGAAGCTGAGCACTAAAGAACATCCTGTTTACTCTTCTTATACCTCTGATACAGCTCCAGCATTCATGAGAAGTTGTATAAGATGCAATGCTGGTTTCCTAATGGAATTAAAATGGGATATGAATACTGAGAAATATAAAACCAGGAGAAACCTCATCCAGCTGCATGCTGTTGCATGCATCTTCTAATCTAATGAAGATGTCAGCTCCATGTTTTTTCCACTTTTTGAATTTTCTTCTATTGCACTGGTAAAGGTATCCTCTTAATCCTCTTAATTTTATAATTTTTTTAAATTTTGCTTTAATATTTTTACAGTGTATGTGTATCTATTTCCAACATTAGCTTTATCTTGCCTAATATTTACCTTCAGGCCTATAAACATGCATAATATCCCTTTCAGCTTTTATTTTCCTAAGTTAAAACTAACAAACTAATCTCTATTTTCCATTCATTGATCACAGCTGTGAAAACTATGTTAGCTTTTCCTGACTTATTTCTTCATTCTTGAGGAAATATGCCAGCTGAGGTATTGCAGTATAACATTACTTATCCATTTTTTTCTGTAGATGCTACTCAGCACATCTAAAAATTAGAGGCTTTTTTGCCCTCCATATTCTATAGTTGGCTCTTAAGCATCCTATGACACACTTATCTAGCTATTATGTCTTACTATTCTGATATTTTAAGAACTCCTGGTTTATAATAGAAATTCACAGTAAAAAATTCTTAGTAAACCCCTCAGATACTTGGCACAAGAGAATTTATCAAACATAGAATACATATGATAGAATTGAGAGAACAAACATCTGCATCTATAGGACAAAATAAGACCTTAAAATATTAATTGCTTATATTTTTTCTATCCTTTGTGGTGTTTTATGTTAATAGATAGATAGATACATAGATACAGATACTTCACTTTTCTCTTTTCATTGTTGCAAGCTTTAGAAATACTTTGACATTAAAGAAAATAGGTTACCTCTGTAATTTGACTACTGAGAGCCCTAGTGACAAAGGATGAATCACCATGGTAGGATATCACAAAAAGTTTTAATTGTGTCATTAGCTGGAATAAAGAAACTGCTTCAGGGAAGAGGAGGAGGATGGACAGGAGGGAATGCAGAAATGCCTTGGTTCCAATTCATTTTCTAGTCTTGATAAAAATGTTAGAAGCAGAATAATGGCTCACAGAAATTCAATCCCTTTAAAAATAGAAAACAGGGCTTAAAGTGTGAAGATATGGACTGTGAAAATAAAATTCAAGGTCACTAAGCCATAAGTAAAATTGAACAACATAGAGTTCATCATTCCAAAAGCCTAATAAAACCTCCACAATGAGAAGGAACTAACAGTCTTAAGGATTATGAATTTTTCAACAAATATTTCTGATAGTGGATTATCCTGTTTGCCCTTATCTTAAATAGCTTTTTTTTTGAGATATTGGTTCTTTTTATGTGTGTGTGTCTATTGTTACTATTTGTAACAATGTCTACATGTAATCTGTAGGATAAAGCAAGTTTTTCACCCTTGGAAAAATAACAAATGTATTGACCTGGCTACATTAAGGATTAATGATGAGTATTGGGCCAGGGAATCATTTGTGCTTCAGATAAACTAGAAATACAGATAGCACTGCTATTAGAGGCCTGTTATTCTGTACTTCAGCCTGTGTAAACATGGGGAAAAAATAACTTGACTTTGAGACTTGATTTATTCTGGCATAAAAAAAATTTAATCTGGTTACTGATGGGTTTTGTTTTAATTTTTTTAATCAGGAATCCCTGATCTGAATGACATTGTTGTTTAACTTCCTTGCCATTATATTTGCCCTAACATCTAATCAGCATTAGAATCACTCATAGAGATGGCTTGTGTAACTCATTTGTTCTTTGACTTATTCTACAAGCTGTCACGTATTCTTATTTCTCAGTTCTATCCACATTTTAAGTAGAAGTTAATAAAAATGTCAATATCTGAGTGTAAATAAAAAAATAAGGAATCACAACATTTTGCACGTTTTTCTTCCCCTTCCATACTGACTGATGTACAAGGAAAGCAGAAAGTTTTTGAAAGTCCGAGGACTAAGATGGGATGTTTTAGGAAATGAACAGATGGAGTTTTGTATTTCTGCTTCAGAAACTGTTACCATTGTCTACTGGCTACAAAGTTAATACATTTTCTTTTGAGAAGAATTTTAGGCTTTGCTTGCATCAGACACTTGAATTGCAATACATTCTTTAGATTTTGTTACTATGCTAAAGTAACAAATCTTATTCCCCATTTTAAAATCATACCATATGCAATCACCTTCAAATACTTGAGCAGAAGTTGGAAAAAAATTGTGTTCAAAGGCTCTATGAATTTATTAAAAATCTTAAAGGTTCCCATTACCTTCTATCATTTATGCCTTTCCTTTTCTCCTACCAATAATTCCCTCCAATTTTCATCTGGGACAGGTAATGGTTTAGCTGTATCTTGTAAAGAATAAGTAAGATGTTACAACTAAAGGTGAGGAAGCTGTTTCCACATGTTCAACTACCTTTCTAAGTTCACCTCAGGACAGTAAGGGAAGTAGGCAACCAATTGGTCAGTGATTGTTAAAAATAATGCACAATATTTTAAAATATCACATCTATCAAGCTACTACTGTATAACTCTGGATGATTGCCATGGTGCAATACAATGTTAAAAGAAAAAAAAGTAAAAAATATTTACATCTTAACAATATCTGCATGCACAAAGCATTCTGTAGAGTGGGAGACAATGAACATTTCAAGTAGGTGAAAAACATTTCATAGAAATTTTTAATAGAATCAGGAAGCATGTCAGAAAGAACCTGTGAATGTCAATACAGATTTTCTTCCTTTTGAATCTACAAACTTCCACCATTACCCAGAAAGACTGGGTTGGTTTTACTCATCAAGCTCCTAATCTGAGTGCATAAGAAACCCCAAACAACAAAACAAACAAAACCCCCAGAAAATAATCACATAGTATGTTCTACCAGCAATGATAGTGGAATGACTGATGCCACTTGGCAGACAATGTCAAGACATTTAAGTGCACCACTAAATGCAGAAGAAAAAGTTTGTCTAAATGTGTTCTGAGTTTCCAAGATTTTACTTAACCCTTGTCATTTTGTGTCTCTGAATAACAGCACAGCATCTAACACTTGACTGTTTTGCACTGTGCATTTGAATACACATTTCATAGGAAATAGCTTTTGAAGTTTCATAAATAATTCTCTTTGTAGTGACATTCTGCGTCTTTTGCACCTACAAATAGGTAAGCTTGGCTGGTTCTAAAACAGAATAAGGTAAGGTAAGATAAAGTACAGGATGTAAAGCTAAAAAGATTAATTTTGGTAAGGTAGCAGTCAGAATACTATTTCGAAACATTTAAAAGAAAAAAAGAGAGTCACTGAAAAAGAAGTCTCAAACACTCCACATGTCATGTTCAGGAGGAAAAAGTAAACAGACAATCTTACTGAAATTAAGAACTCCTAAAAGGCAAATCTTAAATGTTGTATGTTTAAATGCTGTTTGAGGTAGAGGTTCTTTTATGCTATTGTTGCAACTTATGTTTACCTCAGTCTCTTGCCGTGGCGCTGCGCAGGGCGCCCCGCGGCTCGGGCGGGCACACAGGGCCGCGGGCAGCGCTGCCGCCCCGCGCTCGGCCCCGCCGCTGCTGCCGGGGCCGGTGGCGGGCGCGGGCCGCGGGCTCCCTGCCCGCCGGCGCACCCTGTGCAGGGCACCGGCTGCTGCCGGGCGCTGCTCCGCGCCGGCTGCCGCCGCCCCCTGCGCCACCGCCTCCCATCGCCTCCCGCTCCGGGCAGGCGAGTGCTGGGCTGTGTGCGGGCGGCTGTGCCCTGCGGGCCAGCGCGGCTGTCCTGCTGCCCGCCGGAGCCTGCAACCCTAGGTGTATTCCCAACTTGATTTGTTCCCGAAGTTGTGCCCTCCCCGTTTCCCTCTATGGCTTTTCCCGCCTATGTTCCAGTCCCTTCCCTGTCAATCCCAGTTACCCAACCCCTCGTTCCGCCTCTGTTCCAGCTCCTTCTATGTCAATCCTCCCCAGTAACCAATCCTGTGACCCCTTCCCTCCTCCCACTTACCCTGATTCATCCTGAGACCTGTGACCCAACCCTTCAACTCTGCCCGCCTTAACCCCACTGGATAATGTGTTGTACCCGCCCCTGGTTTCGTACCCGTATAAAATGCTGTGCACGGAGCTGTACGGTGCTCTTTTTGTGTCTGTTCCGTAGAGGTGGGGGCTTTTGTTCGCGGCAACCCTAATATATCAGCCCGGTTGACACCTCAGCCTTGGAGAGCCTCTCTCTCTGTTCTTCTCCTGAGCCCTGGCTGCGGTGGGACTGTCCGTGCTTAGGAACCTCTGCTCCTCAGGTTCAGCTGAGAGCACAAACCCCGCCTCAGCTGTTCCCCGCACCTGGCGCGGTGCCGGTGTGCCGTGAGCCAGCCTGGGTTCCGCTGAACCGCGTCATACTATCTTAAAAATCTTTCACGGATAAAGCTGGTCTTCAAAATATGCTACTTATTTAAAAGGTGTGATCACTGTACATATAGAAGCCATCTAGGCGTTTCCTGTTCACCGTCTTGCTGAAGAATGCATTGCTGTTAGACTCAAAAGATTCACAAGAGTCTAATTATCGCTTCTCAAACTGTGGTCAGCAATAACCAACCGTGTTACTCCCTGCCTTTCCCATAAAAACCATACAAAATCTGAATTGTAACAACCAATTGGTGTTGAGAGATTAGTTAGGAACTGTAAAATTTTGGAGTGCTGACAGCAATTTATTGGTTGACATACTCTATGTACAACCGCTGCAGTCCTAGTCTTTACTACTTAGACTTAGTACCAGAAATTAACAGTAAATACATGAAAATGCTACTTTCTTTAGCTTTAACACATCTTTAAGAGGAAGAAAATCTATTAGGATAAGTAGATGGTCATTTACATCCCAAAATAGATCCAAAGTATAAAGTTGTAATACCTACATGACACTTGCATCAAGCATCAAAGGTCTAGATGGATTTTGTTGCATCTAAGAAAAAACACTTAGCAAAGGAAAACTATGTAAAGATACAAAGTCTTTAAGAAAACTGCTAAATGATAGAAAGTCTTTAACATCTTGATAATATATATACTTAAAATTTTCTAGACTTTGTTTTAACTGATGAGTTAAATATATATAATACTTGTGACTTACGCATTTCATAATTAAAGGAGTTTGAATATGATGTAAAGTCTGGAGATACAAATGTCAGAAGTGTATTGTCAGTAAGGAAGCTAAAAGAGGAAAAAAATCTTTCACATGTATGCAGTAGTTAATAGAAAAACCCAAAAGATACTTCATTTTTCATGACATCAACGTATGTGTGATTTTACTTCATTATTTATACTGCTAAGCTGGTAAAATGATAGGACTTCATTTATTTGTTACAGCAGATTAGAGATTGCTTCTGGATCCTTGTTCTCATGAAATACAGATGCAGGTAAATTGCTTTGACAGCAAAAGGGTAAAATTTTTGTATATGACTACAGTAAAATCTTTGCTAGTGGTACACAAAGCTGAACTCCAGCTCTTGTCAAAAATCCTGGTTCAATGCCATGTACCTTTACAACTGTTGTGCTTCAGTAAAGTTAATTGCAATTTTTGCGTAGGCTTGCAGGCTTCTATAGAAAAAAATTTAATCATATGCAGTTATAAGAGCAACTATCAAACAAATGCACTTGACAGGAAAGAACAGTACCCTTACTTAATAAAAAGTGCTTTGGAAAATATCTAGATCAAAAGATTTTCAGTAATTTCTCTATAGATAATCTTATAATTGAGCAGCATATATCAGCTTTATCTATTTTTACCATATATAGCAACTATACTTTCTCATTATATTGAGTTCCAGGTTTTTTTGTGCATTTCCATAATTCATGGTCTAAGGATGAGAAGTAAGGAGTAGTGTGTAGGCATGCAATGTCATAAAAAAAATAGAGCTCATGTGTGGATTCCATTAAACAAAAACCCAAAACAACAACAAAAACAAACAGAAAACCCAAACAAAAAAAACACAGAAAAATAATGTGTCAAAAAAAGTTCAAACTAAAAACAAAACAACTTAAGAAATTTCTCATGTGAGAGGGCTTGTATTAGCTTCAACATGATAAAGATCCCAGTACAGATTAAGCATATCTATTTTCATTCTGTTCAAACAGACAAGAAAAACAAGCCAGAAAATATTTTGAGGAAGATTAGGTTTTCAAATTAATTATCTGAGTTTTACACTTTGTATAGGGAATATGTATAGATACAATAATTTCCCAGGTTCTTTGTGGATAACTAGTTTGATTAGATTTGATGTTTCTGGACAAAAAGATTGAGGTTTTAATTTTGATAAAACAAAATATAAAAATTCTTTAATAAAAAATAAAATTTTTCACTTTAAAGCTAGCTCAAGGCTCACTCCAAAGTATTTTTTACAGTTCTACAATGTGCCATGCAGGAGGGACATTAAAAATACTCCCCTCAAATCTTGGACCCAGAAAACCATTTATCTAAAATGTCTCCTGATCTACTGACCCTCAAATAGGATAACTAATGCAACACATAAAGACAAAATATGTCTCAAAAGCCAAACTCTAAATTCCTTTTTCTCTACTGACGATGTTGAAGGCTATGAATTTGGATTTTAAATCAAGATACTAAAGAATAAAAATACAATGTACAAGGCTAGAAATATTTTGAAACATTTAAATGGAATGTTTGCACTTTGGTGTTTGAAGTATTTGCAAAGACGTTTTCATTTAGATTATTTAAGCGAAGTGGGAATAAAGAAACTGAAGCAATTGCAAATGTTGGCAAGTTCTTTAAGTAGCTGAGATAGATTCTGACATCTTCTACAGCTATTGGTATAGTGGTTTGATTCAGGAGTGTTAATAACTCTGGTTTCATACTTTAGTTTGCACAAATTGAATAAATTCTTAAAATTTTGAATGTGGAGTCTTAGTTGCATGTTTTCAATCAAAAACACCTTAAGTAATATGTCTAAAATGTAAACTGAGCTTCAAAAATACATAAATGACAAATTGTTGCTTTTACTTTATTGGTTATCTAGAAGCACCATATAGAAAATATATTAAATACAACTCTTTAATTTTTTTTTTTTCTTTTAATTATTGGTCATAATATGAAGAAGACTTGTTTTTTCTTCCTCATTTCCATTTTCCTAAAATTATATTTATAAGTGAAAGTGTTCAAATTTTTATTCTATATCCAATGCTGGAAGCCAAAAAATGTTCAACATTTCATTCTCTTGTGACTCACTTATCGCTGCAATCTTTTAAACAGAGGCTGTTTGAAATCTCTGTCCTGTGTGGGTGGCTCATTTAGGAGCTACTCAGGCAAAATAATGTCTGTGATTGTGTTAATTTTGACGGGCCATCAAATATCTGCATCATCCTCAAACCACCCACATCTGCTTTAATTGCTTTGGCAGGTTTGTTAAACCAATTAACATCAAGTTTCTACAAACTTTGAGTCTTCTGACTCCACTACATTCAGTTTACTGTTGTATTCACATCAGAATTTGTGTTTTACTGTTACAAAAGGAAAACATTTAACATTATTTTAACAATGAACAAAAAAAAATTTGCATCTTTTCTTTTTTCAATGTTCTCCTGCATTGATTTCATTCAGATAATTAATCATATAATTCAGTGGAAATTATTTATGCAGTCATAATATACATTCTCTTAGGAAGAATGTTTAAAAAGTAGGATTAACAGCCCCTTTTTTTTTTTTTTTTTTTTTTTTTTTTTTTTTTTTTTTTTAAATACGAGGACTATTGGGCATCCTCTAGAGCTTGCCAAAAGAACATTATACCCCTAGCCATGAATTAGTATTTTTGAGAAGTACGGAAAGAAGTCAGGTGAAAACTTTCATGTTCCCCTGAACTAAGGAAAATACTACATGCTTTTATCTAGATGATTTTTCGATTGTTTGACTGATGTTTGGAATGTTTGGGGATTTTTTTCTGAAAATCTTTCTCTTAATTTCTTTGTGTGGTGTAAGAACGTGTCACAATGTGCTTGGTCACATACAAAGGGTAGAAGCTGATGGTACTTTTTTGAAAAAACTGACTTTTGCTTTTCAAGAAATTATCAATTCTTGAAAAGTGGTTTTATATGGCATTTTAAAAAATTCACCCAGAAAGACAAAACTACATTACTATCAAACATTTTGTATTTTTAGAGCAATTTATAGTCAAAAGCTATATATCTAAATTTAGAGTAATTTTTATTTAGTAATATGTCTGTTACTTATATCTATATTAATTTAGTAATATATCTAAAATTTTAGAGTAATTTTTAATCAAAAGCTAATTATTCTCTAATAACAGCCTTGAATTTAACAGATTTTGCTGGATTATAAAAAGGAAAAAGGACTTTGATCCTTATTTTTTCTACATTGTTTTTGATCAGGCTTCTGGTGACTTGTCATTTCTATTGCAGCATTTACTTCATGCTCCAGCTATGCTTACTGTCTTTGCTAATTCCTTGCAGAAGCGCTAATGTTTTATAGGTATTATTTTGCATTTGTTATCAGTAATTGTTCATGCTTCTCCTTTCACATTGCATCTCCCTCAGGATCCTCAGGCAAATAATAGGGATTAATACTCCAAAATACAAACAAATCAACAATTCCAGATTGGGGCATCCAGTAAAAATGGGAAAAAAAAACCCAAAAAATTCCCCTTCAGGTTCACTATAAATTAATGTTTTACAACTTCAACACCTTACCCTTGAGAATGCTGGGGTGCATAAGATATTGTCTTTTTCCTTCTCATAGTAAATAACAAAAGCAGAGTATACATTATAATTATATAGGTGAGAAAAAGTTTTGTCTGGATCTTCAGATCATAGAATATTTGCATAGTACAAGCAAGATCTTTAGCCTTGCTGTCTTTACTGAACATCACTTGCCATCTGCTGGCTGAGTTGCAATTAAAGTGCTTTTGAATACAATTTAATTTTTACTTGTCTTCCTAATTTTAAAAAATCAGTATATCTTGTCATTGTGTGCTTTTACCTTTATATACATATTGAGAAATCATGTGGACTTTGACTACAATATGCAATAGTAACTAAAGAAACAAGCAACGTTTAATGCATTCCAGATATTACCAACCTGAGTGGTGCTTGTCTTCTGATATAAATAAACTGTCATAAATTTAATAGGTTTTGTGCAATCTTCAAAACAAAACAAAGTATGTAAGAAATGAGAAAATGAAATTAAATAATACCTGTATGAACTGTGGAGGAAAATAGGAAGCTTATGAAGTTGTAATGGGGGAAATCAGTGTAAAAATTTGATTATAGAAAAATAAAATATTGGAAAAATTCAAATACTAGTTAAAAGCATGCATCTGACAGAGAGCATGTAAGGAAATTGGAAACTAAATAGTCAAGTAAAAGAATATTTAAATGGAAACCATTAAAAAAGGAAGAGTAGTCTATGGTTATTTTGTAAACTTGTAAAATTGTGGGCTCTCCATTGTTTTTAGACTAATCTGTGCCTTATAGTGTGCAAGCATTTACCAGCTATAATGGATTTGTTCACACAGGTGAACAGCCTGAGGTTATTTTGCAGAAGAAGAGAAAAGTGATACTCTGATCATTTACAAAAGAGCAGGAAACTAAAGAGAAATCTCCTTGCCCATGTATTTTTCTAAGTTCCTTCTTATTGAAATCAGCAAGCTAAATTCAATTGAAATCAAGGTGTCTGAAGAGTACACAAATTAACATAATCCCAGCCCATAAAGTAGATGCAGATTCATGATAAACTGGGGCTTGGGAATGAAATGTTAGTCAGTTAAAGGCCAGTTGAATTGACTAATGTGATATTAAGTCTAAAATACTGTTAAATACCAAATTCCGTCAAATCTAAACATTAGAAATGTAGGCTGCAACACTGCAGTTTATGTTGAGATTGGTAATCTTTGGTATAGGATAATTAACAGCCATGCTACCGATGAATGAATATAACCAGTAACAGTATAATAAATTCAATGGATAGTACTCATTCTTCTTAACTGAACCTTTTAGTGTAAGAAATTGTACATATAATTTGATAGTCAACACTTTGACAAATGGCAGTGGGACAGGCCCGAATCGTATAATTACAAATGCAGAATACAGAATTTGAGATTAAATTCATGACTTTAAAGAAATCAGGATGGCCAAAACAGTACACTTAGTCATGAAAATATGACTGCTGCTTCTTTTAGGGTGCACAGAAAGCTACTAACAACCACTGCAGAAAGATGACTTTGTGCTTCTTGGACATACAATCCTAGGCATGATCAGTCTATTAC
This sequence comes from Sitta carolinensis, assembly GCA_032173965.1. Classification (NCBI taxonomy): domain Eukaryota; kingdom Metazoa; phylum Chordata; class Aves; order Passeriformes; family Sittidae; genus Sitta; species Sitta carolinensis. Next base: position 26,885,143 of record JAVUNC010000004.1, on the reverse strand, counting down.
TCTCCTGAAAGAACTACGAATAAAGAAGGTGTAGAAGCCAAATAAAGTTCAAAGCTGCACATGCAATTGATTCTTTTTTAATCAAATCAGCAGAAACAGTATTTGGGTTTTTGGTTTTTAATAGAAATGAAAATATAAAAACCTTTTTTTTTTTTTGTTTTACAGGACTCAATTGGCTAACAATGTTATCTTGCCCAATAAAAGCAAAGGCAAACTGAGAATAGATTCAGAAATCTCTTGGTGACTCTGCCATTAAATTATAAATGTCTAAGTACTCACTTAGTAGATTTTTTTTTTTTTTAAATCACCTTCCTTTCCAAGACTACCTTGTACACCCATTTTGGATTACCTGGGAGAATAAAGCCTGGTGGGTATAATTGCATATAAACATTTAAACATTTACTGAAGCCCACGAAATAGAGACTCATTCAAAACCCTACTTTATTTTCTAGTTTGGCAGTTAATCTGAGTATTATCTCTGCAGCAGATCAGCTGCTCAAGGTCATCACCCCCGAAAACACATGAACACACACATACAGTAACTTTAATAGTTTATCAGCTATATGTAATAGTGAAATACTGAAATAATACTGAACTGCCGAGTAGCACACCATTGGCAAGCAGTTCAAGCACAACTCCTATGCTGGAGCAATGTGTAAGCAGCATTGAAGCTTCTTTTGGTAGGGGCTGGTTAGACTGAGTACTTAGTCATGGAAAGCAGCAAATTAACAGGGACTGCTGAGGCTAATACAGCTTTGTTGCAGCAGGACTGAGCAGGATACCCACACTGGCTGATTATTTGGTGCCTGAAAACTATTCTTGCTTCTCTTTTTTTCATAATTCTCCAAGATGCATTGTTTCCAGCTATATAAATATTTATACCTGGTTACAGAGAAAGCTTAGGCATGTCAAATAGGATCAAAAATTATATTCTACTTGCCCAGAATTTTTTTTTAAGTTGCATCCTTTAACTTTCATAACTGAAATAATACTAATATTGATATAACTGGTGCCTACTTGATAGCAGCACTTTGATGCTTTGATAAATGTTATTAATATGGGGAAACAGTCATAATGTTATTTCATTTGATCATTTTGTATACTTTACATTTCTAAAGTTACACATAATTGCACCATTATAATATAAGATCTGTAGCCTGTCAATCTTTAATTTCCCTTTGCTTTTTTCTACACTCTCCTAAACACACATTTCCTAGAGTAGTGTATGTAAAAGAAATCTGTTTTCTTTAAAAGTACCTTCAGTGTTTTTTTCTGAATAGCTGAGGATTGCAACCTTTCTGGCAGTTCAAACTATCAAGCAACATCATGATTATCAGGTACAAACTGTATTTCTGATAGAACCTTGAAAGAATAGAAGAAGGCAATCTCAGAATGAGAAAATTAATGATTCATGATGTAGTAAGAACATTGAGATGGCATGCTAAGCCATATTTTTTTTCATGTAGATCTGTGTTTTGACTGAAAGAATGGGGCTATTTATGTCAGCAAGTAGCAGTGATTAACTCCCAGTATCTGTAAAGGTAAATTAAAACTATGATTTTTCATGAAGAATCTCCTGATTACTGTTTTAATAAGACATTAAGTAATAGTAATAACTAAAAATAATAATTACAAAATTATCTAACACTTAGATTATGTTAACCTTTTATTAGCTGAAAAGAATTTTTTCATTTTACCTCCTTGGAATGACAGAGGAAAAAAATGTGGGAATTTATATATGACTAGGAAAGAAAAATCGACCTTTGGCACATTCATTTATCTCAAAATACTAGAAAAGGGAAATTATAATCATATTAGCTAAAACTATGTCATGAACTTAAAAAAAAAATCTTCACTAGTCTTAACAAAATAAATGTGAAAATCCTTCAGTGTCTTGTAGTTTAAGTCTCTCTTATTCTGGAAGGAGTTGTACATTTCTGCATGTCACTGAACCCAGTCCCCTGATAATGTAAGCAACTATATTGTAAATTGATTCACCTTTCTAATAAAATTAGCAATATATTTTTGTCCAGCTTACTCTACTGACTTAATACTGTCTGCCAATGGCAGATTGAATGTTAGAAATACCCGTTTTTCTCTCTTAAATTTATTTCTGCTGTATCTATATCAATTTGTTCTTGTGCCAACTTTGCACTTTAGCTCTGTAATGTATTTATGAGAAATTATAAGCCTGTATAGCGTTCATTTCACTAGGATAAGTAAGTCAATCTCGTTTAATATTTTGACTAAATGAGACTATTTTTATGATAAGTCCTTTTCTGCGTCTGATTAAATCTGTTTAAAACAAAGACCCATACTGTATAAGCAAGTATTGTCCATATTATTTGTTTAAGGAATATAACATAGTTTCTTTGTGTGATAAAACTTTAAAACAGGCCATTTAGAATGAGACTTCAGAGTACTGTTGACATAGTCTGGAGCTTATTTGTTTCTGTTAATTGCAGAGTCAGGCTTTTCTTATAATAAAAAGGTTCCAACTGAAAACCTAAAATTAGGTCACAGCAATTCTGCCCAATATTACAGATGAAAGTTCCCTTGTGTTTTGGCCCAGCTCCTCACCTATTGCAGGTACATGGCGTGATCAGCCCTACAAAACTCAATGACTTTTTCATGTCTCCGTTATGCTGCTAGCTGAAGAATTAATGCAGACAGAATTTTATCGTCCTTTGCCCTTTCCAACTCAGAATCTCCATGCATAAAAACTTTTATTATGAGCAATCATGCACTTTTTACTAATATAATTCATATTCCATTTCCGTTTCTGTTCCCTCAGATTTAGTACTTCATGTTCTGATTCTGTGAATGATGCTTTCCATATTTTGAGTTAGAGAAATATTATTAACATTTTGCTACATTTTTGTTCTTATTTGTGAGATTCCTGAGATAAGAATTTACTTTTCATCCTGGTGGTTTCTCTTTGAATACTATTATTATCAGTCTGAAGCAAGACTCCTTACAATTGCAGCCCTCATTCTCTAACGTCAGAATAATTTGTTATGTGGCTTTTTGTTAAATGCTTTGCATCGTATCTCTAGAGTTTATAAAAAATAACCAGTGCATTACAACTTTCCTGGGGAAAGCAACATTAGAGAAATTAGCACTACATTTAGAAGTAGGGTGAGCACTAAATTTTTGACAATAGTATAAGTCATTTATGTGAATTATTTTCAACAATACCATCTGATATGTATATGCAACTTTGTTCCTTGATTGAGCACTTTATATTTTTTGTGAGCATGAATTGTCATGTTCCATAAAGTACTTTATTTCTTAGTCTCAATTTCTTATAAGTAAAATTAGCTAAATGTAGTTCTTGACTCAATGTGATTTCTTCAGAAATTAATGCAGACAAAGAATTTTTAAGGCTTCAATACCGACTCTCTCCCAAATACAGAGGAACTAAATTATGCTAGGTATGCTTTTTTGCATCTGAGATATATAATCCATGAAATTGTTCATACAAAGAATACACTATAACCCATTTGTTACTTTTATGACCTGATCCACACTAATCTCACTGCAAGAACAGTTAATCCAGTTACTTGTCTTTTGAGGATTTTAAAATGCAAGAGCTTGTTATGTATTTCTTAATTTAGGACATGATAAAAGTTCTCATCCATATAAGAAAAGCTGCTGCTTTTATATTATTGACTCTGAGGATATTATATAATTGAAAGAGGTTTAAAAACTGGCCTCTCAATTATGGAGCAATGCCAATTTTGCTGAGCTGCATGTAGTGTTCAGTGTGACAGTCTGTTAACTGGAACAATCTGTGAGTGACAGTTCTTCAGTAAGTGTAAGTTAAGTTAATTTTCGAAAAGAAAAAAAGGAAAATTCTGTGCTTTCCTACTGTTTCTGATTTAATCGTTTTCTATTGTCTTAATTTTACATTTCTATTTTAAATTTGTTTTTATAGCAATTTTATTTATATCTCTTATAATAGGAAAATTATTTTAAATGTTATTAAAAACCTGAAAAATTGTGAGAATTGGTTTTAATTTTTTAACCCACAAAGTCCTATTATCAAGGAAATCTAGGCGGGTTTATTTATAAATGTAGAGCAAGTATGCTTTTGGTATGACTTCTAACAATGTGAAATAATTTAGCAAAGGTAGCAAAACTAGCTCTGAGAGCAGGTTTTACATGCTCTGTTCAATAGAGATGGTTTTTCTTTTCTCAGTAGTTGCAGGTATTTTTTCTTGAAAGGAGAGAACCAAATATGTAACCACTAGCTACAATGTTGCTTCCATGCAAAGATTTAGTGTATAATATGAATTCTAACTCCAAAGCAAGAGGGGAGAAACAAAGTGTTTTAAAGATTTTAAGATCAACCTTTTGTAGATTTGAGAAAGTATTTATTCTACTCTGCTAATAGTAAATCTCAGATATAATTTTTGAAGTTCATAACATCATTTTTCAGAATATCCTGGACAATAATTGGGAAAATATTACTGCAGACATTTCGATACTGTTTAGTAATAAATTTGCAATCCTGAAAAGACCACAGACCTCACTTTTGAGGTTAAAAGTACCACATTTTTATCATACATGTTTGTAGTATAGAAGTATAATTAATCCCCTTTCAAAATGTTTTAGCAGTAGCAGCAAAGGGACTTTTTTTTGGTGGAAATTGAAAACATGTTCCATTTACATCTCTTCAAGGACCACATAGATTCAACTCAAGTCAGGGATGGGACCCATCCCTCAAGCAACCCCGAGAAGATAGGAGATTTTCAAAGGGGATTACACTGTAATTAAACCTGTGTCATCAATCCTATGTTATCCTAAATAAATCTGCTCCAAAATCCTCATTCTGTAATAGGACCATCCTCAACATGTTGACACATGGCTACAACCTAAGTAATATCATCAGAGAGGTTAACTAGGTGGCTCTGGGTTCTGCGTTGGGGAAAATTTAACCATTTAGCAACAACCTTCTGATTTCTGAGACCAATACTTGGGGAAAATGTGACACTTTAAATATAAAAATACTCATCTCTTTGGGTGAAATGGACTAACTTTAAAGATGAAAATAATTTTCCTCTTAGGGAAACTGACCTTCTTGCTCTCCAAAATAACTTTTAGCGATTTAGAGGCTCTTTATGCTAGAATTACAGTTATGTAGGTTATGTACCCCCATGAAAATTTCTTTCTTTTCATCTTAGCCTCTAATTTGTTTCCAACTGTGTATCCTTGTCCTTTATATTGCAGGCTCTCTTCTTGAACACATTGTCCCATTTGTAGAAGCTTTTCCAAAACTGAGCACTCTCCAGTGAGCTCAATACTGCCTGGAAGGTTTCCATGCAGGATGTGAAGGTCTGGGCCAGACGAGTGGACAGTCTTCTTTCCTATCTTCAGTCACACTTCTTTAACCAAAGACTATCTATCTGTTGTGCATCCCCTTTTTCAGATTTAAACTCAGAATTGATTTCTTATGCAGTACAGAAACTTATATGTTTATTAATATTATTTAGAATGGAGTTTAAAATGCAGTGTATAAAACCCGTAGAGAGTATAGAAGAAAATGAAATATTTATGTCTTGTTATTTCTTCAGGAAATGCTCTATCTTTATTTCAGGCATATGAACTCCATAACTGTAGTTAAGCATCTAGACACATGCAAATGCTCTGACCCCCAAAAAACACTAGCTGTCTGACACATCTTTCTGATGTTTTCCCGAGAGGTTCCATTTCAAATAGTTCCATTTGAAAGTGTAACAAAAAAATGGAGGACTATTATAAAATTATAAATTCATACATATCTAAATGTTCCTATCTTTTTAGGGAGACCTTGAAGAGCTAAAAAATTACTTTTTAAATCAAGAAATTCCTTGAAAGCTATGAGATGCAATGTTTACCTCTATTATCTCAGGCTGGTCCTTGGCTGCATGTCTCTTCAAGATGGGATAACGAAAAGAGCCCTGTTTATTGGCATTTTCCTAAGTATTTACTATTGGCTTCTGCAAAAGGCAAGAAACAATTAATACAGGGACTAGTGGGTATTGCTTTACTCTGAATAAAATAACCACATAGCAAATGAGGTATGGTAAAAATGAAGTTATCTTTTGTGATTCACCAGTGTTTTAATTTGATTATCACAATTAGCTTGTGGTGGGTATCATCTTTGTCCAACTTCGTCCAACTTGCTTATCCCAAGATTTAAATCAGGTTGACATTCTTAACATTCATACAATTATTCATAATCATATAAAATTCCACTACCCACACAAAAGGCAGGACACTTTGCTGACAAGTTGATAACAAATATTTAAAATTATATAAACCAAATATCACATGTAAAGATATCTTTCTCAAGAGTCAGCTTATAATTAATGTGAAAAATATGATAATCTAGGCCTAATTATCAACTGAGTAAATTTTATTTTGCTCATACAAAGACTCATAGCAGATGCCAGAAAGTAAGGATCATATCTCAGTTCATCAGTTACTTTATGTGTTAATGTGGAAAAAGAACAACCTACAAATTTAGTGGGCTCATCCACCACGTCCAGTAAAATGGAGTAAACACATCTGGTTACTATGGCATTGTCTTTTAAATCCCATGAAATCCAATGCAGAAGGATAATGGTCAACAAATGCTGAAGGTGGATTATTTCCTGGCACTTGTTCCTGGATCACTTTTATGAATTAGCATAGAATAGGAAAACAGCTGGAGTGTTTTCAAGGAAAAAAGTTCAAATCTATAGATGTGTTTCATGAAGGCAAGCAAATAAAACTTGACTTCGAATGTATCATATGCCTTTAAGCGGAGCCAGTGAAATACATTTCACTTCTATTGTGTAACTGAGATATTCAGGCCGTGGAGTAGATTTGATTTGTTTTTCTGATTAAAAACATGGATATTTAAACTCTTGCTAGTGCAGCTTTACTTTACAGTGTTTTTGAGGAGATTATTAGTCTTAACAAAGCACACTCAGTCATAGAGTCATAGAATGCTTAGGGTTGGAAGGGTCCTTAAAGATCACCTTGTCTCAGGATCCCCTGCCATGGGCAAGGGACACCTCCCACTGGATCAGGTTGCTCAACCTGGCCTACCACACTTTCAGGGCTGGGCCACAACCTCCCTGGGAAACCTGTTCCAGTATCTTACCAGCCTTACGTAAAGAATTTTTCCCTAAAATCTAGCATAAATTTCCCCTCTTCCAGTTTATACCCGTTACTCATTGTCCTATCACTGCACTTCCTGACAAAGAGTCCCTCTCAATCTTCCCTGTAGCCACCTCTGGGATAGCTACTATGAGGTCTCCATACAACCTTCTCTTCTCTGGACTTAACAGCCCAAATTTTCTCAGCCTGTCTTCATAGGGAATGTGCTGTAGTCCTCTTAACTTCCTGGCCCTCCTCTTGACTTGCTCCAACAGTTCCATGTCCTTCTTTTATTTGGGACACTGTACACTATATTTCAGGTGAGGTCTCACCTGGAAGAGAAAGCTAGAGGGGAGAATCACATCCTTTTTCCTGCTGGCCATGCTCCTTTTGACACAGCTCAGGATATGGTTGGCTTTCTAGGTAGACACTGCTGGCTCATATTGAGATTATCATCAACCATCACACCCGTGTCTTTTTCTTCATGGCTGCTCTTCCAGTGATTTATCTGCCTAAACTGTGGGTGTGACTGGATTACCATGACCCAGGTACAGGACCTTGCACTTCATTTTGTTGAACTTCATGAGGTTTGCATTGGTCCATCTCTCAAACCTGTCAAGGTCCCTCTGGATGGCATCCCTTCCCTTCACCTTGTCAACTGCACCACACAGGCTGATGCTGTCAGTTCACTTGTTGAGAGTGCCCTTGATCACACATGCTGCCGACAAAGATGTTGAACAGTATTGACCCCAGAACTGTCCCCCTGGGACACCACTCATCACTGGTGTCTGTGTGGACAACGAGAGGTTGACCACAACTCTCTGCATGCAGCCATCCAGCGAGTCCTTTATTCTTTGTCTGTATGGACAGAGTGGGCCATCCATCCAACTCGGCGACAAGGATGTTCTGTGGGACAGTGTCAAATGCTTTGCATAAATCCAGGTAGAGAATGTCTGTTTCTCTGTTCTTATTCACCAGTGCTGTAGCCCCTTCACAGAAGGGCACCAAATTCATCAGGTGCGCTCTCTGCTTTGTAAAGCCATGTTGGCTATTGCCATTCACCTCTTGGTTTTCACGTGTCTTAGCATAGTTTACAGGAGAATCTACTCCATGGTCTTGCCTGGCACAGAGGTGAAACTGACTGCTCTGTAATTCCCTGGGTCTTACACTTTCTCTTTTTTAAAATGGAGGTTATGTTTCCCTTTCCCAGTCATTGGAAACTTAACCTGACTGTCATGATTTTTCAAAAATTATGGATAATTGTTTAGCAGCTTCATCTGCCAGCTCCCTCAGGATCTTCAGATGAATCTCAACAGGTACCACAGTATTGCATTGTCAATTCAAGACTGCTGATCAAACATAGTAGGCTAGGCTTTTCACAGAAATACAGAAAATACTTCAATGAACATAAATCAGTCCTTGGTGTAAACAGGCATATATTTATTTTATAGTTAAAAGCTGGATTTGTACAAGGGAAAATTATATAATTTGCTTTAAATGTTATATTGACTAAGGTCCACTATAAAATTATGCAATAATGCTCAGAATTTCATGTTCATTTTTTGCAGACTTTGTTTATCACACTGTAGTAACAGTTTTGGTTATATGTTGTGGACTGTTTACAATCATATGTTTTCTGTAATCAGATTTCTCCTAGGGAAACTACTGTCCTTGAACAGCTGCTCTACCTGTCAGACTGAGCAGAGAAGATGTCTATTTTGAGGTGCAGAAGCAGCTGGTTTTCCTTAGTAGGTGTTAAAGCGAATTTCAGTCAGTGTCTAACAAGTTTGCACTAAATTCTGGTCCCTCGTGTCATTCCTATTTAAACAATTTCTTTTCTAGTTACAGTCTTTTTCAAAGTGAGCATTATTAAAATCTAAATTTCTAAAAAATCTAAATTTCTAAAAAATTTCATCTGGTTTAGCTATATGTGTGGAAAAGTTGTAATTTGTACTGCTGTCTTTAGGGAATGTTCTACACAGACTTCTGGTTTTGTTGTGGTTTCACCCAGCCAGAAACCAAGCCCCATGCAGTCACTCGCTCGCTCCCTGATCAACAGGATCAGAAGGTGAATCATAAGGGTAAAAACTTGAAAACTTGTGGGTTAAGGTAAAGACAGTTTAGGGAAAACAAAAGCCTTACACATGAACAGAGTAAAACAGGGAATTAGTTCGGTGCTGCCCAAGGGCAGGCAGGTGTTCAGCTATCCCCAGGAGATCAGGGCCCCATCACAGGTAACAGTGACTTGGGAAGACAAACACCCAAAATGACCCCCTTCTTCTTCCCCAAACTTTTTACACTGAGTATGATATCAGGTGATATGGAATATCCTTTAGGTCAGTTTGGGTCACCAAAAGTCCTGTGTCTCCTCCCAAACTCCCATGCACCCCCAACTTTCTCATCAGCATGGCTATATGAAAAGCAAAAAAAAAAAAAAAAACCTCTGTGAAAGCTCTGTTCAACAGTAACAAAAATATCTCTATATTATCAACCCTATGTTCTGCACTACTCCAAAACACAAACCCATACCAGCCACTGTGAAGACAATTTATTCTACCTCAGACAAAATTATCTGGACAGGAATTACTGTCAAATACTTTATGAGAAAATGCCTTTTTACTTATATTAAAAAAAAAGAATCCCAAAGTGACAGTCTGTTCCAGGCCTGTATGTATGAGGCTTACCTATCAAATAATTTATAAGATAATATGAAATGAAAAAAAAAAAAAAAAATTCAAGACTTGGTTCTAAGATCTGAACACAGTCAAATCTGTTTGCAAAAACAAGTAACTACAATTTTCTTCTCATTATTCAAAGCAGAATCTAGGATTGCAAGTTTATTCTTATTTGTGTAATATGTGTTTAAATTGTTTCAAATGCTTATCAAATGGCATGTGTTCTTTAAAATTGTGTGCTTTTCCTGAAGAAGCTAATAAAGAAATTAAAATTAGTAGATCAAAGTGTCGCTGTTGCGAATAACACACGACACAAAGTTCTCCAAAACTCTTGGAGAGATGAATCTGACTCCGTTTATTCAAGCAATGACTCCCTTTTTATACATTTTTGACGGGCCACTGTGATTGGTGCACGAGTGACAGAACTCTTCACCCACATTGGCCAAACCAGAGGGACATCAAAAGAAAGTCTGTCCCACAGAAAGAATTCCAAAACATGAGTTTTTGTTACACAACAAAACCTGATGTTTATGTTCAAGCTGTGGGAACAAGCTTCAGAAACTCAAAACATCAGGAAAACACAGAGCTTTAGAAACTCAGAAGCTGTAGGCCTGGAAAACCAGACCTACAGCAAAGTCTTAGCAAATCGGACAAATAATACCACTATTAATAAATTAACACTAACTCCTATTCCACTCTGGTTCAAGTAGTTAAATGCTATGAAAACCAAAAATATGTTACTCACAGTTTTCCTCAATATTTATTTAATTAGGTAACGTTTCATGACAATGCTGTTTATGAAAAACATGCGTAAAAGCTTCCAGGTTCTGTCAATTTATTTATGTTTGTTTCATTGAAAAGTTTATTCTTTCTCAGCCATGTATAAAGTGTTCCCATCTTCAGTTCTAAGATTGTCACCCTTGACTGCCTGTTTGTCAGCTCCTCACAGAATCTCCTCATGCTTTTGCTCACTCAGTTCCTTTTGTTTTGCATCTGATCCTGTGGCTTGTTGTGCAAGGCCTCTAGTCTGATCTTGTTCCAGGCTTTCTAAGGAGTCATTAATTCTGTAAGCTTGGAGGCATACAGTCTAGTAAACTTATATTTCTTTTTGATCCTGTTTGCGAATTTTAGCCTGTAATTTTCCCCTTAATTTCTTCTTTTCTGTCATTAGAATGTGAATGCCTTCATGGCAGGGACCATCTTATGACCGCAAAAATATCTTGTACACTGAAAGCACAACTATAAGAAATGTTTTTGTTATAGAGTATGGGTATGAACAGAATATACGAAATTTTGGGAATGCTGCAGCTTTTCATTTTGGAGCAGACTACAATTACATTAGATAACCACTTACCCCGTAAAAATGAAAAATTTAAAAGTAGTCTCTGGACAAGATTTAACTTGACTTAATGAATGATATCATTGATAGCCAGGCACTCCAGCTTAACATAGGAAAAAATAGGTGGATTTGTCCAGAAACATAGGAAATCAATTAAAAAAAAAAAAAAAAAAAAAAAGAAAAGGTGCTGTGTCTCTCAAGTTTGAACTTCTTTGTACATAATCAAGCCTGGGATCCAATTGTTAGTTGCCATGCTACTTTGACTGATCAGACCATTTCCCTTTCCACATATGAATTTAAAGAACTCTCTTTTGCAGACAATCTCTTCAGAATCTGTCTCTTCATTTTTTTGTTACTTTGTCAAGTAAACTTTCAAGCACACCTTCTTTTCAACACTGGACTTTCATCAGCTCCATGGTTATAGGAATCAGAAAGCTTGGGACTGAAAAAATAATAAAGTGTTTGTTTTGAGTCCTCTTTATTCAGTTTAGCTCCATAAACACAAGTATAAATGAACAGTTATTAAAATTTATGAAATTTTTGAACAGACACAAGAGTCTTATCAATGAGTTTAGATTACCCAAAAATTTAGAATTATACTGAAATCACAGTACATTGAAACCTGTATTGTATTAACAAAAATAATTAAACTCCTGCAAAGATTTTTTGCTTATATGGGAAAAGATTACAAAGTAACAGAATGATCTCACTTGAAAGGACCCACAAGGATCAATGAGTCCAACACTTAAATTAATAGCTCCCGGAGATCAAACATGTGACCTTGATGTCATAGATACATATTTTTAAGACAAGAAATAATAAAACCTCAAATTTTTGTTTTGTTTTGTTTTTTTTTTTCTTTTTGAAATTTTTGTAATATATTTTTGCATTTATCATACAGCAACATATATGAACTCTTCTGATCATTAGTTTAATTGACTGTCCTTTTGCTATGCCTTGTCACAATTGCTTCTGCAAAAAAGTACCTTTACCACTAGCAGCTTGTCTCAGGAGAGTTAACACCTTCTTTCAAGTTCATTAACTGTTCTCACGATCATCACCTGAAATGCTTGAATGATCAAATCTCATTTTCCCAAAGCCTATAACTTACCTCTGTAAACTCAGTGATCTCCTGTATGTGTGAGGCATCATTAGCACTCTTTCAGACATCCATGAGAAAGTGAGTTCCGTAAAGATTACACTTGCTGCCCCAGAAGTTTGCTCAGTTAAAAAGGCTGGAATAGGCAGTTTTGAAATAGAGCATAAATCTTTCCCTCTCTCTCTCTCTCTCTCTCTCTCTCTCTCCTCTCTCAATCTCTCAATCTCTCAATCTCTCAATCTCTCAATCTCTTTTTCTGTTAAGTGCTGAGATGACAACAGACAGACACTGGTGCTACTAGATTTGTAAATGGAGAGACCTGATCAGTAAACACATAGTCCTAAATATTGCACACTACAAAATGCATTTACCTAAGATTTTTCTTAAAGGATATTTTTTTCTTTCTATTAATTTTATATGCATTTTACACCTAAGTTTACAGCTTTTTCCTCTCCAGACAAAAGTCTCCTGTGTTGCAAACCTCCATGTTTACTTTGAGAGAGGTTTATTCACGTAGGCTTCTTTTGCTGCCCTCTTTAGCAAATGTAGGGAAAACCTCACACTACACTGATATATTCCTGCAGAAATTTACTAGCTGTACACCAAGCCCCTAACTCTGGAATTCCATTTTTAATACAGGAAGGATAGGGAATCTGTATGGTAACAAATGCCTCTAAGTAGCTATTGTGATTGCTCTTATGCAGTGTCTGCTCCATGCCAGAAATAAATTAATCAGAATTTTAAAACAGGTTGCAAGTTTGACTGTTTCAGTCACAAAAGATGTATGGCCTGTCCTTTAACAACAATTGCTGTGAAACAGATAAGTCTAAATCATTAGGTTTAATTGAACTACCTTATGATGAAATATGACTATTTTGAAGTACTTTATATTGACGGGTAGCAGCATACTTCTGTGTATCAGTCTTTGGTTTTTTCTGTGATATTTTTAATGGTCTCTTGATTGCCAACTATGTTTTTCAAATTATTTATGCAGAAAAATACAAATTTCTGTTTTTTTTCCCCTACTATCACTGAAGAATATGCTGTCTACATTACTTAACTTAATCTTTAAGAAAAATCCATGGAATTTTAATAATAGGAAAAATAAAATCGTATATGTTTGTGTCATCACAATATGAACTGCCACAAATATTTCTACACTGTTATTACTGTTATTAATTAAGTTACAACTTCTGTCTGGTATGACAATGCAGTATTGCATCTGTTCAGTAAGCCCAAATGAAAAGGCTACAGGGTTATTTGAGTGCATTAGATGTTCACTCTCAGATAATGAGCATCATTTTATTTCCAAATGCAACATATGCCTACATAAAATTCTACTACAAAGCTTTATTTTAGAGAAGTTACCTGGCTTAGTTAATGTGCTTCATAGATATCAAGCTCTATGTCTCATATTGGAATGATACTATAAATAGAAAATAACACAAAACTAAATATAAGAATAGTATGACTTGTAAAAAACACCCATTGCAAAAATTTGTTACAGAACCTCAAAAGACTTCTCACAAGGTTGTTTATTTCTGAAGTGGAGGAAGGATAAAAAAGACAATAAGACAAGGGAGAATGCAATAATTAATACAGAAGTCAGCAAGATATTTAAGATATAAGATATTTAGGAGATTAGTTTTTTACTATGCTGCTAAATTGAATAATTACAGGAGACTATGTGGTTCAGGTATTTTTTTGTTTGTCTGGGTTTCTTTAGTTTTGTTTTTGATGTGTTTTCTTCTGCTTGGTTGGTTTGTTATTTAAATATTAAATAGTCTTACATACCTTTCAAAGTTAGGATAGTTAGGGTAGTTCATTTACTTCTGCAACAATTACATGTTCTCTAATGTGCAGAGATAGCACATTGTATCAAGGCAAAGTACAGTATGCTCTGGCAAAAAGGAAATGAGAATCCTCGTGAATTGTTTCTCTACTCAAATATTCAAAAAGCAAAAAACATACAAAATTTTGTCATGTAATGAGAAATAATAGTTAAACGTAATACAAAAAATTGATAAGTAAATTAAGTCTTGCAAAGAAAAATGCAGAAACCCATCACTTATTAATTCAGTTAATTAATTCAACTTCACACTGATCGTGTGATGGTGAGACTGGTTAGAACCCAGAGACAATTTCGGGAAAGAACTAGTAGAAAACAAATGCATTCCATATACTGACAGAAGTGTTTAATGATTTGTAATTAACAGAAAGTGGGATTTTGAGGGGTTATTGTCATTCTATTAATAGATAAAATTAAAATATATAGAAAACCAAAAAGGATTTTACTTTTTACATATTCTTTTCTCTTTTCTCCCCTTTTAAATGAACAAAAAGACAAAGGGGCAAAGAAATGCAAAAAACCCAAAAATGAAACAGTTATTTGGAAAAGGACAATATTATGAAATGGCATATTTTAATGTATTTTTTTACATTTTTTTTCCCAAAGTTTTCCTCTTTTATTCAAAGAAACCTAATAAAGCAACAGAAATTATCAAAGAAGATTCTCCTCCAAATGACTTCAAAAATTAAATATTTTTGGATCAACCCTGCTAATAGGTGAATGTATGTTGCTGACCATGACAGACAAAAATTTTTAGACTGTTGTCTCTAAGAAGCTCACTTATTTCCATTTCATTCTAGAGAGTATCAGTATTACTCTAAATATTCTATGCTGCAGTCAGCCTATGAAAAAAACCTGAGGTGGCACTGTTATAAATGATCAGGTGGTTTCTCTTGCTTCTCTTATCCCATGTATCTGCATAATTTCACTATAAATTTTAAAGAATTTAATTTAATGTACTTCTACTGCTTAAAGGATTAAAATAATTTGCTATTTCAGCTACAAGCGTTATCATAGAAAAAGGAACTATTTAAGAGGATTACTTGTGTGACAGGATTTATACTAAGAGTCCAGTGTCAGGCCAGAGTTTCAGCCTTAATTCTGTCAGGTCTTGGTTTCATGGCTTTAGAAGTCATACCGTCAAGAGTTTTAAATGTGTCCCTTTGTAATGGCATAGTATTTCCACAAAGGAAGTTGAAAGGTGCATTCCCAAGGCAAGGCCAGGCCTAAGAAGAGAATAATAGCAAATATTCAACTCAAAAAACAGCTCTAAATGGGGGAAATTAGTAAGATATCGTAAGGAAATTAGGAGGTTTTCAAACACTATATGGTGAGAATACAGAAATCTTTTCAAATAAGGTGTGCCAGATGAAAAAATATGAAGAAATAATATTGGAGGAGAATGAAGGGGGAAGACACTGAAGGCCTGGAGGTAGATACATTTTTAATGACTTTCTAGAATAGTCAGTAACTCTGACTTGGCTATAACTATTTTTCTGTAACATTTTTTAATCTATAGGCTGAGTTTAAGAAATACATGGAAATAGGCATTTTTTCTTCTGTTGTGCAAGTTAGTGGGCTAGAATCTTCTTATATCATCACTCTACTCATAATTAATGAGTAGAGATTAATAGCTGTAATGACACAGAGAGGACACATACTAAGTTAGAAAAACAAAAGAAAACCCTTTTCTTACTGTGAGTCTGGTCAAATACTTGGGAGACTTCTGCAGGGAGGCTGTGAATGTCCCCATGTGCATACATACTCAAAACCTGACTGTCCTGCTTGAGAAGGAGTTTTGGACAGGATGATCTCCAGAGGCTCCTCCAAACTGTTCTGAGATTCTGTGAAAGCCAAATATAGAACTCTAAATTCAAATGACAGTTCTATCATTAGAACTGGATATTCTATTACCACCAACTTACAGCTGTAGGTTGACATAAGAATCCTGACTGTAGGATTGCGATACTTCAATAATTGACTGTTAATACTTCAACTTTGATTTTTGATTCCCTTTTTTAGGCGTCATTTTTATAGCTGTTCTTTTCCAAAGGAGCCAAATCCAGGTGCTACAGATCTTGATTTGCAATGAAATAACTTACCTATTCTAACATTTCAATCTTCTACATGACCCAAGAGCCAATAAAAATTCAGCTATCATTCCAAAAAATAAAACCGTCTAAATATTATTAGGAATTATGTATTAATTAAGAAATCTTAGTTTACTTCAGAATTTTTCTGTCTGCATTTACACGACACATGTAAAGAACTATGCAAAGAAGGATTAATAAAATAATAGGCAACTTCTAGATTAAGTGTGCTGGTATGTCACATTTTCTAGATTTGAGATATATATATGCTGGCACTATTTGTATAATGCAGAAATTCGGCTTTGTTTTATATAAAATAACTTGCAAACCCAGTGCTTTTTTGACAGGCCAAATAAGAAATATTGTTCAGATAGGCAGATTTTAAGAGACGGTGATGCTTATTTCTGATAAAGGACTATAAGAAGTGAAAACAATTTGGGACAATTGAATTTCACAGATGGAAAAGTATAGTAATGTTATTGCAAAATGCAGTATCATGAATTAAATCATACATAAACTAAAAGTAATTACAAATGCCTCAAATGGATATTCAAATCTTCAAGTATAGCTCATGAATTGCGATGTATTATGGAATTCAACAGACAGAATATTTTAAACAGATCCTGCCTTTTTGAATAAGAATGCTTATGCATAAAACAAGCTGACAAAATACCCGAAAACTTACAAGGCACAGAAGTGAGAATAAAATATAATTAAATTGTAAATCCCAATCATGTGAGTTTATTTCCCTGTTGAGTTAGTCACTACATTTTATATTAATACCCTTTTCATTACATAATTGTGGAAAAGAAATTAATGTGAATTATATATATAGCATAGCTTCTAGAATGTTGATGCAACATTTTGAAAACTTTGGAACACATTTTACCTACTGAACGTTGAATCAATTTTTAGATATTATTTACACAATTGTTAATACAATATTCCAAATTTGCTCTGTTAAACATTGATTTGAAGTCTTCCTAAAAACTTTCTATGCTTAATGCATCACTGTGACTGATGCTATTATGAATTCAGGCTAAAAATCCTACACTTCAGGAAAAAAAATCCAATGTCTTCATTACAAATGTTGTATAGCATTTTTTATGCCAAAGTAAGCATAATAAAACTTGAAAACCCAAAACTTTTCCCGTAGTACTTAAATTATACAGTTTAGATTAAACATTTTCTTTTAGTCACTCTTATCAAGAGTTGGACAATACAGCATATGGTTTGCTTTTTGGACTTACAAAGTTCTCATGTAGACAAATTGGTTTTATAAGTTTCTACTTCTGTTTCACTCAGCTTCTTAAAGATTATGCAAATTTTTATTCCTGTGTTCTATTGGGGTTTTTTTGCAAAATATGTAAAAGTGTGGCTAAGCATCAGAGAATAGAGTTACATGCAATTCCTGCCTCAATGGATGCATTCAGATATCTCTATGGAAAGAGGAAAAGATACTTCATTGTTTAATTGCTCCTCTGAGCTTTGAAGACTCTCTTACAATGCAGGTGGTGAGCAAGAACCTCACCACCTCAGTAGCAAGGACTGTCAAGCATGAATAGAACCAGGAAAGTCTTGGTAAGGATTGAGAGGAGGTTTCAGTGACTTGAGGACATACAGACTGATTCTTTAACTTATCTACAGACAGTAGTGTAGCTTTTCAATCCAGAAGACCTCTGAAAATTGCTTGACCTCAGAAAAGAGTATACCATTCAGTTACACATGGGTATTAGTGATGTTGCTCAAAAATACTTCTCTTCTTGCCTGAGGAGCTCTTAACTTCTAAGCATCCTGTTCTACCAATCCTAGAAATTCAAAATCATTTCACTCTTGAAAAAAACCTGAAATGTTGGTTTATCTATTTCAAAGCTGCAAGTGCATTGGGGTCAGCAGCCATCTATCAGCTTTTAGTTTCACGATTTATGGAAAGATTTTTTTCATCTTTGTCAGGTATTCTAAGACTTGTGGGTATTTTTTCTTTTAGTTGACTGGGAGTTTTTTTGGTTTGCTTTGCTTTGTTTTGGGTTTTTTTTTTTTTTTTTTTGTTATTTTTTGGTCTGTTTGTTTCATTTGTTTTGTTGTTTTTTTGGTTTTTTTTTTTTTTTGTTTTTGGTGTTTCTTTTGGTTTTTTTTTTTTTTGGGGGGGTTTTGTTTGTTTGTTTTTTCCCTGAGCTCTACTGAGTTTTGCCAAAGTATACTGGGAAAATGAAGTGCTTTCAGCTGGAAGCATTGAACTACTTTCTATTTTGCTCTAAACATTGCAGTCTGCATGCTTCCTTCAGAGTTAAAAGCTCTGCACCTTTTTTTGTGAATGATCAGAACAACAGCGAGGAATCTCTCACAGTTGTGTGAAAAATTAATTTTCTGAGGTTATAATGAGATTCTGAGTAAAATTAATGTATTTTACTGATCCAAAATCTATTGTTGGAGCAATGTTGTTTAAGAGAACTTTCCCCAAATTTCAGATACTAATGGAAATACATTTGGATGCATCAGTAACCTATTACCTCCGAGCCAAGAAGTGTTTCAGCTTTGAATTCTAACACAAGTGTAGTTGAATAAAATCATCACTTGAGTGAAAGCAGCATGAGGTCCAAACCAGATCTTTCCAGGCAATTAAATACAAGCACAACCTCATCAGTTTTATAAAACTCTCAGTGCTATGTTGTTTTTCTGTTTTTTCTGCAACTGAAACAGGTGATGATACCTGCTTCCTCCTGAGTAGCAAGTTTGAATACACTTTCGGAAACAAAAAGACATTTATGGCAGCAAAATATAACACATTGTGTTATTTGTGATGACAATCTGGAGAATAATGTTGATACAATTTTTTTTCCTATACAGAGTTTGGGTTATTCCCACCATCAGCTAAAATCCTCTTTTAAGGATTGTAGAGTCATGGCTACTCCCAAAGTGTCATTTTAGTTGATGTTCTAGGAGAATTGCATGTTCATTTCTGTATTATATTTGTTAGATCTTTCATTTTGACATCAAGACTGAAATTCTCTTATACAAGCCACATGACACCTTTTTAAAAATTTAGAATAAAAAATCTATTACTCTCGACTAGTGAAGGGTTGGCTTTGGGTTTTACTTTGTTTTTCTTTGCCGTATGTGAAAAAGATTTTCCCCATATACCTGCTGCAGTTTAACTCAGATGGCTGGAACTCAGGTTACTGACAAGGCTTCTCTAATATACTTTGATAATAGTGATTTCCAAAGACCATCTGCCAATTTACTCAGGTTTTTCAAAATACATTTGGTGAAAATTGTGAGCTTTCTGGTTTTTCATTATTCCTGAAATATAATTGTTCCACATTCTTTATTTTATTCTTTATTTTATTCTTTATTTTGTGAATTCTTACAAGAATTATAGTGGAGGTAACTAAAACCACAGAAAATTATATATAATTATATATATATAATATATAACTCTAATAAGCAGCATTAATTACCTCTTTTTTCTTTTTTTCCAATATTTTAAGAATACAGCTAAGTTCAATAAAAAAACTAAACTAAATTCTCTATGTAACAAGCCCTCCAAGTCAGTGGAAGTGAGAATGTGGTTGGAGGAGCAGCCGTGATTTAATTCTTGCAAAGTACTAACTTGAAAATCCTAGCAACAATAAACCAAATTCAATAAATCCAATTTCTCTTGTTGCCTAGATATACTGTTATATATTTAATTTAAAATATATTAACAACTTTATTAATTCTATCAGTAAACAGAAGCTTCTGTCAAATATATTAGTATATGTCAAGAGGCCTATTAGGAATATAGATTATAAGCATTGTAATTTATAGCGAGTACGTGTTCCCTGTGTGTGTGCATTTAGTGTTGGACTTTACACTGTTAAGTTTATGGCTAGATTTGATGATCTTAAAGGTCTTTTCCAACCCAAATGATTCTATGATTCTACAATTCTGTTTACACATGGTGTTAAGAACGAGATTTCATCACTAAATATTTTCCTGTGATAACGTATTTCTTTTGCTGATAGTGCATGTTTGGCAACTATGGAATATTTAGAAAAATCTTTTTGTTGAATTTGAATTAGTAATGCCTAAGATTAAGTAAAATGCAGGACTACTGAACTGATGATTATCATTCAAACCCTTTAATATTTTGAGTCATGCAAATTATTTTTTATTATTCACAGGTCCAATTATTTTGCTATTATATAGATCCCAAAATACTAGTAAAATAGCACTCATGTATTCTGCACCTGTATTCTGGGTTTCATGTTCTGGGCAATTAGTTTTTCTGGCAGACATAGGTATTGTCTTTTATCTTATGCTTCCAAACTCCCTGAAACAGCATAATCATGTCTTGCATGCTCTCTCCAGGAGCCAATACAAGGAGTTTGTCCCAGAAAAGTGCTGACCTGCTTCTGTATGGGCATCTTCTCCAGCCACATGCAGTCCTTTCTCACAGCATGTTCTTACCAACCATCCCTATTTGCCTCCAGAGTTATCTGACTATTTGCTTTTGAGACATGCACAATCATGCTAATGCCTCTTGTCTTCAGGGCTTCAACAGAGCACTCGGGAGACCTGAGTAGCTCTCCCATGATGGTAGGCTGATAAATTTGGGGCTGTTCAGCCTGAAGAAGAGGGGGTTGCATGAAGACCTAATAATATCCTTCCAGTATCTGAAGGGGGCCTAAAAGGAAGAGGGAGAGGGACTCTTCTTCAGGAACTGTAGTGATATGACAAAGAGTAATGGGTTCATAGAGAAGAGAAGGTGGTTTAGGTTTGATGTTAGAAAGCCTGTATTTTGAGGGTGACGAGGCGTTGGAACAGATTGTCAGTATAAGTTGTGGATGCTCCATCCCTGGCAGGGTTCAAGGCCAGGTTGGATGGGGCTTTGAGCAGCCTCTTCAAGTGCAAGGTGTCTCTGTCCATGGCAGGGAGGTTGGAGCTAGATGATCCTTAAGATGCCTTCCAATCAAAAGCTTTCTTTGATCCTATGCCATATAGGAGTCTCCAATTACCTTATTCTTTCTTTCTATCTAGCCTCAACTAAAGTTGGACACAATGGACTGTAATAGTCAAGCCATCCTTGAATAATACGGCTCCTTAAGCATGAACAAGTCAATACTTTCTCTAAAAGAGTATTGAATGGAATTTACTTAACCTATATTATCTGGAGGTGATGAAAGTTAATTTTCTTTTCAAGATTTGTGCTATTTTTCAGGGAGATTGGTCTTAATTCCTTTGGTCTAATTAAGGATGAATTATTTTGAATACAATAGAATTTAACTCCTTGAATATGTTAGGAAACTAGTTCTATTTTAGTTGACACACAGCTCACAGATTTGCCTATTTTTTCAAGCAATATGAAGAGATAAGAGAAAGCATTTAAAGTGAAGCAGTGCAGCTGTGAAGCTACCTGATGCCACTAAATGATGTTCGTGCTATTGCATATCTGGGGGTTTTACTGCAAACTAACCTTACACATATGGATTGACCATCCATACCCACTGGGGTGTACTAGGTACATTTTTCAAGTGTTCTTTTCTGGTTTCTTTCATTTGAAGAAACTGTGTGCTGTGTGGTGGTAATTTTAAGTTAGCTTCAAAAGCATATTTTTGATCTTAACAAAAATTAAGTAAATGCACCTCTGAAATATTTGATGTAGGAACTCAAAAACCTCAAAGAAATGGAAACAAAGTGATAATCCAGTTTAAATTTACATATTGTTTTTATAGACAACAAGAAAATAAACTTTTCTTTTGAATTTAGAATCCTTTTGCAGTTTTACTTTGCCCATCATAATTTTCATGCATTATCCTGGAAAATCATGTTTTCACTTTAAAAATGTTTGTACATGCTTCACTGGCATGACTAATACTTTCAAATTTTAAAATTCAAATTAATGGTAGTGTGATGATGGGCATGAGAAATGTGTATCCTGTTCTACGTCTGTCTGTTTTCATTTCATTCTCTATACACTAGTCAGAAAAACTGAAGGAATTTAATGGGAGTAAACACTCCATACATGTTTCAATGAATGTCAATGCTCTTTATCCTTATCCTTGATGGTCACTTCCAGGACCTTGTTCTGTCGTTGGGCTATAACTAATAAGGGCTCAAAGTTTCTTGTCCATGGTTGTGGACCTTGTGTTGTCAAGTACAGAAGTGTAAAAGGACAAACCACATTGAAAACCACTTCTGCCTTCTCTCTTTTAATACAATTGTAGTGCAATAAACTAAATATGACCCATATAAATTAGTATGTAGATTAAGAAACATTAGATAGGAATTTCACCACATGAACACAGTATGTTCCTTAACAATTTCCATTGTTAATATTTCTAGAAATATTTTTTTTTATCCCCAGGCACCATAACCATCATGAGTGAATACAACAATTCTGTTAAATTCAGCAGAGTGATCAGTGGGATTAGAGAGAATGTAATTTTCAGTAGCTTGCAATATTTTTCTTCTCTAGTTTGTACTGCGACCACAATTTTCACTGAGTGTGAATGTGATCCACTGTATCATAACTGGACAATAAGTTCATCATTAGAATGCCTGTTGGTCATGGAGGGTCTCTGTTGGAATTCCTAATACTGCTGTCATTAAAGATTTATTGGTTTTGATGCTGTTATTTTTTCTTTGAATTTTTTCTTCCCACTAGTGTTTTCATATGAATCTCTTTTCACATTCAACCTGCCAGTTTTTATTGGTGATTGAGAGAGAGACGGGGACACTGTGATGATCAGAATCCAATTTTACTGTGAGCTACATGTGTTTATATATCATTCTAGGAAGGCTAGAAGTGTTTTAGTACATTGATTGGAGCCAAACATCATACAAACAAACATACATTTTGCAACATTTTTACTTAATCCCATCTGCTTTCCCTGTTGCCAGACTTGATCCAATCTTCTTGCAATCTTCAAAGTTCTGTTTGCTCTTGCCATAACATCCTGGCCAACAGACTGCTCATGCTAATTAAATTCACTCTCTGTCCCACTTCTTATGATAAATCTGTGATGTTTTTATTTCATTTATTTATGGGAAATTTCAGATTGTAAGGTCTGCTTCTTTTGTTCCTTCCCACATTCTTAAAGATACCAGCTGCTTTATGCCTATTTTCAAGCCCTAACCAATGGTACACAATTTTAAATTAGTCTTTAAAACCATATCATTATATAATTCCTGTTTTTCCTATGACCTCTTAATAGCATCACCCTGTTTTAAGCATTCTTTTAACAAATTAACTTGTTAACTTTTTCCCTTTTAGAAACTGAGGACAAATGTTGACCTTTTTTTTCACTTTAATTCTTTCTGTAGGCATTTTGAATCCAAGTACCTGATGGCCACTGCTAGAGAGACACTCTTAACTAGAATTACATCAAAGGTTGCTTTGCCTTTTGTGTTTTTCAATCTACTGCTCCATGAAACAGTAACAGATTCTACATAGAATTTTAATCTTTATTTAGTGGTGCTATTTGTCTAATGCACATCGTAGCTTCACCCATTACTGATAATTTTCTTTACTCACAGACTCTGACCTCAGCAGGTCACAGTCATGGTTACATAGGGGCTTCATCATGGTCATAGAAAGAAAACGCAAATAAAGACCACAGGTGAAAAGAGCATGTATTTATAGATTGATTTATTAAGGTGAAACCATGCCACTTGAAACATTTTTATTGTTTCTAGGATCTGGTTTTTTTTCTATAAGTCCTTCAACTGCCTTTTTGGCAGAGTTTTAGTCCTTATATTCTTGTGTTGAGCATGCAAAACTGTGAGTGAAATAAATGAGAGCTATGTGAGGTATAACAGTCATAGAGGACTGGGTTTGAGTAGTAGGGTTCTAGTAATAGAACCAGGCCACCAACTACCTTCTGCTCCTCACAGATGTTTCCTCACAGTCTCTAAGTGGGGAAACCTATCTGTGCAAAGCTGTCAAACAAGCTGGAGGAACTTATGGTCCCTGTTTAGGCATACCTGTAGAAAGCACTGGTAGCTGATAGGGGCTGGAAACAGGCTGGAGCAGAGGCACTATGACATAGGGGTATGGACATGCTCAGAAACTTCAGCCATGCTCAACTTAATGTCCCAGGTCTGTAAGAGCAAGTATCACAAATACTAAGCCCAGGGCATCTGAAAAAGTTGTGTTACATACTACACTGAATCTCCTTCAGCTATCCTGGAGAAATTGGGACAGACTACAAACTTGAGTGTGGGCATAAAGATTGCATATATATGTGTTGTTTCTGTGACCCTTTTTCTCACTATGAGAACATCTAAACAGAATTTTAGGTTGGCTGGTGAGCTAGTTTTGGCTGAACTGGTGTTATTTTCTTCATAGGAGTCAGCTGTGCTGTGCTTTTGATTTGTGTGGGGCTGTGCTTTTGATTTGTGATGGAAACAGTGTTGATAATACAGTGATGTTTTAGATACTGCAAAACAGTGCATATACAGAGCTAAGGTCTTTTCTGCCCCTCACCCCACAGTGAGGAGTCTGAGTTGAGATTCATTCCTGGCCAAAACATGGTGGCATGATGCTACTATTTCCTGTTTTATTCATTCTTTGACAGATTTTCTTTTCCTGAGAAGTTGTTAAAGCCAAATATCATCTGTGGGCGTTTCTCCAGTCTCACTTATAATGTACTGTATTTTTTGTTATTAGTATGTGTCTTGGTTTAAGGCAAATTTGGGAAGGAACCTCTGAATAGGTCCCTCCAGAAAACCAATCCAATGGCCCCTTCCCCCAGCTGGTTCAGGAAAGGAAAAGAGGAAAAAACAAAACAAAACAAAAAAAATTCCTTAGAGGAAAGTGGAAAAAATGTGTTTATTTAACAGGCCAAGCACAACAAATGAAAACCAAGGAACAAAACCTCCTGCTTCTCCGCAGAGATGACAAATCCAGCCAGTCTGTGCCGGGGGTGCAGCTCGGCTCGCTCAGTCTGTGTCAGTCCCTGGCACTGGGAAATGCCAGGCCCAAGCCAGGCCCGGTGGGCCACAGGGATGAGCTCTTGGTGCTCTGCTGGGGGTTAGTCCAGAGTAGGTTTGAACAGTTCCAAGGAAAAAAAAAGGAAAAGAAACTCACAGTCCGGAAAACTTCTCTGCTTCAGCTAGCCACGAACTAACAGAAAGCAAAGGAGAGCTCTCTCCCGCCGTCCGCACTGCAGCCAACACTCCCTGTGTGTCCTCCAAAACTGCAAACTCTTATCTTGATGTTTTGAAAACACCCGCCTCAGACATTCCACTGCTTCTTCTTCACTCTTAGATCCAGTCTTAAAGGTGCAGAACTCATTTTTGATTTAAACAGACGAATGGGGATACAATTCAGCAGTAACCCAGGACAGTATGTAATACCCATTATTAATAGAAAGAACACATAATCCTTAAAATGCTGGACAGGAATGCAGATCATTTGGCATTAATTTTTTCTAGAGTTTTGCATACATCCATACATTTGCTTTATTCTCCTCTAATGCAAAATAAAGCGTTGTGCTGCTTTTCACCCTTTTTGTGTAAGTTTAAGAGTTAGATTTTCTTCAAGTAACTCTGTGCCCATACAAATCCCAATCTTGAAATTTTCTTACTCTTCATCAATTACATGGAGCCAGCTGGGCTTATAAATAGGAAGATTTTATCCTTGCCCAAAGCAGATGTCATAATTCCTTTCAAATTTCATTTCATGACATCATTTTACCTCATGAGATGGCACCAGCATTTCGCGCTTACTTAATTTCTTTGCTGGTTTTCTAAGTAATATATGTTAATATTATAACTGTATTTCATACACATATTTTTACTTTTTTTTACTTTCACTCTATAACTTTGTTTCATTCATAATTTTATTGCTTCATAAAAAATCTCTTGGTATTTCTTTTCTATATTCCCTTGGAGTTTTTTCATTGTGTTTACAGGACATTTTTGTTTATTTAATATTATTAGTTATAGGGATCCCATAATAATTTTTTAGTTGCATGAAGACTAATAATGATTTTGTGAAGAATAAAAACTGTTTAAATGCTACCAACCACTTATTTTAAAATAGTTCAGATTTATCCCATATAATTATTGTAAGGAAGAACATTACCAGTAAAAATGAAATATGTATATGATACTAGTATGATGCATAATTACATGAATGAAGGACAAAATGTAAGTGGGCAAGACCTCTTCTGCATTAGACATGCAATAGCTTTCTTTTTCAAGTGTATAAAAGGAAGAATAACTTTTTTAAAAGGTCTATTTTAGTAATACCTGAAAAAAATCTCATTACGAAATAGGTATGAAAAGATGGGCTGCTGAATGTAGGATTTCTAAATCTATGCTGTAATACAGACCATAGACTTCTGTACCTGATAACAGTGACAGATGTAATAGTGGTTATAATGAACATAATAGTTCAAGACTGCTGCCTTAAAAGAAAAAAATGCTAAATGACCCAAACTACACATTAGATACTCCATTATCTAATGGTATCTTTGAACATCATGAGATTCTGAAGATAATGGAATGGTCTCAAAATAGAAAGACTATGAGTATTCAGCAACAAGAATGTTAGCTTTCTTGCAGATCCATGTCTTCTTTCTTTCTATGGGGAGTTAACTCCCAGGGGCAAAAATACAGAGGCAGAGAGAGGAGATTAGTATTAACATATTTGCCTAGCTTTGGAGTTCTGTGGCTAGAGTACTGAAACACTTTGAAGACAGAATTTGGATTCAGTAATTAAATTAAAATGAAAACTATTCTGGGAGAAGGATCAAAATTTAGTTTATATACCCCTTCTAAGTTTAATATTTAAACTCCAAGTCTCTTGCTATTATTATTAGTTAATCATAGTCCACGTTTTCTGGTGTCTTCAAAGGCTTAAACTGTGCTGGCCACTCTTCTGCACAAAAGTCATTGGGACAGGTTCACGTGTTTGACATATTACTAATAGTACATAGCTGCATTTTAGATGTTTTCATCCCAATTTAGGTAAAAATAGGAGAGACTGAATAGTACCCTTTTATCTTATAATTGCCAGTTGATAATTGTTTAAAATTCTTCAACTAAAGGTTTCCTCAAACATTATCTTTTCTGCCCTTCTTTGGTCTTTTAGTCTAGACCAGAGTATGGACCAAAATACACATGAAGAACTTTGGGGAAAATGAGGACGTTTAAGGAAATCATGTACTGCTGCACCTTAATCTACATGCACTTTTGTGATAAATCAGTGTAGTGTGTTGACCCTGGGTAGATGCCAGGCGCCCACCAAAAGCATTTTATCACTTCCCTCCACACTGGACAGAGAGAAAATATAATGAAGGGCTCATGAGTTGAGATAAGGACAGAGAACAATCCCTCACCAGATATGGTCATGGGCAAAACAAACTAGAATTAGAGATATTATTTGAATTTATTACTAAAAAAAAAATCAGAGCAGAATAATGAGAAATAAAATAAGACCTTAAAAACACCTTCCCCCTGTCCCTCCCTCTTTCTCAACTCTCCCTCCTACCCCACTGGCACAGGGAGACAGGGAGTGAAGATGATGATAAATTCACTACAGGTTGTCTCTGCCGTTGCTCTGGGAGAGGAGTTCTTCCCCTGCTCCAGCATGGAGAGCTTCCCATCTGAAGATAATTCTCCACAAACTTCTCTAATGTGAGTCCATCCAACAGGCAACAGTTCTCCACAAATTGCAGTGAGGGATACTTTTCCATGGGGCGCAGTCCTTCAGGAATAGGTTGGTCCAGCATGAGTTCCCCACAGGGTCACAAGTTCTACAAGGAGATCTGCTCTAGCATGAGCTCCTCCCTCCACTGGTCTGCAGATCCCTGCCTCACGCAGGGAGGATTCTACTCCAGCATGGGTGGCCTACAAGTTCACAGCCTCCTCTCAGGCATCCACCTGATCCAGTGTGGTCTCCCCCATGGCTGCAGGGGCACAGCTGCCTCACCATGGGCTGCACGAGGGGCTGCAGGGGATTCTCAGCTCTGGCACCTGGAGCATCCCCTGCCCCTCCCTCTGCACTGAACTTGGTGTCTGCAGAGCTGTTCCTCTCACATACTCTCACTCTGCTCTTCTCTGGCTGCAGTTGCAACAGTGCAATAACATTTTTTCTTCTTTAATCTTTATCTCATAGGTCTTACCACCATTTCTGATTGGCCCAGCATTAGCCAGTGGCACGTCCATCTTGGAGTTGGCTGGCACTGACTCTGCTGGACACTGAGAAAGCCACCCCTCTAGCCCTCCCCCTACCAAAACCAGGCCATTCAAACCTAATAAATCTACGTGTGTTTAAGTGTAGAAAAATATGCAGCCACATGATTTTTATATGTGCTTTGCAAAAATGAAAACAATGTGAGCAAATTTCAAACTATATATTCAAACTAAATACTATTGTTTATTTACATTGAATGGCTTCCCTTTTAAGATGAATTTTCTTTAGAATAATTTTCTCATTTATAAATATCAGTTTAGAGGCCTCTACCTTAAAGGGGAATATAAATATCTGAGAGTGTCAGATAAGGATACTGAAAGGACAAAAACTAAAACAGAGAAAAAGCTTTGTATTTAAGACAAATTAAACTACTACTTATGCAAAGCTATTGAAAATTTCTAAGGTATTTAACATAGCATTGTGCTTTCATCATTTTCATTATGACTCCAAATAAAAGCTTCATAATCTTATTTTTTTTTTTTTTTTTTCTGTAATCACTCATCTCCATGCAATAAAAATTACTAGATATATTCAAGGGACAGAAAAGGCTAGTCTGTAAATTAAATAGTCCTGGAGGACCCTGCAATCTGTCTTTGACTGTAACACATAAAAGTCTCAAGCATTGGATTAAGGACATTTTGTTTTCAAATATATTCTTTGAAAAGTAAGGATTTAATGAAGGGTTTTGTTGAATGTAAAAGAACAGAAAAGAGTTGTGTTTGTGATTGCATGTTTTCTTCATAAAGCAAAATTTCACAGGCCTGCATCTTTGGAATATCTACTTTTATAATAAACTGTAAAATTATTATCAGAAAAATATTTATGGTTAAAGCTTATGTTAAAACTTAGATGTTCTTGTTTAGTTTCTTGTTTTGCCTCAGATGTCTTAACTTTATTACCTTTAGTTTTGTTAACAGAGTGGAACGTGAAAAATATACCTTCAAACTCTTTCTCTTGTGCACACAAGTACAATGAAATGCACTAAATAAATATCAAATTTTTAGCATGAATAAAAATATGAAAAAAATACTTTTGTTACAGTGTTGTAGTTCTGATCAATTCATTTGACTTATTCCAGTTTCCCATTACTAATTAGATGTTGCCTCTGATTTGTTGTACATTTTCTGTTTTATAATGAGGTTTTAATACTCAACTATATTTGGTGTGGAAACAGAAATATTTTCCTCTGTTTGAATTCCTAGGCTGGCATGGAAAACACATGGGAACCTTAAGGAACAAGTGTTCTGAAGCTCTCCTCAGTAATGAAGCATATGTGAAAGAAAACTTCCATTGGTCAGGTGAAAGGATGACTGCAAAATCAGCATTTTGCATCGTAGTGTGCTTTCTTCGACTTTGCATTGTCAATGGGCAGGTAATATGTGAGAGGCAAATGACGACTGAATGGAGAACAGAACCAAAACCTACAGTAATAAAATGGACACCAAGGGAAAAGTCTGTTCAGACTTTTACACTGAATGCTGGAATATGAATAAAAGTATTACTGGAGAAATCTCTGAAGAACATAACCTCAGTATCCCTCAGATATGCCCTTTACAGCTTCAATTAGGTGATAGTCTTTTCATCTCTTCTGAGCCATCCTTTCAGTCCTATGGAATGAATTTGGTAAATGTCTCCAAGGAGGAATTTATTAACTGCCCTAAGGCTGATTTTCTACAAAAGCAGTTGATTTTTGTTTGCCAGATACGAGGACTGCACCAAGTGGACCCTAACTGGCTTGGTGTTGGAACTCATTATTTTGCAGAACTTCACAAGAGAGGTCCACTGTTGTGTGGCTTGGGCCTTCGTCTGAATGTAACTGTGAAGCAGCAGTTTTGCCAACAGTCTCTGGATGCACCACTATGCTCTGGCCATGGAAAATGTCTAAGCCATGTTTGGGAAAAAACATATAATTGCCATTGTTTCTCACAGTATTCAGGAACATTCTGCCAGAAATTTGATATATGTTCTACTAAACCTTGCCACAACAATGCCTCCTGCACTGAGAAATCAGAACTTTCTGGAGATTCTTACGAATGCGCATGTCCTCCAAAATTTTCAGGTATTCCTTTTCTTTGCTAGGGATTAACATTACATAGATCCTACACTTTCCTTAACAGATGATAATGCAGTAACAACAACACTAGAAAGCCTTTTGTATCGTTTGGTTGCCCACGGGTGCTACCCCATCTGCAGAGTCTCTTTTACATGGAGTCACTTTTACATGGAGTCACTTAAGGAACACTTATATGCAGGCATTTGAAGACAGTTTGTACTTGCTGACATTCATAAATACATTGTAGAGAAAAACAGAATAAATTCTTATCATGCTTCTTTCCTACTTAAGCATGAGACATAAATAAGTACTCATTGACTTACAGAAGTAAATGTTTTTCTTTTTTTTTTTTTTTTTGTTCTGCAGTTCAGGTTCTTAGAACAAATAACATAAATCATTTGGAGTAAACTCCCCCAAAAATAGCTGGTTAACCAAACTTGTGAAAAAAGAGTAAGTGATTTAGTTGAAACGAGCATTTCATTCAACCCATCAAAACTCACCTCCATTTTCAGTTTAAAGACCTATCAAATTACATAAGTGAAAATTTTTAAATCAAAATTTGGTTTAATTGAAAGGTCAAACCTTAAATTAGAAGGACAAGCAAAATAAAATGCTTAATTTTTTCTTCCAGATTGTTCTGTCCTCTAAAGTTGTTTTCAAAGGCAATTTGTTAAATATAATGTTATTATCAAATTAAATATGTCACAAATGAAAAAAAGAAAAATAAAACCCTCTTAGGAAATAATGTGGTACTTACCCAAAACTCATTAGAGAAACTGAATTCTTGTTCAGATTACTGTACCAGAGAGTCAACATAACTGGGTAAATTCTTATCTAACCATTTCCTTTATTTTATGGAGGTTAAAAAAATGGATTAAGGAAATTATCAGGATGTTGTTCCTGCATTGAAAACAATGGACTTTGGGTGCACTTTAGAAAGTACCAGAAAAATTTATTCTCATCACAGAACAAATTGTTGTAGCTCTTTTTGTACTTGCAGAGCAGAATTCTTGAAATGTTCCTCTGTTGGACTGAACTTCTACGCTCTCATGATAGTGATGCTATTCTATGAAGCACAGCTGATGGCTCAGGAATGAATGAGGTTCATAGAACACACTTCATAGAAATGAAGCTTATGCTGCATAAAAATTACTGTAATTTATTTTTAATTGCTTTTCAAAGTACATAATTTTGTTACAAATGCATTTACCAATAGAAGATTATGCAGGTATGAAAAAGTCAATGTTGTGAGAAAAATATTTTTATAATTATGAGCAGTGCAATAAGATAGTGGAAAACATTGATAGTATGCAGTATGTTTTATATTCCTTTATCTTTACTGGAGGCTGTGTAAAATGTTTTGAAAATAATAATACCAAAAGTGTCTGGTACTAATTGAACTCAAATTAATGAAAAAATTTGCAAGCAATTCTGCTAAAAGCAATCATCATGCTTAATGCTATCAACAAGCAATGCTTAAAACATTTTGTAAGCCTGTATAGGAAAGTTTTAGGTAATGCCATAATTTTGTACTGACAGTTCTGGTCTCATAAATAATCTGGATGTAAACAGGAAGAATTAGGAGGCTAAACCACCATATACTGTGGGCACGGCTACACAAGAGTAAGGAAGGAAAAAGTGCCTCCCATAACATGAAGTCTATTAGAAATTTGAAAACTTTTTGAAGTGTGAATAATGTCATAGTAATAATTCAAGAGGCAAGCATAATTATATGGTACTTAGACCTGTATGCTGTAGTTGCATAAACAGCTTATAAGTAGAATTGTAATTTCCACAAATCTGCATATTAAAAAAAATTCTCATATTTCCACTCCACGTAAGAACATCTTCAGTTCTCTTTGCTGAAGGAAACTGTAAGCTAGATTAATGTTAAAAATAAATAAATGCTACATTTCTAGTAGCACTTCTGCATCTTAAACTGTAGGTAAATTTGTAACTTTATGTCAGATGAGGTTAAGCTGAGCACAAAAACAGATTAATATCTTTCTGACTTGCCTTAAGAAGTTCAGTAAGTTTGGTGCAAAATAATGAACAATGTTAGCACAAACACCTTTCTGTCCATCTGCCTATCTATATTGTCACTATAGATTTGACGTTTATAAAAAATTCACCAAGCTCCCTAAATATTTACTGAAGTCCAATGTTTCTCTTATTCCTTTGACACAGGTAAAAATTGTACAGAAATAGTTGGACGGTGCCAGCCATCTACCTGTTTCAATGGTAACTGCATTGATGTTACTCCAAACACCTTTCTTTGTGAGTGTGACAAGGGCTTTACAGGTAGGAAACATCTTTTTTCCCTGTCTTACAATGATAATTTTATCTGTTATAATAATGGTATGAACTTTTGCTTTATTAAAAGTTATTTTTGATGATTACTGCACAGATTGCCATATCCTTAGATTTTTTAAAAATAGGTTTTGTAAAATATAGAAATCAGACTTCCAAATTACTCATGTACTGAAGTAAAAACTTATAACTGATATAAGCTTTCATAATCAGATGCCATCCACATCCTTTCTTCTATTGGCAGTATAAAAGAGGAAGACTCAATCACTGACTCACTGGCTCTCAAATATAGAATTAGAAAGAATCAGAATTCTTCCTGGATGAATGATTTTGAATGGTCATGATATTCGTGTTCATAGTTTTAATATCCTCTTATAGGTGTACTAGAAATATAAAATGAAAATACTCTAAAGAGCCAATAACATCATGATTTAGGGGTGCAACTTGATTAAAAAGAAGGAAGTTAATTGGTTCATTTATTATATATGGGAAAAATAAGATGTTTTCATAAGAAAAGCCTGAATGAAAAAAATGTATCTAAACCCATCCTATTGTGAACACTTTTTTGGGGGATTAGGATAGCAGTCAAAAGCTATTTATTCTTGTGCTTCACAGCAGAAGTTCACAGTATGGATGTGAGAAAAGCAGTAATACTCAGAACATTATTTAAGAAGAAGCTAAGTATAAAGCTAGCTCTTGAATATCCAAAGACAGTAAAATTTTCAAAATCTGTCTTTCTTGGAAGCATCACTTATCCTCACCAATTGTAGAATATAGAGAAATCGTTACATTGAAATGAAGAGTTAAAAGCAAAATAAAAGCACAATGGAGTTAGAGGGATTAAAGAGCCAATCTTTATGCTCATAGTGAAAGACTGAAGATCTTTGTTGATATTTTAATTGTCTGTATAGAAATACATTTTTTAAAAATTGGATAGACATGCTGAATTCTAAATTCTTAGTAAATCTGTTTGATATTCTCCTTTTCTTCCTTTTCCTTCACTATAGAAGCATCACGGCCAGCATAATTCTGAGAAAACTGAATAAAACCCTCTTTTTTCAAACAAAAAATATCATTAGAAAAGTCTCCTAGAGCTGGATTTCCACCTATTCATGGTCCATATCTTTTTAGAACACTTACCTTTGTCCCTTCACACAAATTGTGTAGGCACATCACTTTTTCCCTACAAAAATTTCTTTTATCCTTGGCAATTCTGACAGTGAAGGAGAGGAGATACGAGACAGGAAGAACACTCTTCCAGATGCAGTATATCTGAACCCATAATGACACGGAAATAGTTTAATACTCTGAAATACTGGAGGGCAAGATACACTACAACGTACTCTCCAAGTAGCTGACAAGAATTGAGAAAGAGAAAAGGAGACTGAGTTTAAGTAGCTGCCTTTTTGTTCTCCACTTAGCTAAAAGAAAATGGGGAATTCTTTCTTGTTTCTAAGCATAAGTGTCTTAGAAAGGGTTTTAATGATTTTTTTCTGTTTCTGTAGTATAACAGGACCGATTGACTAACATACAGTATAATTTTACTATTATTCGCTAACCAAACGTGGTAGTTCAGTCTATGTATCTTCATAAGGTTCTGTGTAAACGTGCTTGCTAGCAAAAAGGAAATTTTTAGAATAGCTACCTAAAAGAATACTACTATGTGAAAATAGACATTTTTTTCTAGGAAAATAAGCATTTTCCTATTGTTGTTCCGTTGTAGCTGTATTGTATTGTCAGCCAAGGTGAGTTGGGTAATTATGAATCTTGTAAGTTGAATGCTATTTCAATTGTGTGAAATTGGCAGAAAATTCAAAACATTCTTCTGTCTTGATATTGAACTTGAACTCAAAAGAAAACCATAAAAACAAGATTGTGCACAATATGTTTAAGTTTTTGTAAACTTTGTCCTGCCTTTTTTCTAAAATGAGTCAAGACACAGTAACTAGATCACATCATCTGAATGAAAATATTAAATATACTGGTTACTCTATATTGATGGGGAATAAATAAAATAAAAAAAAAATGCTCTGAAAGCATTTATTCAAAATAATTAAAGTTTACTGGGCCCAAGCTGTTATGTTCACAAGGATAGATCTTTTAGACAAGCAATATAAATTCTCATTTCAGTTATGTATTTTTCTTTTTTATTAATTGCTTAGTTCATTCACTGAGCTCTCAAAACTGTCTTTACTCTTTCCTGAAGGAAGATTTTTAACATAACAGCAAACAGCTAGCATTAGGTTTGCCAGTATTCTTATGGTTTAATACTCCAATTCCTACCAGAATTTGCACCCTTAAACTTGTTAAGAAGCATTTAGAGGAAGGGAATAAGAGTAAAACAAAGACAGGGTGGGTGCAGAGAGGAAAGAGGGAAAATTAGGTTTGTTGTGTGTGAGCAGTTGCTGCTCAGTACTCTTGTCTGACTGAGACCTGCACTGAAAAAATGGAGTCTATCCATTCTTTTTATTAAATCATTTCTTAATTCTCTTTTCATGTAATCTCAGTCTCTTCCCATCTATGCATTCTAAGGTCCCAATGCCAGAACTGGAGAGAAAAAAGTGCTGAATTTGGTGTCTGCAGTTTGAGTTAGACCAGTGGTGATAGCAGTCCTAGTAACTTTGGTGCCAGCATTTGGAGTAAATGAGGGTCTCAGCATCAGCAAGCTGAAGGGAGACCACAGATTGTTAGAGTGCATCTGTAGAGAGTCAATTTTGTGCCAGCAAAGGGCATCAAAGTTGGAGCAATAGTGGCTGATGTGCCTAGTGCCAATTGGAGCAGGGGAGAGTCCCAGCATCAGCAAATGAAGAGGGCAGCAAGAGTGCCAGGGCCTGTGTGCACTGGCAGGAGCCGCTCGGAAGATAAAATGTTTATATTTTCCTCTAAGCTGGCCTCTGAGTGTGTGTGTGCAGAGGTGCACGTGCATATGTGTCCGTGCATGTGCAGTTCATGAGCACCCTTCAAGCTGAACTGTCTGTTCAATAGGAGGCACAGGGTCTGGGCATCAATATTAGATGAGCTGAGGTCCCACACTGCTATTGTAAGGGTTCACAAAATTGTTGGTCTTTGTGAAACAGAGGATCAGGGACTGTGTAGTGAAGGGGTTCACAAATGCATCGGTCCTGAAATAAAAGGTAAGGGGCTGTGTATCTTTACTAGCAAGCTTCAATCCTTATCATCAGAGAAGGGGACTAGAATTTGGCCGTTTGTACATATGTTTTGTGTGAGTTCTGGGTGGGTGCTGGTAAAGGCAACACCTTATCTCTGGGTAGTCTATGTAGCTGGTTGCATTAGTGTCCTCTGCATGTGTGCATCTCTAGCATACATATTCATCTTGGCTGCTGGCTGATGAGTACAGCTGCATTCCTTGTATCGATGGGACTCACAGGTCTTTGGGTTCACTGGGCTGGGCTTCAGCAGATGGGGAGGAGGTTCTCCAGGCCTCAGAGCCTGCCAGAACATGTGACTTTTACACATCTCTTGATAAAGAGGATGTCTCAGAAATGTTGATGAATGTTATTGTCCTGTTTTGAAGATGTAAAGAAAATTAATATGATTCATTCATAACCTACAGGAAATGATAATAAGTAATATTATGTAATACCTCTGTAATGGTACTACTCAGTGTGCTTACCTTAGTTAATATTTAGTGGATTAAGTAGTTTTCTGTTTGAATATTGAATATGTTTTGTTAAATCTGTATGGCATTTTGCTCCTTAGGTGGGAAGATGGGACTGATTAAAAAACAACACTTTGCAGAGCACTTGAGATTATTTGAGTTTTTTTCACACGTTCCTGTAAAACAGACTTTTCTCGCCTTCCCCAATGGTCCAGTTGACCTCTTTGCAGACTATAATAAGTTTCCTCCGCAGTTGAAGGACAAGAGATACTATGAGAATGAAGTGTTTTTGCTTGGAGCCACTATGCTAGAGATTCTATCATCCAGGCTCTTTAGTTTAAAATGATTTGTTTGCTTTATTGGTGAATTAGACTCTTTTGGAAAAGATCATAAATGTAAAGACACTTTTATACATCTATAAAAGAAAAGAAGAATT
Source organism: Sitta carolinensis (assembly GCA_032173965.1). Taxonomy (NCBI): domain Eukaryota; kingdom Metazoa; phylum Chordata; class Aves; order Passeriformes; family Sittidae; genus Sitta; species Sitta carolinensis. The sequence goes on along the minus strand of JAVUNC010000004.1, from coordinate 26,848,361 downwards.
TATTGTTTGCATAATTACTGTTTTAACAGCCTAATATCAGTTTATCTAGTACTAACACTCATGGTCCAAATTAATACCCAAAGGGTTCTTAATAGTGCCCCTAAAATATTATACAAAAAGATTTTCTACTACCTATTTTTTTACTTTATATTATGCTCAGCTTTCCAGTGCACCTCTTAGTCAAATACATCCATGTCCCTCAATAAGAGGCCACAACAATTGCAGCAAGTCATCAGCATTTTGTGGTATTCATTGAGAGGGGTGTTAAATTCACACTGGAGGTTTCTCACCTGTCAATCAAGGGATTATCTTATTCTACTTGTACATGTTTTCATATCATTGCCTACTTCTTTAACCTTATCTTCCAGTGGGAACCTAAGTGTAACTAGTTGTAAGAAAGAAAAAAAAGCCTTCCTTGCTGTTGGAGTCGCAGTTCTTACACATTTCCCATGGTATATGATTGAAACAGGTATTTCATCCTCTAATGAAATAATGACATCTAATGACATCTGGAAGAAGACATTTGGTACACAATGTTGAACAACTCAAGGCTTTGAAGTAAAGTCCTGAAGCGTGTGCCCTATTCCCAGGACATCAAATGCCTTAGTCTTACTTAAGTAGGGATGGCAGGACTTTATCCTGTGAGAACACCTGGTGTTCTTAGGCCCTAAATGAGCAAAAGTCAGCCACTTGAAAGATACTATTTCATCAACATTAGCACACACTTTTAGCAGAATAGCTAAGCCTGTAAATCCATATTGTAGTTTCTCATGCAAAAAGCTGTCAGAAAGGCTTGAACTTGCGAGGCTCTGGAGATTCATTTCATTTAGCACCAGACTGTTTCTCGACTAGATACCCACAAAGTTACACATGACACAGATACTATAAAAGGCACCAGCATAGAATTTATTTTATAGACTGTAGACCTGTGAGGTAAAGACCTGTAAGGTAGTTAAGCTGTATCAGCTGAAGGAAAAAGTGGAAGAGGAAGGAAAGAAGGGAAAGGAAGTGTCAGAAGGAAGGAAATGTCGGAAGGAAGGAAATGTTGGAAGGAAGTGTTGGAAGGAGGGGGGGTGAGGGAGGAGGGAGGGAGGGAGGGAGGGAGGGAGGGAGGGAGGGAAAGGTTTGGAAGGTTAGGTGATGTCTCAGAGGCCTCACTATGTCATCAAAGCTGATTGCAAGTTAATGGTACCCATCTATTTATCAGATCATTATACTGTTTTTTTGTCATCCTGTAACAAGACTTGTATACAAGATTAGTATAATGAGGTACCTTTTGCAATCCTTGATATTGCTGGGAAGAAGTCCTGTTCCTAAAACCCCCACAATTCCTGTCAGACAAGTGGCTGAAGAATCTCAGCAAAAATATCAACTGGTGATAAATACAGGATCGTATTTCATTAATTGACTTTGCAGATTTATACATCTGATCAGTTAATTTCCCATCTTTATATTTAATTTTCAAATTACTTCATAGCAAGTGCATTTAAGTATGCAAAAAGGTCTATTCTTTCTATTAAAGAGATAAAATAGATTTAGTATAACTAATAAGGTCAGACCCATTTTCTGTTTTGTACTTTAAATACTCTAAAAATCTCATGTTGTTTTTCTTCTGTCTTCTTTTACATTCTGATAATTCAGGCATATTTTTCTCTTCCAACTTAGAAAATAAGTCAGCTGTACTGAGAGAATTATTTCATTTGACATTAATGATGTGCTTTGAACTAAAGTACATATTTAAATTATATTTTTCCATAAATAATTTTAAATAGTTTTATTTATGTGATATAAAAGAGATGCTTGTTTAGAAAGGCCTTATTATATGAAATATTACTGTGATTTCTCAAAAACATGAAGTGAAAGAATGTGGTTAATATCTTAATACTCTTTATGACTATACAATTAATATTTATACAAGTGATCTTTTATGTACTAAATTTAGACTTTAGAAAACAACAGGACCTGTGAAGTACTAAAATGAAGCAGTATGTAAAAAAGAGCACAAAACTCATGGATATTTAAGATGTAGGCATAATTCATTAACTTTCTTTATTGCTGTTCCTAATCTGATCATAATCAGATTCCATGTATGATAGAAAACAGGAAAACAACATTTGTAAACTTTTAAAGCAAGAAGAATGTGAATAATGATGCTGCAGGTGATGCAACTACAGCTTTTAAGAGAGGTGAATAAAAAGACATTAAAGTGTCCAAAGGAGGGCCATGAGGTTGGTAAAGAGCCTTGAGGGAAGCCGTATATGAGAAGGGCTTGAGGTCATTTGGTCTGGAGGAGACTTAGGGAAGACCTCATTGGAGTCTACAGTTCCCTCATGAGGAGAAGAGGAGGGGCAGGTACCTCTTCTCTCTCAAGCCCAGTGGCAGGTCATGGGGAAGTAGCCTGAACCAGAGTCAGGGGAGGTTTAGGTTGGATATCAGGAAAAGGTCCTTTATCCAGAGGCTGGGCACTGAGCAGGCTCCACAGAGATGTGGTCACAGCACCAAGCCTGACAGAGTTCAAGGAAGGTTTGTACTTCGCTCTCAGGTACATGGTGTGATTCATGGGCTGTCCTTTGCAGGGCCAGGAATTGAACTGAGTAATTCAAATGGGTCCAACTCTAAGATTATTCTAAGATTATATGATTCTAAGAATCTCAATTATCTAGTGTCGGATTGTGTCAGACTCTCCACCCTTTGGGACAATGCTGTCTCTTATACTAAAAATTACGTATGCTTTATTTACAACAATTCTCCTATTAACTACATTGAACAATGTACTTCTGTTTTAGACCAACCAAAATGTGCCACACCACCAAAGAACAAGAGACAAAGAAGAAGGACAGGGACACACCCCATTTCCTCCATTTTTGCCTCCTGATCTCACACTATAAAACCCCCAAATTCTACTTTTTCACCCTGTGATATGCTAATTATCATTCTATCTAAATTCTTAAAACTTATATATTTTTCCAGGACAGTCAGAAGGATGTCCTGGTTCCCGCAGATAAGATATCCAAAAGTAATCTAGACTCCATCCCCCTTATTCACGAGTCTTAGCCATATTTATCATTGTATAGAATGCTTGGTTCAAGCTGCAGTTCCAGCCAGCTCCAACCCACCAACCACAGGTCATGGCTAAGCCCACAGCGGAGTTAGGGGCACCTTGGGCGAAATGTACTTGAGAAAGGACAAAATGCTGTACATGTATAGAGGAATAAAGTAAAAAGATATAAGAAACAGTTCAATGAATGTCAAGACCAGTAAAGGAAGGGGGAGGAGGTGCTGCAGGCACCAGAGTAGATATTCCCTTGCAGCTGGGGGGGAAGACTGTCATGGAGCAGGTGTGTAGCAGTCTGGAGTGGAGTGAAACATAAGAAACGGGGGAGGAAAGGTATACTCAGAATGGCATGGAGTACAGGTGTATTAATCTTTTTGGTATACCAAGACAACACCACAACAGATGAAAAAAACCCTAGATGCTTATATTTCTTTTGAAGAATGTAAAATTTGCTACATGATTTTGAGTCTACTTATCTCAAATGTTATAACTGGTTTAAAGAGACAGGCATTAAAACTGAGTAATGATAACAATGAGTCAGAAAAGCTTCAGACCAAATACTAAATAAATTTTTCCTTAATGACAATAGAACAATACTTAAATATGTAGTAATATGTTGTAGATCACCAGTGATCAGCCTGCATGTGCAGTTCATCTGAACATCTGAAACATGACATCTGCAGAATCAGTTCTTTTTCATGTAGTCTTGTATGCATTGTAAAGACACTTCCAGACATGCCTAAGTTATGGACAGCTTCATGAGCTTGTTGCACAATTTTGTATCATTGATTGGCCAACTGTGTGTATCACACTGACGTGTGATATGTTTCTATATTTTTAGAACTTCTGCTTTGAACTGTCCAGAACCCCTCCTAAAGTCGTCCTATTACTCACTTTTACATACCTGTCTAGTGTGCAGTAGCTTACAATGAAAAGCACTGGTGTTTAAAAGCTTATCTCTATATATGTATATTCTCAACTGATTATAATTAGCATCTGAGTCACTACTGGAATTTTTGGTATGTTTTCAACAGTGGTTTATTTCAGATTTTAGCAAAAACATATTATGAAGTCAGTGGGGACATTAATTTTGATATTGCTTGGTCTGCCCTAGAATTGTCTGTCTCTCCACTGAAAACAAAGATATCACAGTAAGCAAGATAGTAACTTTTATGTTTCAGCTAAATGCCTAAAATATGAAGGAGAAATTCTGTTAATTTCATTTAATTAACATATAAAAGGGGATTAATCAAAAGGGGAAATAGGGAATGGGAAAATATTTGTACATAAATTCTAGCTAATTGTTAATTTTAGTTTATTGTTTCTACATCTTCTAGGTGCTTCATGAAAGAGAATGTCATCAATAGTATTTATTAATGAAGTAGACAGTTCTGTAAAAGATTCATTTAGGAAAGAATGTTGCTTCTCTTGCAACTTTAAAACACACCAGTGTAATAATATTTAATTTAAAAATACAAAAAAAAAATATATATACTAAATATGACAAGCAGTAGGAAGCAGAGAGAGCATTTCCATATGCCCAGAAGGACATATGTATCTTCTTTTCTTAATATTCCTTTTACAGATACATTACGCAGACTGCTTCATGTAACTCTAATCAGTGTAAAACTCAAAGCATTTAATAATAATAAATTAATAATAAATTTTTGTATAACTTAAGAAGACAGCATGAGACCGCAAAAGAGGACATAGTGGAGGAGTGGCAAAAAAAGAAAAAATCAGGAAAAAGAGATTTGTTTCTATAAAATTAAGTTCAATGTTTGTGGCACTTCACAGAAGATGGGATCAGAAGGTGGTATCAGCTAATAAACTGAATAGAAATGAGGATTTAAAGAAAGATATTTTAGGTTTTATGATTACTATTACTGAAAACAAAATGAGATAAAATAATGAAAATTAAGAGGAATTGAAGTGGTTGAAATAAAACCAGAAATACTCTTTGCAAAAAGACAAAAGTGAGTGTTCTTAATACTGTTTATGGTTGTGGAATCTGGGGTAGTCAATGAGACTGACAAAAGAAAGGTTGCTGAAATATGGCATTCTTTGTTAACCATAAACCACAGCAAATACCAAGAACAAAAGAGCTCTACCTCAGTGCAAAGCTGGGCCTGAAATGGAAGACATGCCAAAGGCTCCATGAAGTCCATAAAATATATCACTATTCATTTTTATGGAAGTGATTGGATAGTGGGGTGATGGATGAATAGACAGGTAGATAATACAACAGAGATTGGTCATGGTTTGACTGTCATTATTCATATTTAGCAATCATAGTTGTATTGGTGAAGACAAAGCATACATTGCAATATATTGGGTTAATATTGATGAAAAAATAGAGATGTAATATTTCTTTCTGGTTCTACCTGTGCTGCCATTTCACTTACAGAGTTATAAATTGCACTTAGTGAGAGGAAAAAATAAAACCCACAAGATGATATGAAAGCTTAGAGAGCATACTTAAATTTCACAAACTCTGGCAAAGTAAATATTAAAAGTAATAGACTTTCTAGAGAGAAGACAAATTCTGCAGGAAATAATGAAAGTGACATAGTCAATAAAGTTACTGCCATTTTGAATAGAAGACTGTTTAAAATTCTCAGAATCAAACAAGGAACAAATTTCATAAAGAAAAAAGTTTGATATCAAATCCTTGGTTTATGAGCAAAAATAAAGGTTTCTCTTACTATTTCACAGTGGGTTAACAATAATAGTTTATGAAATTCATACAGAGTGGGAAATAAACAGAATAAAATAGAATACTGTGAAATTGAAAAAATAGATATCACTCTTACATTAATTCTAGCTGCAACTTCAGTCATTGTGCTAAGGACTGTGCAAGCAAAAATAGTTATTCTTTAAAGATTTTATGACTGAAGTCACATCAGCTGAATTTCAGGAAACCATATCTGAACCTCCTGTATCACTCATCAGGACACCGTAGGAGGCAAGAATACAGCTCAGGTGTTTTAACATGAATTCCTGCTTATTCACTGGACAACTGTAGCCTTATTGGAATTTTGTGTGCAAAAATGATTTGCATGATAGGTCACATTGATGTATCCTATTACAATATGTAGAACATAGTGACAGAAAATAATCAAACTCAGATTTCATGAAAGGGGAAGTTTATTGATAGGACCTGCAATAGCAAAAATGTTATGCACAACGATAGAAATCATAGTACCTGACAGCTTATGTTTTTATAAAAATGCATGTTACAATGTTAAACAATTCTGTATACACAGATTTTACTTCAGCTTATCATAGGTAAATGTATAAAATTCACCTTACTTAATATTACAAACTTCTTGTGAAAACTCAATAGCAATCAAATAACATATTCATCTATAAATGTTCAAAATACTGATTTATAGATCTATATTAGACACCCACATAAAATGGTGATTAAATTTGGAAATTTACACCTGCTGGTGAAGGCTGATTGTTAGGAAAGTGAGGTGTGCAAATATGCATGAGAGATGATCAGGAGTGACAATAACAATTGTTGCGACTTGAGTAAAGAAGTTAAAGCTGCAGTAATGAAGTTTGCTAAAGACACCATTTAGGATGTTCCTTCAATAAAAAGGAGAATTAGAAAAGTTTTACAGGAAGGCTTGGGTGACCTGGAAGGCTAAAGAAGTAAATATAATAAATGTTATACTTGTGATGAGTTAAAAAAAACCAAAAAACAGCTCTCTAAAATCCATAAACTGTTTGGAGGACTGCTTGCCTTCAACCTTTAAATCCCCTGGTTAGCCAATCCTTGTTTTTGAGTATGAAGTCACCCAGAATATCTGTCCTTATTGCCCCTCTATGACTTGGGTCAGGATGCTGTCATTAATTCTCCTTAAGGACCTCTTGGATTGCTTATGCCCTGCTATGCTGCTCCTTGAGCAGATATCAGTGTAGCTGAATGTCCCTGTGAGGTCCAAGTCCTGTGTTCACAAGGCTGCTTCTATCTGTCCAGAGAAGGCACCAGCCACTTGTTCTTCCTGGTCAGCCAGTCTATAGCACGTGTCACCTATGCCACTTTGCTCTTTCATCCTCACACATAAGCTCTTGGTCAGCTTATCATCCATATCCAGGTGAAGAGCCACGTTTCTGCCTTGTAGAGAGCAACTTCTCATCCTTTGTCTGCCCTGCCAATCCTAAAGAGCCTGTATTCCTCCACTGAGGCATTAATTAAACGACCCATCTAACCAAGTCTCTGTGATACCAACAAGATTATAGTCCTACAATAGCACAAAGATGTCCAGTTTCAATGTTATTCTTTCTGTACAGAGGTACCTGAAATATAACACTTCAGTGTGCTGATTTCCAAAGTCAGTCAGCATCATTTTTTTCCATAACAGTATTTTATAGGCACTTCCTTGGTTTCATGCAAATGCTGGAGGTGGCCTTGCTTAAGCCGTGTGTATTGGTTTTGTGTTCTCTTTCATTCACATCACTTCAGACTCTAGTCATCCCTGTCTGTCAATCCCTTACAGGCTGCTGGTAACTCTATTGTTTTCCAGTTTAAAGTCCAAATCAACCATCATACTGGAAATAATACTTTTGCTCTGCCTATTCAGAGGGATCCCATGTCTTCCAAAATGGAGATTGTTCATTGCTATAGAAATGAATATGCAACGTAGTACTTTCAAGAGGTTATGGGGCTTTACAGTCCAAGAAGTCTATTAGTTCATGTATTCCCATGAAGCAAATTTAATCTGTATCAGCAGAAGGCTGTTACATGCCCGCACAAGTAGCAAATAAAAAACCAGAAAAGAACTACTCCTTCTGTCTTAATTTATTTACTTTAGTATTGCAAATGCAAGGTTGTACCACCAAGTAGTATTACATTTTCAGGATCATAGAATCACACAATATTCTGAATTGAAATTTACCCATCAGGATCATCAAGGACTGACCTTGACCGTGCAGAGTACACCCCAAGAGTCACACTATGTGTCCGAGACTGTTGTCCAAATGCTTCTTGACCTCTGTCAGACAGTGCTGTGACCACTGCCTTGGGGAGCCTGTTCCAGTGCCCAGTCACCTTCTGGATGAAAAGCTTTTTTTGATGTCCAACCTACACCTCCCTCGACACAACTTCCTGTCATTTCCTCAAGTCCTGTCACTGCTCACAAGAATGAAGATATCAGAACCTTCCCCTCCACTTCCCCACATGAAGATGGTGAAGATGACAATGAGGTCTTCCCTCAGTCTCTTCCAGGTTGAACTATATACTGTATATAGTATAACGTGCTCTGGCTAGTACCATATAATATTTTCAATTCAGCTCACTCAGTAGCAGTCTCATATGAATCCTCTAGGCATACTAATTGGAAAAAGGAGATATAAAGCACCAGTTAAAATGATTGGAGAGAAAGAAATACTGAACAAAAGACTAAATTATACAACTAAAGGATACTGTAATAGAGTGCTGTAGAGGAAAGCAAGAATTTTCTAAGAACTTGTTGATGCTTTATAATAAATTAAGAATAATATAAGACCTTAACAATCTCTATTAAAAAAGCACAAAATAAATTAATATCCCTAGTTAAAATACAAAATAAAGGTGAATAATAACAGAAGCTTAACATGGTAATATACTTGCTGAGGTAACCATTAGAAGTAAAAGGCAGTGGTGCCATTGCTGACTTGTCCACAGCAGTAAAATAGATAAATTAGTATTTCCTGGCAGGAGGACTCTGTATCATATTCATAAGTTGCAGTGAAGTAAGTTATAACTTCATAGCAAAACTACCTCTCATCTCTGTGAGAGCAAACAGCAGCAGATGATGATGAGGTAAATATTTTCTTTATGTAAATGTGTTATTTCACTTGGCTTCATCCCCACAAATTAATATTGTGCTGGGTGTCTTCACATAATAAGTCAGGCTTAAAAAAACAGCTTTAAACCACATCATCAACATCCAGGTGGAAACAGTAGTAGTCATATTTACTTAGCTAAATTGATTGCAGCCTATATGTTACCAGGCTTTTCCAAAGAATATTAAAATACATATCTCTATAATAAAAACAGGACTAGTCCACAAACACTTTGTTTCACAAAAATTGGACAGTTTGTCTACACATCACGGCCACAGCTTCTGTAAATCTTTAAGTCTTACTCATTCTTTCTCAGCTCCCCCTCACTCCAAAAGCTCTGCAGTGCCAGATTTCCATCAGAGTAGCCTAAAGCTCAAACTGTTTCCTGTGTTTCCAGATATATTTTATAGAGCCATCACTAATTCAATATGGAAAAATTCAGTTTTATGGCTTTTTCATGAAAAATTAATCTCATTTTTGAAGGTATCATAATTGTAGCCAGAGTAAATTATCATGCTATTTTATAGCCAATTAGTAAGATAAATGCCATAAAAATATTTTGCACTTTTCACTGCCATCTCTTTCTTCAATCAAATTTTGCTTGAAGGCCGTAACAATTTCAACATAAGTTCTCTGACACAACAAATTACTCTTAGCCTTTATCTTTATACACTGTGGTGGTACTGTTGCCATTCCACTTTGGATTTATCTTGAGCATGTCAATGTAATGCTTCATCAGCCTTCTTTTCAGCCATGCATGTATAAAAATAATACCTGGTCAGTGAAAATAACTTGCAGCAGTATATTACCTGACATAGAGACACCTGGACATATGTATTTGTTTTTAAAAAAGCATCTAACTGTGTTGTTTTCCTCAGTAGTCAAATTATATTCTGTTACTTTATATAAGCAAAATAATTCATAGAGATTGATATGGAAAGCACTGAGATGCTTACTCTGATGACTGCATTTTTCTTAACTTCTGTGCTTTACATAAAACTGTTCTTTTAAAAATGAATAGAACATACTTGCATACAAAATAATGAGTGATGAGTTTTTAATGTCCCAAAACAGAACTGGAATTCATCTTTGTTATCCATGTATATTTTATCAGTTATATTGCCAACCTAGTTGATTCTCACACAGATTTTTAAGTTATTCAGTAGCAGTGCACAGATCTAATTGACTTTTCAGCATCTTCTAGCTCTTCAGTACTGTGAAGATGGATGAGGACCTTAATTTCCTCAATGTTAATGTGAAAGCTTAATCGCTTGTTGTTTTGATCAAGAAAGTTGATGACATATGGCATATCCTAATATGTACATAATGATTGATAAAGAACAGCCTATAGCCCAGCAATTACATAAATTTTGGTTTAGCACAAAATCTCTCTCTTACATATGCTGAAAAATACAGATTCCTTTCTGCCAACTAAGTACAACGTACAGGTCATATTATCAAACAAGTTATTGCATTGTAACTTTTATCACTGAAACACCTAAAGTCTACTTTAAACAAGAATATATCTCACCCATTATAAATTAAAAAATATATTTGAAAACTTTCCTGTATAATGATTTTTTCCTGAAATAGTCTCCAGGAAGACTGATAGCTAATAGTACTGAATAATTTGTATTGATGAATATTATTTTAAAATTTTCTTTGTTGTAAAAATCATACTTATGCCTTCTGGAGGTTGACCTGGAACAGAGACTAGACAGAGCAAAAGGATAAAGTAGGTATTTATTAAAAGGCCTCAATGGGTATGCCTGGGCCACACAAGAGTCCATCTGGACCACACTCAAGATGCACCCCAAAATGGTCACGAAATGGATGACCAATCATGAGGTCTCACAATTCTGTAAGTTCTCGTCCATTAACACATTAGAATCAATTGTTCAACCATAGCTTCAGGTTATGAAGCTCCAACCTCCTTGTTTTATCTTCTCACTTTGCTTTTTTTTTTTTTTTTTCTTTTTTTTTTTTTTTTTTTTTTTGTTCTTGGGCCTGAAAATTGTCCTTGGTATCAAGCTAGAGAAGGAATTGTTTTGTCTATCTTCTCTGTGAAGAGATCTTATTAGCACTTAATATGAAACCTGAAACTTCCCACTAAAACAGCACAGAATCTAAAAAATGTTAAAGCTAAAACTTAAGGCAGCAATACCAGCTTCGATCACAGAGTCATGGTTTAACACCAGTAGGCAGGAAAGCCCTGCCCAGCCTCGCTCACTCCCCACCAGTGAGATGGGGGAGAGAATCAAAAGGGTAAAGGGGAGAAAACTCATGGGTTGAGATAAAAAACAGTTTAATAGGTACAGATAAACCTGTCAGCACATAGACTGCAGATTAAAGAATTCATTGACCACTTCCCACGGGCAGGTAGCTGTTCAGTCATCACCAGGAAAGCAGGGCTCCATCTGATGTAATTGCTACTTGGGAAGACAAACATCATCAGTCCATATATCCTCTTTTCTTCCTTCTTTTCTCAGCTTTTTGTTGTTGACCATTCCATGTGGTGTGGAATAACACTTTGGTCTGTTGTGGTCAGCCATCCTGATCACATTCCTTCCCACCTCCTTTTGCACCCCCAGCCTGCACGTTGTTAGAGTGGGGTAAGGAGCAGAAAAGGCCTTGATGCTGTGTGTGAGCACTGGTCAGCAATAACTAAAACATGCCTGATTTTTCAGAACAGTTTTTGTCACAAATCCAAAACCCAGCACCATACTATGAATAAAATTGACTTGGTCCCAGGAAAAAACAGTAAAATCAGAAACAGAACAGATTAGCTAGAAATTTATTAGGATCAGCACTGTCAAGCATAATTCTCCTAATAATATTTTTATCACTGGGAGAATTAATATGGTCATTATCATGCCTGAGGAGTCATTTTTCTATTTGAAGAGATGAACATTATCTTTCAAGTGAAAAAATGTTCTTTATATGAACTTTGTCAAAAGAACAGTCTTTCTGAGTCAATAACGTCTCCTATATTTCTGTATTTTGGTGAGAATGCTTCAAGTTTCTGTCAAATGACTCTATTGCAGTTGTTAAGTAGTTTTAAGCATATCACAAAGGTGGTACTGCTGCTATCTGCTTCTTGATGAGTAGTTTAAGTTTCATTTAGAGTTTTGTCAGAAATGATAGATGAATGATTTAATGGTATTGAATTGTTCTCACCTTGCACCAGGATGCAGGATTTTTTTCCACCAGTTGACAGAATTTTAGCATCTTCATTGAATTGTTGTGCAATAGCATCCTCATAAGGCATATATAATTTGAAGCCACTGCAAAGATGTTTGATTTTGCATTTAGTTGACATTTATACTTTCCTTCATTAACATTTTAAAACATTTTAGCATTTATGGTAAGCAGCTTGTTTATTTGCCAGGTTTTGCATTTTACTTTACCTTTGTTCTGCATTTATACTTAAAGAGTGTTCTGGTGAAATTATTTTTAAAAGAATTGAACACATCTCACATTTGCCTTTGACAAAGCACAGAACATCCTCTCAGGTTATGTATGATGCCTGACTTCTATGCCAGCCAGCTGAAAAAAATCAAAGAAATGTAACATTAAATTAATACCAGTATTATCTTCTTCATCCCTCTTCTCCACTGCTGGATACCCGTAGCATTTCCTATAAGAAAAAAATATTTTCTTTTATTAGGCTGCAACAAGATAACCAGTAAATGATTTCTAGTCATTGTCCCTCACTTTTTTTAAAAAAGATAAAATAGTATACATAATATTTATCTGTATAGGTTCTGGTAACCCCAAATTGTGTAGTATTTAACAGTCCTCATCACACCATGCAGACCTCCATGCTGTCAGTCTGTGGATTGGGTTACTCTATTTTGATCATTCACAATATTACAGGATTTTCTTGGAGGGAAAATCTTGAAATCGTTCTTATATTTGGAAGCTGCTATCACATTATTCCAAGACTATTTTTTTTCTTAAATAGAACTCAAATTTATTCAAATTGTCTTTGTGAAACCTGCTCATTGAAATTTTGATGCTTCTTTTAAGCAGGAGTTTTTATAATTATTTCCTTTCTAATTTACATTTTTTTAACTGAACAGGTAATCTGAGATAGAACTAGAATATGTGTTCTTCAACTATTTATGAAAAACAATGTCAAATACTATGCTACAATAAATGATATAAATGTCATTAACATACTTGTTGTTTTCCATAAACATAGGTTGGTTTGACAAGATTTGTAGCTTACAACTTGTGTTGTCTATTTTTGCTATTTTATGGTGTCTTTATTGTCTTCCAGATATTTGCTAATAGCTTGCTTACTTGACATTTTCCATTTGCTCTTTTAAAAAGCTAAACATTAAGAATGACTTCCATTAATTTCTTCTTCTTCTCTGCTCTTCTGATTAATTGAATCTGAGCCCTTTAATGTGTTAGGGTTGGTATTTAAATCATAATTGGCAGGCATCCTGTGACATGTAGCAACATGTAGCATGTTGATCTCTGCACTCAAACATCATGTTACATAGGCAATTCTGATGTCTGCAACTTCTAAACTACCTCTCAATGATCTAACTAGAAAAGCACTATGCCTAGACTATGTATGAAGATATATTTTTTCCTTCTCAGCTGATTAAAGTGCTACAGTAATGATGACCAGTGTTTTGAAACTTGGCAGTATATTGGTTTTTAATTTTCTATCCTAGAGCTATGCTTATCTAGGTTCCCTCTTTAAATAAGAACTCAAGAGTTTGCCGTTTCATGCCATCAACTTTGTGACACTATAAAGATACAGTTTTATGACCTCCTTTGTTCTTTCCTCATAGTGAGTATATTAGCTTTAACAGTAGTAAAATAACCAGCTGCCTTTCTGGAACACCAATAGCTGTCCTACCAGTTCCTTAGGTACAAAATGGATTTGTCAGTAATCACATACTGTTTGTTTTGTTCTTCTAGTCTGGCAACCCAAAGCCATTCAGTTAAGGTGGCCAAACACTTCTAAACTCTACCTACAGCCTTGGCATGTTACTTTTTTTTTCTTTTCTACACTGCTTGACTTAATATAGTCAAGAATAAAAGGAAGAATGTAGAAAAGTATATGGAAATTATATTGTCATATTAAGAAAAAAATTGCATACTACCATATCAGTTTTCCTGTCTGTGGCTTCTACTTCTCTGTTCAGGTGGTAGAATCATTCAAGGCCAGGTTGGACAGGGCTCTGAGCAATCTGATCTCATTGAAGGTGTCTCAGCTCTTTGCAGGGGTAATTTGACTAGAGGATCTTTAAAGGTCACTTCCAACCAGTTGATGGCCTCAAATTAGAATCTATGCCTAAAGGAGAAAAAGTAGAGGACAGTACATTTCACAAGCTATAGAATTTTATTTTTTTTTTTTAATAAGGGAAGTATTTCGATTTAAGCAAATATTTTTTGGAATGACAAAAAATAACTGATTCACATTTTGATTGTTAAGCTCTAAATGCATGAAACTAATTCCTAAATACTGTTTAGTCAGTTATTGCATAGATGAGTATTCTTATCTAATTGTACACTCTGCACATTTCACTGAATTGCATCCTATTTTTCTGTAGTATTTTGAAATCCATCCCCAGCAAAAGCTGTCCCCAACAAATTTCAATAAATTGTAATTACAGACTCTCATTTGTGTCAGACTCATTTTCCAGTGCGATCCACATAATTTTATGGATTCAGTTCAGTGATCATTTACAAAAAAATTGAAACCCCCAAGTCAAACAGCATTCTGTAGTTGAATACACATTTTGAAATGCAAGAAGTATGTCTTGAATGTACTGAATTGCAGATCCAAGATAACCGTGGCTTTATTGGACAAGAGGAACAAAAGGCCTAAGCATTTATTCAATTTTAATAATGAGACCCAGAGTAGTCAAGCCACAACTACTCACTGTGTACTCATGTTTTCAATGCATTTTTTAAAATTATTTTTATTCATTATTTGGCACAAATTAAACTGTATTTAATAATACACATTTGTTCATCATTGTCCTTTTAAAACAGTTGAGTTCCTCACTCGTGTGCCAAATCTACCAATAGTATTAGATCACTATACCTGTGTTTCTAAACAAAAATATTTCTGAATATATTTGTTTTAACAAGGCAAAATGTCATGACCTAAGACACATGCATTGTGCAGTAAGATTTTGTGAAACAAATATGATCTTCTCCACAATAAGTGGACATAGCTCTGTTTTATTAAAATCAATTGCGATTTCCTGTAACTGTTTCTTTTCATGGAGTGAATTCCTTCTGGTTGATATGCATGATTTTTCTCATCATTTATAGCCTGTCGAAATTTAGAGAGGTTCCTATTTCTTGTATCTTCACTGAGCTTGGGTATGTAGCATGTGTGTATGTTGTGTCAAAAAATAAATAAGCTGATGCCCTTGGTGTATGTTACTTTAACTAGAAATGAATAAATATCATATAACTCCATTATCTCGGTTACATCACTGTAGATAGGCAGCAAACACATCAAACTGGGTAGGCTTGAGCCTAAATATGTCAACTGTATGTTAGACAATTATAGAATATCAAATTATAGAGTATGGATGCCTTGATGATTAGGTGGTATATGTTCAGAGTGTATTTTATCACAGTTTGGATAGAGACCACTTACTTTTCTGCCGCCAGTCTAGACTCTTTCATGAGCTCTAGGGTGCAGTGCCTGCTTTCTCTCCATACTCACAGTCTTCTCTGCTTAGATTTGTCACTGTTGTGACCTGCATGTGAAAGACCTGATCACTGTACCCTTAGGTGTTCCATGACTGCATGTTGATGTAGAACATAGGCATGCACTCTTCACTTGATTTCTCCAAAAGAAATCTATTTCACTGCAGGAATAAAGAGCTTAATAAATGTTCTGTACAAAAAGCTGCAGTTTCACAGTTTCTTACTGCTATTATTGCCCTTTAAAGCCAGCAGGTAGTCTTTATTCAATTAATTTCAGAGAATACCACTTAGTAGGCATCATTTTATCAACACTTAACAACTAAAGCATGTTTTGCTTATATCAGTTATTTTTTTGTTGCTACTGTTTTATAAAAAGAAAACATAACCAGAACTGTTCCTGAAACTGTTTTTAATCAAAACACAGAAAGCCTTTATACACTATATTAAACTATTGTACAATACAGAAACTTCTGTGGGTGCCTATTAGCACAAAATATCATACATGGAGTTCATATTACAGTTCATTCCTGTGACGAAATGATGTGCTGTATAAATAATTTTTTTTTAATTATGGAGATCATTGCAAACACACAGAAGTTAGAAATGTAAAGCAAATTTCACACGATTCTTCTTGAGATTGATTATTTCTAAATATTTTCCTTTTTTTCAGTGGATATCCTTGCAAAAGGCAGATTTGTAATAGTTTTAAGACAGTACATTGTGTAGACTGAAGAACTTTAGAGTCTGAAGAAAAATAAATTATGTACATAGGTATTGATTTAAATGATATTGTACACTTGCAATTCTATATAATACAGTCTAAGTTTCTTTTTGTAATTATGTTAGTGGGGAAAAATTACTAAATAAAAATTTTTCCTATATTTGAACTGGTTTTATTGGTTTTATGAACTCACTCTAGAGAATAATTTTTTTGGTTTACTGCTGGCATCTGTTACTTTTCTTTTACTTAAGCACCTAGTGCTTACTGGCCAACTTGTGGTAGTTTGTTTGAATGTAAAGCCAGAGTGAACATGAGCAGTAATCTGAATTTCCTTTCGGCATTAAGTGTGGCTACAAGAGCATATCAATCTACAGTCAAGAGAACTGCATTTCTTCTTCATCTCCTTTTATTACTATGACTTATTTCTTCCCCCCTAGCTTTTCAGCTTTCTCCCAAGCTAATGGGTTCTCAACTCTGAGATACCTGATAACTTGTCTTGTCATTAATCACTCTGAAGTTAACAGATAGTGCACCTTTCAGCACTATCTTTTCTTTAACTTTATCCACACAGTAATGAATCAAGGTCATGAAAATATAGAATTGTGCCTTTTAAAAGCAAAGTCAGTTATCTTTTTATATAGGGCAGTCTGTCATTAAAAAGCATCTTCTAACATCCTTTCAAAAGAACAAGACTAATTGAAGTTTATGTGTTCAAAAAGCTAATTGCATATACACCTGGAAAGTCCAGAATTCCTGTAAAGAAATACAAACAAAAAGAATTACAAGTGTTTTTCTAGAAATGTCCAGTGTTTAGTAGCACTATGTAATTAAAGACTGTAATACATTTGTGACTTCTAACTTGCCATTTGAATTTAGAATGGAATGGTTTGTCCATTAATATGTGGGCAAGTTATTGGTCTCTATATTCATGATTATGCATTTTAATCTGTACAGTAGTTTATATCAGGGGCTCCAAATAAAGAATTTTAAATAGTTTGCAAATGGCTTTTAACCCATGGTTCATTTGGAATCCCTCCTAGACACTGGTGGTCTTGCCCACAAAATTGACATAGTTCAGTGCAGGGCAGATAATGATTGTTGATTGATTATTTAGCTTTTGTTTCAAAATAATTTCACTAGTTCTGAACAAGCCATTAATACAGGAGATCTTTATCACTCTTCAGGGAGAGAGAGACCCTGGCAATATTGATACATTACCAGGAGTTCAGTTCTTGTTTTAATTTTGCTTCACAATGATTTATAAACTTAATAGGACAGTGTTCAGAGCATCTAAATCCCTTGGAAGCCTTCCAGCAGACTGATCATGATCACAAAAAAGCAACTGTAACTTTGAACCTAGAGCCCCAAATCCAAAACCTATTATCTGTATCAACATTTGAAATGTTTCAGCATGCTATCTACCTAGTCAAAAAATCACAATTTATTCAATGTTCATAATTATAAGCCCATAATCACAATTATTTACCTGCAAATGTATAAATGGATTTCACTGTTTATATGTCTGATCGTGGGACTACATCAATACTACAGCTCTTTTATGGCTTTGCTTAAGAGTATCTCCTAAAATCAGCCTTTCTACAGAAATGCACACACAACTCTCTTCTGGGCATAAGATATTTAGAGAGGCAAAGAGAATATTCTTTTAAAAAATACTTTCCATGTGTTTATTTTTAGAAATAATATTAATTGGAAATATCTCATGTTTAGAGAAATGCAAGATCAGCAGAACCTTCTTAATTTTTGTAGAACTCAAAGTATCCAAATATTCAAAATTTTTAATGATGCTGTGCAACAGAGCAGTCACAGGCTAGGCTGAAGAAAGAGTGGACTATAAATGAGGCAGAGTTACTGACACTGGCAGCATCATTTTAAAATAGCAAAATTAGTGCCATATAATAGTGACACCCATCCACCAGGGCACTTAAAAATGTGGGTAACATAAATAATTATTCCAGTTTTTCAATCTCAATTAAGATGCCCTTAAAAAAAAAAAAAAAAAAAAAAAAGATTGTCTCTTCCAGAGTCAAAAACTGAACATACATGGGGTAGAAGCCTTAACATGGCAGTGTAGCAAAGTGGAGAAAAAAGCAGTGTACAGCAGCTTATGAAAAAGACTACTAGAGAGGAGGAAGCATCAGCTAGACATGAGTCAGTGATGTTGGAAAGAGCTTCCTAGGAACTAGGATGACTGAACAGTTAGCCAGGAAATCAAGCCCAGAAACAGACCATCCAAGTGGAAAGGAGGGAAGTAATTGGAAGGGTAAAAGTGAAAAATCTCATCAGCTGAGATAAAGACAGTTCAGTAAGAAAAGAAAAAAGCCATGCATGCAGGAAAAGCAAAACAAGGAATTCATTCACTTGTGGCCATCAGGGACAGATGTTCTGCTGTTTTGAGGGAAGCAGGGCTCCATCATATGCTACAGTTACTTGGGACACCAAATGAAGTAAAAATGTTCCTTCTTCCTCATAGCTCTTCTTGCTGATTACAGTGTCACATGGTCTGGATATCCCTTGGGTGGGTTGGGGTCGGCTGTCCCCTCTGTGTCCCCTCCCAACTTCTCATGTACCTCCAGCCTCTTCACTGGTGGGGCACTGTGTGAATTATAGAATCACAGAATCGTAGAATCACAGAATCATAGAACGATTTGGGTAGGAAGAGACTTTAAAGGTCATTTAGTTCCAACCCTCCTGCCATGGACAGGGAAAACTCCCACTAGATCAGGTTGCTCAAAGCCACATCCAACCTTGAACACTTCCAGGAATGGGGTAGCCACAATTTCTCTGCACAGCCTGAAAAGGCCTTGACACTCTGAGCACTGCTTAGCAATAACTGATGTGCTATCAACACTGTTTTCAGCACAAGTCTTTAACACAGCTTTGTACATAAAATAATGAAGAAAAATATCCTAGAAAAAATAAGAATAAAAATTAAAAATAAACAATATATTTATAATTGAGTAAAAAGCAAGGACATGAAGACAGAACAGAAGACAAAATTTGAAACTATGTCAGAATGAAGGAAAAGTTTGAAATCCCCCAGCTTTTTGGCTTAATGGATCATGTGGGCTTTGAGGATGGAGGAAACTTTACAAGTGTCTTTATCTTGTAAATCAGTGTTCTGCATAAAATGACAACTGAACATTTTTTCTTAGCAGAATGAATAAAATCAAGAAGATACAGTTTTGGATAGCGAGGCTATAGGTTGATGCATAATCTGAAGTGCTTTCTAAAGAGGATACCATAGATTCTTCTGCATATATACACCAGATTGCCTTTTTGTCTTGCCAGTTAGAGGGTAAATACACTACTGATTAGCTGGCTGGCAGTTTCTTGCACCTGTGAGAGACTCTAAAGCTTGTGTAGTGCAGTGAATATGTGATTTTTGCCATTAACAGTAGAAGGCTTCAGGCTGTGTACTAACCCAGCAGTGCAGAGTCTCAGACTCACCTTGGTCTGAGCTGGGTTTCGTGACTGCTGCCTCCCCTGCTCCAGCTTCATCTCTGGAGATGGCCCCTAAGGAGAAGGGCACACTTCCATCCTTCAATCTTCGCCAGGTAATCAATAGCTCTTTGTGCCTGAGGGATAAAGCTTCAGCTGGCAGTCCAGGAAAAGGAAGTGGTCTGTGATTAGAAAAATATATTTAAAATAAAAATAATAATAATAATGGAAAATAAGAATAAGAGAAACCTAACAAACAGCATCAAAAACAACAACAAAAATCACACTCTACACTTGAGACACAGAAGGAAGAAATGCCTTCTAAAAACATCACAGTTGAAATCCAGAAATCAAAGTCCACACCTTACTGAGCTCTGAGTTCCCTCTGCCATTTTGTTACTTCCTTTCGTTATTGGTTTTATATCCATACAACCTTTATCATTTGAAATCCCAGTTCATCCTCAGCCTAAACACCAGCAAAAAGATAACATTAGTTGTTAAATAACAAGTGAGGCGATAAGGAATATTTAGAATCTTTCTTTTAGTTCCATCTTCAAGAGCAGTGTCTTCAGAGATGCATCTGTAATCATGTGGCATGAGATACAGTGATATTCTCATCTTAAATTGCTCAAAAATTCATTTAAATAGCACTTAGATAGTTCAAAAATTAATTTAGCTAATTTTTACAGTTCAGAGTTAATTTCTGAAAATTCATGCAGTGAACGATAACAGATTGAACAGAGCTGGCCTGCCTGATAATACTGTCTGTTGAGTAAGGCTGAATTCAGATTGCATATGTTTGGGTTTTTTTCAGTCTTAATCATACAATCATGGAATGGTTTGTGTTGGAATGAGACTTTAAAGATCATGTATTTCCAAGCCCCCTGCAATGGGCAGGGACACAGTCCACTAGATCAGGTTGCTCAAAGCCCCATCCCCTGGCTTAGGACATTTTCAGGGATGGAGTGTCATGCTACTCTGGGCAATTCATACCAGTGCCTCATCATCCTCACAGTAAGGAATTTCATCCTAATATCTAGTCTCAAGTACTACTCTTAAATATGAGTAGTTTAAAAATCAGATAAGCAGCTATAAGCAAAGTACTTAGGAAGAAACATCCACTCCCTAGTGCTACCTGAATTTTGGGTTTGCTTTCTGTATTGTCAAATATTTAATTCTGCTGTTTTTTAAAGGTTTTTGTAACCCTTGAAGTCAAGCATAGGGTACCTAGTACATTTTGTAAGCAGACCATCCAAAACCGCTTTGTTCTAGCTAACTTATGCTGAGTGTATTTGTATTTGAATAATATTCGATACTAGAATATAGTATCTGTTTTCATTGTGACATGGGAAAAATAATGTTAGCTACAGTGACACAAAATACCAGAACTTTGAACTAGACTTGCCTGAACTTTCACTCTATTTATAGAAGGGCTTTGAATTGCAAAAAACATGTTTTATAAAGTGATAATAGAAAAATGAACTTTTAAAGAGACATATTATAACAAAGAGAAATTAAAATAAAAAGCCTTTGTTTTGTCTTTTCCTCCAATATTGCTATCAGTTCCCCAACTCTTTTGTTAATCCAATTCCCTGGTCTGAAACAATTTCTACACTCTACTTTGTGGGACCATAGGAGAAATGTCCTTCTGCCCTTTGCCATGGTGCTTTAGCTCCGTGTTCTGTTTCTCACAAATCCTTTGTTTTATGCTCACACTTCTCACCCTTTTCCTCAAAGTTCTGCCTGGATTCCTGAAACCTTGGTTGTACTCAGGATTGGTCTTACCCCTTTCCTCCAGCAGCTTTCTTTTAATCCATATTGTAAAAGTTAAGGCAGATGGCATTCCTTTATGCTGCTCACTCACATAATTTTAAAAACAATTTAACATATACAAACTTATACTGGCATTTTATATCTAGTGACAAAATGATCTAACAACTACTTAACTTTTTCACTTGGAACTCTCTTCACCTGTCATACAAATTTCCCTAAAGAATTAAAGTGAAGTTCCTTGCATAATAACATGTCACCAGAAGTCTGTGCTTTGGGAAATATTGCCAGACTCAAAGTCACAAGACTGATAACACCACTATTAAGTATACTAATCTTTTTCTCCAGGGTAGTGACTAATTACCATTGATGGAGAAAGGATGTTAGAACTCATTGCACAGATTTCTTTACTCCTCAGGATTGGCATAAAAATATGGACATGGTTAAAAATCTCAAAATAAAGGGTTTAGTACATGATATTAAGTAATATAAATAAAAACTAAATTAACTTATTTAATGTTACACTGGCAGTTCCACATCACATCTGAATTCACCATTACCATTACCATTACATTTTCAAATTAGTCTTTTCAAGCCCTCAGTATTTCTTGCAGTTTTATATTTGAAATGTAACACTTCAGAGTCCTACCTCAAAATCTGATCCTATGGCAGGGCCCATTAGCACCTATCTTGGCATAAGAGGTAGATGTACTAATTTTAGCTGGGCTGGAGTTCATTTTCTTCATAGTTGCTGGTATGAAGCTGTATTTTGGATTTGTGCTGGAAACAGTGCTGGTAACACAGAAGGTTTTGGTTCTGCTGGTGCTTGCACAGCATCAAGGCTTTTCCCTACCAGCAAGGAGGCTGGCAGTTTCCAAGGGAGTTGGGAAGGAAGCAAAGGGATATCCCATACAGGTTTCCTAGAGAGATTAGGTTCTTCATTTTATGTGGTTTAGAAGACTAGGATAGATAAAGCCCTGACTAACCTGGCCTGACTTCATAGTTCGTCTTGCTTCAAGCAGGAGGTTGGACTAAAGACTCCCTGGTGCCTCTATCCTTACACTCTGTGATATCTGTGGTGAAATTATCTCAAACTGTGAATAACAATATTATAAACCATTTTTAGTTTCTGGACAGAAATAAACACAAAAGTAGAACACATGGCAAATCTCTGTGTCATTAAGAGCAATCTACTGTTACATAACGTGAGTTTTGTGCAATGTTGCTTTGCAATGTTTTCCTCTTCCATGGTAACTATTAGTACAGAAGAAAAGAGATATGTTTGACTCTGGACAAAAGGACAAGATCCTCATTGTTATCTGTGAAATGAACAAGAATCTTAACATTATGCATTTCAGAGCTGCTATATTAGTTTTCTAAACACTAGACAGCAAAGCCATATTCATTCATGTCTTATCCACACTGTCTCTTGCTCAGTAAATATGTAAATAGGTAACTTAAACTTTTTTGAATACATTTCTAAAAGCAAGCACAGCAAACACTTGCAGACGTCGTTAATATAGCAGACACTGAATATATAGTGGACCTTTAGCATTTACAAACGAATTATGGCTTTATTGAGAAAATGCAGCCTGTTTACTGAAATGTACAGTGGTCCTGATGATGCCTAGAAAGGCTCTTCTGGAACAGAGACTAGACAGAGTTAAATGAAAAAAAAAAATAGGCATTTATTGAAAGGCCTTGAAAGGATACACCGTGGGCAGCACAAGAGCCTGGCCAGGGCTACAGCTGGGTTGAATCCAAGATGGATGAACAGTCACAAGTTTTTACCCTTTTATAGTTTTGGTTCATTTACATATTGGGTTCAATTTTCCAATTACAGCTCCAGGTTGTTAAGTCTCAACCCCCCAGCTTTCCCCCTTCCCTTCGCCATTGTTTATGCTTTTTGAGTAAGGGTTGTCCTTGTTTCTCTAGCTGGGAAGGGATTGTTTTGTCTAACTACCCTGTGAAGAGAATTTACTAACACCCAATATGAAGTTTCAGAGTTACATATCAGGCAGCAGCAAGTCTGGAAAATATAAAAGCTAAAACCCAAGGCATCACTGAAACCTTAGGGTCACTGTGCTGCAGGACCTGTGATGCCACCACAGTACACACAAAGCAAGGCAAACTTTGTCATCATATCAAAGATCACTTTCCCAAGATCAGACCTCACTTGGCTTGTCTTCACACTCCAAATAGTATCTCAACTTCAAATTTCTCTTGCGTACTTCAGGATGCCCTCAGACCCATACCTACCCAGGGGCAGCATTCAAGGGAGTTGATGCCTGCCTGACTAATGCTTGAGTTGAGGTACAAGGCTGTACTCTGTTAGCCTAACATAATATACCCTTTTATGACTGTTATTTTAGTTCCACTCTTCTGTTCTTTCACATGAATGAGCACAAAGAAAGCAAATAGCTCTAACATCCACATGCAAGATGGTAAGAAAAGAGCTTTCTAAAAATATTTCATAAAAATTTTTGATGGAAGAAAATCTCCATGGCAGGCAATAAGTTCAAAATTGTGTGAGTACTGTGGTCCTTATAATATTTTCATAATTAAAATACATAGGACTTACAGTCTATAATAGCATCATATGATTTATTTCAAGGTTTGAAAATTGATGGTTTTATACAATGTGTCTTCAAAGTAGCTGAATGTTTATTGCCATCATACCATGTGTCAACACAACACAATACCTGATCTACTTAATTCATGAATGAAATTCAAACACTAGAAGACATCAAAAAATTGCATGCAGTTCTTTTTTCACTTTGAAAAGTTGATGGCTATACATGTTTCAAATTAACACGCATTTACTTATTTTATGGAAATAACAACAAAGCAGAATTTTACAAACAAAATCACTATCTCCAGGAGGGATAAAACAATATCACTATCTCCAGTGCATAGAATCAATATTGCTCCAAACATTTAAGTAAAATAATGTCTGTCTTCATTTAAATGGAATTCCATACTGTGTATCCATGATTTAGAGACTACTGAATAAACAGAAGCCAAATTCATCAAGGAGATAATGACCACCAGTGAATCATGACAAAAAGTCCCTATTTCAAAAAATTTTCAAATCTTAGAGAAATCTTTGAGAATTCCTTTGTTCTTTTTTTTTTTTTTTCCTTTAGAATTTTCACTTAATAGTGAAGGGGTCTTCTCATTAACCCAGCAAGTGTCTACTATATTAAATTCAACTTTTTTTTTTTTTTTCTTCACTTTCCATGTATTTCATCAGATTTGGATTTGTTATATTGCTGCCGTTGTCTTGCTGCTCATCATTATGTGTTATTATGTGTCATATTGACATTTAAAGGCAGGATTCTGGAGAAAATGCTGTAAATATAAACCAAAACAATTATGGTATAATTGAAATCTTAAGATTCACTTGTGCATAAAATATTTCAATAACAATAATACTTGCAAACTTCTTATATATACATACTTCTTAATTTCCACCCCTATTCCAGATGCTGGGCTCACCCTTACCCTGCTCCTTTTACTGTCATTGGCAGCAGAGGTGTGTTATGGTGGGTGTTCCCATAAGCATCTGTAGTCCAGGAGTAATATGACATTTGTGCTTATGGTTTTACTCTTCTTGCTCTAGGATCAACACAGAATCATATTTATATGTTTGCTAACATCCTTATTTACCTTTATTTTTCTTCATTGGGCTGTAGTTCCAAATTATACCTGAATTTACTATCTATAGTGGGTTTATGGATGAATGATAATGTTCTTTTTGTTGCCACTAAAAATAGTTTTGTCTGTCTCCAGGTCTGCATTTCTTTGACTGTTCACTGGTGAGTTGTTTACAGCTGAGGGGTCTCCAGGGCCTAGAGTGTGCCTTGCCTTCAAATATTCCACCCCTTTAGTTCTATAGACTGCATGCTGTGTCTGCAATTTTCAAGACTTCTTTTACCATACAAGGGCTCCATTCCTTTGAATTACATTTCAATGTTAGAGCCATAAACCCACCGTGATTTTACCATCTTTTGAGAATGACTAATCTTTTTATGAGGGACTCAGACTCTGTTATTCTTTCAGCATTAGTGCCTTGGCATTTATTCCAGCTCTGAGTACATTGCACCCCTACACTGCTTCCAGAACTGCCAGGTACTTGCACTATTCAGCCCAATATTCAGGGACTTGAACACACCCAGTTTGTCCCATTAAATAATGCTGATGGATGTTAAGAAATGGAAATATATCCAAATGGAAATATTCCCAAAGTCATTGGAGACTAAAAGTTACAGTTCTGAGAAATTTTGAATATTCAAAGGTTGGTTCATTTGAAAACAGTATAATACTCTGTTTGTTCTTAAGAGTCAATATTGTTACAAGCTGAACAATAAGCAGATCTTTTCCTTTTCATCACAATTCTAATAGAATTTACAGATATACAAACTTAAGTCTAATTGATACCTTTTTTTTTCTGATTTTCTTCCATATGTACTCCTAGGGATGTTTTATCTTCTCAGTAATAATTATTCACAATAAATTAATGCATAACCTAGAATATAAATCTGGATTATGAAATGATGTGATGTGGTCACTTGACAACATACCATACATTTTATCCATTTGATCAGCCTGCATTTTAGACATTAACCCATCTGAACCCTCTTGAGGTTTTTTAACAATTTGCTTAAAATTTTGTAGCTAGGATAAAAAATGTGCAATATCAAAATACTCAAGATAAAGCACCAACAGCCTATTTTCCTCACCAACAACATATAGGTTATAAAATGTTTTATTTAAACAGCTATCCTCAACATTTTTTATCTCTCCCTCCCAGGATACAGAAGGTATCAAAGCAGGTCTGTTGGTAACTCCTCAGCCCATTCTACTGCTTCTCTAATCCTGAGATTCAAGCATTTGTTTGCTCTCACTTTCTATATCACCCGGTGTATCCTGCTCCTCAATATACTCAATATACTCAATCCCTGTGTTGTCTCAGACTTCCTCTTATTTAGCACACCTCCCTGGACTCTGTGGTTGCCTAAGGGCACACCTTCCCAGAATATATTCCTATAATTTACATTTCTTTCCAACCTTTACCTTGGTTATTGAATTTCAAGTGGCTCTATCTCCTGAAGGTCCATTTCCCAGGTTTTTAGTAGGTGTCTCAAGCCTACAGTCATGTTTCTGAATATTGTTAAACAATTTAGCAGGAATTCATCTCAGCCAAAATTCTCTTTCACTGTAACAGAAGTATCTTGTCATTTAGTTTTGTGATTTCTGAGGATGAAACAAAAGTAAATGTGTATATCTTGAATAGACTCTTTCATCAAAGACTTGAAAAAACAATTATCTTTTGATAAGACTATTTCCTATGTCAATTTCTTTCTTCTTGAGTAATTGTATACCTGCTATCACACTACTACAGATTAGGAAAATAAGATCTATAATCTTTAACAATAATTAGCTGTGAAACTATGGAGACAAATGAATTGCAGCCTTCAGTTATGCACATCTGTCTTACCCCCAACAACATACATCAACCTGATTTTGAAAATTATTTTGTTAATGGAATAAAAATTCATGTGAATTAGTGAATTCCAAAAGTTCAAGCTGTTCAAGGAAATTAAAGGGTTTAAACAACTATATGTTCACATCTGAAAATTTGAAAGTAGTGAAAGTTTTCAATATTTTTAAGTTCAATATTTGCAGCTGTGTATAATATGATATCGCTGCGAGCTGAATTTGCCCATTGCTGTATATTGCTTATTTAGAGGTGATATACAAAGTTGTAAGTGATTTGGCACATGTTTATACAAGCTTTTTCCTTTGTCTTCTCACAGTTTTGACTGCAAACAAGAGAAAAAACTGAGCCATACATTACATAATTTGTTATGGAGGAAAGTGTTTGAGTATTCCTATAAAACCACATGATTTTTCAGCCCATATGTATCTTTGGCCATCACTCAGCTGGCTGTGGTAGCACTGAGGAGAGAGGAGAAAGTTAATCACCTGTCATCTATTCTAGAAAGTATATTACCAGAGAAATAGAATAACGACTTTCTGGTGGCTGATTTATTTATAATTTTTCTTCCTGGATTCACATAACTAACTCAACTGCCCACCATCAATATATAAATAATTGCATCTTTAATTTATCCTAGTGTCAGAGGAATTCTTGAAAATAGTACTGCCAAAAGGATGGATAATAGCAATTATCATCATCAACAACAACAGCAAAAGCCTCTGAATAGTTTTTGAATTCTTGAAAGTTTACATTTATTATGACATAGTCATGATTGCTGAATATTGAGTTGTATAGTACAGGAATGTTACAGCCGACTTTTAAAAGGATTTTATGGAACTTTCAATTGCAGGTCAGTTTCTTTTTTTGTCTCTCAATAGGTATTAGCCTAAAGCTTTTGGTCTCCAAATATCTAAATTCTACTCTTCCTCTGCTGACTTCCATTCCTAAAGAAAGAAAGATGAAGAATTTGATAAATCTACTTAATGAATGTATTGATGCCTTATATCTAGATCAGTTCAACGTTTTATAGGATTTTTCTGGTTTACATTAGATTATGTGAGGTTCCATTGAGATAAATCATAAATAAACACAATTATGACTGCCCAAAAAATGGGAGGGATGTAATTTTGAATAAATGAATTATTCAAAAGAATATTTTTTTTAATTAAAGAGTATTAAAGAATAATACAAGTAATATAACCTATATCACTTTGCCAAAGAAAAGTGTGTCAAGAAGGCACTCAGTAAATTACTATGCAAAGTAAACCTGTTAGCACAGACTTAATAATTTTTTAAAAAATATGTTGACATTTATATTCTACTTTCTAAATTTGTTATTTTTCAACTTATTTTAGTTTGGAATCACATGTGTTTTTTTCATTTTAATGAAGAAAATGTTTTTCCTGCTTAGTATATTGACTTGATATGTTTTCATTTAGGATTTTAATCAGAAGTGTGTTTCCAATTCATACCTTTAGAAACCTTGTTGCGAAACCTCATGCACAATGCAAGTCCATGAATCCCAGGTGACATCTTATCTCTAAGAGGTGTAATTCCTCAGAATTCAAAAGTATTGAGCTTCTCACAGAAGTATGTGAGCCATCAGGAATATGCTTTAAATTGGAGTATAGACAAGGTCTTATCACTTGTTGAGCTGTTGAGGAATTGAATTAATACTTTCTGAAGAAACTTGCCTCAAAGAAAACACTGTTTCATCACTATATTTTTGAAACCACCTTTCCAAAAAATATTTGGAAAGAAATCACATAATTTTTACTGTAGTAAAACCCATGAAATATAAGTGAATTAATTGCTAATGGATACACTCAGATATTGTTCTGTGTGGTGAACAGCCTCAGCTGGCTGCAATAAGAAAGACCATTTTAAATCTAGGTACTGGTGTTGTTGACAAAAGTCACAATTGTCAACCTGAACATTATAGCTATTATCCTGATGCATTTAGCAGCATTTTGAACACCCCTTTCTACAACAGACAGAAGCACTAGGAAGTAGTTTTAGGCGAGGAGGAGTAGTATATGATCTCTTACACCTAGGGTGATGCCCTGCTCTTGCCTCAGGGAGTACCAGCCCTCCAGAGGCAAGGAGAGCCTATGCACACTGCCTTAGCAGATGCCAGGGTGGCATCAGCTCAGGATCAGACCAGTTCTGCTAGCTTACACTACTTTTTGAACACTGTGGTTAGCCAAGATAAAAGGTAAAACTAAAAGTTTATAAGGACTCTTGATAAGTTTTTCCAGCAGTACGGTAACTTTTCTCTAATAGGATTCTCTCTGATGGAAGCTAATGTTCTTCTCATTCATTTACTTCTAAAATGTCTGTTTTCAAGTATGCTGATTGGTGCTTTTCTATAAAGAACATCAGTGAGCTTTCATGCTGCCTATTTGGTCTAAAATTTCGGTTATAGCCCTTATAATCTTTCATGGAGATTTTTACTCCCTGAAAGACCAAAATTTACAGTGTCTAAATTAGATTTCATTTTGATTCATACTTTACTGAAACTTCATATACATGAAAAACAAGGTATCATTCATCAGTTTTGATTAGAAATGTATATGAAGATGCAAATAATGTATTTAAAAGAATTTTTAAAAATTAATGATTTTAGTACTGTAATAGAAAAATTAATATGTTTCAGTGTCCAGATATATAAGACAAGAACTTGTGTTTCAATGAAGTGTTTAAACAGAAAAAATAAAAGCATTCTACAGAGAAAATTTTTAAAAACACTTTTCAGTTTTACATTTAAAAGGAAGAACATCTGACAAAACTTATGAAGGTAAAAACAAGAAATGGACTGGACTAAACTAATGTTAATAAACTGTTAAAGGAGCTAAAAAGATAAGGATTATTGAATTATAGGAATTTTTTCACAACTGAATCAACTGAAATTTGATGATCATCAGGTTAAAAGGTTTGTTTAATAATTAGTTGTTCTGTTGCATAATAAATATTAATGGCATGCATAAGAAGGACATTGTGTGGGTTTCTATAATTCTAGATAGAAACTGAACATATTAAAATATTAACAATAGTTTAAGCAATTTTCATATTTTCTTCATACTCTGCCTTTATTCAGTTTATTGCCTATTGAGTATATTAGTCCTTGATTGCATCAAGTGGCAGTCACTGGCTTCATTTATGCTGAAAATAAATCTCTCTCCCAAATAAATCTCTCTCCCACTAAATACTTCATTTTTTTATCCAAACCCTGAAATATTATTGTTCTATTCTGAGAAAAGTACAAATAATTGACTCTAACATATGCTATTTCCTGAACCAGTCTACTCTCCCTTAGAGTCTGACTGCTCTAGAAAATACCGACTTTTCATTAGAGGAACAGCGAAATGAGAGTACTTGCATCATATAAAGTGAAGCATGCTAATATAATTCTTAACATATTTTGCTTTATGAGAAGAGAAATGTTTGCATAAATGTGAAGTCCAGAATTACTGCAATTAAAATAGAAACTACTTATTTTAATCAGTAACCTCAGATATTGATGAAAATGTCATCGTGTGATACCTTAAAAATTGGGTGATGTTTAGCAATGGTGTCAGGAATGTCCTTTGTCCTTAAATGGTCACCATTATAACATGGCAGGGAAACCATAGAAAGGAGGACTAGGTGGGATAAAGTTAAATTGAGCAAGGAATAGCTGGGGCTCTTCTGTCATTGGTTTTGGTTTGGAGAAAGATGTTACTCATTTCATGTGTAAAAACAACAGAGGATGCTGGAAATAAGGTTCAGATTCTTAAACTAAAATTCATTAGGTTTCATATTGGTCTATGAGATAATCTTTATTCATTTGTTCCTGATTTTTAATCTTCCACAATTTTTATTTTATTGAAGTAAAGCAAACAAGAATTCATTATATTGAAAGACCAAGGTGAATTGGTCCTTCTGATGATACTTTTAATTTCTTGGAATTTCCTCTTTAATCAGGGTATTCAATCAAGCTGATAGCTAATTTTTTTCACACTGAAGTTTCTGGAATCAGCCATCTTCCATTAGAACATGACTTCTGCATTTATCTTCCTGTGAATTTGAATAAGGTTTGAGTATCTGATCATTCATCAGCCAGTACTAATGGGACTTCGGTATTTTCAGCAAATGTCTCTTGCATCTGACTGAGGGAAAGATTGCTTCTTTTGAAATTATTTGCAACAGAAATGCACAGCATCTAGGGCACATACTATGCCTATACTATATTTTTATTGAAATCAGAGTAAAATAGAAGGCTATGTATCAAATCTAAGTAGTTAAGACAATTAACTTAAAAAAATGCCCTGCCTTGGGATTTTTTATGTTTTATTTTTTTCAATTTAAGACTCAGGTCTTCAGAAGATATACAAACATTTCAAATACACATGAACTTGTTGGACTGATGTGCTGATCCCAGATGCACTGTTCATTGCTTAAATATTGTCCTCTTTCTGGGGCTTGAATTTGATATCGGATTATAAAGATCTATTTTTGTCCTGTTGCCTCTTTACCTTGCTTCTAACCACAACGTTCAAGAGGTCAGTAAATGTTAGCATGGATATGAATTTAAA
The DNA here is from genome assembly GCA_032173965.1 of Sitta carolinensis. Classification (NCBI taxonomy): domain Eukaryota; kingdom Metazoa; phylum Chordata; class Aves; order Passeriformes; family Sittidae; genus Sitta; species Sitta carolinensis. The sequence goes on along the minus strand of JAVUNC010000004.1, from coordinate 26,816,754 downwards.
TATTTATTTAAACATATTGCAAGAAGAGCCACTGATAATGACGAAACGTGTACATTTTTTTAAAAATAATTTAGAAATAATTCTGAATTTGCCTAACTTTTAAAAGGGTTCGTATACATCTTAAGTCAAAGTAGAAAAAGAGATTTGCAAGTTTAGAGCACCAGTTACTCACCTCTTCTGACCAAATCTTATTATATTGCATATGTCCTTTTTTTATATTGTCTTCTCGTATGCAGTTAAATAAGTATTTTTCAAAACACATTGATGTGAAGACATCAGCAACTCTAGAATTCAATTCTTTCATGTTAGTCAGGTAAAGAAGTCTCTGTAAAAATGTGTGAGGTTTTTCTCACATTATATTTTTCTGCTTCTCTCTTCGGTCATTTGCTTTTTTTACTCACTTCTCTCTGAATTAATGATCCATTTCATGCTTAATATTTTCCCCATCCAAGAACTGCAATCGAGTCATCTTTTAATCTTATTTAGCAAATAGATTGAGTGTGACATCAGGTTTGGGAATGATAGAATAAAATCTCAAAATTCTATGTATTGACCTGATTTGTATAGATCATCAGGCATGGATGTTCAGGTGAAAGAATGTTGCTCTTGCTTTTCACATAAGATGCTGAATACAAGGAATTATAAAGTAGAGGAATATCAAAGACATAATTTTTGTCAATGATTAAGGAAAATTTCCAGCTCAAGACTGATTTCTTCCTAAAAGACATTGGTAGATGTGACTCATGTTTTAGACCATAAGTCAGTATCTTCATTGAAATTAATACCCCTTTACCTAGTTAGGAAATTGGCTACCAATTCCCACTAAATGCACATTTTTTTCACAAATTAAAAAAAAATATATATATTTTTTTTGCTCCCTTTGCAAGGAAATGCCAGGGATAAAAAAGTAATAAGTTAAATATATTTTTTTTTCTGCCGTCCTTGAAAATTGTAGTTTTCCTTGCTATATTCCTCATGGTGTGATTGACAATATTTCCTTATCCAGTCTCAGGCTTTTCTTTATTCTTCTTCTAGCTACTTTAGTCTTCTCTTAAAAGAACGTTGCACTGTTTTTGTTTTTGGTTTTTTTTTTTTGGTAGAATAATTCTGTTTTCCTCGTTTTGCTAGAAATGAGCATAACATTACCAAAAGCACTTCTTTCATTTGGTTTTCCCCACTTGGCCTTCAATGTTTAGTCCTATTTTGTTAATTTAGTCTTTCCTTGTTCTAATAATCCCATTGACACACATTTTTAACAAAAGGTTAAGAAATGCTTAGTAATGTTAGCACAAAAAACATGGAGTATTGAATGGACTCAGGGATAGAAACAATGGCAAGAAAAACTCATTGTATTCAACTGATGAGGCTTCACTTTCTGGCTTTCCTTTGGGTAGAGCAAATGGTGTCACTGTTTTGTTTATTTTCTTTTTCTGATTATTAATGTGGATGGGACAGAAGCACCCATTCTTGTCAAATGTGACTAATAATGGAGAAAAAATAGGGTGAGCCTTGATATATAACCTCATCTATGAGTACTGATGGGATGCAATGTTGAACTGAAGTAGAACAGGACAGCTAGATAGTAAAATGATTAATAAGAAAGAATTCACCAATCTCCCCCACTTCATGTTGCAAATGTTCTCTTATATATGCACTAATACCAATTAATGGCCTTTTTCTGGGGAATGGCCTCCTGAGCTTTCCTTATTAGCATGTCTTAACATCTGGAATTTGCAATGTACTGCAATTTGGTTACTATGGTGATGAGAGATTGCAAAAAATTTTTGAAAGATACTTTGAATATCCTCCAATGTTAAAAACAAGTGAATAGTCTGTCATAAAAGATAGATCCAATTCATTTTGCCTTATTAGAATAACTGTTTCTACTGAACTGAATGAAAAACAGGAAAATGTTTTGACCCTGTCACATCAGCTCTTCTGGTATATAATGGAGACAGAGTGTGATATTTCAATCCTCTGGTAAGTATTTTCAGTTGCTTTCGATAACTAGTAGTCATTAAATTAAATTAAATTAAAATTAAATTACATTATTGGAGGTTCACATACTTATCCATTAGATGGTTTATAATTAGTTATTTATGTTTATCCTGCGGTTTATAATTTGAGTTAAAAGTATTTTATTTACCATTTTGAAATTATACATCTTCTTGGAAAGTATAATTTATTCTTTTATGAATGTCTATTTTTAAATCAGTGGATTCAAATGACTAACAAAATGTTGGATCAATACATATTACTACTTCAGAAAGGATTTATTACAAAGCTGTATTATTGCTACAGCAAATTGCTAAAGCACAATTCTTGTGTTGTACTTTGTAAGTATGTATTAGGGAGGTGGTTTGAATCAGAACACCGAAGGAAAAAGTATGTAAAAACATATTTGATACATAATTTTCCAGAAGTAAATGGAAATAAATTCTTAGATGCTATAATTCTTCTTTATCTTTTATGTCATGGGATTAAAAAGAGTCAATTTTTAAAAATATTTAGACAGTTCATAAATGTTAAGGTATACAAACAGATCAGTTAGCTCCTGCTTGGGGTTACAAAAATTTAGGAGAACATGGGAAGCTGCTGGACATAATGTGAGAAACTGCTGGGTTCAGCAAGTAACAGGATAAGTGGCTGACAAATGTAGTGCAGACCACCATGGGCAAGGACTGAATTTCACAGACGGCGAAGGGAGGATTTTGTGAGACACATGGAAATTTCAAATAATTAAAGAGGGTGACTTTGGGCAATTTTGCAGATTATTTTCTTGCAAGGTTAACAGAGCCTGAGTAACAGTCTCTTTTCTTTACTGCTTCTGTATTAACACCTCTGCTAGTAGTGAGTGACAGATCTTTAAACTAGACTAGCCAGAAATCAGAATGATATCCAGATCTGGAACGACTCAAAAGCCCTGAGCCAGTAAGTCAGCAACAGGTCCAGAATCTGGGTATGGAAATCAGACAGATTTAAAATCTATGCTGAGGGATCCACTAATGAGGGTTTATCCTTATATTTAGAAAATGAAGGAGTGTGTATGTTCATTGTTGAACTTCAATACTAACCAACCAGAGATGAGGAAAAAATTTGAGCTGTCATTGCTGTTTATGCTTGCGTGACTGCTGTTCATGTTTTTCTGAGGGAAAATACACTGTTCTTCATGTTTATTCACATGGCCAGCAGGACTGTAGAGTGTGTGTGTGTGAATGTGTGTTTGCTCACTGAAAGCACGTGAAGGTTCAGTACAGGCTGGATCTATAAACAGGAATAAGAAGAACCATCCTGTTCTGGAAATCCATGGGATTCAGCTTCCATTAATAATAAATGCTGTGAGATGTTCAGTGACTGTTCAGAATCTCACAGGACTATGGCTCCAATCACATCCTTTCTTTGCTACAAATTAGGTTAGCGGCTCCCAAAGATTCCTACCATGTTAATTCACTAAAACAAAGCATAGGGAACTATGTTAAGTTCTTTGCTTTTTAAATGGTGATGACTTAGAGATGTCACAGACAGTAACTAGAGATTCACAGTGTAAAAAAATGTAGAGAAATCTCTCAGTCCCTCAACAAACAGAAAAAAAGAGAAATAATAGGGAAACACAACATAGTAAAAAAGTAATATCAAAGAGCATGTCAATCATCACTCCAAATCTCTGTATTTTTTTATATTTACTTCTTTTAGGTCCATTTTGTGAGGAACCTCGTGATCCTTGTGCCTCTCAGCCATGCCTGAATGGAGGTATATGCCAGTATAACCAGTCTGGATATGTTTGCAGTTGCCCTTCTGGTTTTCTTGGTCACAACTGTGAAATCGACATCAATGAGTGTTCTTCAAGGCCGTGTCAAAACAGAGGTACATGTATCGATTTGCCAAATGTAAGTACAGATGTTACAGATTCCTATTTGAACAGAGAATCATAGAACTACAGCATCGTATCATAGAATGATTTGAGCTGGAAAGAACATTTAGATATGATGTATTTCCAGCTTCTCTGCAGTGGGCAGAGATCTCTTACCCTAGACCAGGTTGCTGAAAGTTCCATCCAACCTGACCTTGAACACTTCAAGGGATGGGGCATTTAAAACTTACCCCTATCTCACCACTTTAGCTAAAATGATGATGCGTGAGGTGATGTCAGAGGTCTCACAGAAGTAAGGTAAATGGTATTAGTTGCTCTTCCCTTACCCATCAATGCAATTACTATATCATTGAAAGACACTATTAGTCAGATATAATTCACCCTTCGTGAAGCCATATTGTCTGCTTCTAATCACCTTCCTGTCATCCGTGTGCTTTGACATACCTTACAGGACAAACTGTTCCGTGAAAGTGTCAAAACATTTCAATCTAATGTCAATTTTTTAATTAGCTTTGTGTGCTTCATGAAGAATCATAGCATTTTCTCAGTGTGTCCTATTTATAATGTTTTTATGATAAAAGTCCCCAAACACCCATTTCACATCAGTTGCTTGGTGATCACTTAAGGAACTACCCCGCCCCTGTTATTATTTTCTTCCACTCACTAACAAAATCATCTGACGCAAACGTGAGGCCTCGTGATCTTTATCAACTAGTGATTTTCTTATTCTCGTTTTTCATGCAGTATGAATTTTTTAATTCCCTTTTATTTCTTGCTTTTTTATTTTTGTAAAATAGAATAAATTAATGCAGAACTCATGACATTTTGATAATAAAGTCATGCCTGGTAGTTTGTCAAAATAAATTGTTGATGTTCTTTCATTGGCATGACTCTTGCAAATAGCAGTGATTATTCAGAATCAAAACAGTGAAAGAAGAGTTCAGAAGCTTAGTTATCACATAGCAGTGATACATACTCATGCACAGAGAGAAAAAGAAGCATCTAAATTTCAGAATAAATTGATAAATTTCAAAGTTATGCAACCCATCTAAATATTTTGTCTACTAGATACACTAGCAGAAACAATTTTGTGCAATAGACTAACAGTTGTGGTAGGTTGTTTCACAAGTATAGAAATGTATCAGTGGGAGTTGAAGTTTCCTGATTAAACTTTTAAGACCAATTCTAAAGAAACACCTAAGCACTTACAATTTCATTAGGCTAACAAACCCCTTTTCTTTTTCCTTTACTTTCTGACTTCAGAAGGCTTATGAAGAGCACAGAAAAATAAGGGTGGGACTAAGAAATATTTTGTTTTGTAAAATAACTTACTTTTCTTGCTGTTCAAATTAGAGATTCCAGTAACTGATAGATGTCTCCCCCTGCTAAAGAGAAACATAGACTTTATCCATTACATTGAAGGAGAAAATGGATACCCATGATTTTCTTTCCTTCTCTAGTTAGAGACACTCTTTGGTTACTGATATACCTTGTGTACTGTTACTGTTTAATAGATGCAAACATTACATTGGAACAAAATCAGAAATGAGGAAAAAAACCCTAAATTAATTATTAAACTCCCTCTTGACTCAGTTATGAGATCACAAAACTGCAATTTTAAAGCTGGTATATTTCCATACAGGTATGGTATAATCTGTGCTGGAAGGCCTGTTCTACTTGTCCTAAATAAAGTTTGTAACCAATCTGAGACTAGAACTCTTCTGTCTTTGTAGACTACTTTATGTGATGAAAATCTGTCCTAGTTAAGACCTCTCTAGTAATGAATGTAAACACCATAAACACTAAATTTTGTATTGTCTTGGGTACAACAAATAATTATTTTTTATTTGCCTCTCTTCTATAGGATGTGGCATGTGTCTGTATGCCCATATTTACTGGCAAGTTCTGTGAGAGAATACTTAATCCATGTGAATTATTGCCTTGCTTAAATAATGCAACTTGTGTAGCTCAACAACAAAACTATAACTGCCGGTAAGAAATTTATTTCAGTGCTTTGTTGGTTGACTTGATGATATCACACAGATTGCAGAAAGAAAAGACATCATCATTCACAGAGAACACAGAAAAATATAAACTTTTGTTCTAAAAAATTATATATGTCTTTTGTGCTTTACTCTGTTAGGCTTCTTGAAAACCTTGGAAAGTGATACAAAATATTTAAAGCATTTAAGGGCTATAAATTATTTCATTATTTATACTATTAAAAAAATTATAAAAAAATTATAAATTTTAATACACTGATGACCATTGAGACAGTTCTACTACATGTCATACTCCTTTCAGGGAGTATGAAGTTTATGGTGTTTCTGAAAAGATAAGGCAATCTATTTAATTTCTAATTCACAGACAGGCATTAGAAGACTTTAAATTGATCCTTCAAGCAGCATATGAAAAACTGTTTTATTCAAAAAGACCACACTAAAAATTATCCATTTAAAAATACCAGAAATTATCCAATGTATAATTTAATTTCATTTTTAAATAGATTTTTAGATTATTTTTTTTTCTATGCCAGTAAGGAGTACAGTTTATTCTGTTCCTCTTTGCTTATCTTTTATCTTGCTGCCTGAGTAAATTCTGATAAACATTACCGATGTAAATATTTTTCAAATTTTAGGATATTCATAAAAGCAGAGAATTGGAAGCTGTGATGCAAAAAAGCATGACAACATATTATGAATTACCTTAGATATTGCAAAAAATAGAACAGAAGTATAGAACACAGTTACAGTGCATAGCAGAAATTCAGTTGAGAAGACTTGAAATTAAAATACAAGTAGAACTATGTTTACAATTTTCCCAAAGAAGAAAATCCTAACAATTTCATTCACATTCACTGCTAAATACAAACATACAAATAAACACTCATATGCAAGCTCATATACAGTATATCCCATATAGATATGTAAAGCACAGAACAAGTGTTATCGTTCATGTTCCAGTTCCTAAGACAGATTTAAGCTAATCATTTATTATATAGCCAGTTTTTCCCACAATATGTGTATATTAGTATGAAATATGTTGAAGTTTACATTTAAAAATATGCATAATATGAACAATTCATATCCAGATGTACATTGCCTTTGTTAACAGAAACCAAACAAAAAAAGAAGTAATAAAAAATTATCCTGACCCTGTTATTCATATTGAATAATCTATAATTCCAAAAAGTATTTGTGGAAATGGTCTGTACCAGTAACCTCATTGCACCATAGAAATTGTTTAATAAAAATTTCTATTAGAAAACACTGTGGTTGAACTATCCTTTGATAATATTATGTGAGAATAAGCATGGAAGTCATTATTTAGATCAATATAACAATATGTAAAAATGAGCAATTAAGAACCCATTTAACATTAGTATGGTTTATAAGCTCATTAACACTAAGAATGCTCTAAAAGGGAACTAACAACTTAGAGAGAATTCTGTGAATAGTGTTCTATCAACATAGTTTACCCTAGCAACCAATCTGCCCATCAGACATTCTTGATGAAGGAGGAGAACTCCAGAAAGTGACTCACATCTTTCACAAAGAAATATCCAGAACAGGTGACATGACACATCTTACACAAGTTCACAGTTCTGTTTGCACAAAGAGGGTTACAATACAATCACAGAATACTGGAGCACAATAAATATACAGCAATATCAGAAACTCATAGAACAGCCCAAGTTGAAAGAGACTTTGAAGTATCTTCTGGTCCAACCTTTCATGGGAAAGGGTGTTCAGATGAGATCATCTAGTACCTTTTTCAATTGCTTATTCAAAATCTCCAGCATTCTGCCTTAGCTTTGCCATTCAGTCCCCAAAGGCATTGATTATTGATTGCAATAATTTTATGATTATTTTTTAATAAATAAAAAATATTGTCCTAATTTTTTGTGGAAATAAAATCAGTTTTCTAACACTTAATCTGAAATAGGTAATAAATATAAATATTTATGCCTCTTTACTCGAAAGGAGGCATTTAGGTGAGAGAAACCATTTTGAGGCAGTATGAATTACATATTTTTCACAAGGAAATCACATTTAGTAGTTTTGTTTGTGAGAGCTGCAATCTTGCCAGAGTGCTGAAATGCAGAGGAGGTGCTGATAGATAGAGAGGTCCAACAGTCAGCAAGCTTTACTGTTTTAAGAATTCAAAATTTTCTTTTTAAATTCATGTTCTGCGTGTTAGCTACTTGACTAACAGAGGATTTCAAAAGACCTATAGGAACAGTGGTTAGACATTTTCAGTTTTCTAAAATCACAGACTTGGATGCTTTCTTCCTGTGATTCATATTTTAATTCACTTTACCCAAAGGAAACCTACAATTAATAATGTTGCCTTAATTTGGGAGATTTGTAGCTGCTCATCATCATTTTAAGTGAAGGTTTGATTAATTTTTGGTAATCACCAAAAAATTTGTCATATACTGTATGTTATGCCTCTGTCTAGTCTCTCCACAATAAACTGTGTTTTATACTACATTTAGTGTATTAGTACATGCAATACTACAACATGATCCACTTTTATAGCATTTTAACATCATAAATTAATGTAATATTAGTGTTTAGGTCAAATGCATGTGCAAGTTCAAATAATAGCTGAATTAAACTTTTTACTTCATTACTTTTTATTTTGCTTCCCTATATGCTATGTTGTACTCCTTATGTCCAAACTTCATTCTTGTATCCTACACAATCCCAGCTTCTTCTCATCGCATCCTTCCTTCTTTGGGAAAGTAGTTGTTTTCCATTCTAAACATATAACCAAACAGAATCAATTTAATTTTCCCCACTTCAGTTATGATGTATGACTATCTTGTATCCTAATTCCATCTTTTCAGTCTTGTTATCACAGACAACTTTGTGCTAAGAATCTAATAGCTGTATTTTTTTAAAATGTCAAAATTTAAGGTGAATTTAAATAGGCAGCAAACAAGCATATCCATCACAATAAACTATGATTGTTTGCTTTCTATCTTCTTCTATTATCCATGTACTTTAAGACAATAAAAAGTCACAAAAAATGTGAAAGGGTGTTTGGAGAAAATATGTTCTGTTGGTGCCATCTTTGGAACTTTACTACCAACTTTTTTCCTGTTAGGTTATGTTTCTCTTTCCTTACATTGGTATGTTTATTGCAACAAATAAAAAAGAAAACAAAACCAGAAAAAATGAGAAAATATAAAAATTATTAGAAGTCACTTCTAAAATTGTTTTACTAGATTATCTAGTTAATGAAATAAGCATAGATTGAAGCAAAAACTCTAGGAACTCTCACTTCTGATCATTGTTGAAAACAAATCAGTAGAAACAAATACTGTAACTGAGTTGCTCTGACTTGGTTTTAGATGTTATTTAAAAATTATAAGAAAATATACAAAACCTTTTTATTATTATTTTACATTCCTTTCATATGTAAACGTTATTACAAAAACTCCTTTTAGCTATAATACATGAACTAGAACTTTGCTAAGAATAGACTTTGGAAGAATTTTGAAGCCAAGTACTTTAAATGGAAGAAAAAAATGATTGCATGCAGCACCTTTTTCAAGAGGAAGGTCAGGATTATATGGTGCATTGCAACCTGCATAGTGTCCTCATGTGGTTGGGTCTATACCAGCCTCAAAGCATATGACCATTTACAGAAGGTTTTTCCAAATCCGTTTACCTCTGTCCAAATGGTCCTGTGCATGAATTGTGGTTGGTTCCCATGGATTTCTGATTAAATCCGACCAGTTTAACATTTAACTAAGGTTAATAAAGTGATATAAGCTCTTGGACATGCTAGATGTGTCTGTGCATTCCTCAGACTCAGAGCCATACTCATAGACAGATGCCTTTAACTGATTGAAAATGTATGATTAACTCAGAGGCTTTCTATTAAATGTTGTTGCCTAAGTAGTTGCTATGGAAAACACATCCCTTCAGTATGCTGCATAACTGTGAGAAGCTTCACATATTTTCAAACCAGGGATTGGATAGGTTTTCTCTAAATGAGAAAACATAAGCAACACATCTGGATCTCATATCTATTAGGAGCAAGAACATACGACAACCAAAAGCAATTCTATATAATCTTAATTTCCAGTTTCTGGAATGAATATTTTGAAAAAAACCTACCTCTTAGAAGCAGGTAAAGAAATTTCCATCTATTACTTTTGGATTCATTCACAAACACAAATTTTCAGTTAACTAGCCATTTCCTTTCTCTTCTTAATTCTTTTTTCCCATGATACCAGAAATAGCCTTTAGAGAGAAGAATATACTGAGTCTGTAAGAACATAGTGAGAGTGTTTGACAAGGATTATCTATCTGTTAAGATATAAGTATTCAAATATTTTTCTACATTGTTCCATTATTGCTTTTGAGTAAGACTTATTATCCATTTGAATCTCATCTTTTTTATTTGTGTATATGAGGTTTTTTTTAACATAGGAGAGCTACATCAGGGATTTACTCCTACTAATAATAAGTGCTGACATAAAGCAGAAGATATTTCTGCAGTTCCTTTTATATACATGAATTATCCATCACTCCATTGGCATCACATGAAACTAACAAACAGTCACAGAAATTAGATGCTATTTTTTTCTTTAAAGAAAATACTGAATTACAATTAAGCAAACATATAAACAACTATGCATTGTAGTCTCTAGATTATTCCTTACATAATTAAGCAGGTCTTTATTTATTATTTATGCTATTTATTCGTTAGCAATGATTGATGCTTATTTCTCACTTATCACATTTTTATTTTATATTAAAGAATCTCTCTGGTCCTTAAATTGACCTATCCTTTCTAATAGTTTTCCAAAACCTTGTTACCTTGGCTAAAACTGTTTATTAAATATTACCTTGTTCTAGATTTTTTTTGTGGAAGATTTTATGAAGTATTGGTGTGCAAATGCTTTAATCAATGAAAGTAGTGATTTATGAAAAAGCAAAATTATCCAGAATCGTGCAAGGGATTTTTTATTTCTTGAAAACATATTCTGTTTATTTTAAATAACATAAGAGATCTGTTTTGCTACCACAAGAACATTATTTAATAGAGTTATGGAACATAATTAAATACAATTAACTTTTTAAAAGTTCTCTAAAATACACTGGTGTATTTGCAGCTGCATGCCAGGATTCACTGGAAAGAACTGTGAGGAAGTAATTGACTACTGCAGACTGCTCAGCATCAACTGTCTGAATGAAGGATTGTGTCTTAATATAATTGGAGGATTCACTGTAAGTAATTTAATACATGTTAAACTAATTCAGTGTTCCAAAGTATAAAAGCTTCAGACAAGCAAACTTGAAATGCATTCATTACTCTAAGAGGCAAGAAGGGCAAAATTTTATAGGTTTTCTTTATTTTAATCAATAATACAAGGGCAATTCACTTGGGTAATATGTTTTTTTTTATCACTTTTTTACTGAGATCATGTTTAGTACTATATCAAGTAAGAAAACTGAAGGGGTTTTTTATAGTAAAAAGAATATATAACTAATTGTGGTCCAGTGTTATTACCCATAAAGATGATAATCAGAGCTGTGTTGCAACCTTAAAAATACATTGAATTGAATACATCTGTTGCCATTATTTTAACCAGAAGCAAATTGCTTATCTACACATAAATATGTTTAAAATTAATATAAATTTTAAATTTTGATGATGAAATTATAGTGTGGTGATGTTCATTCCAACTGAGGGTTTGGGAAAAAAATATTAGATCCGCTTGTTTTAACTCTCTAAATTGCTCCTGAAAATGTTAAGCAGGATGCAGAATCTGTTCCTTGTCCTTGTTAAACTCCATATGGTTGGTGATTGCTTATCCCTCTGTTTTGTCAGGGTCTCTCTTCAGCCCTCTGTGTCCTTGAGGGAGTGTAAAGCTCCTCCCACTTTAGTGTCACCAGTAAACTTACATCATATTCCTTCAAGTTCTTTGTCCAAGTGTTTTATGAAGATGCAGAAGAGCACAGGGCTGAGGATGGAGCCCTGTGGAGCCCCACCTGTGACAGGTCACCAGACTGGTGTCATGTCATTCATTATAACCCTCTATGCCCAACCTGTGAGCCAGTGCTCACCCATCATGGGTAGCCTGGTTATTAATATTTTGTCCAGAAGGATCCTGTGAGAGACAGTATTGAAAGTGTTGCTGAAAAGATTGTATCCACTCATTTTCTTAGATAAACTAATTAGGTTTCCCTTTCATAGAAGGAAATAAGGTTTGACAAACAGGACTTCTGCTCATGAAGCTGTGCTGGCTGTGACGGATGACTGCAACACTCCAGGTGTTTTTTAATGCTTCTCAGAATTATATCTTCCATGGTTTTACCAGCACTGAAGTGAGGCTGACAGGCCTGTAGTTTCTGGAGTCCTCCTTCTTCTGTGTGTGTAGATGACCAAAGAAATCGGTAGTGTAGTTAATAATACACAAATATTATAAGTATTTCTTAGTGGACTGCAATACTTTATTAATACTTTAGAAAAACATGTGTTCTACGAAAGGCACATTCAAAGCTGTATGCATAAAAAAAAATATGAATTACACAGTAGTGAGTCTTCCTGATAGTCAGTGACAAAGAACGAAACTTTAAGCTCAAAGTGAATTTTAAAATGGGACACCACACCATTGGTGAAGACAGAAGAACATCCCTGTAGTCAAAAATAAGCACTTGTATATATAAAAGCATTTTTCAGTAGTCATACTTCTTTGACTGTAAGTGAAGGGTCATCACAGGCAGCTGTATCATCTAAATTGTTTTGAGAAGGTTGCAAATGATGAAAACTCTATCAAAAATTAGGTTTATGAAATAAAATAAATAATTTAGAGATATATTCTCAAAAGTACATACAGATTTGCAATTTTAAACAGTCAATGGTCTATCAGTTTTTCTCAGAAGAAAAAAAAAAGAAACAATTATATTTAAAACATTCAGCTGTTGGTACCAAAAACTTTAAAACCACATTAGCAGCAAAGTGATAAAAGTATTGTGCATGGTTCTGAGCAGCTACTTCTTCTACTGTGTTCTATTGATTACAGCAGGAACATTTTCAAAAGCTTTTTAGGTAATATGGTCCAATGCTGTATTTCAGCAGTTCCCCATGAGATCAGTGCCAGGTGACATTTGTCCTGTCCTTGTGAATAACTTCACCAGACATTAAATTTCATGAGGATCTACTACTCTGGGATCCAAACCCCATAATTCCCACAGAAGGCTGAAGGCCTTATTGCTGGATTGCTTCTAGTAGCCGTTGCAGCAGACTCATTTCACTGATACTAAAAGGTTAGGAAAAGGATTATATTTTCCAAAGCTGGCATGAAGAATGAACACTGAAAGCATAAAACCCCCATTTTATTTGGGCTCTGAAGATCAAAGATATGATGTTTACCTTTTTTGTTTCTAAAGCACAAAAAGACAACAGTGCAGCTTGGACTCAGTTTCAGAAAAATGGATATCATTTGGACATATAATTTTAACAGGTGACAAACACAATTCTTGAATGTGAACAGATCTTCCTCTCTCAAAAAATACTGATATGAAAAATTCTATTACTTACAATTGATTTATCAATTATTGCAAGAAGTCTGCTATTGCATTTCTCCTGATTTGCAGCTGCAATGTTGGAACTGCTTCTAAGAATAAATGTATTCATTGTAAAAGTTTTGAAGAAAATATAATATAGCACTTCCTTTTTTTTTATTTCCATACGATAGGAAAGTTCATAATTAATGTACTGGTTTGTCAATTTTACAATAAATAACTCCATCTACTTAGAAGACATAGGACACTGTTTTAAGAAAAGAAATAAATTGAAACAATTTGAGCATAAATCATACTTCTACAATTACTGATCTGTGAACCAGTTTCACATTTCAGCAGATTTTTATTCAATAAAAATATTTAACTACATTATTATGACAATATGATAACCTGCTTCTTAAAATTATTTTTTTAATTTGCCTACAGATGCACTTTTCAATAGATTTTGCTGTTCTCATGGCAACTTTTCTTTTTCTTAAACAGATTTTATAAGTGAAAAGTCAGTTCTCTTGTTTTGCAGCTGATAGTATTTTCTCATTGCTTTTAATCTGATTGTCTTAAACAGTTCATGGCTGTAGGTATGTGTATTCCTTATCTTTACCTGAAGACAGGGAAAATATGAGCAATGCCCAAAAGGCAAGTGATAGGGAAGAAAGAGCTGTTGTTTTTTTCATGCTAATCATACTGCTGCCACATGCTAACCACCTCAGGATATGAAATGGTTTGAGTAGAGTTTTCCTGGTGATTTAGAATGGCTCCAGTAAAGCCTCTGGCACAGGACTGGGCAGTGAAAACCGATAAAGAGAGCATACAAAGAAAACACTTGTGGATGTAAAGCTTTCCTCTAAGTCCCAGGGGTGGATCAAGTACATTTTTATTTATCCACAGCGAGTAGCTTAGATCATGGTAAAAGGCATTATCTCTTCTTAAGATCCCCTGTTTCTTCCTGAAACATTAGTATTAAACTGTAAAAAATCCCAAAAACCTCAAATCCAACTGAACAAAATAAAGATACTGAAAAAATATATTAAACGAATCCAGTGCAAATTCTGATAACAGAACTCTAGTTTACTGGAGTTTGGAAGTCTGGAAAGGAGCACGGTTTTGAAAACAAGACAGTGGGAAAGTTGAGATATGAAAACTGTCAAGTCTTTGGCATACTAGCTGTCTTTACTTTCTAGGGAGAAACCATTGAATTGCATAAAAATGACAGAATTTACAGGTCAGTTATGACTACACACAGAAGTGCATTTGAGGGACAAGAAAGTGCAGCTCTACAGTGCTTGCTCCACACTGTCCCATTTGTGATCTGCCATACACTTCCTATAGAAGGGCATGCAAATTAAAAATGTTTCCCACTTCTTGTAGGGTGTAAAAAAGCTCATTCTTGATTTTTTCTTATTTTTTATTTTGCCTAAGAGTTCCTTAGTATGCTACAAGGTACTATCTTTCGACTTATATGGTCTGCATAGTGTATTCAAGTCTATTCTGTCAATATGCTTTTCTCCCATCATCCTCACAAACCACTGATTCATGCAAGGCTGTGTGCTTACAGCTAGCAAAGAAATTGAGTTATGTAGACACAAAATCTGAAGCTGAAAGATGAAGAGGAAGCAATGTCGCTGTAAGGTCCATTTCCATTTGCCAGCACTACACTTGAGACAAGGTCTAAACAAATTATACATATTGCCTGAACAACAGAGATGTGTTGGCAAGCAAATACACACTAGGGCAGCATTAAAGAAAGAAAAAACAATCTCTGTTATCATTCTGAGTTTTATCACTACACCTACTGTTGGTTATTCAAAGAAAATGTTTGAAATTTCTCCAAGAAGCTGTACTGATATTTGCATGGGGAAATTTGTGTTGGAATAATTGCCAATGGGTGTCCTGCTGCCTTCAAAAAGAGCAACACTATACTAAATGTTGCCAGTTTCTAACTAGCGGTCCTACAGTGTAGTGGAAGTAGATTTTTCTTTTAAGGGAGAGTGAAGCTAAGTAAAAAGAAGTAATGGTTCCAACTTCTACATATAATTTGCCAGAACAACACTGATTAATGGGAACAGGTACACAGATGCATTCCTGTCAGTTCCTTTCAGAAAATTGCTCCCCAGTCACCCAAATTTTGCTTTCTTATATGGATGTACATTTGATAATGTTTATATAACAGTATGATTCACTGCAAAAGGGTAGAAAATTTAATACAATAGAAAAGAGTGGTATCTAAAATACTTCCCTGCATATGGTTCTGTGGCTGTTTATGGTACTCTCTTTCAACATTTTTTTCACATCCATATAATGAAGCCATAGCTTTTATATTTGGACCTTTATAATGAATCTGAAATATCTCAACAACAAAATATGCACCTAGAGAACATATGGTTGATAAAGTAAAATTATGCTTATACATTAATAATTAGTAACACCATGGCTCACACTGTTGTAGTTGAAGTTAAAATCCAGCAAGTATGTCCTGCCCAAAGACTACTGCGTTCTCTAGCAAAGCAGGAGATTGTATACTAACTCAGAAAATAATCTTTTGGGGCAATGTGGGAGGGAGGATAGAGGAGGGAACCTCTCTTTCTCCTGTGATTTTTTTCCCTATGTCAAGGTAATACGTGGCCCTCAATTCAGCAGAACTTGTACAGAAATTGCAATAAGGCAGACAGAGGTCCAGGTTCTTCCCTTCCAGATGAGGTTTGCCTTTTTGGGTGCAGAATCAGGCCCATCAGCCAGCTGTCAGGCTGGGAATCAAATTGCTTCTTTGCAGAAGAGCAGTGAGCAGTGCCAAGTCCCACAGGCTTGCTTGAAAAACCTTTCTGGATAGTCTGCTGCTCTGGTCCTCTTGGTAAGCTCTTCCCTGAGGAGCCACTCTCAGTCTTAAAGCTTTTTGATAATGCTTTATCCCTAGAAGTCTGGCTGAATTTATAACCTAGAAGCAAAGCATCTGTATGCAGTGTTGGGAATAATCTCCAAAATGGAGTATATCATACTGCTTAGATCTCACAGACATAAGAAGGCCTCCAACTTATTCTTAGAGAAGCCGTTTGTATTTATTGTATGAGAGGAGAAATAACTTCTAGATCACATATCCAGAACTGAAAGTTAGTATACCTGAGGGAAAACATTAACTTCTTTAACAAAATCAGTTCTTTAAAAAATGCATGGGGGCTTTTTTAAAGCCGTAGGCACTGTATCTATAACCATTTGTTTTCTGAGTATAAAAAAGCCATAAAGAAACAAACATTTATAATATTTGGCATATTATATATAAAAACAGTTGGTTTGAGTGATAAAATTATTATAAATATTTATAAGAGATCTACTACCAATGCTAGAAGCAATTGGCAATGCAAAGTCTAGTGCTCTCAGATGTGACTTTTGTACTTACGTACAACATATAAAATAGATTATTGTCATTTTCCTTTTTAAAAAAGTCTACAGTCTCTCCTACTGTTTCTCCCCATGGACCATATGAGAACATTATAGTCTCGTCTCTGTGAAGCTACTTTGCCACTATCATTAATTCTCTTGATGTCTCTCCTGTTTGTCCTTCCAGCTGAGTGTTCAAAACAGCAGTAGTTCAAAGTCAGATACTTCCATTAGGGGCTAGTTTTATACAAGTTAATTAGTCAATTTTCTTTCACACAGTAGCAGTAATTCTACAGAAGAGTTCACATAAATTTTAAAATGTCCTAAACAGTTTTTTCCTTCGTCAGTGTTTAATTTGGACTTTATCAAAATTAATTTCCCTGCTTTTCTTATTCTATTGAAATAAACACCATCAAAGCACCCTAGGTACATTTCATATGCTGCTAATTATCTCTGAACTGTACAGAAGTTAATCAACAGTAGAAATCTTCATGTAATAAACTGAATGTCCCTCTTTTGAAGAGCAAATTTAAATGTAAAATATTTAATTAAAACTGTCATCATGTAATCATTTCATATATTTTTGTACAATGGATCTGAATTTATATAGTAGAAAGTAGAATAGCATATAATTAAATATAAATAGACAGCAAAACATGCCAGATATAACCAACAGAAATTTTATGGTTTATTTTTAAATGCACCTTCTGGGAAGTTAAAATCAAGCTTGTGCTAAAGTTTAAACCACTTTTCAGATAGAAATTTCCCAAATTTCTTCTTTACTGAATTCCCTATTTAATAAGGAGCTGGCCCCTTTTGATAAGGAAAGTTGTAGAAAGAGTACATAAAATTTCACTCAACCAACTAAGCACTGAGTATTTCTGAAGCACATAACTTATAATAATTTTATACCTGTTTATTAATCTCAGCAATGTCAGACACACATTCTCCATGTGCTCTATAAATTTTGAGGTGTCTTTGGCAGATGTTTCTAATACTATACAGTAAGCTAGAGCTTCTTGATGATTATTTTTCATTCTTCAGTATTTGCCCTTTTGTCATCTACTACCAAAAACTCAAAAATTTACATTCTTATTTTGCCTTTTAAAATTATAATTCATTAATAAAAAAGTCATTATTTTATGAAGTCATATGTAAAGAGAGATGACACCTGCTCAAACTACACAAAAGATAACTTCATCTCCCCACCTTCTATAAGAGATGTGCATGGATAGAATTCCAGTTTCTGTTTCATCTATGTGTTCACCTGAGAAATGAAATAATACAATCTTTATTAAAATTAATTAATTAATTAATTCAAGCTATGACATATTTCTGCTGAGACCCCTATTTGTTTTACCTAAAATCAGGGTTTTATATGAAGGAGCCCATCATATCAGAGATTATAGTATCATAGAATGGTTTGGGTTTGAAGTAACCTTTGAAGGTCATTTAGTCCAAATCCCCATCAATGAGCGAGGACATCTTCCACTATGTCAGATTATTCAGAGTCCCATTCAACCTGACTTTCAATGTTTCCAAAGACAAGGCATCTGCTTTAGGCAACCTACTCCAGTGTTTCACAATTCTCATTGTGAAAAATGTCTTCCTCCTATCTAAACTGAATCTCTCCTCTTTTACTTTACAAACATTGTCCCTTATATTGCTACATAACCTGACAAAAGTTTGTCCCCATCCTTCTTAAAAGCCTTTGTCATGTGAAGAGGGGAGATTTCCTTGATCCCTGGTGTGGGAGATATACTCAGCCCTTAGTGTTTAATTTGTCTGTCAGCACCCCAGGAAAGCAGAGCCCCTTGTGTCCAACCTGTCTGGCAGTGTCCCATTATGGGGACCCTTCACTGAGCAGTCCTGCTAGATCAGAAATGGCTCAACAGACTCATTCAGGGACACACACCAACAGCATAAGGGACACCCTTCAGTGGGTCTTCCCACCTTGTGACCCCTCACTGGGTCTTCCACCATGTCGAGTATGTTGTCCTTTGCTGGAAACTGCCAGCGCCTGTGAAGGACTCACACAAACAGTTCACAGAACAATGTTCCTTATTAATACAAAATTGTGAAAGGTAAAGTTTCAAGGATTGTCAGTGGTAGTATCTGACAGAAAAAACATGTTCAAAGCAATACAAAGACAAGCTAAGAATCCCAGTAAAAATATTCAGCATCGATTGAGTACAGTTCTTACCCAATAGGCATCCCTATGGGGAAGAAGATAGGTGCAGCCCATTGACTGATCCCAGCAGATATGACAGAGTCTTCCCTAACTTTTCCCCCATTCTCTACTTTTATGCTATTTCTCTATGTTTAGCTTGAGTAACTCTAGTCATACATGCCTTTGTTACTGATTAGTGTAAAATTCTCTCACGTCACTTTTAAAGATACAGTCTGAAAAATAGAAAGCACACACCTGGTGAGGGAGCTCATATGCTGGAGGGTGATAACTTTGGGAGATAACTTTGGGATGGAAGGTGTACGTTAATCTTACAATTAGGATATAATGAATCAAGATCATCTGAAGAATGTGATTTTGCCAGAGTTGGCTCAGCAGCAGGATACCTTTCCCTGTCTCTCCTGGCTGACAGATACTATTCAGTTTCCCAGCTGCAAAGCACCACCAAGTTCCTCTCCCTGCAAAGGCTTCAACAGCACCTGGCTGCAGTGTCTCCACTCTGCTTCACCCTCCATTCCACCCTCCTTAACAGGTGCCTATAGTTACAGATCGTGTGTATCAGGAATTATCATGGAATAGGTTTTGAACATGCCAACTGCATTCCACCCAGGGAGCAATGATTATGTTTTACCCTCTAATTTCCATACCTAACTTATGTTAGGATGTGGGTATAACTTCTCAGTTTCCTCTAATTTTAAAGCCAGTCATCTAACCACAATCCTCTTTAATGAAAGGTCACAGGAAGATCTTCCCAGAATCTTTTTTGTCCAGACCGAACAACCCAAACTCTCTCAGCCTGTCTTCTTAGAAAAGCTGCTCCAGCCCTCTGTGGCCCCCTGGTGACCCACTCCTATAGGTCAATGGTTTTGTTGTAATAAGGATCCCTGAGCTGGATGCAACACTCCAGGTGGGATCTCACCAGAGAGGAGTAGAGGGACACAATCACCTCCCTTGACATGCTGGTCACGCTGCCTTTTTACACAGCCTAGGATACTGTTGGCTTTCTGGGCTGCAAGCACACGTTGCTGGCTCATGTCCAGCTCTTCATCCAGCATGATCTCCAACCCTCTCTACTAGGCCACTCTCAGTGCCTTTCCCCTCAGCCCATGTTGGTACCAGGGGTTTCCCCAACCAATGCACAGGACCTTGCATTTGGCATTGTTGAACCTAGTTGTGAGTTCCCATGGATCGACTTCTCAAGATTGTTCAGGTGCCCCAGACGGTGTCCCATACTTCAGATGTGTCACCTGCACTGCTCAGCTTGGTATCGTCTGCAAATTTGACAGGTATTACAAGTTAGGAACAATTAATTTTATCTTTTAAGGTTTAAAGTCACTTGTGCCCTGGTCTGTTGTAGGTTAATGATGAATGTTGCAAAGTTTTAACACCTATCAGTTCAAATAAGGAAGTGAGTAAAACATTCTCCCCAAATAAGTCCCTCAGTCAACTCAGAAGCTACACTTCTGTTGGCTACGAGCTAAATTTCTCTATATTTCTTGCAGTTATTTTTCCAGTGTGAGTGACTTCTGGAATTTGAGTTAGGAATGGACTTTACATACAGAAAAAATGTAACCAGAATTTACTTTTTATTAAGCTAAGGATTATTTTTTCCTTCATTTAAACAATTTTCAGAGCTCGATCAGTGCAGAAAAATAAAAATATTATTTATTTTTAACCATTTGGCTAAACAGCATGTTTTGCGTTCTTGAAGCCTTTTTATTATAAACTGGTTACTCCAGTTCCTAATGTCAAAAATACCTATAGAAAAAACTGAAAATATAAACACTTCTAAGGTTGTACACATAACTCAGATTGTGTTTGTGGAATGGGAGGCAGCAAGGAGGGGTGGGCAAAGAAGAAAATCAGAGCATAGGAATAAACATAACAGAATAATGAAAGATAAATCAAAAATTGAAAGCATTCATACCCAGTTTAAAGCCTAAATTTTGGATCGAGTTGGAATTTTCTCCATGTACTTTAAAAGACGCAGAGCAGTCTAACACATGAACATCATTGTTTTGCAAGCCATCTTACCAGGCAATTGAAAACTGTGAAGGAAATAAAGAAAGGCTATTCTATCAGTAAGCCATGGAGTTGATTAAAATTAAGCTTACAAAATTTTCTTTATGTTTGTGGAAACTGCTGGCTTAAGCACCCCTAAGATTTGTCCTTCAATTATCCTCAAAATGATTCAGGCATAGTCTGGAAATAGTGATTCCATTCCTGAATGCTGTCTTGCCAGCAATGCATTTCACCCCAGGTGCAGAGAAATCACTTTGCTAGAGGAAAAGTAAATGTGGTTTTCATAACTACAGTCACAATACCATCTCTGAGAATATTTTTTTTAAATTAATGTATATCCACTAGATAGACTTCAGTGTACTTACTTGAAGTTCTTTCTTGCAGAATGGGCTTAAGACATGTAAAGAAAGAAAATACTGGCTAAGCAGTTTTTACCTGTAATGAATAGTTATGTTTAGTGACTTGGTAGATAAAAGGTTTAGTCTAGTCAACGAGAATATCCAAATGTGTCCTCATGAAAAAAACTCATAAAGGAAAAGCTATCTTATAAATCCCATTTGTATAGGTACAGTGGCAGAAAAAATGAGACCAAGAAAAATGTATTCACACTACTGAAGGAGGTGGATGACATTCAGCCTCTTTGCTCTGGTTTTTACTTACAAAATGTGCTTTCAAATTTCCCAAGTCCCATGCCAGGTGGCAAAATTTAGAGGAATGAAATACCATCAGTTAAAGACAAATGCCAAACCAGGAGCACAGGTACTTATAAATGTCCAAAGGGCTTTACAGGATACATCTATGGAAGATGAGGGAGTGGGCCAGTGTCAACAAATCCTGATAGAGGGTAGGTAGGTTCATCTAATACTGTCTTGCATTAGTAAAAGAATAGAGAGGAGGTCAAGTTAAGACATCAGTCCCTTCTGCTCAGCACTTGATAAGCTATCTGTGGAGTACTCTGTGAGGTGTAGAACTTCAGTGTACAAAAAATAAGTCTGGCAAGACTTGCAGCAAGTCTAGCAGAGAGCCATCAACATTGTGAAAACTTTGCAGCATATGAGGAAAGGCTGAAGGATCTAACTTAAGCCGTGGAAACAGAGAGCTGAATGGGGCATAATTCTTATCTTCAGCTCATTGGATGATCATAAACAAGATGAAGTCAGATTTTTCTCTAAAGTGCACAGCACTTGAGTGAGAGGCAATTGGCAGAAGTTGCAATGAAGGACATTATGGCTAGGTATTAAGAAGAAATTGTTCATAATGTAGCGTGAGTGTACTTAAGTGCTGCAACAAGTTGCCCAGAAAGATTGTGGAATTGTCATCCTTGAAGATATTCAGACCTCAAGTGGACAAGATCCTGAGCAACCAGCTTGGATTTAAAGTTTGACCTGCTCTGAGCAAGGAGAAGGACTCTGTGACCTTCAAAGGTCTCTCTCAACCTAAAATATTCTGGAGTCCTGTGAATGTAAAACATATTTGTTAGGTTTACTAAAATATATGTGTTTTTTCTTCCAGTTCTCGTTTTTGTTTTTTGTTGTTTCTTGCTGTTTCTCTGTCTGGGCCTTTCTGGTGTTTCGGAGAGATCTGTGAGCTTGGCTTTCACCTAACTTAACTTGTCTCTGTCTCTGTGGAGGCTTTCTGTTTTCCCCCAGCCCTGCGTCTGAAGAAGAGGTCGAGTCGTCTGTTTTCTCGTTCTCAGGAATTTGTTTATTCTTTGCTTATCTCAGATTCATTCCCTGGTCTGCCACAGCTTCTCTGCAGGCCAGGCTCTCTCCCCCGTCATCTGTCCTTCCTTCGTCTTCGTCTTCATCTGCCCGCCCTTGGGAGGGCACTATCTTTTATACTGAAAATTATGTGTACTTTATTTATAACAATTCTCCAAGATCTATCCACTAAGTTGTACAGTGTACTTTTGTTCCAAACCAATCCAAATGTGCTACACCACCACAGAAGATGGAGAACAAGAGGATGAAGAAGCAGCTCAGGGACACACCCCATTTCCTCCATCTTTGCCCCCTGATCTCTCATCTAAAATCCACAAATTCTACTTTTTCACTGTGTGACATACTAATTATCATTCTGTCTAAATTCTTGTGACTTATAAATCTTCCCAGGACAGTCAGAAGGATTTCCTGGTTTCCCACACATAATGACATACAGGATAAATCATGTTTCTATAGGTTTGTCTGGGATAAGCTTTGTGAACTGACTTGCAAAGATAGACAAACCCATAGATACAGTTACCTAAAACATGCCATCTTGCTTTTACCTCTTACTACCTTTCCCCTGGTAGTGTCATATTTAATCAAACATAACAGCAGGGACAAGGACAGTACATAGCAGTGAAAGGTGTTCCTGGAGATCAAGGGGAAGGAAATCAGGAAATGTCAGGGGTGTGTATGGGTACTGTCATAACAGAGTGTTGCCGGAATAAAAATGCAGAAAATTCAAAGGAATATACAGCTGCTGGAGAACATCGTGTTCTTCCAAGTTTTGGAAGGTAAGTCACACTAATTCTGTAGTTTATCATGCTCCTCTTATACCTAGGTCACTTTGGAGATGGCAGTCTACTTTAGTTAACTGTTGTTTCAATCACTGAATGCAGAGATTCACAGTAAGGGATTTGCATCAGTGCAGTTCTCTTAAAGCTGTCTCTTGACCACCTAAGTACTGTTCCATTTTACAAAATACATATGTCAGATAGGGAATCAGAGATCACTGTAAAGGGAATAAAAGACTGAGAGGTAGGGCCAGTTTTAAACTTTAAAACAAACTTGAATTAATTAATTCACAAAGAGCATGCTTAATGCTAGAAGTTTTCAAGATTGTCAGGCATTGTCAGTACACCTACGTACCATCACTCTGTAATATTTACATTCTAAATTCCCTATGATCACACAATGCTGTAGAACTGATGCCAAAGAGTTAGTGCTGATGGCCATGGTCCCTGGTGGTACTTGACAACAAAGGTCAAGGTAATCTGTCTCATGAGCTCTTTGATGAGAAGAGTTATGACTGAATTAAGCTTGTCCTCTGTCTCCATCCTTTCTCTACGTATTTGATGGTTTGCGATATTTTATCTCCCCCCCAACCATTCCCCCCACCTTTCAAAAAATGATGGTCTCCTCCTGGTACTACTTGCCTTGGGGCTTTTTACAGTAACCTCTTTCTGTAATATATTCTCAGCAATATATTCTGCCTATTTTCTGTTCCTTATACTAATCTTGTTCTTTGGCAATTTTCTTTTTATTTGAATGAATCACTACAAAGCATCTCTGTCTTCGGTGGTCACATGTACACACACTCATGTGAAATGTTTATGCATTGTGAAACTTGTACATCATTCCAGTGTTCTAAAATACTTGCATGGTACTGTTGGTTATACTGTTTTATTGCCCTTGTAATGGGATTTAAGGCAAGCTACTATTAATTATATTTGATTAGGGCACTTGTATGAGTTTCACAGGACTCTTTTAAGAAGCTAATATAAGCTTCAGATCTTCCCCTTTCCTTTGAATAAATAATTTAAGTTTATTTTGTTTAAAAGGTAGAGTCTGCATGTATAATAGAAACCCTGTACTATGTTTTCTGATGACTGGCTGGTGACAGTGCTTGTCATCCAGGCTTTGTTATCAGCACTGCCCTATTTCTCCCTCCTCTCTATTCCTTTAAAATCCTTTTTGCACACTCAGTTCTTCTGTTCCTGCTGGATTTTTTTTTCCCTTACAGCCAGTAATTATCTACCATTTCCTCCAACTCATTTGTCCTTTTTTCCTTCAATTTTTCAGCCAACATGGTAGATGAATTTTTCCTCTCTCAACTGTTTTATCATCTGCAAATACAGGCATGAAGAATAGTCTTGGCTGGGTGCAACACTCTGCATTCTACCACACTTCTACTCAGTAGTGAAATACAAGACCCAGAGAAGATTCTACAAACTCTCACATTAAATTTTCATTTTGGGTTTTCTGTGTTTGTTTGTTTGTGTGTTTGTTATATCTAGTGTCTCTGTGCACCCGGATGGACAGGAGAATTTTGCCAATTTGCTGAAAATGCATGTTTAATTCACCCAAATAATTGTTCTGATGGAGCAACTTGCATTGATATGAGTCATTTGAGAGAACAACCTTTGTTTCAGTGTTTGTGTCCTCATGATTTTACAGGTAAGGCATATACAAATCATGTAGAAGTTTGTAGTTTCATTTCCTTTTAAATATTCAAATATAAGAATGCTGGATTAAATACAAAACATAGGGATAAAGAAGTATTTGGAGAGTAATCGCAGCTCTCTGCATTTTCTGCCCTCTGCTGTGATGCCTATAAAATCTGAATGGAATTTACAGGTTACATTTGAATCTTCCAATTAAGGTTGAAATAAGAATAGTTCTAGAATAAACCTTAACTTCAGTTTAAGAGAACAAGTGTATGTCTGTGTGTAAAAGTTTAACATGTAAGCTCCATGTCTGATATCTAATTACAATTCCTGGTTATCTAATTAATGAGAGAAATGGAAGTATGTTACATACATCAGGAAGTATGTTAGTTTGTATCAGCCTGTATTTACTCAGATAACTTTACTTAGTTTTTGGGAGATGAATTCCCTCTCCTATTTAAATACCTTAGTGGACCACCAGTGATTTATGAAATGTAATTTGGTGTGGGATTAATTGGTTCATATTACTTAACTAAAGCCTAGTCTTCAAGGTTCTCTGTAATGTCAGTAAGTCAGTTTTTCAGAGGGGGATTATAACCAATGTGTCTGATATTTGTTAGTCATAGACACAATTTCTTCACCAGTGTTTCTCTTTCATTTAGATATAAAATAAGCTTAAAAAAGTAGCTAATATTAAACACACTGTTTATTTACACGGCAAATAAAATAATTCATAATTATTTTCCTCCAGCCTTACCCTTTAAATAGAAACTCATTGAAGTTGGATTCTAAAATCCTTCACTAATCTTTGACTAGAGAGGGAACTGAAAGAGAAGATTCAAATGTGATTCACTGCAAGTTTAGGTAATCCTGTAGAAAGTGACATAACCATATGTACATCAATTTAAAGATAAGTGCCAGAAATATTAAGAGAACTTAAAAACTAACAGTTTGAAATATTGGAATAGTATTTATTATCCAAAGAATGAAAATTAATTTAATCTAAAGAACTGAGGTCAATACACAGAGAAAACAGACTTTAAATCTGCTACCATTGAAAAAGAAATAATAGACTAATATCCCAGAGTTTTAACTATCAACCTTTCTTTTCATTTCTTCATTATCCCCTTTAGGGTTTTATTTTTTCAGTATATGCTTGACTTTTTTTAAATTGGCGTGACACCTAAAACTATGAATTTTTCAATAAAAGTAATGTTTCACTACAATACTTTAAGACTTTAGAGATAATTTAAGTTTCTAGTGTACAATATGATCGTGAAACAAAAGTTTAACAGGCTACAATAAATGGTGATAAATTTACGCAATTAATAGAATTAAACCTTGCTAAACACTTAGCCATGACAGAATTCAAGTAGAAACAACTTTGTTGTTCAGGGACATCTTAATATGAGGCCAAGACTCTTTTTTTTTTTTTTTTTTTTTTTTTTGTGGATTCTTATTGTAAAGAGTTCTATATATTACAATAATTTTTTTTTTTTTTACTTTTTTTGCTTTTAACTAGCCAGTTACTCCTTGTGTCTTGATCTATTAAAATATATTTATACCTGTTTACTGTTACATTTATGTATTTGGAAAGGGAAAGAGGGAAGGAAAATGTAGCAATTTTGATACATCTACTTGACTCTGAATTAAATAGTTTCTACAACCAGAAAAGCTGTTTTACTTTCTAATCTATTGGTTCTTATTTGTATTTTTAAATTATAAACACCACAGCTGCAGCTTTTGCATTAACATTCAAATCATGTTGGGAACAGACATCTTAGGGAACACAAAATATCACATGATGTAACTTTCTCAGCTGTAAAAAGCAGAACTTTGATTTAAAAAGTAATAAACCCACTTTGATTTGGTTTCATACTATCTAACAAGACCTTGTAGAAATGTAAGATATACACTTGAAATTTTAAACTATAGATTTTATTTCTGTTTATATGTAAAATATTTTGGATCATTTACTCAGAAGAAGGTCCCCATGTTAAGTTTAAATGCTCAGAGAATAAAGGGTTATAATATATAGTAAATATAACTGTATAATATATAGTTATTTTTGTTGTATTGGTGTCATCATTCTTGTGCTTTCAATTTCCTTCAACAGTTAGTTTCTTATTTTGATTTTCATTTTTCTCTTCTCTGAAAAGATAAAAACCTTTGAATGTACAACAGTGCTTGTAAGTAATATGTCTTACAACATTGAAACGATCCATATCAGCAATTTCTCAGGTCCTGCACAGTAGACCAATTGCCCTTGAATAGGCTTCCTCTAATTTATTGCTATCTTTCCTTGTGTGTAGAGCAGTCATACTGGCAGGGATTTATTTGACATGTTAGACGCTTCATTCTCACTTCACAGAAAAGTCCTTTAATTAAAATAATCTTACTGCTGCTAAAATGAACTGAATCCCAAGAAAACTCATGAACAAGAGTTTAAAGTATTACTTCAACTGCATACTTTTTCCTTATCTTAAAATTTTTATATCACTCATTAAGATTCTTCATAGATGTATCCACAATTTATTTTTTCCTTTTCATTGTTTTATTGAGACAGATCTTCTAATTTCTACAGGTATATAGAAATGTATATAAACATACTTTGATTGAGATTGCCCTATTGAACTGTGCAGAAAACAGTATTCTGCAGAAGGTAGCTCTGGTGCCAGAATAACTAATGTCCTGAGAATGAGATATGGTATATACAAGTTCCTGTATCTTTCACAGCCTAGTAAAGGCAACGTTTATACTAGTGAACAAAGAAATTACATGGCCTAATTTTATTCCTTCTCTCTGGTCAAATCCACGTTTTTAAACTCTTGTTCTCAAGGATACAGTGGTGATATTTTTAACCCTGGTGCGAAGCTAAGTACTAAACATCTGGTTGTTCACTCTTCCCCAGTAAGATGTTGGAAAGAATCAGAGGCACAAAAGTAAGAAAACTTGAGATAAAGACAAATCATTAGGTCAAGCAAAAGCTGTTCACATATGTGAAGCAAAATAAGGAATTCACTCAGTACTTGCTGCTAGCAGGCAAGAGTTCAACCATTTCTAAAATATTTAGGGAAGGTCTTTGTTTCATATCAAAGTACAGTGGTAATCTCATAAGTCTCAAAAGTCAAATAGATAGAATAGTAATTTTTTTTTTGCTTTTGGGTTTGTTTGTTTGTTTTTCCCACACAGCTCTAATATTAAATTTGAGCAAGTAAAGGAATTTTTGAAGCACTATGGGAGGCCCCTATATTGTAGGAGCATACTGGAATTACACAGCAGTATCTGTCTCAGCAACAGATGCTGCCATTTTAAGCTTTGTTCATTGCACTTTATATGTTATTGCCATTGTCACCTCTGAAAGAGAAATGGTTAGGGCACATAAATCCCAAATATCAACTACCATGAAGTGAAATAATGGAATAAAAGAAGTGACTTGTTAAGTGGTGCTATAGGAATTCACTCAGAATACTTAGATTTGCAGGTGAATAAAAAGGGAACAGCTTGTTGCTTTTCAGAAGACTAAATTTTTATTAAAGAAAAACTTCCAGAGATAACTGACAGAAAGCAGTAACAACTGGAGTACTTCTTATTCTAATCCTCTTAAGCAGATGCCCAGAAACCTTACCTGCCTTTTAAAATGCCATTTAGGAGGTGTGTCCATATAGAATTAGTTAGCGTGAAAGGAAAATAGTTTTAGCTAGCATGTTTCTTTATGTTTGCTCCATTTCAGGTCTCTTCCAATGTCAGTAAAACATGAAGAAAAAACATGAGTTATACTGACTCTACAAGTCAGAATGATAGCATATACTGAATTAGAAGGGACTCACAAAGATCACCATGCCCAAGTCCAGTCTCTGCAAAAGACCATGCCAAAAATCATATTTTTGAATATTTTACAAAGATTTCATAAACCTTTCTTGAGTGCTGTCAGGTTTGGTGCTGTGACCAATTCCCTGGGGAGCCTGTTCCAGTGCCCAGCCACCCTCTGGGGGAAGAACCTTCAACTTAAACCTTCCTCAACTCAGCTTCTTGTCGTTTGCTTGAGTCCTGTCACTGGTCACCACAGAGAAGAGACTGGTATCTGCTCCTTCTCTTCCCCTTGTAAGAATGTTGAAAATCACATTGAGGTCTCCCCTCAGCCTCTTCTGAACAGACCAAATGATCTCAGCTGCTTTTCATATGGTTTCCTTTCTAGATCCTTTCACCTCTTTGTGGCCCTTCTTTGTATGCTCTCCAGTAGCTTTATATCCATCTCATTTTGTGGTGCCCAAAACTGCACTCAGGACTCAAGGTGATGCCTCACCAGAAGGTGTGTTGTAAGGAGACTGATCCTTAAGAAGATCTCTCACCTAAGACGATAGCACGATGAGTTACATGAAAACACAACAGCTTAGGGTATTCAACTGTACTAATTGTAATGAAATGGTAGAGAAGTAAACAAGGAAAAAATAGAAAGGACACATTGTCCATAGTGGCATAATATTTAATTTGAAGCAGATAAACTCCTGAACAGGGCTAGGGCTAATGCCTGCTGTAGCATACTTGTAGTTACTCTGAATAGACTGTGATCTACAGTCATTCAAGTCATTCAAGTCAACAATTCTTCCTCAGGTCTCAGTTTCCACATAAAATACTAAGACTGTTGAAATTTTTGTGCTGGTAATACTTCTATTATTTTGGCATGCAGCAATTGCATGAAAAGCCAAAAGACTATAAAAACATTCTACATGAAAATTCAAGGAGAAATGTAGTGTCAGTATTTAAGTCCTGCCTGCTTCTAAAATGGAACAAAATGCCGTCAGTGCAAGAGGCTATTTATGAGTATGTTCATATTTTCTAATAGTTCAGTTTCTGGTTTAATTTTTTGTGCACAAGATATTTTTGCCATTTGAATAAGTAGGAATTTTGATGGAATTTTTGTTCATTGAGAATAGTTATGGTTAACTTAAGGATGCAGTTTTTTAAGAAACATGGCTGTATCAAGGTCTGGATTTCTAAGCATATAATTAGTAAAGTTCTCAACTGGAATACATGCTTTAAAATATGCCCTTAAACTTGTCATATGGAATCCTCCAGATAGCAAGATCTGCTCAGGAACTCCAAACATTACTTTCACCCACCTCTATCCACTTTGTGTTTTTTGAATACAAGCTACTTGTCTTTGTGGGACTATGAGCCCAGAACTCAAACTGAAGGGACATTTTACATCATTAACTGAATATCTAAAAAGTAGCAAAGTTTCAGGGACATAGCAGGAGGATTTCCTATTCTCAATGTGTTCCTGTGAAAGTCTGACCTCAAGTTCAGGTGTATATTAAACAGCTTGCCATTTCATTCTCCTGCTTCTCACTTCCTACCTACCTACCATGACTCATTTTATTAAGGCATACGACTTGAAGATTTACCTGTCGGGAAGTTAGTTTGTCTGACTCTCCTGAATTTACAGCTATTGATGTCTATCCTTTCCTTTTTCACTCAATCAGAGTAAAACTTAAAAGGTTTTCTCTGTGGATAGTTTGGAAGTCTCTTATTGAGAACATTATTTCATTATTCATTCTCATTCCCAAACATATGAATCTGCCGTTAGTGACAAGGGAAAATGTAGTTTTCTCTAAATATTCAGATAACTAGCTGCATAGATAGTGAACATTCAAATAGCTATATATTACTCAAAAAAACCCATCATATCATCAATAGGAAACATGAGGGATGGAAAAATTTTTATGCAAAATCAGTCAAAAAGTCTTCTGAACAAGCTGTAGTGCTTAAAAAAGTTAATTATCTATAATAATCATAGAGACATTATTTTCTGCTTCTCAGCTGAATCTCTGTTTACTCAGCCAAATACATCATTTCAGATTTTACCAAGATGTAAAAATTGTCAACAGTGTTGCAAATCACCTATCACACTAATGGGTTTAAAACACTATAAGATGTGCAGTGTAGATATAACATATTTAAAAACATATAAAGCATTGGAAAATGAATAACACTAGAGTGTAGATCTAGTGACTGTTTTCATTAAAAAGCAGATCTCTCTAGCTCTGTTTCAGGTCTTTTAAAGACCTCAGACTTACATATTTTAGTTTTGAATATCAAATTTCCTCTTAAAGTATGGATAATCAGGCTTGTCGCATATTGCTTCCTTTTTCTCAGACACAATTTACAACATTATCTGGCATAGCCTACTGTATCTCCATTGAAGCTGAAATAATATTAATATATGAACTAAATAATATAGACTTTCTTATGCTATATGTCAACCTTAATGCTCAGTAGTTGTTCCTTCTATTAAAAAAACCAAACCCAAATGCATTCTGTCGAAATATAATATTCAATACCACTTTGTTACAGACTTAAAGCAGGGCTTCATCTCTGTTAATGATGTCCCTTATTAATGTATATTTTTCTTGTCTTGTAAGCAGACTTCTTAGGCACTTAAACCTATCTCTTTTTTTGGTTTTGTTTGTTTGGGTTTTTTAACTAGAGTTGCATCAGAAATTTAAATTCAGCAACAACTTCTATACTTTGGTCCCCATTCTGGGAGTCTCTGAATAGCTCAGGTTTACTTTTTCTGAAATATACTTACCTTCATCTATATTTACTGAGATATATCTCACTTTAGATACATGTCTCTTTAAAATATTTGACTTCTTTATATTTGTTTTCATTATACCTTTCTCCTCAGCACTTCCCACCAATTTGTGAAATATGATAGATGTGACAGATGCCCCATCTCTGGAAGCATTCAAGGACAAGTTGGACTGGACTCTGAACAACCTGATTTAAAGATGTCCCTGCTCACTGCAGGAGGTTTTGACTAAATGATCTTTAAAGGTTTCTTTCAGTCCAATCTTTTCTATTATCCCATAATCAATCTTTGTGTCACCTACCCAAATTTGGATTATTGCCTCGGTGCACTGACATTTACCTTTACTCCAGGCTCATAAACCATTATCTCAGTCTCCATCCAGAATCCTTGTATTATCTAAATAATTAGACTCAATTTGCCCAGGAATATTTTCTAAAACTTAAAAAAGCCCCACCTTCTCTCTGGAACCCAAGTGTGACGTTCAAGTGTCTTCCAGAGAGCAGAGGAACCTGCAAGTATGGTGCTTTTTACCCAGGCTAGGTAGGATGCACTGGCTGGAATCTGCCCTCTCTCAGTGAGTGTCTCTGTGAACGATTGTTCTGTACTATTTCATATTTCACTTATGATGAGTGAAAAGGATTAAGCTAGATGAAATTTCTGTGTTCCAAGCATGAAAATTGTTTTGCATATTCTCCTAGTATCCTGCTGCAGTTTTTATATGAACCAGATTTTTAAATGAGATATATAAAGGGCACATTGGCCAACAAAAAAACAAAGACACAAAAAACACCTTCACAAGAGAATAAGAGACTCTGTGAGAGGTCTGCAAAAGACATTGCCAAGAGATGAATCTTTATGACCAGATTCCCAGCTAAATCCTGAATGCAGCTAAGAGAAAGGACAGATAATCTATTAAATGGTCAAAAGTCTAATTGTATGTTCCAGAATAATGAGTTCATTTAAGAGCCAAGGTTATTAAAATACATCTCAAACAAATATAAAGACATTCTGTAAAAAGTATCTCAGAGCAAGAATCAGGAAGGACACGGAAGTTTTTCTCAATATATTCATAGTAAAAGAAAATTAAGAAAAATAATTAAACAATTTAACTTTCAAGAAAACACATCCTTAGATAAAAATATATGTCATTTACAAAAATAAACTCTGCAACAATAATCTTTAATCAAAATTTTTTTCCTCCTAATGTTGCAAAATTTCTTTATTTTTCCCTTTGTTCCTTGAGCATGTTGAACTTATTCCTGATGGAAGAATAACATTTTTAATTGTGCACAAAAACTTGTTTGAGTTCTCTAAGTACTGCACTTCTCAATTACGCAACCCTTACTCACTATGAAGTGATAATTAGGCATTAAAAGCTAAGTGGATTACTGTGGAGATCTCTCCTGATATCCATTTATCACTTAATCAGACTTTAATACCATAAATTATGCATTTCTCAGCAGTATCCAGATTCCAATAAATTTTATAACAGTTTTGAGTTACTAGGTTTTCTTGACCTCACTGTGGCAGGGAAAAGTCATAAAGTTTGCTTAAAGGATACAGCCGCTATAAGAATTTCAGATTTATAGCAAAATAATTCTTAAAGCCTGTTGGGTTGCACTAATATTTATTCATAAGGGTTTCTTGGACAAGACAATTCCATCCTCATGAATAAACATGAAAAAAATTGATCCAAAATACATATTGAGTTGAAGTTTTTTTCCCAGCCTTTTTTTTTTTTTTTTTTTTTTCCTCCTGATTTTGCCTTCCAAACCTCATTAAGAAAAACAAAACAAAACAAACTCCACAATTCCTAGGAGGTTGCAACTTCCTCAGCACATAGAGTTGCTTTTGGAATGAAAATATCTATGTGTTAGCATACCCTTTTGCTGGCCACTATTACAAGAAATGTGTATTTCTAAAAGTATTAATCATGATGATATCTCCCCAGAAATTCAGATACTTTAGGTTACCATTAGAGTCAATATGAACAGAGCAAATGAGAGTCTTTTAAATGTAAGCTCAGGTTGCCCATAGTTTCCCATATAATATTATATATTATAATAATAATAAATAGCAAGAAGTATGTAATTTCCTATTATCCTATATTCTCTATTATTATACATTATTTGAAAATGCTTTTAACCCAGTAAGCTTTATAAATTAGAGTAAAATATATTCTTGGCTGTTAAAATGTTGATAGGTGTTACCAGTGGGTGACTTATAATTGAGGATTGAAAGGATAGAATAAATATTAGAAATCCTTAAAAGTGTGCTGATCAGCCTCTCTGTTAAAACATGAGATTGCTACTTGTGGTTTCACACCTGTTGTCACAAAACAGACTAATGGCCAAAAGATCACACCATATTACTGTTTACATTTGCAGAAGTCCATAAGAAGCAGTCCTTAGGTCTTAATTTGGGACTCCATTCCAGCTTACTAAAAGTGAATGAAATTGGCAGAAAATACTGAAGGAGAGACATTTTCTTACCAAATTTTATCCTATAAATTAGTGTTTTCCTGTTGCGTCTAGCTTTAGATCAAAAGGACAGATGATTAAAAATTTTAAAACAATTTCGTTATTTGAAGTAAATTGATGTCCTTATTTTTGACATATGAAGAATTCCAAATAAAATATTAACTTAAAATTTTACAGGACATATTGTCTGATTTAAGAAATTATCCACATTTTTTGTATATTCTTCCCAAATATTTTTCTCCTGTACAGATCTTCTATGTTTTCGGCTTAAGCCCTAAAGTTAATAACCCTGATTACAAACAAGTAGGTGGTAAAAATATCAGTATACACAGAATTCATTAAATTGTTTTCTGTACCAAAAAGAAAAAGAATAAAAAGCAAAGGTGCTTTGTTTTTGTCAAATCTACTTGTTTTCCAAGACTAATGGTAAACCTGATTGATTTATATTACATTACCAGAGATACATTCCTCTTCAGTACATTTTTTTAGAACCATCTAGTTACAAGTTTAATTATTTCTTCCTGCTGAGCTAAAAACAGTTTTCAGCTAAATGATCAAGTTGTTCAGTGAATCACACTAAAGGTTACCTCAGATAAATGTGGACTAGCCTTTTCCTAGCCAAATAGAGCTCAGAAAATACATAATGAAATATGTGTATAATAGATTGAAAAGTCTTGAGTACATATCAGGATTGACTCATGAAACAAGAAAGAGAAGAAAATACAAAGGCATTACATCTGTTTCAGTTAATTGATTCCAGGGAAAATCCACCCTCTTCAGCTCTGTATTCCCTTCTGGATGCATCCTCAATTGTTTCAAATGCCGAAGAAGTATTTTTGGTTTGACCTTTTTTAAAAAACACTCAGATCTACTTTTTATATGAATAAGTGGAGCAAAAAAGAGTCTGAATGCATAAACAAGATCTTTAACCAATATTCCAGAGATCTTATTTAAAGAAAGTTATTCTATCAGTATTAGTAATATGACTTATGGTGTTTCCTTAAGAATGTGATATTAATTCCTAATGTTTTTGGGACTTCTTTTCCCTATCTCAGGAGAATTCTGCGAGGTGCAAATTGAAAATTGTGGTTCCAATTCATGCGAAAATGGAGGAACATGTATTGTCTATGAAGATCATTTTAAGTGTACTTGCCCTATAGGTGAGCCATTGGTAATTTATTCTATTTTCTAACATAACAAATAAAATGTCATCCAAACATTTATGTTAAGAAATAGCGACATAAAAATAGCAATGCATCTCAACAAATGCAGTGAACATTTTTATGGAGAAAACCACTTTTTCACTTTGTTCAGGAAATAAAACTGCCAAATAACTCTAGTAGAGTGGTGTTAACTGCTAACACCCTGAACAGACATAATGTCAATATTCTGAATGAACTGTGATTAAACATTCTCTTTGTGGTGCAGGTTTTGAAGGTGAAAGATGTGAACTCGATATTGATGCCTGCCTATTCAACAATATAAGCTGTGCCCCAGGAGCATTGTGTATGGATAAATCTCATGGATTTAATTACACATGTTTATCACCATGTATTGGATACACAGAGGTAGGATAAAGCGATATATTTCCCCCAGCATTTTTTGGGAAATCAAACAACTTATTCAAATAGCAGTGAGCTGATGAAGCCTCATTTCACATGGGTTTCCTAAGCATAGTACTCATTCTTGATATATTCTCATGCTAACATTCTTTTTTCCTGGGTAATGTAAGCATGTAAAAGTGAGTGATCTGACTAGTCTGGTCATTGTCCAACAAAGCATGTAATGTCTGAGCTCTGCCTTTCTTGTTCTTCATAGGTTTAGTCACTGATGTCTCCTTCTCTCCCCTACTTGCAGCTGCTATATTAGGAAATTTGAAAAACTTTAGACAAAATCTCTTTGCAATCTTTGTTATGTTTAAAAGTTACTAGATAGAAAGCTCATGTTACAGCAATGCACAGAAAGAATGACAAAAATTTCATTTCCATTACAAACAAAAATAAAAACTATATTCAACAACAAAAAGGCAAGACTAATTGTACTTCATTGGGAGATGAAAATGCAGTTAGAAAAAAAAAATTAAATTTGCCTTGCAAGTTACTCTTCAATGCTCACAGCATATAGAAATGAATACTAGTTTTGCACTTCCAAAGTTTTCTAGAAGAAATATATTGGTTGTATCCTTCTCACAGTCCTTAATGACCTTTTAAATTAAATTAGGGCAGGATTCATTCATATGAGGTGGACTATGAGAATTTGGTATGGGTTAAACTAAAATACCATTGCACATTTTTATTATGAAGGTTATTTTAAAAGCTCCATGCATAATGCTATATAGCCTTCCAAACAGCTACACAAACATGATAATGAGTGTTTTACAGGCTTTATCAATTATTTTATTGAAATGTATGCACCATAAAAATATACTATGCATAGTAGGCAGCATATTTACAAAGAGCAATCAATATTTATGTCACCTTGAAGTCCATGAGTAGACACTTATCAGTGAATATGAAATATAACACTGAAAAACTCACTGGTTCAAAGGTTTATACTTAAATTGTTCAGCATCTGGTATATTTTAACATTTTTATGATTTAAAGTGTCATACTGAGTGCAAATATATTGTACATGGCATAGCATCATAATGGTGCAATCATCATTATGGCTAGTTAGTACGGGAAGTGATGGTGTGCCAAGGATGCTGATGGGAGCTAATAAAACATTTTACTGTAAATAATCCTTTAAAATCCCTCAGACTTACTTAATTTATTCATACAAACATATCACAGACTATCATAAATGTCACATGGGAAAAAAAGTAATTTTCTATCTGAATATATATGTATCAATATACACTCACTGTATGAGTTGCTTGATTTGGGTATAATGTGAATAATTAGTAGATTTTCTAATGGGAAAAGGAATAGAAAATAAAATTATGGATTTATATACTTGAGTTTTACTTGTTTTCTTAGCTTACAGATCATTAAAATTATAATATTTCCTTATTGTAAAAAACAAAGGCTGTATTCAAACAAATATTTTAGAACATTTTGGAAATTGTGTAAGTAATAATTTGAAATTAAAGGTTAGTATTAGTCAAAAATAATTATTCAGCATTTAATTCTTACCTTATTTGTTGTGGATAGAAAATAAGTATATATTTTTGCATCCTTTCATTTCTTTTACATTTCTGATGGTATCTTAGTTATGCTTTTCATCAAAAAAGTTTCCAGCAAAACAGATTGAAAAGATTGCTACTATTTGTAATATTTTCTTAATGAACAAAAAATAGATGTAATTAATTGGCACTCTTTTCTCTCTGTATAAATACATAATGATATTAATGCATTAACATTTATTTTTTTCTTTCCCAGCCCAACAACTAATACACTGCAGTTTTTTTAAGTTCTTTTTTTTTTTTTTTTTCCAAACAAATATTTAAAAAAAATGGAGGTGAACAGATTAAGACAGGGGCTATCTTCCTTTACACTTCAAAATCTAATCATAACTTTGTAACTAGGATAATGCCTGTTTGCTCTGGACCAATAATTATGAAAGAACTGTAAATAAATCAAAATTTTGTTATCTTTAAATTAGTGACTTCCAACAGGACTGAATTGTGCTACTTTATGTAATAACACCTATTTTTTCTGTAATGTACTCAGGTAGACATGAAAAGGAATAAAGAAAATATTTCTTTTTTCCATTTGAATACTCAATGTATGCTACAAATTTTAATATTTTTATTAACAGGAGCTCATAGAGAATTGTTAAGATCACTCATCATAACTAATATTTGTAGTGCAACAAGATAGGTGTAAATAACAGAATCATAGAACCATAAAACAGTCCAGGTTGGAAGGGATCCCATAAGGCCATCTAGCCCAACTTTTCATGGAGAAACAAGCTTTGGTTAGATTGTAAATCACATTCTGAAAACCTCTAGGGATGGAGGTACCTCATCCCCAAATAGTTTATATACCTTGAAACTCCACCTGTGATCCAAACACAAATGAGGAGTCATTCTAAGACGTTCTGGGCCCCTGACTTCAAGAAAGATATTGGGATGATGGAGTGTGTCCAGAAAACGGAGCTGGTGAACGGTCTGGAAAATAAGTCTTATTAGGGGCAGCTGAGGAAGGTGGGTATGTTTTGGTTGAAGAAAAAGAGTCTCAGGGGAGACTTTCTCTCTAAAACTCCCTGAAAGGAAGCTGTAGCCACATGGGGATCAGCATCTTCTCCCAGGCAACCAGTGACAGGACAAGAGGACGTAGCCTCTAGCTGTGCCAGGGGAGGTTAAGGTTGGATATTACGAGTTTCTTCACAGAAATGGATGTTAGACATTGGAATAGACTGCCCAGGGAGGTGGTGGAGCCACCATCCCTGGAGGTGTTCAAGAAGCAACTGGATGTGAGATTTAATGTTACAGTTTAGCTGACATGGTGGTGTTTGATCAACGGTGTGACTCAATGATCTCGAAGGTCTTATCGAGCCTTAATTCTGTGATTCTATGTATGATTATTTTTAGTGGCTACAACTACATCTTAAGAATTTTATTGCTTCCCTTAAAACACTTCTTTTTCAAAATTCTCTGCAAGCTTAAAAAATCATTGTTTCCTTTAGGTCTTACTATGAAAAATTTGAAAGTGTAACCATAAACTGTGGGAACTGCAAGATACTGACCAATGTTTATTGCTTTTTAAAAGGAAACATAGGAATTAAAAAGTACTTTTCAATTATTTTTCATTCTCTTTTCAGTTCTAAGATGTAAATAGATGTGCTTAGCAGACATCAATTCAGTTTTTTTTAAATAATTCCCATATGAGTTGGGAATTAAACCACACCTGAAAGTTCTCTCAGTATCTATCCACAGCTTTATAATACGGCAGTTTATTGAACTCCACTCACATATTTTACTTTGAAATGTTCTCTTTTTATGAGCCAAGATCTCATACTGCACTTGCAGTCAAGACCATAATTCCAACCTTTGCAATGGAAATATCTATGTGTTCAATATATATTTAATGCTTAGAGGAGCTGCCACTTCCATGTTTGTTCTGGCCCTTATGTGTCGTGCAAATTTAAAAAGTTTCCTCATCTGTAAAAGTAAAGTAATTTCTATTCTCAATATTTTTAAGACAAACATTTTATCTACCTAGAGTACCACCAGTTTAGTAAGAATGTAGAGCAGATGAAATAAAATTGGACTTCTGGACAAATCTGAATACTCAGGTGCAATTGACTTTACACTTACAAAACCTGAAGAATATAGTAAAATTATATGTTTGGGGAAAAATTTACATATGTGTGGGATTTTTTATATATGTAAAATGCAGTTTCATTCAAACTGCAGAGAATTACATGAACTGTAAGATGACAGAGGGTTTGGAAATAATGACTGCTGTCTTATCTTGAGCATTCGATAACACATGATACTAAGGGAAGAGACAGACATATAGTAGGGTTATATCCCTCAACTCCTGCAAAGTAAAGATAGGAGAAGAATAAAATCCTCTAAGGACTAATTATATCTCCTAGCTGAAATAAAATCTCCTGGTTGATTTTGGAAGAAAGTGATTCTTAATTTTATCATGACTACATAAAAAGGCAGATTTGTGTTACTGTAGACAGAAGCATGATGGTCAGACTGACAAGACTGATATGAATAGACCTGTTATGGTCTGTTGAAACATAAGCTCTGTGTTTAAATACATTCCATAGCCTTCATTTCAATTTAAATCTTTGGATTACACCTGTCAGGGTTTTTTAAAAATATTTTTTGTTGTTGTTTCCACCTGACTTGAACTTGTCTCTGTCTCTGTGAAAGTTTCTGTTTCCCCCAGCCCAGCGTTAGAAGAAGAGGTTGAGATCATCTGTTCTCTTGTTGTTTAAAGGACTTGTTTATTCTTTGTTATCTTATATTTGTGGCTCTAGCCTGCTGAGATCTTCTTTGCAGTCCAGGTTGTGACAAACTCCCTCCGCCCTTGGGACGGCACTATTTTTATACTAAAAATTACATATTCTTTATTTACAATAACTCTCCAATACCTATGAAACATATTAGACAGTGTACCTTTACTCTAGACTAATTAAAAAGTGCCACCATCACAGCAGAAGATGGAGAACAAGAGATGAAGAAGAAGGACAGGGACACACCCTATTTCCTCCATCTTTGCCCCTTAAACGCACATTCTAAAATCCCAAAATTCTA
Organism: Sitta carolinensis; assembly: GCA_032173965.1. Classification (NCBI taxonomy): domain Eukaryota; kingdom Metazoa; phylum Chordata; class Aves; order Passeriformes; family Sittidae; genus Sitta; species Sitta carolinensis. Next base: position 26,776,311 of record JAVUNC010000004.1, on the reverse strand, counting down.
CTTTTTCACCCTGTGATACGTTAATTATCATTCTATCTAAATTCTTGTAACTTATAAATTTTCCAGGACAACCAGAGGGATGTCCTGAATCCCACAACACCAACATCTTAAAGGGTAGCACTTTTCCTCACAGTATAAAGTAGCAAAATGGTATAGAATAAATTAAATGTAATGTTGTGGCAATATTGAAATTTTTGTCTTAATCACCTAATATTTTCTGGATAGTTTTCTTGAGCATAAGCTTACTTACTCAAATAAGCTATATGAGCTTTGAGAAAATAGTAAGTGTCAGGGCAAAATCCAGCAAAAACATATAAATACAAAAGTAAGAAAACACTTAATAAAAAAAGAAGATAATTCCCATAGTTTACATATAGAAGGGGTTTTTTTGCATTTATGTTGAACTGTGTTTTTCTTCAAGAATTTGTTATATTGAATATGTATCCCAAGGTAAGTCTAAAATTCAGTACAGGAAGCATAACAAAAATCTCTTAATTTTAAGGTCAATTTAAAACTTAATCAAAGACAAATGAATATTAGAATATTTCTGCCAAGGACTGTTATTATTACAAATCTTAATGACATTATAAAGAGATTCAGGCTCAATCAAACTGAAGTACTAGTGCATTAACTCTTATTCTAGACACAATTTTCTTTAAAAACCAATTGATTAGGAGGGGTCTTAATTACTTTGAAATGAATATGTAGTAATCTGTCTTCATATTGGCAAAATTTTCATGGAAATGAAAATGGAACATAAAAGTAAAATGAGGAAAGGAACATTAATTCAGACATATAATTTTCTGTAATTTTTGAAGAATATGGGAAATACTGGTTTAGTAAGTAATACTAGTAATTAAAAACAAAAAGGAAAAAAGCTGTTCCGGTCTAAATTTACCAATCTTTCAATATCTGCAAATTGAAAATGAAGCAGCTTCTGATTTTCCCACAGCATAGATGTAATTTATAAACATATAAAAGATTCAAGGATAGATCGAATAAGTATAATAATTAAAATGAAAAAAAATTATTTCCTAATAGCCATATATTAAGATAAATTATACAGCATAGGAACAGTCACTCTACTCTTTAAAAGGAAAAATGACAGTCTAGATCACTATTGTCTCTCCTAAAACAAGCACATTTTAAGGGCAGCTGTAAAAATGGTACTTTTAAATTAAAAAATGAATGCCTTTTATCAACTAAACAATAAATTGATATATGGATTTAATAATATATGGTTCTTGGAGATGTATGTTTTTTAATATTACAACATAAAAAGATTAAATAACCATATTTATTACTAGTAGCTTATTCTGCTAAACTCTTGGGGAAAAAATCCAACATGTAAAAAAATAACTTTATGTATGTGGTGGGTTGACCCAGGCCAGATGCCAGGTGTCTATCGAAGCCACCCCATCAGTGCCCTCTGCAACCAGACAGAGGAGAGAAAATTATGAGTTGAGATAAGGGCAGGGGGAGATCACTCAATGATTACTATCACAGGCAAAACAGATTTCACTTAGGGAAATTAGTTGAATTTATTACTAACAAAATCAGAGCAGGATAATTGGAAGCAAAACAAATCTTAAAAGCACTTTTCCCCTTACGTCCCTCCTTCCTGGGTTCAATTTTATCCCCAATTTTCTACCTCTTGTTCCCTATTGCAGTGCAGGGATATGAGGAATGGGTGTTATGGTCAGTTCATCACATGCCAATTTTGCCTTTGCTTCCTTCTTCAGGGGAGGAGTCCTTCCCCTGCTCCATAGCAGGTTCCTTCCCATGGGAGACAGTCCTGCACCGACCTTTCCAGTGTGAACCTTTCACAAGGGCCACGGTTCTTCCTGATCTGTTGCAGTGTGGGTCTCTTCCACAGGTTGCAGTCCTTCAAGGACAGGCTGCTCCACCATGGGTCTCCCACAGGGTCACAGCCTCCTTTGGGCATCCACCTGCTCCAGTGTAGTCTCCTCCCTGGGCTGCAGGTGGATCTGTGCACCCCCGTGTCCCTCCGTGGGCTGCAGGGGCACAGCTGCCTCACCATGGGCTGCACCACGGGCTGCAGGGGAATCTCAGCTCTGGCACCTGGAGCACCTCTGTTGCAACATGTGTCAATTTTGTTCGATTAGATTTATTGTTCAGATTTAATGTTAATAGTTTGCTCCCAAGTTGGTTTGTCCCCAGAGTTGTATCCTCCTATAAGTTACCTTTTATTGTGATTCCCTGCCCTTTATTCTTGCCCCTTTTTCCTGTCTGCCATTGTTTCCCTGCCCTTGTTCCAGTCCCTTCTGTGTCAATCCTCCCCAGAGCCAGTCCCTTTACTGTACCTCCCCCTGGGTGTGCCTGGGTGTCACCCAAACCTCGATGCCCCATTGGTGCACATGACCTCCTCTCTCCTCCCCCTGACCTCGATTGGCCCTAAGGCAAGAGACCCAATCCCTCAACTCCACTCCCGAATGGCCCTCACTGCCTCCTGTTCTGTATCCACCCACTAATTTGCAGCTGCATAAACCACCACACCCCTCCCCCTGCCATCAGTGGGGGTGCTTGTGGCCCTTTGTTTCTCCTCCCTTCAACCCTAATAACCCTGCTGGTTAGAACCTCAGATTTGGAGAGACTCTCTTTTTCTCCTTTATCTGACTCCTGATGTGGTGGGCAGATCCTGCCCTGTAGAGCAAGTGGCTCTAAAGGTTCAGCTGTTGGTGCTGCTCCATACCACGGGAGTTCCCCACTCCTGGTACAGTGCTGGCGTGACAAGGGCTAGCCTGGGCTCTGGTGGGCTGTGTTACAGCTCCTGCCCCTCTTTCTGATCTGACCTTGGTGTCTGCAGAGCTGTTCCTCTCACATGTTCTCTCTCTGCTCTTAGTTCTGTGAAATAAGCTTTTTCCTTCTTAATTTCATCACCCCAAGGCTCTACCACCGTAACAGATAGGTTTGACCTTGGCCACCAGTGTGTCCACACTGGAGCTGGCTGACATTTGTCAGGCATGGGAGAAGCTTCTGGCAGCTTCTCAGAGAAATCACCACTGCAACATCCCCCCCAATACCTTACCATGCAAACCCAATACAACATATTTGTAATTCTCATCTTCAGATATGTGCAAATGGAGGTAGTTGCTTCTACGATGAAGATAATCAGAAGTCTCACTGTGTCTGTGCTCTTGGATGGACTGGAAACACATGCCTTGAGAATATTAATGACTGTGAGATAAACCAGTGCCAACATGGAGCCACATGTGAAGATGGAATTAATAAATACAGGTACTAACATGTTGCTTTCTGTACAGGACTTCATAAAGTGTTTTATGCCATATAAAGATATTTTGACTTTCAGAAAGAATTACAAAAGGTGTTGTAAATGCAGTAATATAATTTTCATATAAAAAATGCCGTGGAATACTAATTTTCAATAAGGATATGCCTTCAGTAAAAACTGCGTAGTCTGAAGTGTTGCAGGAAAGAATCAAAATTATTCCTCTTTGCTCATCAAAGAAGTTAAACCAACTATGCAGATTCTCACATGAGCAAATAATCTATTTTATTAAATGGCAAATGCTTTTTTAGCTTGGACTCTGTCATAAAGTGTCTTATTAAAATTGAATGATAATTTATTGTCATTTCAATTATTGAAAAAAACATAAAGTATGTATTTTCCTTTGTGAGCTGTAACATGCTGTAGATATTTAAAAATGAGATTTTATAAAATACAGTGTAAAAATAAATGGGAAAGGTTTTCTTCAATAAGTGGAGTTCAGATGTTCTTATCAGACTTGAATTATTTATTTTTCCTCAACAAAATCCAGAATAAATAAAACTTCTCCATAATATCTGTAAATGTATTTTGAAAGACATTATTCTTTGCTAAGCTATGCCCTACTTAGAAGCACTTAATTAGTATGCTTTAGTGTTTCTACTTAGAAAAGATTGCAATAGTGCACAAAATAGAAATAGAAGCAATTAAAGATTTCTTCAACTTCATTTCTATTTTTAAAGTATCTTCTGTAAAAATAACTGAAATCACCAAATATGCACACAAATAGACAGAAGTGATTGATTCTCATTAGACCAGAGGAGATTTTGTCGAAGGAGTTTTTGTCAAAGAATCCTTACAAAGTAAACATCCTTCCTTTTTTCCACCTTGCAATCAACTTTTGTATCAAATTACAGGACCATATTTTGGCACTTTATTTAGCTGTTACATCTGTGGCTTTCCTTTCTTTATGAGGAAAGTAATTCTGATAAAGGTACAAAGCCATGCTTATGTTACAAAATTCACAAACATTTTCTGAGAAATTAGTCGTTCTGAAGATATCTGGTAACAAAGAACTTTTGATTTTAACTTAATAATTCAGATTCAGTTTGCTGACAGAAAACACTTAATTCCTACTTTTTCAGCCTTTGAAAGACAAATGAAGTTGACAGATCAGTCTGTTTATCTAGGGAACAGGAAAACATACCATTAAGATCTGAATCTCATATGGTTGGTTTTGTTAGCAAACTTGACCCCAAAAAAACAAAACTGGTTATTTTGTCAAGACAAAATGTAGCATGTTTACTGTATAATACCTGCTCTGTTGAAAGAACATGGTTGTTTCTCAATGATAGTGAGGCATTTTTTAAAATAACTATGCCTGCCTTAAAATTAATGATGTTTTCCAAGTTATTGTTAGCAAGTGAAATAAAAATAATTTTCCTCTTTCCAATACACAATTAAAACCAAAAGAATGCAAGAGGTAATGCTGAATGTAAGTGCACCCACTTTTTCTAAAGACTTCTAATTGCATTTCTGTCCTAAAATGGTTATAATTTTTTCTTAAGGTAGTATTTATCAAGAGCTGTGTTGGATGCCAAGTAGTTTCAGGAAGATAAAAGAAACTGTCAGGATAATAAATGGAGAATCAAATGTATAAGAGCCATTAAGAGCCCTGCAGAGATCCATTTTTTAAACTATTACAGCCATTCACAACCTCTCTTAATGAGTGAAGAAGATAAAAATATGCCAAATTTTTATACATATTAATTTACATAAAATTATTAAAAATCTCTAGACCTTTCTCCTAAGTAAGAAATCTTAAATTTTAAATTACTAAATTTTGGTCATAATATTTTTTTCTGTGGTAGCTTGATATAGTAATGCTAACACAAGGAAAGAATAGAAAATTGATGCAAGAACATCTCCCTCATTTAAGATCGCATGTTTTGCAAGCCATCATTTTTTTTCCAGGTGGGAAACAAGCTGTCAACTTAATGAAATGTTTCTAACTTTTTGTCTCCTTACCATGGCATGTTTTTTTCTCCTCCCATTTTGAAATTACTGTTCCAGACTGCAGTGTCACATAGAGGTATATTTATATATATGCAGAGAATTTCCTTTGAGTTCAGAATGGGGAATTGCTCTAAGTGAAGGAGGGGGAGTTTTAAACTTTTATATAGTGTAATTCTCAGCAAGGCTGCATACTAGAAGCCTAATAATTACAGTAAGAAGTTGTAAGAGTTTTACTACTTTGGTTTTATGAGCATTTTCTTACAACTAAAGTGGCCCAAATCACAGTGACACAAAGCCTGTAATTAATTCAAATTAATTGTTGCACTGCCAGCTGGGTCTGTGCTGTTTGCAATATCATTAAGTAAGTCAATCAGCATGTATTTAAAATGGTAACTTCAAAGAATTACTGCTCTTGCCACTGGGTTGATGGTGTAGCTGTCAATATGAGTCTGGCAGATACCGTGCAGTAGACTAATTGCATCCAAATGCCAAAAGAATCTCTTGACTTGATATATATATATATTGAGAGAAAAAATGACAGACGAGATTCATTACGTCAGTAAATAGACAATGTTTCTACATAAAAAAGAAAATAATAAAATTTTTTACTTCAAAAGAACCTATATTGTTTGAATATGTTATGCACAGAAGAGAGAATTGATTTAATATAGCTCACTGAGAAGCATTTAATGAATAATTACAGTGAAAGAGATTTTCAAGGAGTATAACCTCCTGTTTTAAAATCCAAAGGGAAATTTTTTTACTCTTACAAATTTTGTTTAGGACAACCAAGACCTTAACTGAAATGAGACAATAGCAGGAGATACTTTGCTATTGTCCATTCAGAGGAAAAGAACGACAGAGTTAAAAGACAATTTAAAACTCAGTGTAGTTACCATTACCTGTCCTGTTTCTCCTTTCTTCAGTCCAGTGTGTTCAGATAAAGTCGTACATTTATCACAACACCAGGAAAGCCCAGCAAGGAAGACTGAGGACTGTTAGATTAAGACTTTTCAAGAAGCTGTATTGCAGGATTTACCACTGTTTAAAAGATCACAATGAACAAATATATTCTAAAAATGTATTTTAGTGAATGGCTATAGCTCTGATGTCAACATTTCATTAGATTTTATGCAGAAAAATGTCTCCTTAAGAAATTAAGTTTCATGTATGGTAAAACTTGAATTGCCAATACATTATTCAGTATTCAGTTTACAAATTTCAGTACATACAATTAAATAACTATTCTCAGTACAGAGCAGTAAAGTGACACATTGTAGAGTGAAATGTTTTAGAATATGAAACACTACTTGCATGATGCCAGCAAGATTGTGAAAAGCAAACATAATTTAGATAATTTCTGAGTATCACGAAATTTAAGGCATCTATTATTTTATTCATCCTTGACTTTTTCCATTTTTTTCCAGCTGGGTAAATTTAGCTGTTTGGTTAGATTATTTTTTTATATCGAATTTTCTTTTTACAAGTTTATTCATCCTATGCTACATATGCTATTTGACTGCAGGACCTAGTTGACAGTGCCATATAAAGTTAGTACTGTGATATACACAGTTTTCTGCAGCAATAACAGGCTTTTTCCACTAGAGAAAGAGGAGAAATACTCTTCCTCACTTTTCTACAATTCTAGAAGATAGGTGAATATATGTCACAATTTCTGAGGGAATACATCTGCAATAAGTTGTACAACAGCTTTTCTGCAGAGAATTGAGCTGCATATAAAAAGTCAAAATGAAACTAAATAACCTTTTCAACCGCTTATGTGTGTAGAGTTCACATTTCAATGGCAAAAAGGGATCATTAATACTGAATAACTGCAACTAATATGCTTGGACTAATACTAATAAACATATATATATGTATAAACAAGAATGATAAATATTAAGAGAACAAAGTAGAGAGATTCTGGGAAGTCTTTTGATAATTCCAGGCACCAGTGTTCCTGCATGCCTCTTGTATCAATATAGAAAATAGCTAGGTCAACTCCTAGCACAGGTTAGCAGAGACACATCTTCAGTCTGGTCTTTGGCTTTTTGCAGCCATTTTAAAGATTCATTTGATGTACATGGTTATTTACTCAATAACACGAGTCACGCTACATCTTCAGTGCAGTCAGTCTATGGTGACAGCTTGACAGCTACAGTGCATGGACTGACCAGCAGCAATGGACTTAGAGCTGCTGTTTGAGACCCTTGGTGATAAAATGGTAGTAAAACATTGCATCTATGCCATAACCAGTCGCATTTAAGTAACACATTCTTTCTTAGACTGAATTCCATACCTGTTTTTGCATCTCCACTTAACATTTATTTTGCAAGCATATCAAATTATCATGCAACATTAACAATGTTTAGGCTCTGGAGGAGTAACATACAATCATCTGCATGATATGCATGGGAGCACAGTAATCCTCAAATAACTCGTGTTTGCTACTCGGTGCTGAAATCCATGTTTGTAGCAAAAGCATTGAGGTATTTGTTTTCTCTGTTAGTATCTCACCCTCAAAGTCTTGGTGTGGATGAAAGAGGACATAGGTGAAGCTAAGAAAATATCATTATTCCCATTAGTATTAACACAAAACTTCTTCATATGCTGTTCTCTGGTGCAACACTTCTGCTTTCACTGTTCCCCCATTTTGTAAGGCTGACATTTTAGTCCTCCTTAAGAAAGAGGCTGGGGAAATGTTATTACCTGGTCTCTGCTGGAAGATCTCTCTCACACACACACTCACCCCATTGCAGAGCTGAAGCTAGAGCCAGAGAGGCAGTAGTTACTTACTCCAGAACAGGGAGTGACACCTGGACAGACCATGGAGAGGCTGAGCCAGTACACAGCCATATCATCCTTCTGAAAAGGGAAAAATACAAGTTCCCTGAGCTAGAAATATACTTACAAATGGAATTTTTGGTATTGTATATATCTGAATACATTTTTTTAAAAAAATTATTTTAGAGAAACGTTTACGCTTCAAAGCAAATGACTGAAAATCAATCCATTTCTCAAAGCTTTTGGTATCATGCTCGGTATTTTAGTACTGCTGAAGACAATAATAAGAAAATAAATTATAATAATAATAATAATAATAATAATAATAATAGTAATAATAATAGTAATAATAGAACTTCACTTCATTGTGCTATTGTAGGACACGGCCCATACTAAATGAAAAGACATCCAGGTATAATTTCAACAGGAAAAACAAAGTTCATATAATTAATAACTGGTTTGGATTTCTTCAGACACCAAAGCACTGAAAAATAAGATATTAATGATATGATTGTTTGTAGTATGGAATCAAAAGTATGAAACCAAAACTAGAAGATTCCGCATTACATCTGTTTCTGGGTAGCTTTTCTGTGGTTCTGAAGATACGATATACTACTAGTAACAGTCAGGAAATGACAGAAAATTATTCCTCCCATTCTTGTTAAGAATAGCTCTTAAGTTAAATTTTCCTTTCATTGCTAATGATAATTGCCACATTTTCAAAGAATGATTGAATAGTTGCATTTTAACAGTGTACACACTTAATTGTTTCTGTAAAAAATTAAGAAAACAAAGTGATTGCACCAGAAAGATTAATATGACTGGCTGTTTACCATATTATTGTAGCTAGATTCAGAAAATGTGCAACTAAAGGTAACTAAAAGCACACCTGCTTTTAATGTTACAATGAAATTTTATGCAAGTCAAAATTTGTATTTAGCTATAAATGTAATTGTCTAACACCACCTGCAGCCAAGCCCAAAGTAGTCACTCACCCACTCCCATACCAGCAGGATGTGAAAGATAATTGGAAGGGTAAAAGTTAGGAAACTCAGGGGTTGAGATAAAGATAGTTTGTGCAAAGAAATGCAAAAGACATGCACACAAGCAAAGCAGAAAGAATGAATTTGCTGCTTCCCAAGGGTAGGCAGGTGTTCAGCCATCTCTAGGAGAGCAGGGCCCCATCACATATTACAAGTACTTGGGAAGACAAATCCCATGACCCAAAATGTCCCTCACTTTTTCCTCCTTCCTTCCTCTTTATATACAGAGCATGATGTCATGTGATATAGAATATCCCTTTGGTTAATTTGTGTCACCTGTCCTGGCTGTGTCTCTTCCCAACCTCCCATGCAGCCTCAACTTCCTCACCAGACTGGCAGTGAGAAAAGCAGAAAAGGCCTTGGCTCTTTGTAAGACCTGCACAGCAATAACAAAAACATCTCTGTATTATTCACCCTGTTTTAAGCATGGATCCAAAGCAGTTAATTAAAACCAAAAGAATATGAGTACTGCTGCTGTGAAGGTTAACTCTATGCCATCCAAAATCAGCACAGTAAAGTAACTGCATGGCATTATTTTTGTGTACTTCATTCCTTTAAAAATGAGAAACAGAATAAGCTGAATCTCTCAAGAGAAGGCAAAAATTTCTTGTTTGCTAGGAAGTGATGAGGCTGGGAGAGAGAATACAACAGCTGTGGATATACGAGTCATTACTGCAATAGCAATGGATCTGTAGAGCAAAAGCGGTGGTGATGAAGAGCTCACAACCACACTAAATGAGATATGGAGGGCTTACTTCAAGCATACTCTATTTTGGTCCATGGACTAAAAGCCCATTAACAGTTGGTGTCCATTAGCTGTACTCCAAGGCACACAGCTCCTGATTTAGTTTCCATATGTCTGCCATAAAAAAATGCAGGCACAGTAAGCAAGGACAGAGGCAAAGAGCCACATGAGCATTCACTTCTGTTAAAAATAAAGGGAAAAATACTCTTCCTGGCAGATGGATGGGTAGAGAAAATTACTATAATCGAGGTTTCCTTAGCTTGTTAGTTCTTTCCATCTTCTGGATATCATCTCTATGGGTCAAGAATATGTATTATTGTAAAATTACCTCCTATGTAAGGAGACCTCTGAACAGGATAAGGAGAGGATCAAAGAGTATATTGCCAAGTATAAGGGAATTTCCAATTTTTTGAGACGTGCGTCACCTATAACATAATCCAGATTTATTTTCATTCACACAGTAAAAAGAGAAAAAGTAGAAAAGGTAACATGAAACAGTCATCTCCAGCCTTATACAATTTAGGTGTCTATCTAAATTTTGGGAAAAAATACTCTGAACAATTTCTATAAAATATACTGATCATTATCTGTAGAATTCTATAGATTACTTTGTTTTGGTTAGACAGAAATTGTAACTTTTGTTGCTAATGATAAAGCACTTTTATATCCAAACAGCTTGTAATCTTGCTTCTTCCTAGAGGTATTATAGCAAGTGAAATTTTTTTTTTAAATATTAAAATTCATAATATTCATATTTATGAAAGTTTTCTCTTTCAGTATTTTTGAAGTTTAATAATAATATAGCTCCTAGTTTTTCCTCTATAAATAGCTAAGATTTTCATATAATTATTGCTAGCAGTGCATATGAAATTAAGTTACTTAGTGACTAATCAAAGGTAAAAAAAGAAGATTGACAAAAAGTTGTGATTCATTTGTGTGTAATTCAGAGTATTGTTAACGTTATTAGTGATTTTTGACCTATATATTCCAGACTAGCAATTTAGTTGGATTTTTTACCTCTTCCTCTCCTCTCATTTCAATAACAGGTGCATATGTCCCCTTGGTTACACTGGCACATTTTGTGAACTTGATATAGACAACTGCATTGGAAACCAGTGCTCTCAATATGGACTCTGCCAGGACCACTTGCATAATTACAGCTGCTACTGTGTGCCTGGATATGAAGGACCCTTCTGTGAAGTTGAAGTTAATGAATGCTCAAGTTCACCTTGCAAAAATGGAGCTACTTGTTTGGATTTAAGTGGCCACTTTTCTTGTCATTGTACTGCTGGGTTCAAAGGTAAGTTTTGTTCTTTTGAAGTGCCTTGTATTACAGATGTGATTGTCCCACTCTGTGTAAGCAGTGTTTATGTGGCTGTTTAATTACAATTCTATATAAATATAAATATGCATACATTTTCAATTGTATGATTCACAGGAGTTTTGACTTAATTAGCATTGAAATTCTTACGTTGTCCCTCCTAGGAGGGACAGAGTTGTTTCCCAGCTGACGTTCCTTCCACTAAATGTACAATTCTGAGTATTAGCTTTGATTCTGTGGAGGAAAACACAGATGAAATTCCAAAACACAATTTTAATTGCATTATTTTAATTTCACTGTTATACAGTCTTAGTGTTATGGCTTCAGTCATACACAGGCTGATAAGAACAAATGCTTTAGTACAGAACAGGAAAATGTAAGCTTGAGGAGGAATGAGATCAGAAGTATCATCTCTCTGCATGTATAGAATATATTATATAGAATATAATATTCGAGTGAGCTGTTCAGACTCCCCTTCTATGCACTGGAGGGAAATAGGGCATCTGTCTGTCCTAGACATCTTTTCTAGGAAGAGATGGGCTGTAGATTTCTGCAGTGCATTAGATAAATCCTACACCGCCTGACGCTGTGATTTTTTTCTGTTTTGTGTGAATAATATTAATATTCAGACTACATGTGGGAGATAGAAAATAATTTTTCCTTTCTTCGGTTATGTAATTCTGTGAGAGCTCGCAGATGTCATTGCAAAGTCAGTGTTATTTAACATTAATAGATCATATTGATTAGCAGGAGCACCCAAATAATGGAGGAAAGCAAATGTCACTTTTAAAAAAGGGCAGAAATTAAGTCCTGGAAAAACTTCAAGCAGCCCATTCTTGCCTTGATCCTTTTTAAGGTAATGGAGCAGATAATCCTGGAAATCACAAATAAAAAGAAAATTATCTGGAGAAATCAGCATGGTGTCATCAAGGATTAGTCATACTTGACCAACTTGATAAACTTCCAAAGTGAAATCACTGGCTTGTAGATCAGGGGTGAGCCGTGTTTATTGTCTGCTTTGACATTAGCAAAGCTTCCTGAGTGATCTTTCACAAGATCCTCGTGAAAAAGCTGATGAAGTATAGGCTGGATGAGGAGACAGTGAGGTGAACTGAAAACTGGATTAGTGGCCAAGCCCAGAGTAAGATGTTTGTTTTGGAATCAATCTTTCCAGGAGTAACCAGTGGTGTACTCCAGGAGTCAATAGAGGATCCAGTCCTTTTTAACTTCTTGGTTAGTGATCTGACCAATGGGGCAAAGTGCACCCTCAGAAGGTTTTCAGAGGACACTAAGATGGGAGAGTGGCTGATACACCACAGGATTGTGCTGCCACCCAGAGGGACCAATTCAGGTTTGAGAAATAAGCTGACATTAGCCTCATGAAGATCAACAGGGGGAGGTGTCAAATGCTGCACCTGGGGAGGAATAACTCCATGCATCAGAGGATACCATGAACTGATCAGCTGGTATGCAACTTTGCAGGGAAGAACCTGGGGGGTCTTGGTGGACATCAAGTTGAATGTGAGACAGCAGTGTGCCCTTGTTCACAGAAGGCATATGTCTGGGCTGCATTATGAATTGTTTTTTCAGCAGGTATGGGAAAGTGATGCTTTCCCTCAGAACAGGTAGTGATTCTATACCTGTAGGACTGTGTCAAGTTCTGGACTCCCCAGTAAGAGAGACATGGACACATTGGAGAGAGGTCACTAAGATAATTAAGGAACCAGAGCATTTCTTCTATGAGGAAAAACTTAGGAAGCTGAAAAACTCTTCAGCTTGAAGAAGAAAGGCTCAGAGAGGGATCTTATCAATGTGCATAAATACCTTAAGGGAGGGTGTACAGATGATGGAGCCAGGCTCTTTTCAGCAGTGCTTAGTGACAGAATCAGATGCAGTGGGAACAAAGCGAAACAGATACTACTGTCTGAAAATCAGGAAATACTTTATTACTGTGAGCCTTGCCACAGATTGATCATGGAGCTAATGGAGTCTCTATCTTTGGAGATATTCGAAAGCTATCTGTACATAATTCCATGAAACTGGCTGGAAGTGTTCCTGCTTGAACAGGAGGATTGGACAAAATGACCTTCAGAGGTCATTTCCAACCTCAACCATTCTGTGACTGTTACTGTGAGGACTTGCTTATATAAATGACATAATTGTGTATTACTGGAAATCACTTTAAAAATATTTATTTTTTTTAAACAATTATCAAATTAATGTTTTTTTAATTGCACATTATATAATGGAATTTCCATAGAAACAAATTTAAAGAAAAAAGAAATGTCAAAATATTACCCATTAGGTGTAAGTCATTACCACATGTACTGAATATATTTTCTGATTTTTCAGAGTATAAACCACAAACAATTAATAAAAGGCTGTTTAAACTTAGAAAAATGTTATCACTACCCTAGCAATTACATTTTGTAGTCTCTGAGGGTTTATGATCCTGGGATATTTCCCAGTAAAAACGAGATTTTAAGTTCAGCCATAACTGCGTGTTATGAATCAGTGATTTGTATCTCTGTGTACAACTAAACGCCCCAAATTAATTCTTATCTCATTTCTGTGTGTTTGTTATGTTGTTTCTCTGTAATTTAGCTTTTTAACAAATCCAAATGTACTCCATTTTTCTTCATAAATAGTAAATTCACTTTCAGATGAAATATCAAAATACCCTCCACTGCCTATAAGAGAATTTCAAAGTGTCAAACTTGGAAGTTTGCAGTATGTTTTTGAAAAAATAAATTAATAACTTTAAAACTTTTTTAAGCTTTTGGTCATGTGGTGACCCTCTATAATGCCATCATCTGGTTCAGTCCTTCTAATGCAGCATAATGCTTCAGAGTCTTGTTCACATTCAGATTAATTCTTTGTCTATCCTTTCTCCCATATTTTTGTGTTAATTCTATCTCAATACATCAATGTTCAACATCAAATAATTCCAACTTTCATGATGACTGGTATATCTAAATAAATAGTACTCTGTTTATGTCTTGTTTAAAGGAAGCCCTTCTTGGAATAATTGGGAAAAAAAAAAAAACCTTATTTATTTAAACATATCTTTCATTAGAACTCTTTTCTGTTTAGGTGCCCACAAAAATGTGAAGGCGATGACTGAGAACTTTCAGAAACAGATAGGCAATTTTGCCTCGTTTTCTCTTGAGGCTTTGTATCTATATAATATTGATTGTAGAGTTAAGATTTGGGAAATTTCTTCATTCTGAATATGTACTGTACCCTATATAGCAAAATATGGTCCATGATCATTTCACCTGTGTGTAGCTAATAACAGTATTAAAGCTCATCACTCATGTAGGCCTCACAGTGACTTTTTGAGTTTGACATTCATATATTCTATATGCCAGACTCTCCAGCATTCTCCTTTTTGCCCAAAAAGAGAAAAATGGAATTTGGGCTTTTTAAAATAATTCCATTTCTTAAAATTTCTGGGCTTCGTTTTTACTTTTTTATTCCACAAATACACAGGAGAAGTCCATGTGATATCTGCAGTCTGAGCAAATATTAAGTGTTTGTATTTTCAGTACATTATTAATTGGTTTTACATTCGTTGGATGTTTTTAAATAGTTTTCCCCTTCTGTAAGAGGTGTGAATGCATTCAGGTAAAAGCATCCTTCATGTATTCAAGTAAAACAAATCTCGAAGGAAAATACTCAAAGTTTTATGAAAGCCAATCCTTTTTGACACAAGTAAGTTTAAGAAGACTTAATCCCTTATACAAATCAAGTCTAGAACAGCTGATGAACACCCTAACACATTATGAAGGTTGAACCTGTTTACAGGGAGCAGCAAAATCAAGGCTGCTCCATGAGAGGTATCACAAACTAGAATCCAAGTTTAACCTCAATGCAGCATTGCCATCACTGAGCCAGGCACAGTTCTGCAGCATCTAAACAGGGAAGTCAGAGCCATTGTCTGGTAACAGGGTCCCTGACAAGCCCCAGATAGCACAAGCAATGGACCAGATCCAGGGTCCAGCTAGAGGAGCAAGCTAGAAGCAGCAGGAGATAGAACCAGACACAAATCTGCATTGTACATACAAGTGATCCATCCAAAAAGAAGGAAAAACAAACCCTTTTAAAATCACTTTTGAGACAGGGAGAGAGGCAGGATTGGAAACTACAACATCTACAGAATAGTCCAGGCTAGATCAGGGTGCCCACAGCTGAACTCATTGACAATGGGCAGGGTGTGTAGGAAGGACCTTTGTGGGTCTGCTTTAGTCAATTTGGGTATATCAGTGCTCTCAGGGCTCTGATAGCTGCTTTATAGGAATTGCCAGAAGCAGAGTCATCTGGAAAAATGAAATCATTAGTTTGGCTGACAAAGGAAGGCAATTGGATTTATTTTTTTCCCACACGCATTCTGCATTTGAAACATCTGCTTCCTTTTCCATTCATAGAGTTCCTATCTTGACAGGACTGGGCCATCCAGGCAGCACAGCTCATATTTGCTCCCACACTTCCACTGCACATCAAGGCTGGGCTGAGTTTGCAGCTCAGGGCATTGCAGCCTTTTCAGGGGCTCTGGCTGGCTCTTTTGGCTAGGGAAGATTGATTATTGCTGGCACATTGTGCCAGTGCAGCCTGTCAGATGTACAGTGTAATCCCATGGAAATAGATGAACTGGGCTCTGGAGAGTTTACATTAGGAGAGTCACAGACTTTCTCTGAGTTAAAATAAAACTCTCTCATGGAAGCTAAGAGTATGGAGTGGTTTGACACATCATATAAATAGTTTTCAATCTGTCATTCATAGGCATTCACAGAAAGGATTATACCTCTATATGAGGTAAATAAAAATTAGATTTGTTTCAGATTTTTAACTACTACAATATCTAACACAGAAAAGACCCCCAAAAAAATTTAAAAATTACCAAGTGTATAGAACAACAAACTTGAGAAAAAGAAATGTCTGTCATGTTCACCGAAGTCTCACCTGGACTGTCTGTACTTCTTTTTTATAACTGCATTTTCAGCAAAGTCAGCAGAAGCATTACTCAGCTTAGTGCATCTCTTATCTAACAGAATAGGTTATGTTGCTTAGCAAGTAACAAAATTAAACAATTCATTATCAGGTACATGACTGGAATGCTTTACAATTATACATATTTTATAAAATGGTGGACAGTAAGACAGTGAAGACAATGTTGTTGTGAAGACAATCCTCAAACATACTGTTAATATTTTGACTACTTTTTGAACTTTATAAAACCCTTGTGGTTTGCTTTTTCCTTTTTACTTTTAATAGTACTTCATTACATTTATATTAAGCAGAATTTTACATCATTTGCTTTTTAACTTGATCTTGGAATAGAAAGATTAATTTTGTGTCATGAATATCTCCTCAAGTGAGGAGTTTTACTTCAAAAAATGTTCTTACACATCCTTTTCTTAGTTGTGGTCATTCTGTGTGCCTTTACGTTGTCAAACTTTATATTTCATTCTGCCAATAAAACAAAAGTTTCCACAAACATTATTTAAAAGAAAATTTGTATTTTGATCTTTTTTGCATATTTTTTGTGATTCAGGCAGAAATGGTATAGTGGTAGTGGCACTTAGTAAGAGATACTTTAAATATAATGTGTATTACATTAAGAAAATAAGCTCCCAAATTATTTCAGTTTAATTCTAATTTCTGGATTAATTTCAGACATTTATTCTAATGTCTGAATATTATATTTGAGAACAGTTTGAAATTAAACTTCTTTCAATATGAAAGAACCCCTCAGTTTTGTGGATATTCTACAAAGTCTAACAATAATTTGGTAAGTTCAGATAAAGTGCAGTTAACGTCTTTAAGTTAAGCAGAAAAAAGATATTCAAATTTTGAAAGGTAGAAATTTTCAATCTAGTGATCTTACCAAGTTGCACTTCTGAAGGTAAGGAATATTCAATGAGACTTCATCCATTAGACTTATGAAACTTACATTTTTTGTCTTCTTTCATCTGGTTATATTTATCTGAGAACTTGAGAGTCCCTCCATTTGCTAAAATACCATGACTATGTTAAAGACATTAAGTGATATCAGTAACACTGGAGGAAGATGAAATATCTTTGCTAATATTTTTAGCATTTTCCTTCTCAGGTCCTCGTGTTCTTCTAAACATCTTTGTGCTCCTGCAGAATAATGTCTTGTGTATCATCAATGTGCCAGTAGAAAATGTTGCTGTTAAACATCAGGCAATGCAATTTGAAAAAGTGACAGATTTTCCTGTAATTGTCTGTTATATATTTGAGAACACTGAAATGTTTTGCAGCATAAAATATTCTATAGTGTTAATAGAAGTAGACTTGGCTCCTGGTAATTTTTAACAATCTTTTTGTACTTTAGATTGGTGATATGATGCCTTTAAAGTGTATAGGAACTCAGACCTTAAGTTATGATTTATTAAATAGCTAATTAAATATTATGTTTTTCTAGTAATTATGTTTGGGTGTGTTGTATTAATTTTGACCTTAAAAGCATAAACAAAAAACCCAATTCATATTAACATACTTTGATGTTGAATGTAATTTGTAGCAAATTAGCAATTTTTATCTGACTTTCAAAGTAGGTTCTCATCATACATTTTAAATATGTAGTTGAGAGGAACTGCATACTGAAAACAAAATAGGCTTCTCTGTATCTGTCCAGCTTTTTTCATGTCTCGAATACTCAGAAATTATGGTCTCACAGTAGCTTCATAGGTTCTTTAATTCTCTCTGAAATATTTTAAAATACTGCCCATATATTACCTTTTTACTCTGAGAATATGAATTCCTAAATTCCCCCTTGCATGTTATCTTGCATATCATCAGTATATGAGGATGATCTCATTCTATTATTTCCCTTGAAAGTGCATTTAACCTTTAACAATTTGAGAGAGGTGAAAGAATCTGTTTCAAGGAGTTTTTCTAGTACATGCTTCAGCTTGCCTATGGCTTGTGGCCAGATAATTTACTTCTGCAGGAAACTCTGTGCTATTTGTGCTACTCTCCACCTGCCTATCCAGAGGAAGAGAACAGATGTCAGTGCATTTTTATTTATCTCCCTCAAAGAGACCCACCATAATCAGGGATCTGAACTGGAAAGCATAAGGAATGAAAAATACCAGAATTAGATCAACAAGTGCTATTACCTTATCAGCAGTTCAAAGAAAATTCTTCAAAAAAATTAAAGAACTTAGAAATTAATTTATATGCTTGCCAATCCTTGCTGTAATGCTCACTGGTGCCATGGCATATGTTAGACAGTATCAGCAGCTGCTCTTAGCAGAAAGCTTTTTAGTTTACTGAGTTACCTGAACTCTCCCTGGACTATGCTTTTTCTACTGTTTTTCATCCATATATCATCAAATCTTATGGAAAATGCAGAGAATGTTTAGAGGCAGAAAAAAAAATCTCAATAGGAGCCCTTCTATCACAAGTTTATGTGTGGAAGAGAATCTTGGTGCTTCACTTCTCCAATGGCAACATTTTTGTATCTAGTAGATACGGGTTTTGAAAGCCAAGAGTCTTAGTTCATATGATTCTATGAAAGGGCATGTAGGTGTGCTGCAGAGGAGAGACCAAATTATTTTCACTATGCAAAGAATTCAGAGGTATATCAGAATTTGTTTTCTTTTTATTTTCTGCTATAAGATACAAGAAATCTCAGCATGCTTTCCACATCTCTGATTTGTTATAACTACTGAACATGATTTACCTCCATATTCCTATGTCTGGATGTAGTGGGTTGACCCTGGCTAGACACCAGGCACCCACCAAATCCTCTCTGTCATTCCCCTCTGCAACTGAACAGGGGAGAGATATAACAAAGGGTTCATGGGTTGAGACAAGAAGAGATCACTCACCAAATACCATCACAGGCAAAACAGTCTAGAATTGGAGATATTAATGGAATTTATTACTAATAAAATCAGAGTGGGATAATGAGAAGTAAAATAAGACCTTTAAAAACACCTTCCTAACTCTAGCTGCTCCCAGCCAACAGCACAGGGAGACAGGGAATAAGGTTATGGTCAGTTCATCATCTGTGGCTTCTCCCGCTGCTCAGGAAGAGGAATCCTTTCCCTGCTCCATCATGGGGTCCTTCCAACAAGAAATAGTTCTCTATGAACTTCTCCAACTTGAGTCCCTCCCATGGGAAATAGTTTCCCACAAACTACTTCACAATGTGTTCTTCTTCCATGGTGTGCAGTCCTTCAAGGACAGGATGCTCAACATGGTCCCCCACATAGTGCTGAGTCCTACCAAGAGTCCTGTTCCCACGTGGGATCCAGGGGTCTGCAGGTCTCTGCCAAGAGCCCGTTCCAGCATGGACCTCCCTCAGGTTCCCGCTTCCTCTCAAGCATCCACCTGCTCTGGCATGGATCTCTCCAGGTTGCAGGTGGATTTCTACATTCCTGTTGCCCTCCATGGGCTGCAGGGGCACAGCTGCCTCACCATGGGCTGCACCACGGGCTGCAGGGGAATCTGAGCTCTGGCACCTGGAGCACCTCCTGCCCTTCCCTCTGCACTGAACTTAGTGTCTGCAAAGCTGTTCCTCTCACATATTCTCACTCAGCTGTTCTCTGGCTGCAGTTTCACCTGCATGATAACTATTTTTATTTCTTCTTAAATGTGTTATCATAGAGGTGTTTCCACTATATCTGATTGGTCCACCCAGCCTTAGCCAGCAGCATGTCCATCTTGGACTTGGCTGGTATTGGCTTTTTTGGACATAGAGGAAGCTTCTGGCATATTCTCACAGAAGCCACCCCTGTGCTCCTCCTTCTACCAAAATCTGGCCACACTAACACAATACACTGGAAATAGCTTTTTCTGTTGCATATCAAAGCAATCCCTTTCGTAAATTACAAATCTACATTTCATTATACTTCCTAGCTTTGCTCTCTATTATTTTATCCCCTTTTATCTGCATATTGCCTCATTAAATGTTCTTTAGTGATTTGTTCTTCCTCCTCCTTTGTATTACATGGATGAAGAGAAATGTCCAATATTGCAGTACTGACAACTTGCTGTAGAACATAGGCTGAGCTGTTCTATTACACATAAATGTCTGTAAATTAGTGTTGGCCTGATTTTCATATGCAATGATATTTCAAAATTCTGTTTCAAAGGTGTCAGAGAGCAAAATGAAAAAAAAATTATTGACAAAACTAACTGGAAAAAATTGCTTGAATGCTGTAGATTTCTACACTGGAAAAAAGAAAACTTCAGGGTTATGTGTAACCTCAGGAGGAAAGCTCTCTATTTACTTGGTTGTAATGCTTCCAACTTTGTCAAAATGGACTTCCCTGTAACCAATGAAGCAGAAAAATTCATGACACACAGGGAGTCTATCAACATTCCTTTGTAGGCAGTGTACCATGGCCAGTGGGGTCACCACTTAGACTGTGACAATCCCATAGAATTTTTCATCACAAATATATCTCTATGATTTGAACATGTCAGCGTATGTCCTTTTTCCCCCCTTTTTTTAATTCAAATTTTTAGGAGAAACATGTTCTGTTCTCATCAGTGAGTGTCAAGACAGACCCTGTTGGAATGGAGGAACATGTGAAGAGGACTTAAGTGGCTTCAAATGCAATTGCCCCTTTGGTAAGCATTTATACCTTTTATATAATTGCTACATTGGCACAGTATGGGAGTCTCACATTTGCTACTCAAGTGTTATAAAGTTTTGTACAATGCAAGCATTCTGCTTGCATTTTGAAATGTACGGAACTAGTTATTTAGACTAATAAAAAGATTTTTTTTCTCGAATTTGATGTAAGAAATTGTTATAAATTATAGACTACCTAGATAAAAACGTACTTGTAGTACTGGAACATATTAGGAAGGAAATATGACAGAACTGAAGATTTTAAATTACTTATTGTATATTTGTATAGACACCTTACAGCAACACATTCTTCAAAAAATGTAGTGTTTACGCAGCAAAATGTTGAAATTTAGAAAATGTAAAACCCCAATCTTTCAAATCCTATTCCGCTGGTCCTAAAGAACTGAACATTGCTCTAAAGTTTATATGACCTCCATCTGGTTGCCTGATCTTCATGGCATCTAAAATGTCCTGAAGTATCCAAAGTATTGTATAAGGATGGAAGATATGCTAGGGGATATAAGGGACATCTAAGATACATCAGGCCAGGTGGCAAGTGAACAAAGAACAACACAAAAAGACCAAACAAAATTAGGGAGATACTGAAGATTTTGCTTTTCTAATTACCTATACATTGCTGAATTTGACATTTTACATGTCATTTTGTGTTGACTAAGAAAACGTAGAAAAGAGTAAAAGAGTGGGTTAGAAATTCCTAGCCTTAGAAATTGCTGTGACCAAAAAAGCCTGGGTACAAATTTTGCAACTTGAAAGTTCATTCATAAATATTGACAATAAATTACTGATAAATTCTAAAATGTTTTTTGTTTTGATATGTGCATTTATAAGCTCATGGTTACTATGGAAAATAAAGTCTAGAAAACTAATTTTACACAGTTTTGGGCTAAGAGGTAGTATGGTGTTTTGAAGATAAATTGATGGCGATCGGTAAAGCCTGGAAATATACTGAAATACAGGTCTCCAGTGAACCATCTCAACAACAACTTATTTTAAGACAACTTTAATGTATTTAATAACATAAGATCCTTAAATGCCTTATGGTTGGTATCTGTCGAATTGGGAACTGAAGACAATACTGAGTTATATCTTCAAAGATAAGGTGAAGCTTTCAAGTGTGTTGCTTCACTGAGACAAGTGTAAACCTGTCAGGTGTTTGACTGACTAAAGGCTGTTGCAAAACATCAACACAAACATTATCTCCTTTGTTCTTCTGAGATGGAGATTATCAGATTCAGTGCACCACTTCCCTATCATGTGTTTGACTCCTGTTGGTGCTCACCTAAACTTTTATCTACAGTGGATTTTAAACAGAAGCATCCTGCACATCTTTCTTTCTACAGATCTAAAAGACCTCTTTCATACAGCAGAATGCACGTCAGTGGCAGCAGACAAAATTGTTGTGGCCTTCTATTAGTAGTAGTCTGTGCCTCTTTAAAGAAAAGCCAGTCACTTTGTAAAAGTTTCCTTACCCAATTAATTTTTATTACCATTCCCTGTGTGTTTGTGTCATCTGGAACAATGAAGTTTATGTAATGGACATATATACTAAGATTATGAATTTCATTCTAGTGACTCTAAAAAAAATGCTGTGTATAGCAGTGGTTCATCATCATCATCAGTGAAGTGATCAAAACACCTCATAGTGAACCAGGGGTC
Source organism: Sitta carolinensis (assembly GCA_032173965.1). Classification (NCBI taxonomy): domain Eukaryota; kingdom Metazoa; phylum Chordata; class Aves; order Passeriformes; family Sittidae; genus Sitta; species Sitta carolinensis. The sequence goes on along the minus strand of JAVUNC010000004.1, from coordinate 26,753,865 downwards.
ATCTGTAGAAATGATCAGTTATTTCTGAAAAGAGTTAAAACTTGCTGTATCACAATTTGCAGCTACATTATTACTATAATACCAAACTGAATTAGAAAAGGGAAAAAATATGTTCTGATGTGAATACCTAACAGGGAGCTAAAAAGAGGAGAATTTTAATCTAAATGTGATACACATTCCATTTGTGCCCTTGGCTAAGTTAGTTAATATCCCAGTTCATATTCTCTAGGTGAAGGTGCAAATAAACAAATGTAATCATCTTGCAAATACATTGGTATGATTAAATAATGTCTGTAAATTGCCTGAAATCACAAGTAGCTATGTTACTGGCTATTTTTTGGCTATTTGTTACTGCTAGCTCAGTTCTAACGAGAGTATCACTTCAAAAGATAACACAGCTGACTTTAGCTAATCTTTAAGTGAAAAGTGACAATTTATCCCTTCATACTTTCATTGACAGCCAGTGTCCTGCTGGATTTCTGGAAAAAAATAAGTTTTGCTTATCAGAGAAACTGTAGTTGCTGGCTTTTTAGCAAGTAAGCAATAGTAAGTAAATAAAAATTAAAAATATTGAATAAATCACATGTATTCAATAGCAATAGACAAGGGAACACAGAGAATTTGGATATGCCCTAATGATAAACTTCTTGTAAATGAAAAAACTTGTATCTGTAACTGACTGACTAGACGAATAAAAATATTGTTCCTTGGGTGGGTAGCTGTTTTCTTTGCACTTTTCTGCTTTGTCTCTGTTGCCTAAAATAGTATCTGAACCTTATTTTAGGAGTATAATGATGTCTTTTAAAATCTGACCTTTCAATATCAAATATGCTACAAAAAACGAATACAAAGACCTTTCCTCTGTCTTCAGTGGAGGTTTTATTTCTAATTTTATTTGGATTATTTTTATATGAGTAATAGTAACTCTATTTTACTGCATAAATCTTAAGATAACTTTGTTCGGCAAGAAATATATCAATATATCTGCCATGTCAAAAGTGAGCAGCATTGTTTTTTACCTTTGACTAAAAATTCAGGGGTTACCGCAGTTAGGAGTTGTATACATTAAAATTAATTTAATATTTTTTTTTTCAAATTATGGCATAACAGCATAGTCATTTATTTGAATATAAGAGAGCATAAGTCCTCTTAAAGTACAATTTAGAAGGAAAGGATTAATTTATTTTTAGGGTCTTTTTTCAGAAACATTAATACTAAGCTAAGAGAGGTGTGGAAAGACTCCCAAAGAGCTTTGCATTAGCAATGGATGAAGATAGTTTAGCTAGTGATCTTGACATGGCTTAATAATGAAGAGATGCTGTATGATAGTAAACAGAATAATCCTATATGTATTGAAAGGAAAGAATGATTTGTATCTTTTATCTTAGAATTTCAATGCAAAGTAGATGTAAGACTAGAACTTTTTTTTATCAAGATATATATTTTTCCAAAAGCTCATCTGGTTACACATGGTATGCAGTGTTCATCTGGAAAATGTATAACTGGCCCAATGAGAACATGAAAAATGTAAGGCAGTACTGTGTGCTGTAGATATTTGGTTGTATCTGAAGAAAGCAAGCTGATTAGCTTGATTAACGAACAAGGTTCATTAACTCAACAAGATTATTATGGTAATACTTACGCTGCTTCTGATAAGTAGTATCTTTCAGATACTGTGTCTTTATAAAGTAAAGTGTTTAAGAAATGCAGGCCAAGTAGCATATTGCATTTGGGTGAAGTTAAATTAAATTGTCAGAGAATATTCATAATATGATAAAACTGGTTTTGATTGAGACTTGTGGTCCTTTAGTTTTATTTAAAGAGCTTAAAGTGGGAAAAGCACATAGAATGTGCAAATTGACCTGTGCCATATTAAAGTAATCATCAATCTGATATATTTATGTCTGCATGAACTTTCAAAGACAGTTTTTTTCTTCTACAGAGTTACCCAGATCTACCCCAAATGCTTCTTCAGCCTATACAGTCCGTTAAAATGACCCTAAAATTGTATGTTTTTCATTTAAGTTTTCAAATTTACATATAGAGTTGATTCATCCTTGAGAAGAACAATCATTTTTTCTTGTTATTAAATCAGAACTTCATATATTAAACAAGTTTAAAATACACACATTTAATTGTATGAGCTCATTTTATGAAAATATATCTTATGCTTTATTAGTTACTTTGAAGTAGTTCAATTTTTAATATGTGGTCAATTTTAATATACAAACCGTTATTTTTATATAACAAATCTCACTTCAGCAGCTTTAAAAATAATCCATTGAAATTCTCTGCCATACAGCTGAGACCTTTCTTAGATATTATTCCAGTAGTCCATCCTGCTGTTGATAAGATATTGTCACTAAATAGGATGAAGTCATTTAATCATACAGATCATTAATTCACATAAATGTAACTCAGCATTGCTGGAAACCTGAAATGACTAGAGTCAAGTTTTAAAGGTAGATAACTAGACAGAATCCTTTCCATGTAAGCAATTTGGGTTGATGTTTGGGGGGGGGGGGGGGTTGTTGTTTTTTGGTTTTTTTGGGTTTTTAGGGGGAGAATTTTTTGTTGTTGTTTTAGGTTGGTTTTGGTTTTATTCCTTATGATTTTTTTTTTTATAATTTCCCTGTACTATATTCTAATTTTATTAACACAACTTAGGAAGCCTGTGCATCAAAAGGTATGGGTTACTTTAAGTAATGGACTCTTCAGGACTCTACTTTTGTGAATTTTTGTGACAGAGCATGATCTCTATTTTTGCGCCTCAAGATAAGAGAGAGTAATACACAGATAGATCAAATAGAATCAGACAATATCTTTAGATAGATTGCATGAAGTCATTACCTAGGTCCTTTTCTCTCTGGGTTAGAGATATGGGTGGCTTTCAGGTGAACATTGTAAACATTTTCTGAAGCTGACAGGAAAGTAATTGTGTAATAATATAACTCGGGGTTGCTGCTATATACTGATGACCTTGTACAGGAGATTTTACAAGCATTATTTCTGAACTGTAGGCAGATCAGGTCAAGTTTAACATATTTTAGATTTTGCTTTGTTCCTCACTATCCTACTCTAGGTTTTATTGGCAATTAATTAAATACATTTTCTCCAAGTTGAGTTTATTTTTCCCATAATCTCACTAGTAGGTGATCTCGCTGTCTTTATCTCAACCAATGAGACATTTAATCTAATTTTCTCTCCCCATCCTGCTGAGGAGAGGAGTAAGAAAGTTGCTAGCTGGATAGAAATCTGGAAGCCATCCAAGGTGAATCCATCACATACCCACAAGCATCAGTGTTGTGAATCAGCAGATTATAAGAAAAAGAAAAGTAAAAATAGGAACCTTTATTATTTTAGCCTCCTCTAGTCTCTCTTTCAAGAAAGGATGAAGTTTGTAGAAAGAAAGTTCTAAAATATTTAAATTCAGATTATTCATTGATGCAAGTAACATAAGGAAATTTTTGATAAATAAGATTCTTGAAATATAGGGAATGCACTGTAATGATAAGTCCTATAATCAGGGTGGAAAGGCTCTAAATAAACTTCTGCTCAGTACTGTGATAGAGCCAAGTACTGCACCTACAACAGCTATGTGTGGAAGATGGCACTGGTAAAGCAAGGTATTCCAAGAATTCTGAAACCTTTGCTCCAACACAGCAAGGCATCTTGTGTTGTTAAATAATATCATCTGATGTTTTTCATCAATTTTACTGTAAGAAACTCCAGCCTCTTTCCTTGGAGCAGAGAAAACCTTCAGTCATTATCAAAAATACTGAGGAAAATGATAGGCGCTGTCGCTTGCCATCACTTGCTGTCACCATGTGATCTTTATCATGAAAAACATAAGGACTGATCAGTATTGATTAATATGTATTCTGAATTCTGAGTAATAAAAGTGCAACCTAATGCCATCTGCAGCAATGGAAGCAATGGCTGAGGAAATTTAAAGGATGATATATATGCAGCTACTGTCTGATACTTAGTTTAATATGTGATGTTGGAACTAACATGTTGTTGGCTCAATACAGAGAGAATGTAATTCTCCACACAGAAGATTCTCCACATCAGAAAATTGAAGGGCAGATAACTGATGAGAAAGTCCTAAAGGACCTGTGTTGTGCTCCAACCTTTGTTAAGATTAATGTGTCCAGAAAACTTTTTGCCTATCAGTGAACCAGCATGTTTAGCAGGGAAAAAAGTATCCATGGAGACTCTTAGATCAGCTCTTGTTCCAAGAAATAATGTACATTCTCAAACCGTGGATTCATTCCCTTTATGTTTTACTGCCTTGTATTTTCTTTGTACATTCTTTTTTTTCTGTGGCTCAGTCTTCAGATCATTTTTATTAGTACCTGGTGGTATTTTTCATTTTGGATATTTACATTACTCATTGAAACACTGTTAATTCCTTGGGTTTTCTTTTAAATTTGTTTTATATTGCTTCCTTCTTGTTGTTTACTGGAGATGTACCACTTGTCACCCTTTCCATTCTGCTTCCTTTCATATTTTACCTTTTTTTTGTCTATGAAAACTAATGTTTATAAACTTGTATTTGTTACAGGTATGCTCAGAAAGACTATTTAAACTTCTGTTTCTTCCAGACAGGCTAGTTAGCAAGAATTTTTCTTGTTTGAGTACTTGTGTTCCTTTTCTGGTTAACCTGCTACTTGCTTATTTTACAAGTTTTAATTTAAAATATTTTTTATTTTAAATTACTTTTATAGATTACTTCTGTTAGTTGAACTTTTCAGTTCACCTGTTTTATACATGTAGGATAAATATTTTAAGTATTTAAAGTTTGGTGAGACTATTTTCACAGATTTACTTCTTCCTTTAGTTCACTTGAGGCAAAATATTGTGTAGAGTGTCATGATTGCCTTTTATAGAGGGAATGACTCACTGTTAGACTCACCTTTTCTTTCAGTCCTTCAGCTAGATGAGAGTAGGAGTAACTGGAAATTTTCATTTTTATATGTTTCAGTATACATGAATATGCCATTAGTCTTTTCTTCACATCTGGAACGTTCTTAAGAGAAAACCTTATTCTGAAAAAAATCCAAATCATGAATGATTTCAGGAAGATTAATTTATTAAAATAACATAAAGAATAAGCATCAGCTGAATAAAATTGTAGTAACAAATATTTCTAACCCAACTGTTTCCATGACAACCTCCCTTCTTAGGTTTCAAAAAACATTTCTGCATTACTCCTGTGCTACTCATCCTTTTTGTTGTATGTTATTTAAATTGGTATATTTTTTCCATTTTATTCATGTAGAATATTGGATGAGACACGTGACAGAAAATATTGCTCTATAGTTCTATACTATTTTATTCTATAATAGTGTCATGATGCCTGATTTATATTAGGAGCATTTATATAACATGCTTTCTTCATGTTGTTTTCATTTTCAGTGTTAATATTATCCAGAGGGTTTGTTTATTTGTTTGTTTGCTTGCTTGTTTGTTTGAAGGGCAATCCTCATTGTTGCAAACAAAACAGGAAATAGTTGGATATATTATGGTTTAATTTCCCTATTTTTGAGTTGCATAGACAACATCAATACAGATGAGATGAACATTTTGCTAGAGTACCAGTCTTTTGTATCAGAATTTAAACTGGGAGAGGTTGCATTCAGAAAACAAAGTTTTAGTCAGCATAAGATAGATGAGATGAGATTAATACCAACTGATGTGATTTACTCTGTGACTAAAGAAACTGCAGTAAAAGTGGGTGGAGGTCTCTTTAGCATTATTCTCATGACATTCTTTCATCTTTACAGATTTATTTTGGAGTTTTTTTAATTCACAAAATTTTCTTCTATTTGTTCTTTGCATTATACCTTTAAGATTCTTAAAACAAATCATCCATTTTAATAAAGAGTAATGTTATGCTTTAATGCACTGTCTGGATCTGAAAGGGACAAGTGGAAAATGCGTATGTATTATAAATAAATGAGAATAATCAGAAAAATAGCATGAAGGATGATATGTGTAGCAGGATGATAAGGGCAGAATTGCAGTCTGTATGAACAGTGAAAATTAGCTGTAATAAGGCACAATTAAAAAGTTCAATAAAATGAAACCTCACAAAAGCTACCATGCAATTTTATTATGTTCAACATAATTAAAAGTCCTTTTTAGAGGATAACTCAGGACTGAAATGGTGAAGCTACTGCCCAAATTGTTGAAGCACACTCTGAGACAAACTGCACCCTTTCTGCATAGTTATGACTTCATCAATGAAAAATAAATAAATTAATAGCATTGTTTTACTCCAGCCACCTTATAGTCTAGACTGACCACACTATTAATCTGTTGATGCATCCAACCTTCATCAGCAGTCCTCAAATCAGGTACTCAGTCCAAACAGAACTAGGAAGTCCTAAGACCAGATTCACAGTTCAGTTTAAAAACAGTAAAGCAATGCCAATGTAATTAGCAATGACATAAAGGTCACCAATGATCAATTTTGCATAACTGTTTCTTAGGAAAGAAACACCTGCACAACTCAGTGGAGTTTACTACAGTGTTATGTATCAAATGTTGTAGCAGCTTTACCCATGATCCTAGTTAGGATCAAATTTAATGATGATCTACATGGTTAAATTTGGATCCCTTTCCAAGGTTAATTGATCCTTCAACAAAATATTTTAATTTCCTCTAATTCTGGAACTTTATGTCAGCTACTCTTCTGTATGTCTTTTCTTAATTATAGCCTGTACACTTGAGATGACCTCTTCATCTATTCACCCTGTGCCTGGGTATATTTTTTCTTTGGTGCAGACATTTTTATAAACCTAGTATCTGCACAGAATCATAGAATTTTTTTTTAATTGGAAGAGATTTTAAAGGTCCTTTAGTAACAGCACTCCTGCAGAGACACCTTCCAGTGGACCAAGATTTTTAACCCAACCCAGCCTTGAACATCTCCAGGGATGAGGTATTCACAACTTCTAAGGAAAACCTGTTCCAGTGCCTCACCACCCTTACAGTAAAGATTTTTTTCCTAATATGTAAATTAAATCTGCCCTCTTTCCATTTGAAACCTTTGTGCCTTGTCTTTGTTACTATCCACCTGTAGAAAAAGTCCCTCTGCCTTGTTTTCATAAACCCCCCTTCAGGTGCTAGAACCCATTCCCACCTTGTCCTCTCAATACACACCCTCACACTCCAAGTCCTTTTCTGTTCTTTCTGTCCTGTTTTTGCAAACCTTGCCAAAAATCTGCCAAACCACCGCCCAGCTTGTATTTGTGTTTGGAGTTGCCTTTTCCCAGGTGTGGAATCTTGCATTTTGTATTTTTAACTGCCTCTCAAACCTGTCAATGTCCCTCTGGATGTCATCCCTACCCTGCAGTGTCTCAGCTGCACCACACGGATTGGTGTAGTCAGCAAAGCAGCCCGAGGTTTTACTCAGTTCCATTGTCCTAGTGCCAACAAAGACATTAAACAATGGCATTAAACAGTGCTGGTCCAAATAGTGATCCCTGAGAAATGCCATTTGTCACTAACCTCAACTTGGACATTGAGCCATTGACTGCATCTTACTGACATTTTTATTAAATAAGTTCAATATAAACTTTCTTGGTTACATATGTAGTTTCAGTTTCATCTTTGCAGATTTCTTATGGTATCTATGTAAACTGGATGCATATCTATGATATGTATTCAATTCACATATCAAAGATCAAACCACATTTGGATAAACAAAAAACTCATTTTAAAATATACACATAATATCTCTCTAGCTGCCTATTATTAATATATATTTATGACTGTTCATGTAGGTAATCGAAATTGCTTATGGAAATTTATTTGATCTAACAAACATCATAGATTGATGAAGAAGGTCTGTATGTACTTTCTCAGGAAACATTTAAATAGAAAGTTCACTGAATGTTATCCTTTCTATAGATGATGAATTTTTCTCATCAAGAAACTTTATGAAACGTTTAATTAAATTCCATGTAAACTTATTTACCCTGCACATAATTTTCTTTTGTCTTCCTTATTTTTTTTAATTGAATGAGAAATATATTCTTATTTAACTGAATGTGGTTGTTAAACCATGCTGTACTTCGTGGGAATATGTCATCACTGTATTCTGTGCCTTGTTTTAGTAGCATTTATTACACTCCTATATGTTAGTGGAGCCTTGCCATGTGTGTTTTGCTTCTTTACTGTTTATGAATTGAAATTGATAAAAAGACTGGGAAAAGGTACTTATCTTTGTAGATAAAATATATCCTTGTAGACCAATTTTGAAAGACAAATTTATCACTGATGGGTACTGTCACACAATGAAATAGTAATCCATTGTGGTTAGCAGTGCAGAAGACCTGTTTGAAGTTCCAGTCTGCCTTCAGACCTAGGCATGGTTATTCTCTCCCGTCTATTTTGCATAAAGTGTGGTTAGACAGGAAATTGGATATCTGGTTACTCTTTCTACTTGCTAGGCAGGAATCTGGCCCATAACCAATCTGCAAGTAGACCCTGAAAGGATTCAGCAGCTTTCTTCCTTAATTTTGTATCTCAGACTGTGCCAACTGGGTCAGCTGGACTTTCAGAGAATAAAAAAGCATGCTTTGACAGCTGGATGGGGAGTCTGTACATCAACCCGGAGAGAAATAGAGCACAGTACAGATTGCACATGATTCCAAGAGAATTATTTAGCTTTGCTAACTGGGATTTAGTTAAACTTTAGTTGAACTTCTTGGTCAAATTCAAGTTTCTTTTTTTAAAGCAAGTTGTTTTAGCTTCCTCTTTATGAAATTCACTTTTGTATCATCCAAAATTTTACTTTTTTAAAAATTTCGGTTGGTTTTAGCTGGTATTGAGTTTATGTTCCTCATAGCACTTATAATGTAGTGTTTTGGATTCGTAACAAAAGAAGTGTTGATATTATACCAATATTTCTTGCTAAGTAGTGTTTGCACAGTAAGGCCTTTTCTGTTCCTCACACTGCCCTGCTGGCAAGTAGGACAGGGATGCACAAGGAGTTGGGAGAGGCCATAGCTGGACTGCTGAGCCCAGCTAACCACAGGGACATCCCATACCATATGACATCATTCTCAGCGTATAAAACTGAGGGAAGAAGGATGTGAGGGGTGTTTGTCATCCCAAGTCACTGTTGGGCGTGATGGAGCTCTGCTTTCCCAGAGATGGCTGAGCAACTGGCTGCTGGTGTGAAGCAGTGAATAAATTCCTTGTTTTTTCTTTGCTTGCATGTGCAGCTTTGCTTTCCCCATTAAACTGTCTTTTTCCAAACCCAAGAGTGTTTCTTACATTTGTTTTTCCAATTCTCTCTCCCATCCCACTGTGGGGTACTGAATGACTAGCTAGCTCTGGTGGACTCAGCTGCCCACCAGCATTAACTAATCACCTTACCAGATCTCTTCCTCCTTGTTTTCATTCTATAAAATAAGATGCAATTATATTCTAAAGATTAATAAATATGTCAGCATTTAAGTGAAACAGATTTGTTGCATATCCTGATATGCTTTGAGATAAATTTAGCTCTGGAGTTGAAGAGCTGCAGTAGCATTCCAGTAGCACTCTTAGTTCAAGTAACAAAATAAATAGTTAATCTTGTCAGTTGTTTTCTTTGCTCAAATATATATAGGAAATTATCAGTGAGTAATCCTCTTGTCCACCCACCTACATCTATTTTTTTTTTTTCTTTTTTAACTTCAAATATACAGTCCTTCAACACAAATTATCTTCTCAAGCTGTGTATCAACAACTTCTCTGATGTCAAGGTACATGCAATAGAATGGCATGTTTGGGTGATTCTATACCACATGAGCTGTATAGGATGACAACTACCTTCATCCTCTGTGACTTGTTACCTTTGTTGAACAGCATTTTTCTGTCATTACATTACACTGCAAACTCATATCTAATTTGCTACCCATGGCCACCCAATACTCTGCTAGAAGAAAGAGTGCATCTCTCTCTTTGAAGTTCCTCTACTTTATGAGATTGAATATTCATTTCATTCCTGCGGACTTTTGCTGTAATAAAAGAATTCTAAGTCTTCAAAGTGCAAATAGGATTACCTTTATCCACTGCTGTGGTAAATGTATATAGCTGTAGCTATGAACTGAACACTGGGAGTTTAGCATCACTAGCTAGTTACCTTTTCTTGAACCTTTTATTTCCTCTTATTCTAATATAACTGAGTAAACTGAATGCAGTGTCTTAAACTTACTGTTTTAGCATTGTTTTTAATGCAGCACTGCAGTAATGCAGTCCTAGAATAGTTTGGGTTGGACAGGATATTAAAGATCTAGTTCCAAACCCCACTGCCATGGGCAGGGAGGCTTTTCATTAGACCACCTTGCTCAATTCCCCATCGAGTCTGGAACTGAACACTCCCAGAAATGGGACATCCACAGTCTCTATGAATAAACTGTTCCAGTTCTTTACCACTCTTGCAGGGGAGAATTTCTCCCCAGCATGTAATGTAAACCTGCCCCTTTCAGTTTAGAGCCATTGCCCCTTGTCCTGGCACTCTTTGCCTGTATGAGAAGTCCCTCTCATTTTCATAAGCCCCGTTAAGGTACTGGAAGGCCACAATGATGTGTCCCCAGAGCCTTCTCCTCTCCAGTCTGAGAGATGTCCCCAGCTGTTGCAGCCTGTCTTCAAAGGACAGGTGCTCTGGTCATTTTCATGGCTCTCCTCTGGACCCATTCTAACAAGTATTTCTTGGCTTCAACACCCCAAACTTGGATACAGTAGAGCAGGTGGGAGCCTCAGGGGGGAAGAGTAGAGGGGAGAATACATTTCTTTGGCCTACCGTCCATTCCCATTTTGAATCAGATTTTGAGGTTTGTTACAGGTTTTTTTGCTTTTCCTTATGGTTGGCCATCTGGGCTGTGAATGCACGCTGTGGCTCATGTACAGATTTTCATCCACAAGGATCCAGAGCAGGGCTAGGTCAGCTATATGATGTAAATGTGCGCTGTAAATAATAATAATGGTTAGCAACACAAATCACATTCTAAGATGTTACTGCTCCAAATTTTCTTTTTCACCCTCATATTTCTGAGTTAGTAGTCCTTTCTTTTTTTCCTTTTTAAGAACATATGTTGAGAAGGTGTATTTTAGGAATAGTTCACTTTCCAATTTTTTTTGCTTGGGAGGGATAGCATAAGCTATCACTGAGAGCTAGAAGACTGACAGTGGTAATTGCACATTTAGGTATTATGATTTCCTCATCATAGATTCACTTTTTCTACATTTAAGATAACATGTTCAATTTTAGCTGCCTTAAGACAAAAATCTATTGTGAGTTCTCCACTGTGATAGAAAAGGAGAGCTAGTGACAAAGCTTTTAAGTCACTAGAAGCATCAGAACACAACTTTACCATCCATGGAGTAGATAGAAATAGAACTTTAAGACCCGTGCCTTTTTTCAAATTTGAAATTATTCACTGAATTAAATGAGAATTTGCATGTAAAAAGCTTAATTACATAAGCTTAATAATAAACTCATAAAGTTTATTTTTAAAGTATCAGGATAGATATAATAAACTGTTTAAATGCTTAAAGTATCACTTAGTCTCTATTTTCTAATTTTAATTACCTTAAAAATTTACCACAAGGACAGACCTTTTTAACAAGTTAAAAAGAATAGATTTTTTGCATAAATTCTAACATATGAAATATTATCTGGCTTTAGAAAGAGAAATTAATAATCAAGACTTTCAAGAAATAATGAGGTAATATTTCATTAAGAGTTTTATTGTAATTTAGAGAAAAAATAGAAAAATCATACATTTCAGGAGGATTTATACTTATTATAAAAGATAGGCTATCATGACTTGTATTAAGTTGGATATGCCCGTTATCTTGTTGCCTTTTATAAAGGCAGATGGTTTTGAGAACATCTCAAGGAATATCAGCAAAATATGCCAATGTCTATAATGCCACTATCATTTATGAAAGTGTATTGATCAGATAATTGCACTTGCTAGCTGTGCATGTGATGAATTAAATAATTATTTATTCTACTTAATGAAATCCAGAGAAATAGTTACACTAAATGTCTCCTAATTATTAATTTTCTGAAAAGAATTAATGTATTTCAGATCACCAAAAGAGCAGTCATTACCAACCAAACTTGATTACTCAGTGAAATACATGTGAGATTCCTCCAGAAGAGCAACCTTAAAAGTAGTGGAAAGAATAACAGTGAGTTAATTAGATTTCTTGAGGGTGTACCTACTGTGAAGTTGAAACTGATATCTAGACTTTTATTCTTGATATCTACAATGCTATGAGGTTTAGGAGATTTTCAAATTAATATCACAAATGTCACAAAGGTCCTGCCAGCTTTTCACTTCTATACTCTGAGACACTCGAAACCTATTTAAAAGTCTAAAAACATTGTGCAAAAAGAATAGTCCATAGGAAACAATGCAGATTATAATTACTCTGCAATATGCGATACTTCCTCCTTCCTGTCCCCCTCTCCCCTCCCCCCCCAAAAAAAAACAAACTCCATAAACAATCCTTAATAATATTAGAAGGGAATTTCTTGCTGCAGAAGACCAAGTAACACAGTCATGCTCCCAAGTCCTGGGAGTTTTTTGTATTGCACGTAACTGCTTTTATTGAAATATTTATTTTGGAAAAATACAGTAACTGTTCAACAATTAGATGTAGCTACCAAATGGCATCTTATTAGAATGGACTCAGAAAGACAAGTTGAAATCTTAACTCTGGTGAAACATTATAGACTTTACTGGTTAATTATAGTGAATCATGCATTTTTCAAGGCGAATATAGCTTTGAAAAAAAGAATACTTTATGAAATGGTAGCATTTGATTCACTGGAAAAATATCAGAGTGTTTAAATGTTGCCTTGACTGTCAAATTGGGTTCAATTCATCAGTATTTTCCTGAGAAGAAAAAGAAAAATAATGTTTTAATAGAAAAATTTGGTTTGGAAGAAAAATGCTTTATAGCCAAAACTAAAACAAAACAAGAACAACAAAAGCGGTGTTGCCATGGTGCTTCATTTTATTTATATCATAACCTACTACCTCTGATTGCATTTCAATGCTAAATTATAGTCTTTGTGTTTTGTGAGATACATGTTGCATCTTCAGAGTCTCACAGCTATGTCTTGGAATATGAAGTCAAACTTTCTCAACAAGTTAGGCTATTTTGCTGAAATGATTGTTAAAATTGAAATGCTAACCCTGACAAAATGGCAGAAGCAAATGGGAACTGTGCATTGTCAAAACGTGAGTGAGCAATTGGCTGGACAAACAGTGCAGAGCAAGTGAGAGGTCTAGGGAAAGCGAAAAGAATGTGAATAATTCATGTAAAGCCTGGGGTATGGATCTGGCTGAAGTGGTGTTAAGCTTCCTCAAGAAACAGCAGAGACCTGAGTTGGAGAATGGATAGAACTGTACAGCCATCTGCAGATAGAGGTGGCCAGACAAAAGCATGGTACCACCTGAAGCATTCATCTGGGAAAGGTACTAGGCCTAGGAAGTAAATGCAGTAACTTTCCTCAAGAGGAGAAAAGTGCATGAGAGGAAAGTAATAATAAAAATAGAGTGCAAAATATTTTTATTAAAAATGTAAGACTATGAGTCAGACAATCTTGTATTAGGGTTTCTCTGCAGTAAGGGGAAGGCAGCATGCTCAGTATGTGGCTACACTGACTAGATGCAGGTCAAAATTTCTGTGTATTAACAGGAAACATAATAGACCTTAGAACATTTGAAATCAGTTAAATCTTACACAGTTTGCATCTTGCAGACAGACAAACTGTTTCTATTTCTATAATCTTGTTGCCATAGTATACCCATTCTGAGTTCTTCTGAATGATCTGTCTCTTCACCCAGTTTTACTGGTAGGTATTCTTTTTGTCTAAATGGCAGATAGAAGAGCCTGACAAAAAAAAAACTTTATTGTCATTCAAGTGATTGTTTCTCATATATATAAAATATATGTATCAATTACATGTAGTATTTTAAATAAATATACCTTATAAACTAAGCAAACATATTACAATAAATGATAATAGAGGTACATGCTCTATGAAAAAATACAATAACTGAAAACAGAAATGTAATGAAGAAAACCATGAAATTCCTTCAAATATTTCTGGGTTTAATTGTAATATTTTGCTGCCTATCTTTATTAAGATCAGTTGAAAATGAATTTATTTTGCATCTGCTTTATGGTGTCCTGCACATTAACAAATGGATCAAGCTCTAAACTAGCCATGATGAAGAAGCTAGAATAACCTACTGCTCCAGTATTTCCTTACAATTGGATGATACATACATTTTTGAAAGGACAGTTTATGTATTCTTAATGCTAAGGATATTAATCAAATGCACTCAAAGCTATTAATGAATTTTGTTCTTTTAGCTGAATTTCAGTGAATACTTAATCACAGTGTGTAATTGCCACCATGTTTAGTAATCATGAATTATATTAATATTCACAGAATTCAACTATTTGAAAATACAGAACGTAAATTAAAGAGTTGGTTGCCTGGCACACAGGGACTGTAGGATCAAGAGTCTGACCCTTATATATTGTTACTTCTATTTGAACATAATGAATTATATTTGAACACAATTAAAGTTCTGAGGACATGTGCATCAGAACAAAGAGATTAATTCCCAGAGAACATGTTGGCCTGGACATGGAGTAATATAGGAATAGTCTAAAATATAGTTATATTCTAAAATAGAATGCAAAACATGACATGATGTTGCTTTATTAACTAAATTTTAGCTACATTTTAACTAAGTGAATCCTCTTTGCTGTCTTTATTTATTTTTTAAGTTTATAGCATAATTAATACTAAATTGTGATCATAGTGTACAACAATATTTGGAAAGTAATGCTAAAGCCTTAATTTCTGCCTCAAAAATTGAGGGTTATATCATGAGGCAAGAAACTTCTCTAGAACCCCAATAAAATTCTCAGAAGTATGAAAGAAATTGAGGTACAGAATAAAGCTAAATTATTTCCCCACCTACTTCAGTGAAAGTGAAGAAATGTAATTTAGACCCTCATGATATATATGATTACATGGTGTTTTGAAAGAATCCTTGAGACCACTACCAACACTTTGATTACATTTGTTGTCCATGCAGACTGAGAACCACAGCCATTCACCCTACTGGAAGCATCCCTGCTGTTTGTAGACACTGAGTGGTGTGGGCTTACATTCTTATGTGGCAGATTTGTTGGCAAAAACCAACACAGATTTAAAAAGGGTAAATTGGGTTTAACCAACCTGATTACTTTAAATGATGAAACAGTTTGTTCATTGGATTATAACAGAACTGTGAATTTACTTCTTTGACTTCAGTAAATCATTTTGGCACAGACTCCCAACAACATCCCTTCTGACAATTTGGTTAAGAAATGGACTGCACAGATGGAGAAAAATTGGAGCAAAATGACCTTTACTGTTGAGCACAAGGAGGGTGGATAAAGTTGAACTGGCACCCACTCACGACTGGGTTTGTTCAGGGTTCAATACTATTTAATATCTTTCTAGGCTATTTGGATGACAGGACTAAATGCATCACCACCAGTTTTGTGCATGACATTAAATTGGGTGAATTGATTTAGTCAGAAGGAAGTTCACCCATACAGAGAGATTTTGACAGGTGTGAAAAGCTGGGTCAGCAAGAATCAGACAAATTCAGCAGTTCATTATATATAGAGCATATAAGTATACAAATTTCACGGAAATAAGAATGAAGAAATATATACAATAAATAGGCTAATGTAGTAACAATATTTTCCATTGCATTACTCAGGAAATACATTCTATATGGAAAGAAATGGTTGAGTTGCACGTTTTCTCTTTTTTAATATTCCATCAGGAGAGACATTTCTCCCCCTTCCCTGTGGGGGAACTTCCTTTTCTGAAGTGCTAATATGGGAAGAACCTAACATAACTCCTCAACTGAAAAGGCAAAATGAAGTATGTACAATAGTTATTCTGATGTTGATTTTTTTTCTTTTCATCATAAACAAAGGAAAACAGAAGTGAATGCTATGACTAACCTGGAAAAAAAAGCAGGTACAGTGAGTATGTGTTCCATGTACCAGACAGGTCACACGTCTGTTATCACTATTTATACTGCAGTCTTTGCCCTAGGGCTCAGAAGACATCCTGCACTTACCAGGAATTCTCTGTGCTAGTAAGTTCTGGAATAGCCTGGCCAGTATCTACTCCCAGATCTCTCTGCATAGTGTATCTCATACCAACAGCTCAGCTTGTACCATTGTCTAGACCATGAGCAGGGACTTTTCAGCTCTCATGGCAAATAGACAATCAGCCAAAGATCACAAATCAAACCAAATTCCCTTCCTATTCTCCTCTTTTTCACATAAATGTGAAAAAGAAAACATTTAGAACATGGGATTTTTTGAGATGAGGCTGGGGGGTGGGGAGGGTGGGGAAATTTTGTGAATCTGTATTTGTTTGGGGTTGTTTGTTTGTTTGTTTGTTTGTTTTTTGTTTTTGTTTTGTTTTTGTTTGTTTGTTTGTTTGTTTGTTTGTTTTTTATTGATTCTTGTACTTCTAAGCTTTTCTTTCCATAGACTCTAGTCTTGGGAGTTGTATATAAAGAAAAATAGAAACCAGTGCATCCAAACTTGTACACTATCATCAACAGAAGTACAGAGTGTTATCATAGTAATACATGGCTTTCTTAATCTTGCCAAGACAAAGTAAAATTTTGTGAATAAACCTGTGAATAATTAAGCTCTTTCTCTTAATTTCCTTGGTAACTAACTGTGCCATGGCAATTCAGAGGTAAATCACAATATCCAGACTCCTTCCTGAAAATTTCATTGTCAAGCAACATGACTGTAAAATAATTTTTGCTTTGAGCTGGAGAAAGATAATTTGATCTTTCAAGTACTATGGTGAAAAAACCCCAAAAGGTTATCAAGTACTTGACTGTGTCATGTTAACATGAGTCTAGTAATTGTGTAAGCTATGAACATCTTCAGTCTTTTTACATTATATAAATTAGGGCAGGATTTTTTAACATTAAGAGTTAAAAGTTTTCAGTTTTCCTTAATCAGATTCTGGGCAAGCATGTATTTAAGTCATGATGAAAACTTCAAGTATCAAGCTCCATGGCACTTTTACAGTGTACTAGAAACAAAATTGTTTGCATTCCAGATTCTCTCAAGAAGAAAGAGATGTTGTAGCTGCTGCTGGAATTCCTCGAAATGGTAATGACAATAGTACAGACATCTTCAGTAAGCTGAGGCTTTCACCCTGCTGGAATATCCCAAGGAACACCAGACCTTGTAGATAAGATCAGATGCTGGAAGCACATAGAGAGTCTCTAATAACAATCTTTTCAGTAGCTAATATGAGTTCCTTAGCTAGAGATGGTATTAATTTAACTCATCTTGAGCTACCTTCATCTGAAATAGTCATGGATAAATTACATAGCTGCATAGTAAGCAGGGGAAAAGAGATATTTTTAGAGAATTATTGATTTAATAATTTTTAGATGCCTATTTTGTATTAAATCAATCCCATTTGAAAACTTCATTAACAGCTTTCTCTCATAAAATGTAGATGTCTGGAAGCAAATAATTTAATCTGCTTCTATCTATCTGAACTTTCTCCCAAGGCTTCCTGTGTGTTTGTGTGGTAGTGATAGATATGAAATTATAATTCAGCTTGGACTACCCTGGGTTTCCAATGCGCTGGAGCAGGACTGCAAAGATAAGAGAGTGTGCAATTTAGCCAATTAATGCAGATATTGAGAATGGATCAGTCTCTGAGCCGCTCAAACAATATTCTTTGAGCTATAAGGACTCTTCCTTCATGAATAAAACCATAACTCTTAACATCTCTGAATAGTGAAAGAGGAACAAGTTATACACATGCTTTTGGGTATGATTTTTAAGTGTAAAAGAAATTTTGAATTGAAAAGCATTTTTCATGATGCAAACACACAGAGAGGCTTAAAAACTTCTGTTATACCAGTGGCAGCTATTCCTAGTGAATGTTAATCTTTACGATCATTTTAAGAAAAAATTAAAGAATGAAAGCCTCCTGACAGCATCGTGTAAATATCATAATTTGTTTTACAGTGTGGTATTCATCACTACCATATGATAGAATTCATGTAACATTTGAAATATCTGGCCTTTCTCAAATGATTATGGAGTCTTACTTCTTTCTTCCTGCTCTCAGGAAACAGGGATTTTTCAAGTCTTATCTCTTTTAAATCAATTTTATATGAATAAAAGCTAGCAGATGTGTAATAAAATCATTGTCAAAATTGGATTATTCTTTTTAGAAATAGTTAATTATTCCTGCTGTGACTAGTAATCTGATACAACTTTATAAAATTGAGAAAAAGTAGGCATTGTCCCATATTTTCTGTTTGTACCAAGAATTAAGGTCGTGGAAGGCCCTCCAGATGTAGTCTATGTCAGAATAACATTTTGCTTGTAAGTTAAATCAATTTGCTGAGGGGCTTTTCCAGTAAAGACCTGAAAACCTCCAGTTTTGGCAGAGATGTCACAGCCTCTCTGAGAGACCTGTTCCAGTAATTCAGGGATCCACATCTGACTTCCTCAGCAGGTTCATGGATGACAACAAATTGGGGTTAAGAGCTGATACATTGAAAGGATGTGTTGCCATTCAGGATAAAGACATAGAAATGAGCCAACAGAGCCTCTGGAATTTCAACAAAGACAAGTGTGAAGTTCAGCCACTGAGAAAGGCCTCTTGCATCAGTGCTGAGACTGATGTGCTGGGAAGAGGGCTGCAGAAAAGGTCTTGGACCAATTAGCATGAGACAGGACTACACTCTTAGTGAGTGGTGATAAAGGCTAAATGCACAGAAGGCTGCTGTGGTAGTTTGACCTCAACTGGCAGGAAGGTCCCCCAACATGTGCACACTGACTGTTCCACAAGGGGATGGGAGAGACAATCAGAAGGGAAAAAGTGAGAAAACCTTGCTTTGTGCAAGCAAAGCAAAATAAGAAATGAGTTCACCACGTCCCATCACAGGCAGGTGTTCATCCACTTCCAGGAAAACAGGGCCTCAACACACCTGTTGGGAAGTTGGGATGTTAGGATGACAAACAACATGAAAAACATCACAAATACGCTGGCCCCACTTCTGTCTTCTTTTCCTGATTTTTTTATTGCTGAGCACAATGTCATGTAGCATGAAATATCTCTTTGCTCTGTTGGGTCTGCTGTGCTGGCTGTGTCCTCTCCCAACTTTTTGTGCACCTCCAGCCTCCTCTCTGAGGAGGCAGACTGGGAAGAAGAAAAGGCATTGACACTGTGAAAGCGCTGCTCAGCAGTGCTAGTAGGCTGACACTGACTAAGTGAGAAAATCAAGACAGCACCATAGGAGATGTTAAGAATGGAATTACATTAATGGCAGGCAAAGCCAGCACAGCTGTATTAGTGAGATCATTGCCAGCTGGCTGAGGGGAGCTGTTATTGCACAGAGGAGGCCACAGCTGAAGTAATATGTCTTCTTCTGGGTTCCAGGGAAAGAAATATGTTCATAAAGGAAAGCAAATCCATCCAAAGATCACTAAGCCAGTTAGACAGATGAAATACATAACCTGAGAGGAGATATGAAGAGGCTTTGTTTAGCTCAGGGAAGAGAAGTCAAGCAGCTGAAGCTTTAATTCCAGTCCAATAGGGAAGGTGGAGCAGACTTTTCCCTGATATATAAAACAATAGGGCAGGGCCTGTTAGCCAAAAAACTGTAGCAGAGCTTCCAGAGAGGTTGCAGAATTGTCCTTGGAGTTTCTCAAATACAACTTGACACAATCCTAAGCATCTTTAACTGCTTTTGAAGGTAAACCTACTTTAAGCAGAAGGCTTAAATTAGATGACC
This sequence comes from Sitta carolinensis, assembly GCA_032173965.1. Classification (NCBI taxonomy): domain Eukaryota; kingdom Metazoa; phylum Chordata; class Aves; order Passeriformes; family Sittidae; genus Sitta; species Sitta carolinensis. Next base: position 26,733,967 of record JAVUNC010000004.1, on the reverse strand, counting down.
CCTCTCCTTCTAACCTAAATTACTTCACAATTCAACTGACTGGTTATTTCTTTTCCCTATTACCCACTTCCAAACCAGTTTGGAAGAAAACACATTATTTATTTCTGTATGTGATCCTTTTGTCTTCTTAACTCTAAAGAGCCTCTTACCTGAATTATTTATAGTATGTACATAAACACAGGAGTTCAGTCTCTTGTGAAGCTTCCTGAACTGTTTCTGATGCTGTTTCCATAGCAGATCTGCTTCTTACAATTAACAGTTGTTAAAAACCTAGTAGTTTCATGCAGTTTCACAGAGTTAACAAGCAGTTGCTTTTTATTTATCTAATAGAAAATTAATTTATCTGTACTGATATCTCTTCAGGGAACAGGTTTATGTTAGTACTTTTCTGCTGTAGCATTTAAAGGTACTAATTTTTGAAATAGGAAAAAAGGCTTTTGTAAGGTCCTTGGAAGGGAGCTAAGAGAATAAAAGAACACTCCTTGTCCTTTTATCTTTGAAATAAAACCTTTGTGTAAGAAAATATGAGTCATTCAGATTTGCAACCTGCTGAGGTAAAGTACTTGTTTGCTGTAACACTGTCGATATAATTTTTTTAAAATACAATTTCTGTAAAATTTGGTTTCTGTAAAGGTTTGAACTAGTGAGAGAAAGTGAAGATGTTTTAATATGTTCTTTCCTGGGATATTTTCTAAATGATGACAAATAGTGATAGGATGAAGCCTCAATTAGGTGGTATTTCATGGGATGTGAAACTGTACTTCAGGGATACTGAGAAAGTGTAATGAAAAATCATTAGGAATTTTAAAAGGGAATATGAATTTTCTTTTATATATCAAGAAGTCATTATGTGCTTTTGCTTTATTCAAGTGTCTTTCCATTATTTCATTATTAACCTTAATTTCCAAGAACTTTATAACTCAACCACTTAAAATCATATTACAAATGTACCTTATAGGTCAAAAAGCATGCATGCTAATTTTGTTAAAAAAATAAATATACTTAGTGTAAATATATTCACATTATTGGCTGAGGGTTAGACAGTACTAGAAACCTGAAGAGATACAGTTCTTCAAGGATCATGTGCTGAAGTGGTGATGCTAAGGTCAAATTTGAAGAAAGCTTAATTTAAAATAATGGGTTGGACTTGTCTGTCAGCCAGTTCAATCTGTGGAATAACCAGTAGTTCAAAAAACAACCTAGGCAGAAGAGACAATGAGAAGAAAATGTCTGGGAAAAAAGTGAAATGTCAAGGCAAAGTGAAATGAGTATGCAAAGAAAGGTAGCTGTGAGCTCTGCGAGTATCCCAGAGACTGGAGTAAATTATGGCTTCACTTAAAATTATGCTGAGTAATTCAGGTCACTGATTAAATTTAAACTGGACTACCCATGAGCTGTATCATGTATATAAATCTGCTTTTGAGAATTAACATATTTTTTGCAATCATACTTTTTTTTTATATTTAAACCATTTTATTTTTGTCTACTCACAACATGAAATTGGAAATTTCAATCATTATCTCCGTTTTCATGTTTTGTGAGTTAATTACCCTATCAATGACTTCTCCAGTGTGAGTCCTTGTGGTGGTGGATGCTAAATTTGTTTTTTCCCAAGTGGTCTACTCCTGTTACCCACCAATGGGTTCAGTCTGTCCCTGGCTAGCCACTCCCTGTTCCATTGTATCTATCCCCCCAGGGTTACACCCCCAGACTGATTTAGTTTAAAAGCTTGGAAATCAGGGTCCTGGGCTTTCTTTTGCATTCCCTTCAGAAGAATAAACATCTCTGCAAATGTGCCTTTTCGGACACCTACTTCAAACCCGACTCTGGGGAGTTGGGAGCCCAGAGAGCAGAGAGCTCTCTGCTTTCCACCTCTCAAGGACTGATGGCAGCTGGAGAACAGCTGCACCTGGCTGTGCAGCTGGGGGACAAGGCTAGCTGGGCCCCCCGGGCCAGTAGCCACAAGTCCTCACCGTATGCTAAGGTTCTTCATGAACTGCTCCAGCAAAGGTCTGTGTCAGGGGGTGTCGTCTGTCAGGAACAGACTGCTCCAGCATGGATCCCCCACAGGAGGACAGGGGGTCACACAACTCCTGCCAACAAACTCATTTCAGTGAGGCTTTCCAGCCTATTTTGGGCATTCAGCATCTCCAGTGTGGGATCCTCCCTGGGCTGCAGGTGGATCTCTAAATCCCCATGGGCTCCAGGGGCACAGCTGCCTCACCACGGGCTGCACCACAGACTGCAGGGGAATCTCCACTCCAACACCTGGAACACCTCCTTCCCTTCACTGACCCTGGTATCCACAGAATTGTTGCCCTCACATACTCTCACTTCTTCTGTTGCCATTGTGAAGCAGTTTTTGTCCACCCTTCTTAACTACCTTATCCAGAGGCACTATTCCTGTTGATGATGGCCTCAGCCTTGGCCAGTGGCTGATCCTTCTTGCAGCTGAATATCATTTGCTCTGCTGGACATGGAGAAAGCTTCTGGCAGCTTCTCACAGAATCCACCCCTGTAGCCCTCCTGCTGCCAAAACCTGGCCATGCCCCATATATCAATTAAATTGCTCTTAAAAGTATGTAAACTCAATCACTTCTGTGGTTTGCAACCTTATTTCTTTTCAATCACAATCAGTTTGTACCACTTTATTTGTCTACCAATACTATTCTTTTAATGGAAATATGTTTTGTGATCCAAATGCACAGTTGGATGCTTCTACATCTTGTTTAAAAAGAAGCCAAAACTTTTTATGTCCTGTTGTAGTGAGCAACATAGATTTTAATATATTTATGAAAAGACTCATATACCTGATTCATAAGTACGAAAAAATTATGTCTCTCGGTAGAACAGGAAAAAGTATATATATATGTAATTTGTGTGACTCACAAGGCATCATATGAAGAGAATTGTTTGTGAAATGAATGTGACTGAGGAGCTAATTACTCATAGATGATAAAGTGGTAAGAGGTGTACTGATTTGGACTTCTTGAGAAAACCCCATCTGTAGGACCAGTTTCACATGCCAGTACCAGATTAATCCATTCCTGATTTCAGTAAGCAACTTTCACTTATTCTGAAACCAAACCACTGTAAGTGAATTTGAGTTCCTCTGAATGCTTGTCTAAGCATCAGCTAGATATATTTTCATATGTTTAATATGTTGTTGTGGTTTCAATTTGAAACCAGACAGAAACACTAATTTCTGTTTTGGTTTGATTTTTTTGCCAATTTCAGGTTTCAATCAAGAGCAAAGCAGGCTTAAGCTTAAAAGTAATAAGATTTTATTAACTAATACTAAAAGAAAGAAAAACAATAAGAATGAGGATGGAACCTTCAAAACACTCTTCCTCCTTCCCCACACCTTCTTTTCTCCCAGTCGACAATGTAAAGAAAACAACACTCAGAAATCTCAGTCAGTTTTCCACCTCTAAAACAGTCTTTCTTCAGTTTATTTACGGAAGGAAGCACCTCTCATTCGTTATGGTAAATTTCCCCACAAGAAAACAGTTCTCTTGTGGATCCATTCTTCATGAACAGCAACCGCCCGGATCCTTTTGTGTTCATGAAACTCCTCCCATGCTCACAGTTGTGTCTCTGGGCTACATCGATGTATGGGGTCTTTTTTTAAAGATAACTGTTCAAAACAAAGGTTCTCTTCATCTTTGGGACCACCTTCACCTCCAAGGAACAGAGATTCACTTCTTTTTCAAGGGCAAAGAGTCTTTATCACTTCCTCTCTCTGTTTAACTTCTCATGAAATCAACAGTCCCCTCAACATTTCACTCCTTTGCTCAGGTCTACAATTTGAACTCTTTTATCTCCCCCATACTTCTTTATGGTTTAAAGGAAACATTTCAATATGTTATAGCCAACCACCATAGCTTCCAAGAGTCTTTTATTGCTCAAAAGCAACTTCCCACACTCCTTCTACTTACACTTTTGTTCTTTCTTCACTAACTTTGATACTTTATGTGGTCTTTATACATCTGCATTCTCATTTTCTCTCACCGGAGAGAGAATGGAGACTTTCCAGGTCTCATTTGTGTACTGATGCACTGGCCCAAGTGGCCTCCCCCTGCCCCACTCAGCCCAGGGCAGAGAGGGCAGAGGTGTGTGCTCTGACAGCCGGGAGGAAAGAGACCTGCCCGGGCTGCTTTCAGAGGGAATAACAACTAGAAAATGCTTTCCCATTGGTCCATAAAATGCCAATCTCAAACCCAGCCAGCTCACTTCCATGGGCTGGTCAGACTAGGACATATGTTAATTACCTATTTAAGCATTCTATAATTCAATACCTTAAAAATTCTTAAAGATAAATAAGTAGCTTAATTCATAAAGCTCCTGTTTCGTCATCAATCACTCAACTGATGGCTTTTCCCAAGAAAAATATACTTATAAAAAAGCTTTAACTTCTTAAATGCACTTTACGGCTGCATTTTTCCATACAGCGCTGCCATTTATATACTTTATATAAATGTTATTTTGTAACTGATAAAACTCCACTGAGTTGTACTTTAAAACACTCAGCACATATTTATTTTGCTATATGTCAGATTAACTGCAAATTGGGTGCTCCAACATTGCTTCTACAGTTTCCATTGACTTTGCATTTCAGCATGGCATTTACTGTTGCCAGGTTTATCAGCATATTCTGAAATGAAAATTTAGCTTTCTAGTCAAAAGAAGAAAGTGGTATCTTGTAATGTATGTTACATTAAAATATTTTCCTATATTTATAAAGAGGCATTTTATCATCTTTTTGCACCTGTCTGCTTTGATAAATTTTGCACAAATGATTATTTATTCTTGTAATCAATTTCAAGGACAATGTAAATATTCATGAATTCATCATACCAATATTAATTTACCTCGATTTTATTCACATAACAGGGAGTCTCTGATGCATATATTACAATATCACATACCTTTTCAGTTTGACAGTGGTAAAATAAATCCAGGAAACACATGCTTTTTCCATTCACAGAATTTAGAGAGTGATAATAAATTATTGCCACTAGTCATAATAAGTGTATAACTATATAGGAGAAAAGAATCCACACAGGAGGGAGTAACAAATATATCCCTCTCTGTTTAATCTTTTTAGTGTGTTAAAAATAAATACATTAAAGGATCCGTGTATTCAGTTCTCTGTGGTTAAGAATTTTGACAGTATTATTTGTTTAATTTTCAACATGGTGTATATGCTCATATATAATAAAGCTTGAGATTAGACATTTAAGAAGAGTAACTGAGCAGGAAGGAAGGGCCAGGGAAAGGAAAGGGAAGAAGAGGGGACAGGAAAGAGGGCAAGGGTAAAAAGGATTATGCGCCCTAAAAAAAAAAAAAAAAAAAAAAAAAAAAAAAAAAAAAAAAAAGTCTGTACAGAGGAACAAGGCTTGGTGGAAACTGTTCCTTAGGAAATGTTGTGTATCTGTCTGTAATGCCTGTCCAGGGAAGATTGTTATTATAATATTAAGATGAATTAGTTTGCTAGAGTTCTGTTTTATTTCACTAGAGTTATTCTAATAAACACACAGATAGGAGGCTTAGTAAAATATAAACTCTAGTATCTGTGTTCTGAAGTAAATGGATATCCCACTTAAAAATACCCCAAGCCTTGTTTCTTACCAAAGCCACAAGGATATCAGGCTTGTGAAATAAACATTGAACAAAGCCCTGTATGAACTCACAAAGTTCTCATTTTTAAGTTTGTTTCTTAAGAATAGTGGCTTATATGTATTCTTAAAAGGTGCCTATCATGTGTAACTGTACACAAAATTAAATGGTAGATTCTTCTTTCCTTTGAAGGTGTTGTAATATTATCAGCATAATTTTTATAAAAAATGTAGTAGACACAATAGGTACCCACTTTTCCTTTATTGGCATCCAAGCACTGGAGAAATATCTTTCCATTGTCATTTACAGACTTTTTTAATTTTCCATATCCAGAAGTCTGGTGAAGGGGATGCACAGACTTGTCATTACAAGATAATGTGTTGCTCAGCCAGCATTAGGCAATCAAATCAACAGGCTTTTTAGTAGCAGTCAGAGACCTACATGGCTGCTGTTTCAATCAATATAGAGCTCCCAGTGGTCTTAATATATTTTCATTTTGTCCATGCAAGACTGAGCCCAGAAAGCATCTCTGTAAAGAATAAACCCAAAAGAGGGAGATTAAAAATTAAACAGGCATATGCGTGATATTAGGTAAAAGAACGAAATGCTGTGTGGTGATCTACCACTTTTTCTCCATTTGGCACAGTGGCATAGACATGTATCATGTTTCACAGACACACAGAGCCAGGTAGGCTTGAATTCATCTCATGCATACCCTCCCTAGACCCAGATCAGAGATGGCTGGAGGTAATCTCTGTGACTGTGGGTGCTGGCTTGAGCTGGGCACAACCTGCCTGCTCCCCTGGAGTGCTAGAATGAAATGTAGTAGTGCTCCTGGGCAAATGCCTCACTGTGCTGCAACATATATTGCAGATATGTTCTTGAATTTTTTAACATGTTCCTTTATTCTTTCTTAGAATTGTTTTGGTTTTTATTTGGATGTGCTGAAGAAAGCAAACATTGCATATGCCTTAATCTTCCTGTATACAAGACTGGATTGGTGTTGGGATTTAGATTTCAGCAAGAGGAACTTGTCTATGCTATGGTAGACCTATGAATCCACTTATATACCCATGTAAATTTAGACGAGATAAACATATTAAGGGTGTATGCAGATGCTGCCTCACAGAATGACCCTTCCAGTAGAAAATAGTTAATAGTGCCTTTATTTCAATTTCCATTCAGCAGAAAAATGGTAAGATGAAGGAATGTTAATTCTCCTAGTGTCTATTCTGCATACAGATTATTTCTTAGGGCTACACCTGTGGATATTTAGGGAATGTATCTCTCCTGCTTTACTTCAGAAGGCATTCATTCCCAGGCATAGGATGAGGCAAGAGCTCTGTCATCACACAGTCCCTTCAGCTGATGCTTGGTTCAGCCATATGATACCCAGTTGATTTCTTAGAGCTTAAATAAACATAACCTTAATATTCCAGGATTTTTCCTAGAAGTGGGTTCTATACATTGTTTTATACAATCTCAAGTACCTCAGACTATAGGTCTTAAATGAAGGTACCATTATGTAACAGTCCTTGCTTTGAAAACTCAGCATATCAAACTAGGTCAGAACACGTTCATAAATGCTGAATCCTGTAATGAGAAGTGCAGTCATTTTGTGAGCAGCACCCGTGAACCTATTTTTAATTTTCTTTATATTCCAATTGCAAACAATTGTATTATTATTTCTCTAGATGTTCTGTAGAGAACTGTTTCAAATCAGACTTGTGAGGGGTGTCAGAAGAAAGCAATCTACATATGAAGATATTTTGCTTCTGTGTGTGTGGTGATAAGGAATCATATTGTGTAGCTGGTCATTTGCTGGATATAATTAAGACATAGTTAGGTAACAGAAGCTGAAAATGCACTACTAGATGAATGATTGCAATTTAACACATTCTGTAGTAGAAAACTAGCATATAGTACCGCAGATGAAGTAGTAGTTTCCCTCTAGTGCAAAGTATCACTTTGCACTAGAATGTGACACATAGACTCAAAGTCTATAAACAAAGGCTAAAATAATAAAGAAACTTCAGCTGTTTCCAGATTTGGAATAAGGTACATCTAGTGATTTATTGAGTGAATGACTGCACTGTATTTCTCAGTATTTACTGTATAAAACCAAAGCCATTAGTGGTGTAAATTTATTCCTTTCATTATTTTTATGTGTTTGTGTATTTGGTATTGGTTGCCAGTTGATGCAGAAATTAGGACAAGAAATAAACTAGTTTTAAAAAATCATATCACCAAAAATATTCTTGTAAAATTTTGGTCATATTAGGCAGATATATGTATCACCAAATATTGCTGTTCCTATCAGAAAAAGCTAAGCAAGATTTCAAGGCCAAGTTCCTGCTTAACATTTCAGCTGTTTTAATGTTCATTTATTAATTGACAGTAGCATTGTGAATGTGCACAGACAGGATATAGTTTTGATGGATGAGGACTGTAAACATTCATCAATAAAAGAAAAATTATGTTTTTCACTGTTCTTTAATAATAAATAGAGCAAAAAGTACCTTTCATTTCGGTTTGCTTTGGTTTTGGTTTTATTTTTGTTTTTCTGTAGCAGCAGTATTTACTAAAATAATCATCTATTCATCCAGAGAAAAGGATGCAAGATTTTGCTTCCCTTCTCAGCCTACATCTCCCACTACTGAGAACAATGCCAAGCCTTACTTAATGGACTAGTGTATGAGTTGGGCAAGGTGTATAAACCCCTACTGTATCAACCATACTATTGCATGGTGAGGGATTCAGGGCTCACAGGTATGAGAAAAACATGCAAGAGAGTTTGTGCTAAGTCTCAGCAACCTGATGTGTTCCCCTTGAGACTATGAACTTGCCTTCAGCTCTTGTTCAGAAGAATGATTCTGTATTCTACTTCAAACAGGTCTGACCTAGAACAGGTATAGTCAGAGCCCTGTGTGAACCATCAGCCACAAGCTTATATTTTCCATTTTTATTTCCCAAATATTGCATTTGTTGCTGCTCATTCCCAGGAATCTCCGAGTAACCCTGCTGTACAGGGCTTGCTACTGTCAAGCTTAAATACATTTAGTTGACAGGAGACAAGATGCTTTCTCCCTATATTTCTCCCTTTCCCCATGAGTGCTCTCTTACATAACTTTATAATGCATATACAGAGTATATGCTTCCTTTAAAAGAGCTCTTGTCTTTTGGGACAAGAGACCTTGTTCCTTTTACTTCAGCCCTTGTCTTGCACATTCTGGTAGCACAACTCAGTTCAACACAAGACCCTTTATATCTGAAGTGAAAGTCACTTTCCTATTTCCTATTGACTCCTTGTCATAACTTGCTGCCTGGAACTCTGAGAGATACAGGCTGCCCAATTCCTGCTTACAGGGTAAGACACAGCTTTGAGCAGTGGGTTGACTGAGAAAGTTCAGGTATCCAAAAGAGCCAGCCTAGTAAAATTTGCAGACATAATGGTATTGTTGCACCTGTGGGGAAAAAACAAACAAACAAATAAATAAACAAAGCCACAATTGAAAGAACCCTCCCTTGAGAACATAATGAATGAACATCATTTGAAGAAAACAGAGCACAGAGATAAATGGCATTTAGTCCACACGTGCAGGCTTACTTATATGAAATTTATAACTGTTGTTTAACTGTGGTTATTGAAAGATATGAATATAATGAATACTGAAATGAATTAACTATGCTTAGTACACATTTGTCACCACAAACAAGAAGAACATAATTTGAGTAAACTTCAATGAAATCTTCTCAAATTATGTAAGTGCACATGCATGTGTGAGAGGGAGAAAAGGCACGCTTATTTGGTTTAAAACCAAATGTTCATTTATTCGAACGGCATGATTTTTATGCCAGTTTGATCCCAGAATTTGTAATAAAATTTATCAGAAAAAGATATTGAAGACATAGGAATTGAAAGCTTGATGGAAAAATCTTTTTCTCGTTATATTTCATAAGGACTGTACTGTTTATATGACCTTTTCAGTTTTGGCATTACTAATACGGGATTATAAGTATCTCAATCATCTGTATCTCATAAAATTTCTGCCTTTGTTATAAATTAAAATATTTGTAAAGCAAGTGAGAAAAGTGAGAGATAGTCCTACAAATTTGAATTTATGGGTCTATCCACTACAGTCTTTTCTTCAAACTTTATGTAGTTTATTTTGTAAATGAGTTTCATAGCTGTTTTTCTGATATATTGATTTGTGCAAGATGTACCTCATGGCTCTGTGACTCTCTTCCTCACCAAAAATAATAATGCAGTGGGAGGAAAGAATTGCAGGAAACTGACACTACAGATAGCAAAAATGTGTCAGTAGAACAAAAAATTTAGTTTGATTGGACTTCTCATGCAGTCTGTATAGGAAATTATGCATCTAATTTTGTTTCAAAATGGCTTGTGTTATACCATGCAATATTCAATGTAGCTTGAAATTATGTCCTTACCACTGCATCTTAGTTGGATGATTTGCTATCTGATGTTGCTTAGAGCTAGTGTCTGTGTTAGGTAATTTTTATTCCACTCTTCTCTATCTGCAGATATTAATACTGCATGATTTATAATTTCACAGGGGATTTTTTTGAGAAAAGGAGCATTTTCTCCATTAACCTTTAAGTTTTTCTATGCATTAGAAAAATACTGCACCTATAGGGATGTATATGTATGAACAGCAGATAGAGTTTATTTTGCTGTGTTCCTAAACTTATCAGCATATCAGTAAACCCTAACACATTTGTTGCTCTGAAACAAATGCATTATAAAAGTGATACTCTCCTTCTGCCTTGAACTCTTTCTTTATGTAATGTACATATTTTCAACTTCCTGCGAGTTTACTGGTTATGGCGTTTTCAGAGCATTATAGTTCTCATATAAGTGCACTGAAAACAATTTAATACAGTATTAAGATACCTCCATTTTTGATGTAAAAATTACTTGATATTGTAAGCTTGTTTGAACTTGTTATATCATACATAATGTCTGACCTGATAGAAAAGGTAGCAATTTATACTGCATGTTAAAACTAATATGATTTTATCAACCTCTTACACTGAAGTACACTGTGATATGTAGTATCTGGGATGCTCATTGTACATACAAACTAGTAAGAGGCTAACCTGGAAGACTGCAGATGCCTTTAGGGAAGTGAGAACCTTTAGGCTTGGTTTTAAAATCGCTCCACCTTGAGTATTCACTTATCGTGTAAAACAACTTCTGCTCTTATTAGAATTCCATCTTTATATTGTTTAAATTTCATGGTATCACTGATCCCAGTGATAGATGCCAAGCACGGCAGGGGAATTGGAACTGGATCAGATTTCAGGTCCCTTCCACCCAAACCTGTCTGTGATCCTGTGATACAAAGAACTGGCTCTAGGATTAAATTCTGCAACAATCTTAAAGCAAGACTCAATCAAAACAGGGGTACATCAGCCACAACAGGGGATTTCAAAGAGTTTGCATAACCTGAGAACCATAGTGAACTGCTTTTGTAGCCTTGTGGTTGGATGACTCACATCAGCAAGGTGTTTTTCACAGACTTCTTGTAAAGCACAAGTTTTCTCTAAACCATTAGAGCTCTCTCTCTTAACGGTTTTTTAATCATTAGGCTAAAAAGCCATTAATTTTTGTCTCTATCTGCACTTTTCGTTACCTTGTGTACTCTTTCTTCACTGAGGAGGAGAAAAAGGTGAAGGTTGCATCTTTCACGAGGTATCTGATTTACCTGAGGCTAGGACACTCTTCTGGTAATAGATTATGTCAGTGCAAGTAACTTCAGCATCCAAAACCCTGTAAATCAAATTCTTTCATGTAATTGGTTGTGATTCAAATTATAAAGCTATAAAGGAAGAGGAGCACTGTCAGAGAGCAGCACAGACAGTGCTACACAATTAGGGGCAGTAAACTGGTCAGTGCAAGGGCCTGGTAGCAGAGGGTACCCCAGAGGGAGCAATGAGCCAGATCTGGAATTCATTGACAAAGTTCAGCCGGGAGCAGACAGGGCCAGTGGAAAGACTGCAGACAAGAGTGCAGAGTAGGGCTGAAGGGTGAACCTACCTACACTGCAGGGCTGAAGTCCATCCTGGACACAGCACAGACACAGCTGGAAACATTCTCCTATGGCATGACCACAACAAAGTATTGGGATTAAACGGGGTTCATGGAGCCATGTCAAAGCAACAGAGGAAGCAGCAAGGAAGCTGAGCAGGGTCACAAAAGTCTAAAAGTGCCCACAATGATCTCAAAAATGCCAGTGAATCTCTTGCGTCTTACAACTTAAAACTCTGAAAGATGAGTAGAGGTATTGATTCTCAATAAACGATTCCAGGCTTTACTCTTGAATAGGTTGGAGACAGATAATAGGGATGAAAACAATTCATCTGAAGATACTTCTTATCATCCAGTTCCAGGTGATTTCCCATTTGGCATATGATTATTGCCTATTCACGGTACCATTGTCACCCCAAATCCTGACATGAGAACTCTCATGTTTCACTTCAGGAGTTTAACATCAAGATTATTTTTTAGACTGTGTAGCAGATGACTTTCTGAAGATGGACAGTTTAAGGAGGAAAGAATGAACATTTTGAAGATACACACAAATTGTCACACTGCATCAGGAGCAGAATAAATGCAGTTGAAGTACCTCTTTTTCAGTTGCCTTTCATTCCAGTATAGAACATGACTTTTAAAAGCTATGAATTCAAGAATGAAATGTTCTAATTTAAATTGGGGTGACATATATCAGTATTTTGATTTGGTTTGGCTTTTTAACTTCCAATAAGCCACACTCTATATATTAATAGAGCTCTTTTGCATTGAGGTACATATCAGTTCAAGAGGAATGTAGTATCTTGCAAAATTTAGGATTGTGACCATTGTCCTCCCCAAACATTTACTCAATTCTAAAATAACTGTAAGACATTTTCTTAGTTTTAAATGGAAAAAAAAAAAAAAAAAAAAAAAGAGTAAGATTTCCATTCACTTAAAAAAAATAGTGTCACTTTAATTGACTAAGCGTGGAGTACTGACAACAAAATTTTCACTTAATTGTGCATACTTTGCAATTAGTTTGAATTGTAAATACTGGAAAATCTTTGTAAAGTTAAGCATACAAAATATATTTTTAAAATGCGTAACTTACATTTTAAATGCATTAACTTACAAGAGTTAGGAAACTGTCTTTGTACAGAATTCAGACTTATTTTCTTTTTTAATTAGTAAGCTCATCTGACTGCATATAGATTATGGAAGAAGTGAGTCATGCGCTAAAATGATAGATCAGAAGATTTTTAAATTGCTACTGCCTCAGACTTAGAAATTTAGATTTTATTTCAAATTCTATACCAACACAAATTTATAAAACATATTGGATTTAGTTCTCTTTCATGCCTATGCAGTCAAGAAAAGATGTCTGGCAAAGAGAAGGCTGTGGTCAGACAAAATGTCATAGTGTTATGTGAAAAAGGACAAAGTCTGCTTGGGTTTAAAACCTGTGAAGTTTTTATAAATGTCAAATGCTCTTTTCAGTGTAATCTCTGTTTGCAATACTGCTTTGTCCCTTTGCTCTCTCTGCTCAGAAGACTTTTTTCTCTTTTTAATATGAACCCATTATGTGGTTGTCATTATTAATCTTGGTTATGAGCTACCTCTATAATTAACCTTTTCTGTTTGAGCACAATATTTTATATAGTCAAGAGTTTTTTGAATATGAGTAAAGAATCGTTAATAAAACCCCCTGAGATTTTTGCCTATAAAGGTAATTTTTAGTAATTTTTAGTAGCTTTTATTTTGTTTCTTCATATTATCTCACAGCATCTTTATGTATTGAGATACGGATGCTTAGAACAAGACCAAATATCTCATGCTAAAAATGATAAAATTACTGCAGTTATGCCAAATATCAGTTAATACCCAAAGGGCTATATCAACCCCATATAGAAATGAGGGATATTCTTCCAAGATTTATAAGAGACTGCATTATCTATCTCTAAACTTTTTCATCTCCTGTAGTGCCAAATCTATATACTAGATTTCATCTTGCTATATAATTTCCTGGAAAGTACCTTAAGCCTCTAAGCCTCTGTTCAATCATGACAGGGAGCTGAAATTGAGTACAATGACCTCTATTATTTTGATTGTTACTAAATGAAATGGAATTTAGCTTGGCTTCCTTTTGTTCTAAAGCAAGGGCTGTTTTCAGAAAGGTTTAGATCAAGCCATAACTCATTTTAAAATAAGAAGAAATGAAAATTCCACTGTATAGCAAACAATAAAAAAGAAGAATGTTAAATTATATTACTTTTTGCTTCGTATTCTATTCATATGATCATTAACCAAAAAAGCAGATTGTTCAAGATCAGCAGCAGGCTAGGCTGAACCCTTAGACCTCAATATCATTCTATTTTAAAAGTAATGCAAATATTCAATAGTTTCAATACACAACATTTGTAATTGAAAACAGAGAATAAATAAATCTGAAGTTATATGTACTGACATATGAGGCTGACCTTCCTGTCATAGCAGCCTTTTCCTTTATTCTTTCTTACAATGTCAAAACTCATTAAAAAAAAAGTTGACTGGATAGCGTTTGTTTATTTGTTTGTTTGTTTTATTGTAGAAGCAATGCATCTTTCTTATACAGTTTAACAATGCTGTCATAGAAAGAAAAATAAGAATGGGAACAAAGAGAATTGTTAAAGAACCTTGATCTCATCCACTGGTGATGTCAGAACTTGTATAGGTGGTGGTTAGAGTTAGGAGTCTGGGTTTGTCTATAAGAACACATAATCAGCAAAAAATATCTATATACAATGTAAAGTATTTAGGGTAATTAGTAGGCAGGATAAGCTAAAGTACATAAAGCTATATATTTACAGTTTCATTACTCTAGTTTTATTTTAAGAATTATAGTTTTCTTAAGAGATATAGTTTACTTCTTTCAGAAACTAACTAGTAGAGATGTAAAATGTCTTTTTTTAATCTACATTTTGGGGACTCATGAAGGACATTGTTTGTCCTTTTTGTGTTTTTTGTTACGTTAAGTTTTGGTAAGTTCCCCTGTTTTTAAAGGTTTCAAGACTGAGCTTAATGGAAAAGATGCAAAATCACTTAATCTTGTTAAAAATCCGTATAGTCTAGTTTGAGTCAGAAAAGGGTGCCTAGAATTTCTTATGGGGCTACACAATAATTTATTAATTGGAGTATGATTTCCTATCACTGACACTTTTAAAATAAATTTTTATAAACCAAAAAAACTGTATATATTAAAGACTGAATTAAAAGGTTTTCCATCTGCCAAATGTTCCTACTCCATACCTGTACAACCAATTTTGACCTATCCCTGAGGAAAATTGTAAAAACGAACCCATGTTGAAGAAATAATGGAGAAGAAAATAATTTCAGTTGACTGGCCATTTCAAAACTTGGCACCTGAAAATATTTTGTTTTTTACTTTTTGGAGAACTTTTGGCTTATTTATGAAGTCTCTGAATTTTTATTTTTGATTCATTGCTCTGTATTTCTCTTTGTTACCTATTTGTACTTCCTCTTAGTATTTTGGGAGAAACATTAGCATTAAACTTTGACACTATTAAAATAAATACTGAAAAGAACCCTCACAATATAAACAGTATATCCATTTGATTTTTAGCTGCTTCAAAGTTCTTCAAAACTAATATTTCTCATTTCCTATAGTCCTATATGAATTCTTTTCTGGGGTGGGGAGAGGAGTATTTATGGAGTTATGGCCTAAACACTTTGGCTAACACCAATTTTAAGAGAGCAGTCTATCATAGGCAAGCTTCTTTTTAACCATGAATAATTCATAAGCAGATTAATCTCAAGGTGTTTAAAAAGGCAATTGTCAAAAGCAATTATGTAATTTAAATGCTCTAGTTTTAACCAGGAACGTATATTTTAGAAATCTAAGTTTAGGATAGAATTTTTTAATGTATAATCTAATGCTCTATTTTGTCTCATTTTTTAAAAGAAGAAATAATTCTTTCTATTGTTAAGAATCTTGGTTCATTGACTTAAAAGCTAAGTTTAAAACAATGGCAACTTCTTTTCCCTTGTTCTTTGTAATGAAAGGGTACAGACTAAAAATATACATTATATCAAAACTTAAATAATGCTAGTAGCCGATGCTGAAGATGGAGTAAGCATGGCTAAAGGAAGTTACTTGCATTGTGCCTCCATTACATAGCCATGTTGTAATGAAGTCCTCTAGACTACTAGAAGTATGATTATTAATCTTGACAGGATAGATAAACCAAAGCCTGTTTAGGATGGACATTTGGTTTCCCTTACACTTGAGAGATTGTCAGGACAGCACACTGTCTGTTCATTTTAAAAACTGATGAAAAATTGGAATGGACAGTGCTGAATGTCTAAAATTGATTAAACAGTTTATAGAGAAAGATGTAAGGGTTCAGTTTATCAGGAAGAAATAGTGGAGTGTTGTGTCATAGCTTGTAAGTAAACTTCTGTGATGTAGAAAACAGGCAGCAGTGGTCTCTTTAGTGAAGAAGAAACAAGAAAGTCCTCTGTATTCTCTATCTTTGTAATTGTGAATAGGGCTATATGTCTTTCTAGAAGGACCAAGTGAACTGTAATTCTCTTTCGTCTACAAGAGAGCAAGATATGATGAAGTCCTTTCTGTCAATAAATTCTACACATGGAATTCTTTATTTATCATTATCCTTATAAATTTATTAAAAAAGTCCAAAGTGTTCAGTGCACATAAGTAGCTTTATATAGGCAATAATCAGGTAAATGGGAGGTCGAACAAAAATATATGTATTATAAATCTAAAAAAATTACGAGGATGAAAAATTCAAAGTCTGGATTCAGTACTTTAAATTATAAGTCTTGCCTTGGGTTTGTATGGCAAGGTTTTTGTATCAGGGGAGGCTAGGCTACATCCCTAAGAAGCTGGAGAAGCTTCCTCTCTGTCTGTCAGAGCCAAAATCAGTTGGCTCCAAGTCAGACCTGCCACTGGCCAAGGCTGAATCCATCAGTGAAAGTGGTAATGCCTGTGGGAGAACAGATTTCACGAGAGGAAAAAGTTATTGTGCAGGGCTAATTGCAGCAAGAGAGAGGAGTGAGAATAAGTGAGAGGAACAGCTCTGCAGTCACCAAGGTCAGTGTGGAAGGAGGGTCAGGAGGTGTTCCAGGTGCTGGAACACAGAAACCCCTGCTGCCCGTGATGCAGCCCATGGTGAAGCAGCTGTGCCCCTGCAGCCCACGGGAGCAGAGATCTGCTGCAGCCTGTGGAAGGAGAGCAGAGCCCGCAATAGAGCAGGTGGATGTGTCCCAAGGAGGCTGTAAGTCCATAGGAAACCTATGATTTATTCTCTCCTTGGAGTGAAAATTGTGATAGTTTTTTTCTTTATTCTTGTGTAGTTGGTAAATGGCTGTGATAGATGATTTTTTATTAAAAATTGCTATGTAGTGGAGAGTTCAATATCTGAAGTGTATAATTGATTACAAACAAATCACAAAACAGTTTGGTTTGAAGAAACCTTTAGGAGATAATTTTTCCAACTTCTGCTCAAAGAGAGCTACATGCAAGTTGTTCAGAATCTTGTGCAGTTAAATTTCTGAAAAACCCTTAAGAATAGAACATCTCAAACTTCTCTGGGCAACCCTTTCTCTGTCTTTGCCTTCTTAAACAGTCCTTCAAAAATACCATCTAGAGCTCGTAAACTCTAATATAAATGAAGACCTATCCACTTTTTAGAAGAATACTTTTAATCAATTCTTTATTTGTTTCTGCCCTTTCTTAATGGGCAAAATTGTGGTATTTGCTTTCTAACTCAAGGGGCAATATAGGTTAACAGTGTTACGGTGCTTGCATGTTTTTTCCTAAATTAATACCTCTGAAAAGTATCTATAATAAAGCACTTTCTTCCTTCACAAGAGTATTGTAAGTTTTAATGAGATAATAATGTGCAGAACTAAAAATCTTCACATAATAGGTCACATGTAAATGCAAAGCATTAATTATTATTATTTCTGTCCCTCAGAGCATATTTAAAATGCAAAAACCATCCACATGAGGATGTTTAGATTATTTTTTACCAACACCGGTTTTCTATCACTTTCATTCAGCAGTGTATGGGCCTCATGCATCTCACCTATATTTATTCAGTTTTCTAGAATTCATACTTCCCCAATCTATGGTTTATAATAAATTAGAAAAAATAAAAGACAAAACTTTTCATTATAAATTTACCACATGTAAGCTTAATAACTTGTTTAGGAGGTAGGAGAGTTTCCATTCAATGAAAATTGAAAAATCATTAAATGCATAGGGATTTATTCAGAGAAAGCTTCTATGAAACCAAATGTGTCTTTACTAATTTCATGTTTGGCTACCATAACAGAAGATCAGTGACAGGACACAGGTTGTAGCCCTGTAAATATGATTATTGCCCCCATCAGGGGGATGCAGTGCAGGGGCTCAGCCTCTCCATGGCCTGAGCTGAATGTCTTTGATTTAGCCCCAGCCAGTGGCTGCTGCCTCACCCGATCCAGCCTCAGCTCTGGGGCCATTGTGTGCACCATGAATGGACTTGTACCCACCAGGGTGGGTCTAATCCATCTAAAAACAGACAGGCTGCTTCCACAGAACTTGACCATATTTTCTCAAGCTATACGTATATGATATATTTTTCAGTTCAAAGTGTCTAAAGGCTGCATTTTAGCCAGACAAAGTGTTGTGGCCTAAATAGAGCACAATCACTTGAACCTGGAATATGTATTACCTAACTTAGAATACAATATGAATGCACGAGGCCACATTAGAGAGCAGAGTCTTCTGGTGTTTTTACAGAGAACTATGTAGGGCTGAAAGAGTCAAAACAGGTTCAATCGTATTAGTTATGCTTTTTGGGAGCAGTTCCTGGAATAAATTGCTCCAACAATTAAACCTGAGTCTGTATTGAACAGACCCTGTTGGAGACAGCCAGGCAGCAAACCAAGAACCTGCAGGTACAGAATTCTAGACATTCTGTAAACCTCTCCTAGTTTCCCAAAGGCATGTCCTAGCCTCTGGAGGAACTGGAATGAGAACCTTGGCTGCCTCAGCTGACACTGAAAAAAAGATCTTAAGTAGAGAAAATAAAATGAGAGAGATGAGAATATGACTGCCACTATGAAGATTAGGACATTTAATAGATATTTCAGGTCTTGTGCCACTGTTTCTCATTAAGCGTTTATTAGGTGAAAAGAAAACAAGCAAAACCCTATTAGTAAAAACAATGAAGTTCATCAGAGTAACCCTTAAAGGTGTGTTGACTTTGAAGGCTGATAAAAACTGTTGTGTCTGTGGCTTTTCAGTTTCTATTCTGCCAAAAGCTTTGTGTAATTTACTTCTGGAAGAAGACAGAAGGGTTTCAGGAATATTCTGGAGGGCTACTAGTTCAGAAAATAAAAGTGGTTTCATGTTAAAAAGAGTTCAGAGTCTGAAGAGTCAGATACTATCTTGATCCCAAGACATCCCATAGTCAGGGCAGCAGGAAAGGCAATTTTAATCAGCTTGCTGAGACTCAGCTTGTAGGACATAAATTGTAAAAATGAGAACAGTGTGGTTTAAATTATATTGGTTTGATTTGGTTTTTTATTCCCTAAGTTACTTTTTATCTTGTCTTTATCTCTTCTCATTGTTTTTGAAATTAGCATAGAATTTTATTTTGAAAACAGTACTAAATGCTCTGATACCAATTACTGGATGAATTGAGTACCTGTAACTAAATATAAAGCCATTAAAAAAGAAATATTTTGCTGTCAACATGTCATTATTATTGTTACACATTGTAGCTATTAAGAACACTCCTCTTCTGTAGATTGCTTTTGCTGTCTCTCTCCAACTCTTGTCTCTCTAGCCCTTGTCAGACAATGTGTTAATTATACTGTATGACATACAGGGTGCTGTGTCAAATAGAACTGAAGAATTGGTACTTAAAACAATTCCATTTTTTAAAGTTATTATTTGTTCCATTAAAAAAATTGCCCATTATCAAGCCCCAGTATTTCATTTCTGGTAAAGTTACTTAGAAAATATTTTTATATTCAATAATACTCAACACGTTTAATATATGCAAACTAATTCTAACTGTTACAAAATATATACCAGTGTGCAGCAATGCATAATATTTATGAGCAGATCTTTTAGAATACAGCACTATTCTTATGGGATTTATATTCACTATTCCCTTTTTAGTCTTATAGTTGTTTAAAGGGGTTTTTTTTTGTAATTAAACAGTGAAAAGTATTTCCATCATTTTCATTATCTTTCATATCATCAAAGCAAAACAAGAGGCATTTAGAAAATGGACCCTCTGAAGCAAGGAAAATTACAGAATATTATATGGACCAAAAAGCAAATTACACAGTTTAGGCACTAGCACATTTGAAGACTCATTCACGTGTTCACAGCATGAACAAGTCGTGATAACCAAGGCAGCTAATGATCCTTTCCTTTTTCTCAGAATTTGTCGTTTAAATATATTTTTAAAACAAATTTTTGAGCTGTTCTGAACTTTTTGTCAACATTATAATTAGAATAAAAGAAACTCACCAGCCATTATCGAGTATATGTGTCATGAAAACAAATGTATTTTTATACATATTGTTGCATATATTTTCTACTAAAATGCTAAATTTCCAAACCCTTAGAGGTCTATTTTTGTCAAACTCTACACAAGAATTTCTGCTTTCCTTCTGTCTGGGTTTCCTAAGTCTTTGTATATGCAATAAAAACCCCAACCAAAAACAATAACACCCCCCAGCCAGAAAAAAACCCACGAAACAAAAAAAAAACAAACAAACAAACAAAAAAAATCCAAACCAAACCAAATAAACAAACAAACAAAACCAAACAGTAAAACCAACAAAAATCCCACCCCAAAACAAAAAAAAACAAACCCCCCAAAAAGCAGAAAAAACCACAAAGCAAAATAACCCACCCCAAAACGCAAAACAAACAACAAAACAAAAAATCAGGGCCCTCAACCTTGTCCTGTCTGTCCTTCTAAGTACTTCAGAACAATAATGTCACATATTACATGACTAATTGCACATATTGCTCCGCAGCCCAGAATTATGCACTCCTTCAGTGAGATGCTGCCTTTAGGTACAGGGATGGCAGGGATGGATGAGAATTTTATCAATACTTTATGTGGCCAACTGAGCCAGTCAAACTGGACTCTCATGATTAGAAATAAACATCACTCTCATGGATGAAAGTCTTTAATTTATTCCTTGGTCCTACCTACAGCTAAAAGGCAGACAAATTAGCACTGTAAGAAATAAATGGATTTTGCATGAGGAGAGGGAGGACTGTTCTCTGTCATATCCTAATCACATAGAAATTTAGGGGGGTTTCTATTTTTATGACAAAAACAACTGTAAGTCAGTATGAGTAAATGGACTTCTTGGCTTTACACTTAATTCTTGTGCAGCTGGTTTTAGCTACCGGTGTTTCCTATTGTGCTCTTTTTATTCAGATTCAATGAATCTCAACTGAATTGACTTTGTAACTGCACCCTACAGGTAGAGTAAGTGTTCTTTGGCTGTTAAAGTGCCTGTTGCCCTGGAGCTTTCCTGCAGTGGATATAAAGTCCAAATAGCAGCTGGAAGACACACAGTGAAACTTACTTTTGAAAAGAAGATAGCTGCTACTCCTCGAAGTTTCTGGTCATATTTACAGTAGACTGTGAATAGTAGAGCCAAGAATATGATGAAGTTGTTCATCGTTTCCAAGTAGCCTTTCTCTTATTCTCTTGGGTATATATTAGAAAAACATGTCTCAATTATAGGAGCCTCATCCTGTCTGCACAGATGAACCTGTGTTAAGATGATCTCTGAAATTTCTGGAGTGTTTGCAGCTCTCTTGGCTTTCCATATCTATCAAATTATCTACACTAAGCTACTACAGAAGCATGTAATGAAAGGCATTTCAGCGTAATGCATTGCACAGAAATATAGGACTAATGGTATCTGAACTGATAAGAATCAGACACAACTTCTATTTTGCCTGATATTGCAGACATAGTGGGCTAGATTCTGCTGCTCTTGTACAAATCTGACTGTATTTTCTGCAGCACCCCTTAAATTTCTTGTGACATTTGAAATATTTATTTTAGGTGTAATGAAGCTTGTAGGATGTGAGTAAAAATGTAATCGCTGTTTCTATTTTTTTTTTTAATTAAATTTTTTAGAAAGCTTGCTAGGCTACTTTGGGAACTCTTTTCCAAATTATGCATCTCACATGCTAATGCTTCAAATATTTCACTGGAGGAACAAACACCAGTGCCTTTCAAAGTAAAGCCACAGATTTGTATAAGCATTATCTGATACTTATTTTTCTGTAACTACTGTCTCAGATTCTGAAAAGTGTCATTCAACAATCTTTGGCAAGCAGTAAGAGTTTCAGGATATGTACCTGTTTTTCTCTTGTGAAAGAATGACTTTCACATTAATCTTAGGCAAAAAAAATAATGAAACCTCATTAAAAGAAATTTGTCTTGAGTGATTCAGTACCATCCTGAATTAAGTTGATGCATATTTATGTGCTTTTGCTGTTGCACAAGAGAAAATGATTTGGTTTTGATTTTGATTTGGGGATTTTTGGGCAGAGACATTTAAATGACTCATCATGTCAGTGACACAATTTCCAAAATTTTCGTATTGACTTAGAATAATTTTTCTGCTTAAAATTCAATTCCTACTTTGCTGTAGTTTTAATGTTTGAAGACAATCTTACTAAATCCGATATATTTTGCTTTTTAGTCTGTGCTGTCTCCTGAAGAATAAACTTGGGGATAAATTCTAATTTAAAATGGATTCCAGTAAAGAAAATGTAACTAATAATCTGATCAAAGCATTATAATAAATTTCAGAGACCTACACCCTGATTTTTACATCTAAGTTGGCAAATGGTCAGGATGAGAGTTCATTTTATTTTTTTAGAATCTTTATCTGAATTTCTAGGTGAAAGGCAGTTAGGTCTTCTCCATGAAGTTTAATAAAGTATTAAAACAAAAGTCTTAATTTCAAGGGAAATTTGCAGCATATGATGACTAGCAGTACTTCTCACTGTGTGACTGTTCAGAATGATGAAAATCTTGAATCTTGAAAAGTTGATTAATTTCTTTTTTTATAACACTTTTACAGAAAACCCAAGAGTAATTTGTGGGATAAACGCATTTAACACAAAAACATAGAGTTTTGATTATAAGAATTAATGTTTGTTTCTACTGGGTAGACTATATATGGAACCATGTCTAAGGAGCGATGAATTTTTATAATTTCTTTCAATTTAAGTCAAAGACATTGGAATTAGATACTGACGTGCTTTCAATTTGTGAGCCTAATCATCATAAGAATTAGCTGGAAAATACCTGTCAAACGTCTATTTATGTATTCTATTCTGGTTTGTAGAAGCCAAACATTTCATAGAAATATCTTGAATTCAAAAAACTTCTGTCTAATTGTGAAATTTTCCAGTTTTCCAATCTGCTGGAATAGAAATCTTTCAATGTCTGTGGCTTGAACTGAATTTGGAGGAGTTCCAGAAGCCCTAAAAAAGATCCCAAAGTCAGAAAGCCATGATGATCATGACAAATCCCACCTCTCATCCCATCTCACTAAGTATCCAGGTTCCTTTGCCTATGCAGTCGAGTGGAAAGATATATCATCTAATAATTTTTACAGTTCAGAATGAAAAAACAAATACAGATTTAATTTGAAAATATTCACAGAACAGAAGTGTATATTATCTTGTCAACATCATGAGCAGTTTTTTTCCCAAATTATTGTTTTTCAGGCTTTCTATTCCATAGGTTCTAAAATTGGTTTATCTTCCAAGACCATTTGTGATCTAGTGTGACCTAACTCATCAGCTGTCAACCTACTCCCTGCTTATGCCTTCTATCCAACCCTACCAGATGTTGCCTGGAATTTTAGTTTCTTGTCCAGAGCACAAGTTTTGCACAGGATAGTAGCCTCTATTTTTTTTTTTTTTAATAGCACATAAATAATATCTGTGGCTGTTATTGTGCCCTTAAACAAGTTTTCCTTATGGCTAGGAGCCTCAAGAGCATTTGTAAACCCACTGATTTACATGTGAAGGAAAACAAATAAAAAGGGATGGAGAAAAAGATTTAAAAGGATTTTTCCAAGTCACACAACGACTCAGAAATAGCAGCTGTGCAGGAATTAGCCTTGGTCTGTGGCCCATCCTAGACTCCTGTGACTGTGCTTTCAGTATTTCATCTTCTCATGCGAAACTCCAGTTTTGTAACTCAGAATTTATAATTCTGAACTAGAAATTGGAGGCATAATTAGCTAATCTAAAGATGTCAGGAAATGCATCCGTACATTGAATCCAGTTTGTACTTTTCAGTGCTCCCTGATTTTCACAGCTAAGCCTAACTTGACAGGCCTCGTGGCTGTAGCTATTGAAGTTGACAGCTGACATTTGCTCTCAGCATGAATGAGAAACAGCCTTTTTCTTGTATGTTGCTGGAAAATTGTTCTTCTTGATCTTTTTGTCTTTTGGATGGCTCGTGCAAATTGAGATTACTCACTATCCACTAGAAAAATCAAAATGAGTTAATGCATATTAAATTAAAAAATCCCCAAACAAATCTTCAAACCTGCAACAGCAGTGATACAGTTAATGTTCTATTTTAACAAGATGGATTAATTTTAAAGAAAAAAAAGTATGTTATTTCTTCATGACATTTGTCCTTTATTTTATTTTATTTAAAATTTGTCAGAAGATTCTATGATCCTAGACTGTGTAACAAGAAAAGTGGCCAAAGTAGGTGATTCTGCCACTCTGCTCTGGTCTTATGAGATCCCGCCTGGAATACTCTCCTGGAATACCACAGAATCATAGAGTCAGCACCATAGAATAAGCCAGGATGGAAGGGACCCATAAGGAGTACTCCCGAGTCTGGGGACCCCAGCACAAGACAGACACAGACCTGGTGAAACAGGCTGGCAGTATCATCGGGGGGCTGAAATGCCTCTTCTGTGAAGACAGGCTGAGAAAGACAGCATTGTTGAGCCTGGGGAAAAGAAGGCTTCAGGGAGACCTTACTGGGGCCTTTCAATACTTAAAAAGGGTTTCTAAAAAAGGTAAAGAGAGACTTTTGTCCTGGACTTGCAGCAATATGAAAAGTCATAATTTTAAACTGAAAGCTGTCAGTTTAGATGAGATAAAAGGAAGAAATCTTTTATTACAAAAGTGGTAAGACACTAGGAGAGACTGACCAGAGAACTGAGGATGCCCCATTCCTGGAAGTGTTCAAAACCAGGCTGGATGGGGCTTTTAGCAAGCCACTCTAGTGAAAGATATCACTGTTCACAGTAGAGGAGTTAGACTAGATGATCTTTTAAGGTCCCTTCCAAGCCAAATCATTCTATGATTCTATACTAGTAGTACCCAAGCAGTGTGTTAATACTTTATTATTATAAATTATTAGATTTTTTTTTCCTCCATTTATCCTTTTCTTTTTCTTCTGACTACATTTCAATTTTTAATGTTTAGAGTTAAAACATACATTTTCTACTGCCTGTACTAAACATATTTTATCTGTGCTAAAATCTTTTCCCTGTGTGAATATAGTCCCCGTAAAACTGTGTAAAATAATTCAGGCCATCATACACACTATGCAGAAGTAGAAATTGCTTTACAAGCTTTTACGTAATATATAACCACTTCCACTTTGTGCTGAATAACATTTTGAATGCAGAGACCTTGCCAAGGGGCACTCAAGCTTTGTTAGAGGAAAAATCAAAATTGTTCATAATAGTAATTGCTACATATCCTGATATCTGTGGCACCAAACAAATTCGCAAAATTCTGAATTCAGGACAAAGAGGTTACAAATAAAAATTAACCCTTACTGAAATAAAAAAAAAATCTGCCAAAGACAAATTTAAATGTTTCTAAAGAGTATTTATGTAAGTAATGTATCTGCAAAAATAGCAGAATATGAATGACGATAACTCTGTTTTTCTTTTCAAGATAAATTATCACAGGGATAGGGAGCAGAATGAAGCCTCCATATCCAAGTGGAAACAGTCAGTGATCTGCTACACTACTTAGATACACAAAATTACATGGGTCTTGATTGCTTCCATCCAAGGGTATTGGTAGAGCTGCTGGGAGAGCTCACCAAGTCACTTTCAATCATTTACCAGCAGTTCCGACTAACCAGGAAGATCCCCAGTGACTGGAGATGGGAAAATAAAAGGCCAATCTACAAGAATGACCAAAAGGAGGACCCAGGGCCTGCCAGCCTGACCTTGGTGCTGGGAATGGTTACAAAGCAGATTGCCTTGAGTGACGTCAAATGGCTCATGTAAGGGATCAGTCTTGGATAGACTGTATATTACGAAAAATTTCTCAACTGAAAGGGTGGTCAAGCATGGAGACAGGCTGCCCAGGGAAGTGGTAGAATAACCATCTCTGGAAATGTTCAAGAAATGTCTTGACATGGTACCTGGGGATGTGGTTTAGTGGTGAAGATGGCAGTGTCAGGTTAATGGTTGGACTCGACCTTTGAGATCTTTTCCAACCTTAACAATTCTAGGATTCTATAGGCAAATTATCAGTCTTCAATTTTGGCACCTCTACTTTAGATGACCTTTACAATTGTAAAACAGAAATTATTTTCCTCTCAAAAACATTGGCAGCAGACAGTTGAGTCACAAAATATATGTATCAGATTCATTACAAACAAACAAACAAAGACAAAAACAAAACACCAAGAAAAGAAGAAGAAAAGAAAACAAATCTTACAGGCATAGTCCAAGATATGTCCAGAGCAATTCAAATGGTTAACTTTAGCTTCAAGGAGGAGTTTGGAAATTGTGCACAAAACCACTTACGTGAGAGCTATTTAAATGAGAATAAGCTTGTGCAGAACAGATGATAAGCATAAGTCAAGTGGGAGTAATGATCTTAGAGATTTGATTCTGTCAAATGTTCCTGACATTCAGTTTTATTCTTGTGTGTGAGAAAGTGGCGAAGAAGAAATGTTACAGAGAAGGTATCATCAAAATATCTATTTCCACTTTCATATTAAAAGCTCTTATCTTCCTCCAAGCTCTTTATATTAATCAGTAAGATTTAACATTAGAGTCCTGTGGTACAGTTATAGGGGACTGTTTTCAAAAAGGAAATGTATAGATAAAACAGTCTTAAGCTCTTAAAATGATGTAAGCATGTTAAAAGGGATATATTGATTTGGTGTCATTAAAAAAAAGAAAAAGCTAATGTAAAAGACAATTGACAAATTCTGACATCCCTGGTAATGTAGAACAGAGGAAAATTTCTTCTCAAATACAAATCCAATGATCAACCTGATCACTAGTATGTATGCAGGATTTTTTGGTGGGTACAGCAACAGAGGATTTTGGTGCTCCCTGGTGTGTATTCTGTCTACCTTATACTGTATCCAGTTTCAGTTAATAAATTTCTGTCCATGTTTTGATAACAACTGAAGAACAGGAGAGTATGAACAACCTTTGGAGGTCACTAGGAAATTAGTGGATTTGGCTGGATGGTATTGTGATGCCACCCTTCATCCCTCCAGCTTGAAGAGCAATCTGTATCAGATAGGATGTCCAGTACCTCTTCCCCAAACAAAGTTTATGGAAAACAGAATCATCACAGAAGTTTGACTGTCTCACTAAGCAAACATTTAAACATTTCAGTAAAGGAGCAACAGAGCAGTCAGATAAGATTCTTCTGAAAACAAGAATGAAGCAATGTTGGTAGGGCTTGGTAAAGGGTTTCACTGCAAAAATACCACTTGGATTGTTACATGGAGTTAGGACTATGTGGCAGGAAGTTTTAGTCTTACTTCTGTTGCTGCATATTCCTGAGGGCTTGGAAGAAAAACACTTCCCAGCAGTAAAACAGACTCTATTATTTCAAGACAATGACTGCTATATCTTACTTGTGCAACAAACACACAGGAAGGACAGACAACATCTTGTGTGATTCTTAGGGTATCCTGTGCAGGGTCAGGAGTCAGAACTGATGAGTCTCATGGGTTCTTTTCAACACAGCATATTTTATGATTCTATGATTCTATGCTTATTCAAGGCTTTCCCTCAAACTAAAATTCTGAGAATATAAAGATTTTTTGCCAGTCAATCATTTAAACAGCTTATTGTGTGTTAATTATTCCTTTATTCTTTCTATAATTTCCTCACACAATTTATATTTAGCCTGAGTCTGACTAAAGAATACCTAGTTTATTGGAATGAGTGAAAGCAAGTACCCAGGGAATAAAATGGCAGGAAGGATCTCAAACAGTGTTTAACAAAGGCTGGGATTTTATACAATAAGATAATGTCTTTCAGTGATCACCTATGTGGAAAAATGATATATAAATGTATATAAATATATATAAATAGCTCTTGCTGGTACTCTGGATTGCCTGGTTTCAATGGCATGGCTAGTCACTAGCAACCTGGGCATTAGGTTTATCTGCTATAAAATTTTAAAAATATTATAAAGTGGATTTTTAATGTAACCAAGAAGGACTTACATTGCCTTGAAGACAGTACCCACAGATTTGTAGAAAATTCAGTAAACTTATGGAACAATGGACCATACATTGGATGTATATGTTTACCAATGGACATATATATTTTCTCTCTTTCAAGAATAATCTAATTCTATTGAAATATTTCTATAAGTGGAATTTGTCTATCAGAATATGCTTCAAGAGAAGATTGGTTCACAAATAATGTCCTTACCAGAACAGTTTTCACTGACTTGGGTGAAAATTTCAGTGTTTTTCTTTAATATATTTTAAATCAGTAAGAATCATGCCTGTGTAAAGAAAAAAGTCCTGAGGTTCCTCTTAGTTCTTGCTCCTGATTATGTTCAGTCTCCCCCTGCTTTGAAGCATTCAGCAAAAACAAGATGCTGGATTCAAGGCACCAGCTGTTCTCTCTTAGGTTTATATTCAAGATTCCTGACACTGACTGTGTCCAATAGTGTTGTGAGTTTCTTTGTGATGACATGGAGGACTTTCTGCTCAGCTCTGTAGACAATATCATTTTCTGCCATTCTGAGGCATGAATAACTCCTGTGAAAAAGAGTTTAAGTTAGAAACTATAGAAATGTGCTCTATTAGTTTCATAATAAACAGAATTCAGTTTACAGTTCAGTTAAAAATGAAAATTCAGTCTTAATTAATAAATATACATAAGTGAACCAACAGATCTCCTTCTGTATGTGATGTTATCACAATGTTTTTTAGATTTCCTTACTTCTTTATTATAATATTTAGGGCAAATTATAACAAAATGTATGTAAACAATCCATATTACTTTCCTTTACATACTCCAATTCTACAGCTGGTATGATCTGACATTATTGGTGTCCAGCCCAAACTTCCCTTCTTCCTCCCATACATCCAGTGCAGAATCTCTACAATATTCAGTGCCTATGCAACATCTTGTGTGACTCATTTGAACATTTTCAGAGTTTTCTTGGTTTCATCCCCCACAATAAAAAACCTTGCCCATTATGCCAACAGTCCTTAAAAAAAAATGTCTTTCATATCCAAGACAAAGGATCCTTGCTACCTCAATCAGTATGGCATTAAGGTGGTTCAGAGACTCCCCATTAAACTGCCTTTGTGCATGTTTTTCCTCACTCTGTTCAGTTCACCTTCTGGTATGAAGTAGAAAAGCAGGAGAGAAAGTTCAGATAGCTCTGTTTAATCAGCTTGGGCTGATGAACACAAAGATGATCTCAGCCCAAGCCACCACTTTTGGTGTGGTCTAACACCATTGGCTGGAAGAGAACTGAATAAAACAGATGAGTTGAGAGAAGGGCTGAGTGGTATTTTTGCATAGTTTTTTGCATAGTTCCTCTTTTTTTTTTTTTTTTTTTTAATTACTTTTTTCCTGTATTACAGCAAAAGGAGGGACAAGGAATATGGGGGTCCTGTCTTTTCTTCCCCTGCCTTAACAGGTGTTGTTGACAATGCAGTATGTTTTCTACTAGCCCTTTGTTATAACCAGTAAGGCAAAAGTGATTCCCACCTTATGCATATGGGGGTTTTTTTATGTAGCAACAAACATATCTGGACAATCTGCAGCGACATAACGTGTAAAGAGTGAGACTTACATTTCTCATTCAGAATTGTAGGTTGACATTAGTGAAGTTCCAGATAATTTATCCCAGCATAAGTGAACACAGACTTGTTTTTCAGCCCATCATGTTTGAAGCCATCTCTTCCAATTACATGCTGACAACTTAATGGCCAGTGTAACTCATCTAGATGTGTTTGTGTAGGAAAAGTTTATCCAACAGAAGCACAGACACCTGCCCATCCTATGACCTAGGCACAAATTAATGTCAGCAAGGCAGGGATAAAGGGTCACCATACTACTCTAAATTGCTTAGCATGACTAATAAATCTAACTGGCAGAGTTTTTAATTTGTCAAATTAATTTATGCCACATGAAATACTTGTCATAATTTTGACAAAGGTGCAATTATATTGCTTCCTTATAGCAGCGGATTAGTTCCTGTTTACACTGTGATGACCTTTGACAGCCCTTTGCCCCAGAAGAGCCCTTTGAAATTAGTGATGCTTCACACTCATGCTCTTGGGATTTCCTCATGGCTGATCTCTGCTGTAAATTTTGTTCCATTGTAGAGCCTACCCAGATGTACAAAGACATTTGACATTATACAAAAGCCCCCAGGCAACATTAAATTCAGATCAGGTCTCTTACTCAATTGTAGATTTTCTCATTCACATTGGTGAAAGACATATACACCTATGCTTTATAGTTTCTAGTTATAATAACAGCATCAAGATAAAATACATGTTAGCATAATGCTAAGAATTTGATTAATATAAAAATTTAAATGCAATTAAAATTAAAAACAAGTCAACAGACATGTTTGAAATAAGCAGAAGAACATTATCAAAAATGGACATCCATTGACTTTCAGCAATGAAGCATTTTCTAGAGTACTTATCATTTATTAATTAATAATAATGTTTGGTTCTATTTCCCATTAAATAAATATTACAGTCCTAAACATTAAAAGTTTGAAAGCCTTGTATCTTATGCACTAAATAATTAAAGTAGAGAACTCATTAGTCATTAGTCATAATTAACCACAAAGTTTACATAATTAGTCACACAAAATGCAGCATACTAGAAACATTTAGCGTATTATAATACCTGATTTACTGTCAAATCAACAAAATTCATACATAAAGTTTCAGTGCACTCATTATATGTATTTGGCTTGAAACAAATCTGATAGCTTGAACATTCATACCACAGTCATTTATTATCTTTTCTCAGAAAAACAATTAAATAAAGACATATCCTTCTAGTACCCATTGAAAGTAAATAGTCATAGATTTTTCTTTTCATTGTTTTCTTTCCTTTTTATCTTTGAATGCACATACTTTAACTTTATACTCCCACTTGCAACTGGTGAGGCCCACTTTGCAGTTATTTGCTGGATATTTTTGATTTTCTAATATAAAACTCTTCACAAAATGCTTTTCATACTTGATTAAGCACATTCAGTACAGAAATAAAATTAAATGAGGAAAAAAGAATTCCTGGCAAAGTATTTAATTAACTGTTTTTACTGTCATCCCACAATTGGGACCTAAATAGAGAAGAATGTGAACAGGGAATACAGAACAATGCCTTAAGACACAAAAGCTGTGATTATTCTAGATACTTATCTGGTACTGAGCTGTCAGGAGGAATTAAGACGAATTTCTGTTGATACTGATAGAGGAGAGACTAAAATACTTGAACTACTGAAACTGAAGAAATTATTGGCTTAAACATAAAATATTTGTAAGGTATATCAGATAAGTTATGTCATAGTATAAAACCTTACATTGTTTCTATTTGATTTTAAGGCATATATCTTGCAAAAATAGTCATTAAAAGAGTGTTGAAGCATCATTTTCTTCACACAATTAATATTCTAACAAACAGTAGTGAATTTAAGTCTGTGTAAGTATTCTTGAGCATTTATATGGAACTGCAAATAATGATCCTTCCAGCAAGTTTTATTAACAAAGAATAGACCAGTTCTTTCTATAAAAAAATGCTTTTATTCTGATGTCATTATGAATTGAATTGCTAACTACCCTATATCTTATTTAGTCTTCACTGCATTCTGCCTAATGAGTTGGACGAGTTATCACAGAAAGTGTCATAAATATAAAAATGTGTGAAAAATGTTAAAAGTCTAGCAGTTGTGGTTGGACAAATCATCTTCTAACATTTAATTATGGAAATATCTGATAGTCTGACAGGTAATTTTATGCACAGTTATAGCTATTTTGATTATAATGTGGGGAAATTTAAGTTAAAAACACTCCTTATTATCCAAAGTTTAACAAATACCTCCCAGTGAAGTTCTGAGTCATCTTGCTGAGTTTCAGCTATCTGTTAGACTAGCAGGTGAAGTCTTCACTATGGAGACCCTGGCTTGGAGAAGCTAAGATGTGAGCCAAAGCCAATTTAAAACAAAAGAGAAAATCTTATTATCTTCAGTGGGATCAAGTCCTTGGAGAGCAGCCTAAAGGACCCCAATCCCAGCCAGCTTACCCGCAGCATCCACTTCTCTCCAGGCTGGAGCTGTTATTTTCCTGGAGAACCATCTAGCTGGCACTCACAAGCCAGATGCCACTGGAATTGTCAAACAGGGTAATTTTGTCAGTTTTCTTGCATAGACAATAAAAACAAATATGCCAAAAAACTGCTGGATTTTTTTCTAGTTTTATATACTTCAGGTTAGAAATCGTTTTCAGTTATCTAAACTCTTCCAATGGTTGGACCTTACTGGTTTTTGTCTTTTTTTTAATAAATTTGTTCTGGTCATCTCAAACTGCTTATCATTTAGGCATAATAACAGACCAAATTGACTTATGCTAGTGACAGTAAAATATGTGCTAACACAAACTGTTCATGGAATCAGACCAAGATTATTATATCTGTCTTTATAAAACATGCTACTATATAGCAACAATCCTAATTTTATAGCTGTTTTGATAGAACTGAGGACTCTGTTCCCTAAATCCAACATTACAATCCATCACATTGATATGTGTCTGGAACTGAGGGTGAGTTGCTCTGTAGATATAAGTACCTACAAATCTATCTGTAATTACCCATCTATAATTATCTCAAACTGTGCAGTATCATATTGAGAAAAAAATTATAAATCTTTTTATAAAGACTTTAAGGTCTTTAAGCATTTAAAACTTAAAGTTCTACTTTGCTATAGCCTGCATCTTCTTCTGTTTATACTCTGATTTTTACCATAATAAGAGTAAAAGCAACACTAAAAGCTAACTTACAAATGGAAAGGGAGTAAACATGTGACAGATCTGACAGAAGAAATTGCTATATCCAGAATAGGTAATTTAAAATATGTTGAATGTAAATATTTTAGTAGAAGCAGTAAGGCTCCATTACAAAGCAATGTACAAAATATATTGCCATAGAAGTCCTTATAAATTTCCAGAAAACCCAGATATGCTACTCATTTGCAAAATAAAAAGTAAAAATGAAGAACAGTAATTGTTCTGTAGTTAACCAGCATTTAGCAAGGATGTAGATAGACATAGGAATAAGAGAAAGCACTATAAAATAAAGCTGTACTTAAGAAAATTACATACAGGCCAATGAACTGAATAAAGCTGTCGTCAGTCTTTACTTCCATAATATCTACATTTTTTGGCATTTTTTTCTGGCCATGCAATGGTTAATACATCTGTTTCAGCTATGATACAGACTCTGTAATGCTTACGTGCTGTAAAAACTTTAAAAAATCTGGCCCTGTACAGAATGCCTTCCTTGTTTAACAGCATATTAACACAGCAACATATGTCCCACCTTCTTTTCTTAAAAACAAACAAACAAACAAAAAACAAACAAGCAAAACAAAAGAAAACAAAAAAAAACTAGTTGTTGCACATTATACATTATACACCTAGGAGTTTTATCTATTGATAAATACTGATTTTTGCTGGACACTGTTTATATTGGCACTTGCATAAAGCCAAGAGCCCCCTCTAGTCCAGAGTTCAGCTGCAAATAATTAGGTTTTCAATACTGCCTTTCTGAAAACTCTGACATAGAGAACAATATTTGAACTATTTCTTATTCATATTTGGGTTATAAAAATTGCAAACTGTTTTTGCTTCTTCTCTTATGTTTATGCATCTTGAAGAGATATTTAGCTGCAACATTTTCATCAGTGGTTAATGAGCTGCAGTGCAACCTACTGGCTTTCAGGTTCCTCTTTTCTCTCTGAAGACATTGTACTGCATTTCTCATTTCATTTCTCAATTGTAAAGACAAGAACTAACACAGACAAAGCTATGAATAATGTAGATGAAGCTTGGATTGACTTTTAAAATCTTCTCAAGATATGAGAAATTAGGTTGGATTTTTTTGTATGCCTGTTTGTATTTCCCTCCTTTGTCTTATCTGTGTGGGTTCTAAGCTACTAGAACTGCCATATTTTGTGGGGGCCATCTGTACATACAGAACCATAGAATCATAGAATGGCTTGGGTTAGAAGGAATCTTAAAGATCATTTCATTCCAATCCCTTGCCATGGGCAGGGGCACCTTCCACTAAACTGTGTTGCTCAATGCCCCATCCAACCTGGCCTTGAACGCTGACAGGTATGGGCATCCACAAATTCTCTGGTCAACCTCTTCCAGTGCCCCACCACCCTCACAGTAAAGAATTTCTTCTTAATATATAGCTTTCATTTATGGAAATTAATTTAAACATCTCAGCAAACTGGAATTGGCATCATGATTAGCTAATAATGTAAAAATAATATTGTAAGAGAGAGAAAAGATAAATATGTACAAAACCTAAAAATCTCTCAAGAACAAGATTGTTTCTTTGGATGTGAAAACTGCCTGGAAAAATTTTCAAAATGCTTCCTCAGCTTTGGCAGTTATTAAAAAAGAAACAGCAGAAATACAAATCATGGTCCAAAACTGAAAAAAAAAAAAAAAAAAAAAAAAAGGAAGAGTGAATGGACTGTAGTCAATCCTTAAGCAATAATGTATTTTAAGTAAAAGTTTGTGAAAAGTATTTCAGATAATTATTCTGCCACCAAAATATTAGATAAAAAGATCCAAAAATTAAGGCATGAAATTACTATACTCCCAAAGTAAGTATAGATATTTAAGTTCAGTTCTAGTCCAGTTCTAGACTCACAAGAAAAAGGCCTATAAGCTAGATGAGAGTAAATACAGTCTAGTTCCAGTGTAGTTATCTCTGCAATCCAGAGCTATAAATGTGTTAAGTAACAGTTTAAAGAGGTAGGGCTGATCAGTTTTCTCATATACTCAATTATGTAATTATGTAAATTAGTTATAATGACAAGAATCAAAAATATCAGAACAATTTAATTACTGAATTGTAATGCATGTTTTAACTTTAAATGAATCTCCCATAGCAAACTACTTCAGCAATTATTTGACTTCATAAAGCATTCATAAAGAGTTTCTATAACCAGAGAAAAAAAAAAAAAAAGGGTGGAGGCATTTGAGGTTGAATCAGATTGGGTAAAAACCCAACAATATAGATTTTCTGGTAATCTCAGAGAAAAGCTTGTTGGGCAAATTCTGCAGACGTATACTGAAGTAATTCACTTATTAATACTACAAGCAGGCATGTGCTAAAATGCTATAGCATTCTAGATTAATGCCACAAAAAATCTTTATATAAATCTTTTAATCTGTTCTTAGCATACGCTTTCAATACAGAGCTGTAGAGACCTATGACACAGATGTCTCTCACCTCTTTCAGTAATGTCAAATGACAGCAAATTTCTATAATGCCTCTGCTGTAACTTTATGCCCCACTTTGAACCAGAATGAATATTGGATTAGGAGAAATAGTGAACAGATGATGCTGTCCAACATAATGGATGAGGCAAATCCCACACAGTGTGGGCAAGGTTCGAACAACCAGCTCCTTCCCCAGACCACTCTGCTTTGTCTTGCTCACCTTTGTCTTGCTCTTCTGTACAATCTTACAGGACATCCTCCCTTCCAGGCTTCAGGGCCACATAGGGATTTCTGGCCCCATTTCTGAGTGAAATGCCATGAGTCTTTAGTAGAAGTCTGAGGCACTGTGCTGCTGCCCACTGAATCTGAGAAGCCACATAAGCAACCCCCAAGGGCACCAATATCTGTATTTCCAATGTGCAACCCACCCACTCACACACCAACAGCAGCTTCCCAGAACACAATGTATGAAACCTACTTTCAAATGTACTAAATTAGTTTCCTGTGCTCTTCAGTGTCTTCTGAAAGTTCAGTGGTGGAGACTATTCTTTGGTTTACCCTGGGACGGTCCTGCTTGAAAGATGACTGTGGAAGAAATCATTTGGTTTTTTTTTTTTAAAAAGAGATGTTACTCAGCCACATCCCCCTTTGGCCATGTGATTTATTTTACAGCTGGGCTGGTGTTCTCTCTCCAGAAATGAGAAGTTTGAGTTTAAGCTCACAATGAAGTCCTTATTTTGAAAGATTTATGTGATTTTTTTCATTCCGTTGAATATGAATTTCTGCATAAAGGTGAATTTTATGCCATGCTATTGAGCTTCAAGTCCAGTAGAATTTTTAATCACCCAAGTAACTCTAATTTTATAAGTGCCTCCTCTAAAATCAATACCATTCCTCACACACCTAAATTGTACCCCTACTTAAGTGCTTTCTTGGATTCAGGCCCAAAATACTGTCATTAGAAAATGTGTCTCTTTGTATTTCAGAGAAATGTAACAATAAAAGTGTATTTCTGTAAAACGTTCACATCTCAGATGCATGCTCATTTTATAAGGTCAGGTTGAGTCAATGGATCACATTAATAAAAATTATAAATAAACAAAGTATGATTTAATATGTCTATTGATTCCCTTTAAATAATTTGAGAAGCCTGTTTTCATTACAAATGAGGACATATTTAATTAATATTTTTTCTACATACTCCTATATGAATTAAGATTAATTATGATGGAATTTTATGCAGATTTCATTTAAACCTGAAGAAAATTATAGAGCTTACTGTTATGCTACTTTTTTGAGTCCTAGGAAGAACTGCTGCTTGGCTGGAAGGCAGAATTACAAATTTACATCTTAGAAATAAACAGCTAAAAAAGTAAACAGAATCAGTAAAAATCAAAACCTATTCTGAATACTGGAAATGGGCATAAAGTATACATGATAAGAAGTTTGCTGCTAGAGGCTCTTTTTCATCTTTGCTTTTTATATAGTATTTTAAACTGTTCAAATTAGATTGACTGAGGATCTTAAGATTGTCTTTGCAGGAAAAAATTCAGAAGACTTAAAACCTTCCCAAATAATTTAAAAAATACCAACCTAAACACGAGGTTAGAGGATCGCTATAATTGTCTCACTAGTACCATCCTTTCCACATTAAACCTCTCACATACAGCATGCCATTTTTTTATACATAAGCTCTTTGTAAGTATCTCTGAACTATGTTTTAAACCTTACCTGCAAGTGTATCTTACTTTCGTAATTTAAGCATTTGTTTTTGGAACTGTTTGTTCAGACACTCATCTTACAAATCCATGGAATTTTATGACCTGTATTCCTATATCAATATTTATTACTCTTCCAGCCTACTTGCAAGTGCAATTTTACTACTACTACTACTACTACTACTACTACTACTACTACTACTATTATTATTATTATTATTATTATTATTATTATTATTATTATTATTATTATTATTATTATTATTATTATTATTACTATTATTACTATTATTAAATGCATAATAGCTTCAGATCAAGAAAAAAATTCTATATCAGACTAAAAGAATTCTGGTGTGCAGAGGTTCTGCAGTCAAAATCACTTGTGTCTCAGTAAGCTCATTTTAATTTCAGTATATCTTGGGACACCTTACTCTGGATGGCATTGAAGTATTTTCCAGAATATTTTATGATCGCCAGGTTAAAAAAACCCCAAACAAACCCAAACATAGTTCTGCTGTCCATTACAGGGGTGTTGGAACTAAGATCCTTTGCAACACTAATCATTTATGATTCTATTATGGGTTTTGTGTCACCATGCTTTCTTTTAACTGTACTTCTGATGATGCCATAAAAGTCAGTTTTATTTATATTGCTTATTTTCCTAAAATAATGATAATTTCTTTCAATTATATTGTTGTCCCTCAATTTGTCTCTTAAGTTCTCTCCAAATCTTGCTCTAATTGTTTTCTGGCAATACTGACAAAGTAAAAAATAGCAATTTCTAAGAGCCCTATTATTGGGACTTTTAATGTAACAGTAAAATGTATATCTCTTCCCTTCAAACTTCTAAAGACTTTGTGTTACTCTAAGTTTTATTATAATTAGTATTAATTATCCGTGATGACTGAGATAATTATTTTCATAACCTTGAATGAGGATTCCATGTCTTTCTGTCTATGAAAGATAGTAAATTGAATATTTGACATTTAATGCTATCTGTCCACTAAGGAAATAGTCAATATTTCATGATTACTCTATAAATAGGCTGCCTATTTCATGATTACTGTTTAAATACTGTACATTTCATGATTACTGCATAAATAATTCCTAAGATAAAAATAAAAATTTTTCTTGCCTCTTGAGTTTCACATTATTTTTAACAAATGCTTTTAAAATTACAGGGAAAAATAAATTTGTGTGCATTTAAGATCATTTTGTAGCACATCCATTTCTAAAACATTTTCCTTTTCAGTATTTTATTATTTTTACTAAGTTATTATCTTATTACTAATTTAATATTAGTCTTGGTTGTAGGTCTTTGTAATTTAACTTAGATGAATGAAAAGTGATCTATTAGTCAATTCTAAAGTAATAGATTTTTAACACTATCCTTGTATTTGTAGTGTCACAACTAATACTATTTTGCTTATGCTTTCAAGACAGTACACTCTATGGAAGAATGACCTTCAGTACTTCTATTAAGTTAAGGTATGCTCTGCTATAACCATCTGATGAGGAAAGATTATGCTGAGATTTTAACAGACTGACAACATCTTATCTTATAGCAGCACACATGCTTCTTGAAAGCAGGAAAGGCAATTTACCCTCCACTGTGACTATTTATTAGCTTTTTAATTGTCTTGGACTACTTCTGTACAAGAAACCATTAAATCATTGCAGAAAATAAAGAATGTGCACAGTGGGTGAGAGCATCTGTGTTGTTAATTTCTAAGTAAATAAATATCACCTATTCAAACATGATTTGAACACCTGTTCAAGAGCAATTTAAGTTAATAGTGTATTCTTGGTCAGTTACTGTTTAAGCACTTGTTGATGGAATGGATTACTGAGAAGGACAAAACAGCAATTTCTAGTCACAACTGCTCTCAAGTTTGTGGTAGAAATACTTAGACACGGGCATCTAGACTTGATTCCCTAGAAATAAATTTTGTCTTTGAATGAAAAAATTCCAGCTTTTGAGAAAAAAGTTCACTAAAAATAGTAGGGTCTCCAGTGTTGTTTCAGGAGGTGCAAAAACCCCTTTATAAAAAGTGTGATATGACAATGACACAGATGGAGTGGCTTTACTCATAAGAGAGAAGCAACAATATGTTTATTGATATAAAACAACAATTGAAACAAATTCGATAGTAAAAGTGACAGTGGTTTAACAAGATTCAGTGGCAAAGGTACACTTGATTATTTAAAGTACAGACAATAAAGTCAGACAAAATTACCAGGGATTCAGGAAGGACACCTTTGAATTCTAAAATTCTTCTCAAAGAGAAGTTTGGGTGCAACTGATTCTCTACTAGTCTGAAACTTGTTCAATGTTTATATCTAAAGGTTTATATGTGCACAATCAAACAATTATATCAGTTAAAATTTCAAATTTTAGCATGCTCTAAATCACTTAC
This sequence comes from Sitta carolinensis, assembly GCA_032173965.1. NCBI lineage: Eukaryota > Metazoa > Chordata > Aves > Passeriformes > Sittidae > Sitta > Sitta carolinensis. The sequence goes on along the minus strand of JAVUNC010000004.1, from coordinate 26,694,348 downwards.
CAAGGATCTATTGCAGCAAGGGGTGTCTCAGACTCAAGGAGTAACCTTGAGAGGTACCCCTGTTAAGGGGAACATCCTGCTGTGCAGCTCACTGTCATGCAAGAGAGCTCAACTGTTTAGAGAGGAAGATAATTGAATTATAGCCATACCTGCATGCTGATGACAGAATTTCTATCATACTTGGCTCAAGCCAGATCTTGACCAGTGCTGTTTCTGGGTAACAAGAGTGGCCTCGGATTAGCTCTTGGCTATTGTGGTTTTATCTGTCTCCCTCACACACACTGAGTCTGGTGCACCCATCTCAACTGCTGCTGGTGGTTATCTCTTGAGCAGTGTTATGGGAAATAAAGGTCACGTTGTGGGGCAGCACTTTGTCACTCACACGAAAAGGTTATTGAAATACATCTGAAAAGTAGGTTGAAGTACACCATCTTTGGATAAAAAACTAGTAATCAGAAATATAAACTTTATGCCTGAACCAATGCTCATGGAAATCAGCAAAGAGATGTAAGGGATTTGGTTTAAGTCCTTGTAAAACAAAGCTAAATTCTTATATCCAGTTAGACTGTGGAAGTGCAAAGGAGCAGGTCTCAGGATCTCATGCAGTGTTTTTCTACTTTAATATGTATAACAGACTGACTCTTCTCACATAGGTGTTAATAAGATCAATGATAGGAAGTGAACTTGAATACGGACCAAACCCTCTGTGAAAGATTCAATATATAAATTATCTGCTGGCTGATCTCTTGTGTTTCCTTTTGGATGGAACTAGTTGAGGTCTGACATGACCTCAGATTTTTGTTTGCTTTATTAATGTTTCATTTATTTTCAAATACACCATAGTGATAATTCTCAAAATAATATTTTTTAAAGCATGTGGATAATAGACACCAGCTCTGCCCTGATTAGCTAATCCTTGTTTTTTTCTATGGTCTTAATGCTACATCCAGCCATGTGAATTTATTTTATCAAAAATGCCTCAATGAAATCTCAACTTCTCATTTTTCTGCCTTTGAGGTGATAGTTTTCAAAGCACCGTAAGGTCATAAGTGCCTGATTTCCACTGACTGCTAATTGCAGTTAAACAGTTGATGTCGTCCTCACAAAGTAGGAAGGGGAGAACTATCAGATTTTACTGTAAATAAAAGGTCACATATCTAAGTACTTTAATTCAACAATTGTATTTAAGATTTCTTCTATGTCAGGTTCTTTTATAAACATTAAATATTTTTAGCCTTTTTCTGTAGCACACATAATTTTATCTAATAAATTCTCTTCTGTTGCAATATCTAAGATTTTAGCCAGCCTATTGACCTTTAAATTCTTCTGTCCTCTCTTCCCTCTGCAATTGATTTTTTTTGTCATGCCTCCTAATTTTATGACAGTGTACTGAAAATATTTCTGAAGGAAATAGGAAGAAAATGTTATCTCTTCCAAAAGAAGCATTTATTTCAAAGTCAGAAGCTTTCAGGAGTGAGAAAATAGGTGACAACTGATTCAATGACTTGAGTAGTTCCTGACAGCTATGTATTTCTGTGACTTACAATGCTTCTGACATTAGCTGATTCCCCCAACATTTCCATGAAGAAATACCTACTGTCTTTCTAAGATCTTGTCTTGGTTTGACCAGCCCACAGAAGTGAGCTGGCTGCTTTTGAGATTGGCATTTTATTGGACCAATTGGAAAGCATTTCTATTTGTTATTCCCTTTGAAAGAAGCCCGGGCAGGTCTCTTTCCTTCTGGCTGTCAGCGCACACTCCTCTCCTGATAAGCTGATTTGGGAACATCTGCCAGCACAGAGTCTGCTCTGCTGCTGGCCCCAGCTGAACCTGCCTCTGGGAGCCTGGGCAGAGAGGGGGGAGCACGATGAGGCAGGATGGAGCACCCGATGGGACCCAGGGGTGGAAAAGGAATTTTGGGAATCTGTCCAACTCTTCCCCCTGGCTGCAGGTGACCAGGGAGCGGCTGCTTTTGGGCCTGGACCCTGGCCTGGCACAGCTCCAGCACAGCAGGCCAGCACGGACACTGTCTCTTGTTAACTCTTTCAGTGCATCAGTGCACAGATGGGACCTGGAAAAACCCTCCATCCTCTCTCCAGTGAGAGAAAATTAGAATGCAGATGTGTAAAGACCACATGAAGTATCAAAGTCAGTCAAGAAGGAGTGAAAGTCCAGGTAGAAAGAGTGTAAGAATTTGCTTTTAAGCTGTAAAAAACTCTTGTGAGCTATGGTAATTTGCTATCATATATTGAGATTTTTTTCCTTTAAACCATAAAGAAGTATGGGGGAGATAAAAGAGTTCAAATTGTAGACCTGAGCAAAGGAGTGAAATGTTGAGGAGACTGTTGATTTCATGAGAAGTTGAACAGAGAGAAGAAGTGATAAAGACTCTTTGCCCTCGAAGAAGAAGTGAATCTCTGTTCTTTAGAGGTGAAAGTGGTCCCAAAGACAAAGAGAACCTTTGTTTTGAACAGTTATCTTTAAAATAAGACCCCATACATTGATGTGGCCCAGAGACACAACTGTAAACATGGGAGGAGTTTCATGAATGCAAAAAATACACGCAGTTGCTGTTCATGAAGAATCGATCTACAAAAAAAATGTTTTCATGTAAGAAAATTAACCATAACGAATGAGAAATACTTCCCTCCCTAAGTGAACTAAAATGAGACTGTTTTAAAAGTAGAAAACTGATTGAAATTTCTGAGTGTTGTTTTCCTTACATTGTCAGTTGAGGAAAAAAAAAAAGTGTGGGGAGGGAAGAAGAGTATTTTAAAAGTTTCATCCTCATTATTTTTCTTTCTTTTAATGTTATTTGATAAAATCTTATTACTTTTAAGCTTAAACCTGCTTTACTCTTGATTAAAAACTTTAAAATTAGCAAAATCAAATCAAAACAGATCTGTTATGAGCTTCAACATGTTTTTAGTTTTTAAGTTGAAGCATATTAGTGTGATCATATTCAAAACTTGCATAGAATATGTTCAGAAATCCTTAAGCAACTTACAGTAATCTATGTTCAGTTTGGATAGGCCAAAACCAGTTACAATTTGAATATGTTTTTGTTTTCATTATGTTACGTTAATCTACAGATTTTTTTGCAAAATCAACAACAATGCTAAACTTAAAGTGAAAGTTAGTTTTAGGATGTGTGTGGACAACTATATGCTAAGTTTCATGTGTCACTTCCCAAATTGATGCTAGCATTCAAGCAATCCTTTTCTCTCTGGTACTCTACCAAATTATTTTGTTTTTCTTCTTAATTTACTACACCATGCTTTCCCACTAGGTAGTTTCAATAACAAAATATAACATATTGGAAAATAAAATTAAATTTAACTTTCCAAGGAGATCCCTCCAAAGCCTGAATGAGTCACATTGTTTAGGATACCTCTGAGATATCATTGTACTTGTTTTAAGTGCCTGCATTTTAGGACAATGCTTGTTTGATGTTTTTACCAGCATTAAGCTCACTTTTTAAATGAAAAATTTCTAACTACATAACTAAGACAACACAGAAGTATTGGCTTTTCAAACTCCATTGCTTTCTGCCATATTCCCATACATATTGTGGAAAAAAGAATCCTTGCGGACAATGTCAGAAAGTAACTTTGCTACCTGGCACAAGAGATATGAAACAATGATAAATGGAGTTTTCATGCTGTGTAAATTTATCTTGAATGGACATACTTCTTACTGTTTTCTTCATTTTTGTTCAATAAATAAGGACATTCAGGCTAGCATTTCACTAAAGAGAAGAAAGCAGAAAAAAAAAATTGACCAAAGAGGCAAAATTTAAAATGAACCCTAGTAAAATGGAAAAAGACAGAGGAGTGATCAAGAAAATTCACAATTTAGAAGTAGTATAAAGCACATTTTTTAATTGAAAGTCCTAGAAAAAAATGTCTATTAATAATTTAACTACCTATAATGCTGAATGAACATACTTAGAGTAATTCAGGCTTTTATGAGAAAAAAAGAACATAGTCTTTAAATAAGGAATTAATAGTTCTTTAAAGAAAATCACTGATGACAAAGGACACATAATGAGATATTAGAAAATTTATACATAAATATATATTTTAGTACACTTGAAAGATCAAGCTTATTATTACTTTATTTAAAGTAATATTAAATTTTTACTTTATATATCTCCAAGTTGGAGATGTGTAAGAACAATTGGATTGGAGAAAGCAAATGGAAATTTGAGCAAATGAGGAGTATGTACTCTCTTTTTCAAGATTATGGGAACACAAAACGATTTCTAGTTGTTTGGGTTTTTTTGTGCAATTTATCTGTACAAGGTGAATGTATGTTGTGGGTAAATTTGCAAAGAAACAACTTGATTCAGCCTAAACCCAGAATTTTTGCACTTAATAGAGATTAATTGAAGGTAATTCTAATAATTCATTTTAGAATCAGTTCTCTTGCACTACATGTAAATAAAAACTTTGGGGTTAAGTAGTTTTATTCAGTATACAGTGAAAAAAAAAGGCTTGAATTTTGGTTGCTATATATTATTAACTCATGCTGGAGCATCATTGTCATGCAGTAAATATTTCAATGACTTTTTTTTTCCTCACCATAATTTCACACTGTAGTGCCAGAATGATAGACTCATAATGGGCTCCCTATAGACACATACAGAAATCATTTTGTCATGGTTATCTCACCTTGTAACAGCACTGAAAGCAGTTGGTCTCCATGGTCTTGCATTAAACTGTCACATCACTGTTAAAATCCTCTGTTTCAGCAAATGGTGTCTGTACATTTTGAGTGCTGTGAAAAATAACGACTTCATTGCCCATACCCAGTGGCTCTGTAAAACCAGATTACTCATTTATTTATATGGGAGGGGAAAACATTTTTCATTAGTAAGGGATTTTAGTAATTAACCATTTTCTTTGCTTGTTTAGCTGTCTCAAATTGATCATAATAACATTTTACCACCTCAGTACTAAATTTTGAAGCAGTATTTTTTTTTTCTTTCCTACTTTAGCGTGCCCTGATTTTCAAGCCATTTTAAATATACTCTAAACAGGAAATTTTTTACTTACGATTATTTAATTTCTCATTTTAAATACAACTCAGCTACCTCCCTCAGAGGACACTTACTAGATTTTTTAAAATTTTTGAATATTCATTTTTCTTTTCTCTGTTTATCCTGATCATAGTTGCACACCAGTTCCTAGATGAAATCCTAGATTGAAGAGAAATTTATTATCCTGCTTCTGTAAGAGAAAAAATTGCACTGACTCAAATTGTTTGTCTCTAAGATCAAATCTTTTTTCTTTTTTTTTTTTTTTTTTTTTTTTTTTTTAATTACAGCTCCCATTTTAATCATGCAATTAGAAAACAGCATCTTTCTGCACCAGAAGTGTATGACAATGACCTGGACTATCTCTGAGTACTTTGCAAACAAACTATGTTTGGTATATTAATGACACATCTAAGAATGAGTCATTCTTAGACACTTATCTAAAGATAAGTGTATTATCTAGTATGTTCCTTTTTCATTTTGTAAGTAAAACAATATTCTCTGTCAAGGAAAGCCACATTTTTTGAGCCTATTCAAAATGACATTTGGTGTCAATCCAGCCACAATCATGGGCAACAATGCAAATGACTGTCCACAATGAATCTGGATAATAGGGTTTATTGAAGAACAATCCATACAAGAGGTCTTTACTGTAGTTGGTTATCCCACTTACATCCTTTCAGTTCAAACCATCAATCAAACCATCTGCCATGGTTTGATTTTTTGGGATGCTCAGGCAGAAAGACACACTGCTTCAAGCAGAGGTGCTGCTCAAAGTTATCAGTCTTGAGAATTACTAACCAGAGTCCCTGTGCATACCGTTTTTTTTTTCCACCCCCAACATCTCTGATCTCCAGGCTCATGCCACACTTCCAGGATCTTTCTTCCAGTCCAGATCTTCAACTTCTTTCTTTTCACCCCTCATCTCTACAACACCACTTGTTTGCAGGAGCCACTGTTGTTCAGCACCAACTCTCTCTGAAAGCTTGGACTCCCCTCCCCAGTTGTCTGTCTAAATATGTGATTAAATGGATGATGCCCTCATGGCATCTTAACTGGAAGATTCAAGACATGCAACCTTTATTTGGTCATGGTGTTATGAAAGTTTATAAGGCCACATGATGGGTGCAGCTATCAAGTTGCAGACTTCTGCTTGAGATGTTTACCCACACCCAAATCCCCAAATATCTACTGTCTGCTAGAATTTATGATTTAAGATTTTTTATTCCCTGTTAGTCACACTAAAAATTTCTATTTTGATGAATGGTTACCATATTTCAGGGACGTCATTTTAACCAATTTCAATGGGATTCATACTCATCAACTTTGCCTCTATTAATTATGGAAAATTAGGGAGCTTCCATTACTTCTTTACATGGTAGAATTTATGCAGAATTTACCAGCAAGAGGCAAACATTTAAATTCAGCTTAGTTCAAAATGCTATATGCAATGAATTATTTGTCATTTAGATTTAAGGTTAATCTTCAGACTATATGTAAACTTATGTTTGGGTTTTTACTAGTGTAAAATTCTGTCCTGAATAGTTTGCTTTCAAGGACAGCTAATTTAAACAGGAATATAAGGATATGTGAATTCGTTAATGGACTGTTGAATTATTTAAAAGAAATTAACAATTCTCCTTGTCCCTGAGATTCTTATCTGGAAAAAAATGACAATCATGTTGTGCATCTGCTGGGCAATGAGAATGTCAGTTTCTTGCATGAGAATTTAAGTCTCTTTGACAGAAAAGTGCCCATCTGGTTATTAGAGTCCTCATTATTTATAATAATAATAATAATAATAATAATAATAATAATAATAATAATAATAATAATAATAATAATAATAATAATAATAATAACAACAACAACAACAATAACAATAATAATAATACCATTTGTCCATTCTATTTCTTTTACAATGAATTGATCAAGAATATTTTTATATGATGTCAGTTTAAAATTTGTTAGAAAAATAGACTAAGACATCTCTACAAAAAAACCACAACCCCAATAAGAAAGGAAATCAGAAACCCAAATGAAAGAAAGACAAGTAAAAACATCTCCTTAAATCCTTTTAAATATATTGCCTCTAATGCATTTTCACCAAGGCAAATTTTGGTTATATAAATGTGTTGTATTTTCTTACAACTGCTTCCACAAGTTCATAACTATTTAATAATATAAAATAATTTTTATATTTAAGCTAAACATCTTGCTATTCTTTTCACTCAAGCTGTAAATCCTGAAAATCCCAAATGTAGGCAGAGATTCCTCAGGCCTAGAGATATAAATTAAACAATAGTTTTCCCTGTGTTACCCATGGTAACAGGTATTTTTCTTGGAACAGAGCTCTTTGTCCTGTCATGGCAGCTTTTTGTTTGTGGGAGGTATCTACATGCTTTTCCTAGGCACTTTGTTTTAATGTAGCTTTATAAATTCGTCTGCAGTAATGAGATCCTCTGTAGTCTGAGGCTCCTGGGCCTGAACGTTTCTGAGTTTCTAGACTCGGTTTCTTTGTGATGTTTTGGTTTAGGAAGACCTGGTTCTCACAGGCTTGACATAAACATTACACTTGTTACAACACTTGCAATGTTTATGCCAAGCTTGTGAGAACCAGGTCTTCCTAACCCAAAACATCACAAAGAAACCGAATCTAGAAACTTAGAAACTTTCAGGCCTAGGAGCCTCAGACTACAATCCTCTCAAAAAGACAGATACTAATGGTAAAAGGGAAAAAAATATAAAAAGGAAAGTTGGGTTTTTTTCCCTACAGGAATGGAAGGAACCACTCTGATGTCTTTCATCTTTAAACAAAAATTCTATGGGGCATTGTAAAATTAGAATAGATTGAAAGAAAAGCTTGGAAGACTTCCTGCTGTAGCATAAGTAAAATCAGCAAGCCTCAGCTTGCACAGTTTTTATACAATCTTCCTGTCAGAGGATGATTTCAGGCCCACTGTATGTTTTGTGTGACATGTCCCAACTGCAAGTCGGTCTTTATTTTTCTCTGTGAGGGCAAATCATACCGGTTTGGGGTTTGTTTTGGTTAGTCTTGTTTTAAATAATGGGATACATGTAGTCTCTGCTGTATGTTTGTTCTTAATTCCTATTGAAATTTGTTCAGCAGTCTTCAACCGTGTGTCAAGAAAGCTTTATCTCCTCTACAGGTAATTCTGACACTTGTAGAAGATAATTTTAATGCGGCTGTTCTCTCCTTGTTCTGAAGTTTTCTGCTTTTATTTATGTTAGGCTCAGACAACTGAGGGTTCAAAAAATAAAAATATTAGACAAAACCCTATTATAAATGCAGGGAGGTTTGCAGAAGACAAGATAACTAAATTATGGATATCCTCCTTCTATTCTTCACCTACATGGAGATAATATGGCTTAAACTTGAATGGCCAGATGTAAAACAAATCATCTATATGCAGATTTAGAAGGCTGAAACATCTGGTAGATGAGATTTGTTCTTTAACTCTTCTAGATTAATCTAGGTCAGTGGAATTTCATAAAAGCATAACAGTTTGCTATATTGTATCTCTTGCATGACTTTATTATTTCCTTCTCAGTACTTGAATGCACTTAGTATGCATATACCCACAAACCGTATTAAAATAGTGATTATGATTTCAATATCTGGAAAAGCCAGAATTAATATTGCCAGTGTGATTTCCTGTACCATCTCTGCTCCTCTCTGTGTAAATACATTATAATCTGAAGTTGAATAATTTATTTTTGCTTACATTATGCTGTTTCTATACGTATTCTTTAATACTCCTACATGTCAGCTAAATTCCAGAATACTGGGTACATCTTCTTTTAGAGGATAATTTAAAATTTTAGATTAAGTGGTAATAACTCCTTTCTCTGCTTTTTTACTGGACTCTTAACAGTTAGGAAGACTTATTTATTAATAAGAATATTGGGTGCAGTGATTGTTCAATAAGAAATGTAATCTTGATTTTTTGAGAATTTTTTTTAATCACATTCAGGCTAATATGTGTTCTTAATACAAAGCTGGCATGTTATCATATGAAAATTTTTGTGCAAGGAATTTTATATCCTCTCTTTAATTTTAAATGCTATCATAATTCATATATGCAAATTTAAGAAGCTCAAGAGAATGATGAGTACTTCTATAGCAACCTCTAATGAATGTGTGTACTGATAGAATCTCTCTGTTGATAAGGTTTTCTACAATGCAATTTAAATTTGTTTGTGATAGTATCACTTTATACCCATGATACTTATTCTTCAACTTATATAGTTGTTCACATTTTTTGGGAATTTTTCTCATTGACAATGTTAACAGAAAAACTCATATCTCCTTTCAGCCTGCATTTTGCCACACCAGACAATCTAGAATTGGAGTCCTCTGTTCTGTGACAGGCTTTCTATTTCCCTGGTCATTCTACCAGACAGTTTTACAGGCTTTGGGGTTTTTTTTGTATAGAACCACAGAACAGCCCAGTTGGAAATGGACCTTAGAAGATCACTTTGTCCAGCCTTTGATTAGAAAGGGAGCATAGGTGAAAGTGTCTAGCACCCCATCCAACTGTCTCTTGAAAACCACCAGTGATGGTGAACCTACCAAGTCCATTAGGAGGTTGTTCCAGTGAACAACCAGAAACATCTTCCTTACATCTTCTTGAAAAAACTTTTCTCTAATGAGACACTTCCTTTCGCTTTGCCAACATGCATTTGAAACAGAAAATACTGACATTTGTCTGCCTAAAATCCAACCAGCTGTGGGGACTGAGCTGCTGTTTGACTCCAGAGAAGGTTTTTAATAAAGTAATCATCTTCCTTTGGAACAAAGATATAAAAAATGTGATCTCAACAAGCAGAGTTCACACATCATTACTTGAGGTGTAGACAGTTCAGTTTCTCAATGTGCCTTATTTTTCAATGCATAAACTGTGTGCAAGATTCACATATACTCTACTTTAGTAACTGGCTTAACTCAACATTTTAAGAGTTGAGACTTTAAAGACTGTAGCATAAAATATTTTTCAGTTTTATGCTTTTATCCTTTAAAAATGTCTAGGAGTCTTACCACTGTATACAATTATTACTTTGATGTATAGTGTCTGAATTCAAACTTCTAGATGATCCTAGACCACATTTGTATTGGCAAAATTTAGTAGAAGCTAATGGAGCCATACAAAAGTTAGACATATGTTGTTTCATTTTTAAAAACATTTTATTATTAAAAATAAAATTTAATAGCAGAGATTTCTTGCCATTAGTGAATAAAGACTAGACCTCAGGGATTTAAACATCCAGCGAGGATGTGTCCCACTTTTCTGACATATTCATAATGCAGATTCATTTTTCTTTTATTGAGGATTTTCTGCTAAGAATGAAAATGTGGAATAATAATATTCATGTATCAAGTATTAGAAACTTATATTTATTTCATATTTCTATTGAAAAAAATATTTTTTTAGATTTGACCTAGAGTTTCTAGAATTATTTGTGACACACAGAAAATATTTTTCCTTATATAATTTACTTCTTAATATTAGGCTACAGGAAAGAAAATAATGCTGAGGCTTTGACATATGAAATATGTTTATGAGTCATATAACTGCATATATATTTTAACATAATATCTACAAATCTATGAAAATTACTCTATTTTTAAAACAACTTCATATATGTAAAAGACTCCTGCAAATAATGTTACTTTCACAAAATTATTTCACAGTAAAGCTTATTATATTTTGTGGGGTTTTTTATTATTATTATGTTTTATCTTGCATTTATACTAGATAAGGAAACTATGGCTAGTGCCAGTGGAAATAAAGATTTCATCTTCATCTGAGGTGGAAGTTCAGATAAAGAGCTATAAAGCTTGAAAGCTGAAAATAGTTACTACAGTGTAAGTGTGTTTTGACAAAAAAATAATGAAATTATATCCTTAGTAAATAATTATGCTATGTTTTTCCAGTTCTGACAGCAGAAACTCTGAGTTATTAATTCCTTCCTTGCAATAATTTAAGCAAGATAATTAAATACTTCTAATTCATCTTTCAGATGTGTTTTACCCTTGAATTTTCAGTGTAGAGAAAGCTGTGTAACAGCTGCATCGTACGTTATATGCTCAGATGATAGCTATTTGCCACTAAGTGAAGGCAATATCAAAATAGTTTTGGAGATTATAATTTGTTTACCTAATTTTTATACTAATATAAACCCACTATTTTATGATAAACTTCAAATTACTTGTGATATGATAAAATACATATTTTATCATAGTACTGTACTATTCTATACATGTATATTATATGTATACTACATATTTTTATATTATTTTAAGGTGCAGTTTAGATTAAACCACAAATAATATCAGTATATTTTTACATAAAAGATTCCCATCTTTTTTTTTTTTTTTTTTTTTCTCAACTGTTTAAAAGGATTTGTATATGGGACACATGCCTTTTCATTTGACTGGGGGAGATACTTATTCAGGAGTAGGTGTCTCTCTGATATCCCTTGTCATTGACTAATGGAGAGAGGAGCTGGATGGATGAAGGAACAGAATTTTTTCCTGGTTCATAGAGCAGTGTGTTGGCTCTGCCAAAGTCATCTTATGAGATCAGAGGGTAGAGCACAAACATTTGGAGTGCTCATACAGAGAAATTTATTTTGATATTTTCAAATGTATGGAACTAGTTAACTTGTATCAAAAATGCAGAAATATTTATATTTTAATTGACTAATTGTCCTAGTTTAGGGCAAATCTGTGATAAAACTTCCCGAGAGCAAACCCACACGGCCCCTGCCCCCAGCCAGTTCGGCAATGATTCCTCGGAGAGAAGTGGAAAGAACCTGTTTATTTAACAGGCACAGCACCCCCCAGCACACAAAATGAACAATACCAGATGACAACACTCTTTCACCGCTCTGAAAAAGATGACAAATTCAGCCAGTCTCTCTTGGGCGGTCGCTCTGCTGTCACTCCCTCCGGCTGGGGATGCTGCTGCAGGACACAAGGGGCAAACTCTCGGTGTTCTCACGTCCCAGGCTGGAGCAGGTTCCAGTGGTTACAAGAAAGGAAAAGGGGAAAAAAAAAACAAAGCAAGAGCAAAGCAAAGCAGGAGCAAAAGCAGAAGCCAGAGCTAGAGCCAAGCAAAAAAGAGCCCAGCAAAAAACAAAAGCCGCACTATGTACTGCCCCGTCTCTGTGTCCCGCCAGTCGAGGGGGAGCAGGCTGAGAACAGAACCAAAACAAAACATTCGCCCTTCAGAGACAGGCTCAAAGGCACAGAATATAACATCCAACATAGCAGCACACACAAATGGGGATACAAACATCACCCTAGGACACTAATTTATTCTATTTCGTTGTCTATGTTAGTGTTATTATATCACAAGTAATTAACTATGGATACATGGATAATAATGTAGCTAAAAGCATTCCTTGATTTAAAAATAATACAAATTAAGCTTATTTTTCCTCATGTTCTTTCATCCTAATAAGTGAGTTATTTAATGTTTGTGAAAGAAGTGTCATTTTTTTGGTATGTTGATCAGCAAGAAATAAACATAATCAAGATTATATATATTCTATTCTATTCTATTCTATTCTATTCTATTCTATTCTATTATATTATATTATATTATATTACACCCTTATTATATATTTATTTTATTATATATTTATTATATTTTGGTATATTGCATTATATTATAATGTATTACATTATATTTTATTACATTATATAAGAATAATTCTATTTCAGCAGAAACAATTTAAGATAAATACAAACTATCTTTAAATTGTTTTCTGTCTGCAGGATATATTCTGTTAAATATGTGACAAGAAGAAATAAAATTCTATCAATATGTTTTCCTTCAGCTCTTTCAGAGTGGATAATTCATGCTACATGCACCATATTCTATTAAAGACAGATTTTAGTTATGCTTTTAATTTCTTCCCTTCCAATCCACAAGTTTATAAAAGAGCAATGAAACAAACTAAGTAAAGAAAAACTTTATAAATTCGCTTTTGCTACCTGCAGCTTCGTATTTGCCCCTGTGGTATTTCCCCTTGCCTGCTAGTCTTGCTGTGACGCAAATCCTCAGGGTGTCAGGTGCAGTTGCTGGATATTGACATTGCTCCCGAGGAAGTGTGACCCCACCAGGACTCCTCACAGGGAGGGGTTCCAGCACCACTACCAGACATTTTGGGAGCTGGGAGCTCAGGAGTCTTCTCAGATTTCAGACCGTTTTACACAGCAGGACAAAAATGTGGGGATTTTTCTGATCCTGAAGTGGCAGCAAAATATTCCTAAAACATTTTGACATTATCAGCAAGACCTATAAAAATGATAAGTATTTATTTCAAAAATGACCTAATATACTTCCCAGTAGCTCCTTTAAGAAGCTCACTACATGGTGTTGTTTTCAAAAACAATTCAAAATTTCGAAAACAATTTATGAATTGGCACAAATGCTAAAAAAACCAAACCAACAGCTTGAAAAAGTTGTGGGTTTGTTTTGTTTTGTTTTGTTTTTTTGGGGTTTTTTTGTTTGTTTGTTTGTTTGTTTTTTCCAGTTTTTAAGAATAAGGTGCTGTCCTTCTGTATTTGTTAATTTTCTGTCCTTTTAATAAAAAAAAAAAAAAAGTGCCAAACCTTTTTTCGGCCAGACTGTAGATAGTTAAGTTTCCAATCTGAATTAGTTTTCAACTAAGTATCTAGCTCTCAATTATAGGTGTTAGAAGCTAACATTTTCAAAAGGACATAACTTTAAGAAAACAGTTGTAACCTGTTAAAACTTTAAAAAGTCAACTGTAACACGTAAATTAAAATAGGTTGTAATCAATGCCTAACCATTTCTTACCATAAAGGTTGTAATGCTCTAAACTACAGGCAAATGGAATTTATCCGGCAGTTAATACTCACATGCAAAACAGCTCTTTATTAATTTCTTCTTCTCTGAATTTTGTATTTTAAGTGTATAAAGTATGAGCTCATTTCATTGCTGCCATTAATTTTCTAACCCCCCTCAAAGTTTCTTTGATATTATCATCAAAACAAATTAAAATACATAGATCTTGATTTACATTAGATGCCCTTTAGAATATTTCTTCATTATACTTCAGATTACATCTTGCACCTTTGGTTGTTATTTATGAAAACAACAATTCATCCTGTCTTTGTCTAGTACATGTAACTTAGGGGAAAGTGGGTAACTCTGCCCTGTTTCCCCACAATGAAAGCTGATTTTATATTTTTTTTGCTTTGTAGATCTACTAAACAATTTCTGTCTCTGTGTTCATCTCCTGACAGGAGCCCTTTGCAGCCCCCACTGCTGGTGCTGCGTCCCCTGTGCCCTGTACAGCGTTTCAAAATACCCATTTCTGTAAGAAATGGGAAAACTAAGCTACTCTTTTTTTATGCAAGTATAATTAGTCTTCAGATTTTTGTCTTAATAATGTGCACTTTCCCTCTTTTACAAGCAAGCCCAACAGCCTTATGTACCATAACTAAGCTGTGCATGCTGCATGTCCTGAGACCTGACTCGTGCAACACATCTTTGTTATGTCTCAGTATGTTTGTACTCTGTGTTTCATTACTCTCCACAGCAATAAGAACAACACAGTGGATAAAATATAACTGATGTACTCTTTCTCATAGTGATGTGACAAAATTTAAAAAAAGGTATTGAGAAACCTGGTTTAGTGGAAAGTTCTCCTGCCCCTGGCAGAGGGCTTGGAACTAGTTAATATTTAAGGTTCATTTATTGCTTTATTCCATCGATAAAGATGTATTTATAATATTTAATAAGAAATGAATAAATTTAACTCTTTGTAAATAAAATACAAAAACTCTGACCTAAGGTTTCCTTTTCCAGGAGAATATGGATCACAAGACCTCTGGGTTTTAGTTAAAGAAGACCATTTGAAATACAAGTTTCATGCTAATAGCATACATAATGACAAAGAAAATCAAAGCTTATCTTACTTCATTTGCAGGTTTCTCAGGCCGGTACTGTGAAGCAGAAATGAATGAGTGTGATTCAGCTCCCTGTTTGAATGGTGCTGTTTGTCAGAATGATGTCAACAGCTATGATTGCTTTTGCCCTGAAGGTAAGTTGTTCAAAATTATTTATTTTTATTATCTTTGACAATTTTCAAAACTGCCCACAGTTTGCAAAACATCTTCTTGACAGGCTTCAAAGTCATTGTTAAAACATCCTTTCTATGAAAGTTGTTTGTTCCTTTACAAAGATTTGTTGGCATCTTTGTCCACCAAGTTAATGTTTTGGTAGAAACAACCATGATCATTAAGATTGGAGACAAACTAAGAACGGAGACAGATATACTTGTAAATGCTTTCAGACAGAACATAATGATTTTAGCTAAGTTTGAAGCAGTGGAGAAAACACAAATGAGCAGTACATGAATTCCATGGAAAATATCAATAAGCTTACAAAAAGTATTTTTACCTTCATTAATAATGTGCAGATTTCTGGCTGATTGTAGCAAGCTACAATGGTCGTAATGACTTTAACAGGCCATCACTAAAAAAATCTATTAGAACTTTCCCAGACAAAAATAATATGATTCTCAGCACCTGTGGTTTGTTCCTTTAAAAATGTTCACTGCTCATTGTTATCAGTACTACATAAAAAAATCAGTAAAAGAAAACCTAAAATATTTAAAAACATTTAAAATTACAATTTCTTTCTGAAATGCTTTCACAAATGGGTTTCTTATGAATATTTCAAATAGATTTTTAGTCAAAAATAAAACCAAGGCTGTTATTTATAACTTGGTACATTCTATGTTTTAATTTTGCTTTTATTTTAATCTTCAAATTCTACTGTTTTCTAAATATGGACTCATGGTAGCTGATTTCATAGCTGATAATATTTCATTTATGTAGATATTAATACAGGCATTCCAGTGGTGATAACTTCAGAAACTCATCACAAGACATGAAATTACCACAAAAAAAATCTCATAAGTACAGCCTCTGTCATTAGTTAGCTTAAATTAGAAGAAAAAACAGATATTGGAAGGGAGCTGGAAATTAACCTTGGAAAAGATCATTTTGCTGTTGAAGTCTGCCTGACCAGCTTATACAAAAATAAATCTTGGCATCCACATTGCTAGTTTTGTGGCTTATATGTTACCTGTGAGACATGGGTCTGATTAAATTTTAAATGCAAATAAGAAGTGTTATTTTATACATTATTAATGAATTAAGGGTAATTCTAAAGTTTTATGACTTAAGGATCAGTGGAAATTGGTTCCATGGTCAGTTTGAGAAATTATAGGAATATGGCTTTCACTGAGTGTACCGATAGCTTAGCATTAGTCATGGTCTTCCTCCAGCCATGGCCTGTGACAGCACTAATGCACTAATGACACTCATTTTGTAGCATGACCATGAATTAGAATACATTTACTAGAGCATGAAATGTCAGATATTGGAGAGGAGATTTTCTAGCAATTTCAACTCCAAAAAAACACTGCTGGTCCTTTGAGTTTGCTTAAATTTGTTATGACACAAGAAATTGGGGTTGTGTAGTCTGGAGAAGAGGAGGCTCAGGGACTCTCACTGCTCTCTACAACTTTCTGAAAGAAGGTTTTATTCAGATGGGGGTCTGTCTCTTCTGCCATATCTCTAGTGAAAGGATGAGAAAAAAATGGCCCTAAATTCAGTCAGGGAAAATTCAGATTACATATTAATAGCTAAGAAGAAAATCACTGAAAGAGTGGATAGACATTGGAATAATTGCCTAGGGAGGTAGTGAAGTCACCATCTCTGGAAGTGTTCAGGAGGTGTCTGGATGTGTCACTTGGGAGAATGGTTCAGGGGTGATTGTGATGATGCTGTGTTGTAGACTGGATAATCTGGGAAGTCTCTTGCAACCTTGATAATTCTGGGGTTCTGTAAAACAAATAAGGAAAAAATAGAAATGCAACTATTTGAGAATTGATTTTAAGAGAGATTTTAAGAGTTGATTTTTATTTTGACAGCAGATGTCCCAATCCCAGCTTCACTTCACCTGCAATGTTGTCAAAATGGCAGCAGATACATAAATTCTTAAATCTCTGCTCAACTAAAAGTTGAACTGGATTAATAAACATACTGAATCCTACATTTGTCCTTTCATTTATTTACTCTTTTTAAAGTATATTTGATAGAAAAAATGTATTTTCCTGTTAATGACAGAGCAGAAAAAACTTTTAGAATGATCTTTCCATGAGGATTCAAGCTCATTTTTCACAAGAGTAAATTGAAAACAAGGGACCTAAAGATATTGCTTTAGAAAAATAAGGCGCAGAAGTAGCTGAATAATGCATAGCTCTTTGGTTTTATTTCCAAGGATTTGAAGGCCTGAACTGTGAAATCAACTTTGATGAGTGCACTTATGGCTTCTGTAAAAGCAATTCAACTTGTTTAGACCTTGTTGCAGACTACAGCTGTGCTTGTCCTCCAGGATTCACTGGTAAGATTTCTCTTAACTTGGAAAAGAATTAAATAGTTATGTAATTCAATGAAATAGTTAAACTATTTATTTTCTTTTCTGAAATTAACTGCACTTTGTTCAGTGTTTTAGCATTAATGAAAACAAAATCAACTCAGGGTCCTGTGCGACTGATAAACTGTTTTAATTTCCCTCCTAATATGATAAAAATTAAAGCAGTGTGTGTATGGAAAGCTGTCATGCATTGGCCCTGAGTGGCCGATTTCTGATACTGACACAGGATTAAACCAATGAAAAGGTGGATACACCTTTGCAAATACACATTTAAGGACAGGGAGTCCTGGGAGTAGCTGTTTTCACTTCCAGCCTTCTGGAAGGCAGTGAGTGGGCTGTAGTGTGGCCCATCTCGGCCCTTGTGGTCGGGCCCAGCCCAGCGCCCCTCAGCCCGGCCGGCATTCCCGGTTCCTGGAGGGCGGTGTGAGCGGCTGCTGAGCCCTCACCAGGAGCCCCAGCGCCCCTCAGCCCGGCCGGCATTCCCGGTTCCTGGAGGGCTGGTGAGCGGCTGCTGAGCCCTCACCAGGAGCCCCAGCGCCCCTCAGCCCGGCCGGCATTCCCGGTTCCTGGAGGGCTGGTGAGCGGCTGCTGAGCCCTCACCAGGAGCCCCAGCGCCCCTCAGCCCGGCCGGCATTCCCGGTTCCTGGAGGGCTGGTGAGCGGCTGCTGAGCCCTCACCAGGAGCCCCAGCGCCCCTCAGCCCGGCCGGCATTCCCGGTTCCTGGAGGGCTGGTGAGCGGCTGCTGAGCCCTCACCAGGAGCCCCAGCGCCCCTCAGCCCGGCCGGCATTCCCGGTTCCTGGAGGGCTGGTGAGCGGCTGCTGAGCCCTCACCAGGAGCCCCAGCGCCCCTCAGCCCGGCCGGCATTCCCGGTTCCTGGAGGGCTGGTGAGCGGCTGCTGAGCCCTCACCAGGAGCCCCAGCGCCCCTCAGCCCGGCCGGCATTCCCGGTTCCTGGAGGGCTGGTGAGCGGCTGCTGAGCCCTCACCAGGAGCCCCAGCGCCCCTCAGCCCGGCCGGCATTCCTGGTTCCTGGAGGGCTGGTGAGCGGCTGCTGAGCCCTCACCAGGAGCCCCAGCGCCCCTCAGCCTGGCCGGCATTCCTGGTTCCTGGAGGGCGGGTGAGCGGCTGCTGAGCCCTCACCAGGAGCCCCAGGGCCCCTCAGCCCGGCCGGCATTCCTGGTTCCTGGAGGGCGGGTGAGCGGCTGCTGAGCCCTCACCAGGAGCCCCAGGGCCCTGTCCCAGCAGGGCCCGGCCTCTTCCCGGTGGAGCTGGCCGGTCTTGTGTCCAGCAGAGCCACCAGGCCATGCCAGCCAGAGGCTGTGTCAGCACTGGGAGCAGTTGTGCGTGAGAATCAGCCCTCGTGGCCTCTGTGGTGTGTGCTAAGGGCAGCTTCAAGACCAAACACAGCCAACATGGCTCACAAGGCGCTGGCAGGCAGAGTGCATGTGGCCAGCAGAGAGAAGCAGAGTGAGCCATGTTCCTGGTGCAAAGCTTAGACTAAGTTAACTATTCAGCTGGTGCAGGACTCTGTAAAGACTGTTTCAATTAATACAACTTAAGAACAAAAGACACAATGAACACAAATTCTCTCCTGAACCAGGAAGAAGGAAAAGGGGAAACTATGAAGAGACAACATGAGACTTTGAGGTCAGTAAAGTCAGAATAAAATTCTAGATAGAAGGTATCAAAAAGTTGCCTTAAGCTTGGGCTGTGAAATTCTTTTGTGAATGGTAAAGATACACTTGATATATCAGACTTTGGTTTTCTCCTGTAAATTCATGGAATGCTTTGGGGGATGTAGTGTTCTAACCACAATTATTAGCAGAGACACCAGTGTCAGAAGCTTGATAAGTAAACCTTACCCTGGGGATAAAAGGGGAAGACTTCTGTTCTCAGAGGTAGATAAAACGAATTTTTATTTTTATGCTAGAACGGCTCATCCTTAAAAAATAACACCCCAATGAGTTGACTGACATAGACCTGAAGCGCAGTTGTGGGAAGAACTGTGAAAGATGAGAAGAACTTCACAAATACAAATCTCAGGCAGCTGTTATTTGTGAAAATTGATGCTACAAAAACTTCTTTTCTTGTAGAGAGTTCTCCATAGCATTAGCAAATATGCTTTTCTCCCTAAATGAACCAAAAAGACTGTTTTAGAGGTGAAGAACTGACTATAATTTCTGAGTATTGTTTTTTGTGCATTGTCGATTGAAGGGAGAAAAGGTGTGGAGAGGGAAGAACAGTTCTGGAAGTTTAATTCTGATTTCTTGCTATTTGTTTTTGTTTGTTCTGTTAATAAACTTTTCTTTATATCCTTTCAAGTTTAGGCTTTAGTTTTTTTCTTCTAATCCTCTCCCACAGCAAAAAATAACCCACCACATTTATTTAGTGTGTTTGGCCAAAAAAATCTAAAATTAGCAAACCTAAATCACTATACTTAATTGGTATTTCTGTCTACTTTAAAACTGAAACTACAACAAAAGCAAAAGTGTATTTTGCATAAAAGAAAAAAATTGTTCAAAAACACCTAGTCTATGAAACATAGGTGAGCAGGTAGCTGGAGCTCTTTTTTTCCAAAGATTTTATCATAGCCATATGTGATTGAGATGGCAACAAGAACACAATTTTAGTAAGATGACACTTTGTTCTCTTTAAGAAAAGTGCCATCAGATCCTTCTGAAATATTGCTTGTAAGTTGCACAATTATTTGCATGTCTAACTGATTTAAGAAAATAGCTCTTGCACCAGGAATAGTCTTCAAGGCTCTATTTTCTGCCAGAAGCAGCTAACAGGATCATGGGAAATGAACAAAATTTTCTCCAGAAATATGCCATCTAAAGAACTATGTCAGGCACTGAACACTGACTTTCAGCTGCTGATTTCAGAGAGGCAAATGGAACAGCATTAGTCATAAGTAGCAACAGGAAGACAAGCAGTGGCGGTCTAAAAAATCATACAGTTAGTGGATCTTGTAATAAAATGCCAAACAGATTTGTCCAGAGACCTCAAAGCGTGCGGGGACCAGTGGAGAGGAAAGGAAAAAAAAAATGGAGGAGATCTATTATGGAGAAATTAAAAGTCAAAGAAGCAAGTAAAACAGTGACGGATGAGGAGGCAAAATTAAGTTAGTCATAAATAGAACATTTCAGGTCAGTAGTAACACCAATCATGTTCAGTTTAGAAATTCTTCATTCATATTTTGTCAATGGTTTAAAGTAGGAAGATGGGACATAAGGAATCGAAGAAAATATACAGACATTTAGAACCTGTGAAAGTAATAATTGTAACAATTGCCGCTGACATCTGTTAGTTTTCGTGATTCATGCAAACATATTCTTATATTATTCAGCATTACAAAACTGAAATGTGATATATTTCCTGTAAGATTTTATTCTCCTTTTTATTTTGGTAACTAGCTTTGCTATCATGAGTTTGCACAGTATGTCTATTTAGCATCAATTTTGAAAATGACAGGGGTGATTACAAAGTATTTGTTACTATAGATAGAAGTTTAATGAAAAAAAATTTAAAATAAGAAGCTTTTAAAACTTTCTCTTGTACTGTTAGAATCAAAATGGAAAATATCTAACTTTTCTGCAGTAGGTTGTTAACAGTCTGTTTAAACTCGGTAATGCAGGGAAAGCTGTTCATTTGAAAATACAGCAACACTGTTTTGGGATGTGATAGAGTCCACATTATAGAATCAGATACACAAATTAATGTGTGTGTGCACTAAGGAAGCCTGGGACAGACTACGTGCTCCTTAGGAGGAACTCTTTATCCTATATTCATAGTGATGCAAAGAGTTTGCCAGTAACATGCTTGTTCATTCCAAAACAAGAAGGATTCAGGATCTATCTACAGTAAAAAAATTACAAGTGAGTTATAAGTTGATTTTAATGGATACCTTGAGGCCTATATTGAATTTATAGAAGTTCACATGACTGCATAATAGGCTAATATTAAAAAAGCTTAATTTTCTCCTGCATTTCCTACATGAGGGTCTTTCCATCAAGAATGTGCTATTGATCTCACTTCATATTAGCTTTTTTTGTGAGACAGGACAACTCCCACAAGAAAACAAATAAGTGAGCCTACTGACTGGAATTAGAAGCAGGGACAAGGATCCTTCTGATTACACTGAATATTGCCGTCGGTGCTTGACATGGTGCCGGAGTGAATCTGCCAGCTAGCCCTTCGCGGTCCGTGCTGTTTTGGCCGCTCCCTGCCCACGCTGCGTTAGGGCAGTGGTTTAGCAAGGGCTGCTGAAGTCCCCAGCAGCAGGGCTGATCTCTCCAGCACCAGCTGTAAACAGCATTGAGGATTGGAGCAAGAATCAGGGAGGGGCCTTCATGGTTCCAGAAGCATCCCAAACCCTCAGAGGGTCAGGGACCGAGGACCCTGGGCAGGGTGTGCAGGGGTTTTTACAGAGGGCGGTCTCAGGGGCGGATACAAATGATCAACCACTGAGGGAGGGAGGAGGGAGGAGCACAAGGCAGGGCTGGCAGTACATTCACCAGTGAGGGAGCACACGGGAGGGACACGGGTCACGTGGGCCAATGGGGCATCGAGGATTAGGGGATTTCCAAAGGGGAGGAACCATCAGGGATTGGCCCAAGGAGGGATTGACAGGGAAGGTACTGGAACAAGGGGCAGGGACACCATGACAGACAGGGAAAGGGGCAGGAATAAAGGGTAGGGAATACCATAGAAGGCAACTTGGGGGTGGGTACAATACAGGGACAAACCGACTGGGGAAGAATATAAGGATACATAGGAACATAACAAATAACAATGAAACTGTCAGTAACAAAATAAGACAAAAAACAAGGAATCAAAATAAACACACCACAACAAGTGCTCATGCTTTTTGTACAATTAATTCGCAGTCAGTCACCAGGGATCTCTTTAGGTCTGCTCTCTCCAAGCCTTCCAACAACTGCTTCAGCCTCTCTAGAAAGAGTCTTTGATTCAAAATACTGGATATTTGGGCTTCTATCGTCTACAAAAGGCAAACGGTGGCAAAAGAGTGTTCCATGTTCTTCTGAGTTTGAAAATTTGTATAAATGGCAAGCAAAGATATTGCTATAGTACAAGTGATACGCTCAAAAGCTATTTAAGGGCTAAAGGAAACATGGTGTGTATATATAAAAAAATTTTATCCACTTAATATTTAAGCAGTGTAGAAATTCCATAGTTAATGTAGAATAGCACCATAAACAGAGCAGTGAGCTGATAACAATTAACTCTGATGAAAGCACATGTTAAAAAGCTCATGAACAGATCTGCTAACATCTTGTCAATCACACATTGTAGACTTCTGATGATATTTGATGAAGGAACTAACATTTGAAAAAGTTCACTAAATGGATAAGACTGATTTTTACCTTTTATTTTCTTTTAAACATACTTTTGTTTCCCTATCATATTAAAAGCAATTTCAAAAAAAGTTTACCTTTATCATCTTAGTTGGTCAGGTACAAAATTGTCTTAGGCCAGTTGTTTGCTTATTTTCCTGTTTACTATCTGTGCATGGTGGCATCAGTTCTGCTTGGGATCACATGCCTCATGCACGAAAACTCTGATGGAAGGGCAGCATGGGACAGAAGGGCATCCTTGAGTGGCTTTGGATGAATCCCCCTTGAACCAGGCTGTGGGGCTCCACAGGTGGTAGATCTTTGTCCTTCCCTGTGAGCAGAACTGGAAAGAGGCAGTGCCACATTGCAACAGGGAGCAGGGCTGGATGGTGAAAGCAACTCTCTCCTGCTGAGGAAAGCCACCAGGATAGGAACATCCAAAACATATGAGAGGGTTTTGAGAGGAACAGGGAGCCCTCTTGAAGATTCTGCTGCCAGCTGAATTGTTTGTTGCTGAAAGGGTGAACACCAGAATTATGGCAGCCTTTGGAACTTGCTGCATAGAATTTCCTTTACTCTGTTCAAGACAGGAGGCTCCTGTGAAAGACCAGGAAAAATACTTTCTCTACAATCAAAGCTTGGTCTTAAATGCTCTCCTGAAGTAATTTGCATATACAGGATTAGGTAATTATCTCATAGTAAGAGTTACTGGACAAATGGACAGATGAAAAAACTGACTGTCCAGCCTCAAAAATTAAAATGTCTTGCTCAACATATCCAAACCTGAAGATAGGCAAAATAGGGAATTTTAATACTGAACAGTGGTACACCTTTAGTCCATTGGGTAATAAGACAACTAGAATTAAAACATCAATGGGAGGGTATTCAATTCATCAAGAATACAGAAGGAGAAGACAATTTTATGAGGTGTGGTTACTGACCACTGTCATTAATTGAGTGGATTCTCTGTGGTAATATAAGCAATTGGAACTAAAGAACTTTGTAATTCAGTGGTTTTGGATGAGAAAGCATTTGAAGCCCAAAATTATACAAAGAACCTGCAAGGTATTGCAGCTCAGCTCAAGCCATCACAAGATAAGATATCTTTCTCAGGGCTTTAAATTTTTTTTTCCTGAAATTTATTCTAAGCTTTGTTTTATGTAAGTCTGCAAAATCTGGTCTATTTTAGGCACATTTTGCCCGATGTAGATGCTTTCAGTTACTGTCAGGACAACTGCACGGTACAAAATTATTGAGTCACTACATCCTCATTTCCTTGTTAATCATAAAAAGTACTGTCCCAAACAATTCAAAGGAAAAAAAACTGGCCTGAGAGATCTACCTCTACCCAAAAAAGGTTCTGGCAGGGTGGGGGTTGGCCTGTTCTCCCAGCCAGACAGTGACAGGCAAGAGGACACAGCTGCACCAGGGGAAGTTTGAATTGGACATCAGGAAGAATTTCTTAATGGAAAGGGTTGTCAAGCATTGGAATGGACTGACAGTGAGGTGGTGGTGTCATGAACACTAGAGATGTTTGAGAAATGACCAAACATGACCCTTAGTGCTATGGTTTAGTTGAAATGGCAGTGATTGGTGAAAGGCTGGACTTGATGATCTTGGAGGTCAGTTCCAACCTAATTGATTCTGCAATCTATGGATGCTCACCCACCCTTAGAGCCAACCACAGAAACTCAGTCTCACTTGCATCTCGTGCATCAGATTATTGTTCCACATCAATCAGCCCTTATGGCCCTCACAGAGGCAGCTTAAAGGCCAGATCTTTTCTGTGATGTCCCCTGTTGAATGAGTTCATTTAAACAACATACCTCTGTCTGAGATCTGGTCAAGTAACAGAGGTTTTTCAAACCAAAAAAAAAAGCCTGGAGAGAGGAATGGTTCCTTGGGCTCCTGGTCAGCAGAACTCTGACCCATAGAAGACCATGGAGGAGTGAAGAGATGACTTCCTTTCCCCTGCTCAGCAGGAGCAGCACAAATTGGAGAGCTGGTTGCCACAAACATTGTAAATGGCAGTCTGCTGAGGGCAGGCTTCCCACAGTGGGGTGTGCAAACCTAACATGCTGGAAAATAAACAACATTTATGCATACATGGAAATGTATTCACTATATATTTCTCAGTTATTAGAGAATATTTATTGAGATGTCAAGTGTACCTGTTTTCCTTGGAAGGAATTCAGTTTAGAACACTTGAATGGAAAAAAGAAATCAGTAGAGTGCAGAAAAATCTGTTTAAGTTCCATCATGCTGCAAACTACATTTCGTAAAAAAATTGATAAAATAATATATAAAAGGTAATGAATTGCACGAAAGAAAAGCAAATCATTTGGGCTTCTCCAGTAATTTTAAATATAAGCAAAGTTGTTCAGTTTTTTATGTGAGAAATCAAATGGCACATTTCTCCAATAGTATTCTACCTGCAAATACTAAGCATGATTGGTTTAAATAAGAGGGTGAATAATAATGGTTGGAACCACCTGACAAAAGATCAGCTAATTCTTTAATCAAAACTTTAATTAGTTTCTATGAAATTTTCTTTATCTTTGCTTTTCTGAAGGTATTATGAGATTATTTTTGTATTCCAGTTTATCCCCATTATTTCAGATATAATTGCAAGTTTTTTAGTAGTGATTCCAACTGTCATGCATAACATAATGTACGTAGAACATCTCTTAATATCTTTCTGGGTGTGACTATGTACTTAATTATTTTTAGATAAATTGGAAGATAATAATTTTATATGAATAGGCTTGTTTTAAATTTTTTAAATGTTGTCAGTTGCTAGGAGGCTCTTATCAAATAAAAAAGGAAAAACAATCATGTCTAGAAAATCTCATACAGTGATTAAAACACACACAGAACACACTGGAACATGTGGCTGAAATTTTTATTCTTCCTTAGTTACTGTGGAAAATAAACCTCTTTTCCTTAACACCATATTTTTTCTGTTAATGTCATTGATGACACCATAAAATAAACAGTAATATGCCAGCAGAGTGAGCACTGCTTTAACTTTTTACATCTGAGTACATCTAAAAAATAACATATGGATATCAAGACAGAATTTCAGTCAAAATTTTTGTTATAATTGTCTCAAGAAACCTGTTATGACTTAATTTTCTGTTATGACCTGAGCAATCAGTGAATAAATTCATACATTAAATAAAAATCAACCTTCATGCAACTTCTCCAGTGCATATTTCTCATCCCTTTCAGATATTCTGTTAATGAATTTGAGAAACAGAAGTGGCATCTTAGATAAGAATGCTTTTATTTAGGGTTTGTTTAGTTTTTTTCCTAGTATATGGTTCCTCTTCTGAAAAAAATCTACCAAATCATTGATGCTGGAAAAAGTCTGTTGCTCAACACTGCCTTTGCAATAGCATAATACTGGAATTTTTGATACTAAATTATATTTACCAGTATATACTAGATTGTCTTTTTAGACAATGAAACAATTATCTTTTGACATCCTTTGCTTTGATAGAGCCATACTATGAAAGGTATGGCTATCGGTTTTGCTAATATCATATTAAATAGGAGTCTTATTTGGTGTAATCTTTAGTAACTTGCTGACTACTCTTGTTCTTTACTATTTAGCTTTCATCTTCATCATGATTTTCTTTTTCTTTGTTTTCTGTGGATGCCTCGTCCTTAGCAGTGTTCAGGACCAGTTTGGGTGGGGCATTATGCAACTTGGTCTGATGGAAAGTGTCCCTGCCCATGACAGGGGGTTGGCGCTAGATGATCTGTAAGGTCATTTCCAAACCAAACCATCCTGTGACTGTATGGATCTTGTGGCAGTGTGTTTTTAAGTTCTTGGAATTATTATATTGTTATATGGTTCATTCCATGTACCCCCTATGTTCTTTCCCTGTTTGGTTCATCAGCCCGGTTATTGTTGTCTGTCAATCTTAAATTATGTAACTCCCAGACCCTGTCTGCCACTCTGAGACCTCGCCTTCAGTCTGGAAGGTTCTAATAGGATCACCGAGTGATTGGACAGAACTCCTGTTTCCCTCCCCTACTGTATCCTGGTTTGTTCCCCTACATGTCACTCAGTTACAGAGCCGTCCCCCGCCTGTCCCTAATTGGTCCCAGGTTCGACCCCACCCCCAGTTCCTCCCCTCTTTATCAGCTGCTGTATTCAGGTGCTTGGGGGGCTTTGCCTGAGCTGCCACCTTGACTGAGGCTGTTCCTACAGTGGGACAAATAAAGTCAGTGGTTTAAGCTCAAGCGGAGTCTCCCTCTCTCTGTTCTGCCATCGTCGCTCACTGCCCGCAGCCAAGCCAAGACCCACGGGATCGGCAAAGTTCATTCCGCTACTGAGCCGAGCCCGTGCTGCCGTGGTGCCAGGGCTGGCCGAGGCAGAGATCACGCTGACACCACCACAGATCTGACAGCAGCCTGGCCATTGGACAAATCCTGAGGCCCTTGCTCTTAGTTTGACACCTGAGCAGTGGCTAGCAACCAATGTCTGTGTTCTGGGCCTCAGGGCAGCAGTGGTGATAGTGGGAACATTACACCACTTGCTCGGCTCTCTTCATCTAAAGAGTGATTTGAGACTACTCACTAGAGTAGTCTCACCAGAGACTACTGAGGAGGCTTGAGGCAGGAGGGGGAATGTGCTAAATGCAGAATGATGTTTTTTAAAGCTGTTTACACAACTTTCATAAGATTTTTTTCTCTCGTCACATTGGTAGCCAGGCAAGAAATGGAATAACATTGGCTATTTGCTCTGGTAACAATAGAGCAATACCTTGCACCTAGTTGTCCCAGTAACCTCCAAAACCTCCAAGAACATGACATACACATTTCACATGATGACAATGATGCTACAGAGCCTGAGTGCCTCAGGGTGGGCTAGTACTGTCACAGAAATATACCTGTCTCGCTAAATTGTTTTGAAGTTTTCCCAGGAAAGACACAGAGAGGGCTACAGGATGAGTGTATTTATTCTGAAAGTCTTTTAACAGTCCATAGATTGTTGGTTATATGCTCTATATTAGGTCTGTGTACCAGAAGGAAGCTAATGTTGTCCATTAACCACCTTGTACTGAACCTAATTACTCTAGTTTTGATTAAAACACACAATGAATCCAAAAGCATTCAATCCTGATTTGAATGCATGAAAAGAAGAATTTCACTGGCATTTTTTTCTAGTAGTAATCACCAGCAGATTTAGAAGTTTATATTAAATATTTTACTTACATTTTTGTCTTCAACTTTGAGCTATTGCATCTCATTACCTTTTCTACACAAATGAAGAAGCTCTTGCTACTCAAGTATTTTCTCTTTGTAAAGATACTTACACACTGTAATCAAGTCACTTTTTGGTTTTGTTTCTTCTAAATGAAACAGATGGAGCTCTTTAAGCCTGTGCCGACAGCATGCTTTCTTCACGTTGAATAGTTGTTGAATAAATTGTGTAGCTTTTCTTGCACCCTTCCCACTTATGTTTAAATATGGAACATTCTAATCAATGTTTTATGCAGAGGTATTTTACACATCAATGTTCGTTTTCATTTTATTTAAATACATCTGAGATTTTTTTTTTTTCTCACAGCACTGCAGTAGTGTTCATATGCTGAGGTCTTCAGCAGTCCTTTTCAAATTGCTTTTGTTGTTTCCCCACATACAGCTCAGCTACAGTTGAGTAGCTATAATCTGCATGGTTTTTTCTGTGCTTATATCTGAAAACTACAAGTGACCAGACGTGACTTGCAGTACGTTAACAAATTTAGCTGTTTAGCTAAACAAAAGTTATCACAAGATTTCACTTGATGCATAGGCTTGGTCCCCTTTGGAAAGGAGATGCAGGAAAGGAAGTGAGAGTAGAAATGGGTTATCTGTTTAAAAGTCAGTGTTGAAATAATAGAGTGAGGACTTTTCACATTTGCCTACAGAAAGAGAGACTCAGGGAAGTATAAAATGCCTCATTTGCCTCATTATGGTTTTCTCATGAGAAAGATTAGAGAGGTGAATTCAGATTGAATGTGCCAAAAGCTCTACTGCTTTATTTGGAAAGGTAGGCCTTAGTGTCTGTCCCTCTCAAAGTTCAACCATGTGCATTTATGGTGTGCAGGAAGAATGTGTTTGTCTCTTCCTGCTAGTGTTAACACTTGTATCCTCTTCCTCTTTGCTGCAAGCCTGGGCTCACCTCTCTTTTATACCACTGATGCAGAAATGTGTTTTGATGGAGAAATTGAGACACAGATTTGGATAGAAGCACTAGGTTCCAAAATCAGAGCACAGTTATCACGCATCAAGGAACTTTAGACCTTTACCATAAGGCAAATCAAGTTTCCAGACAATCCAACTCATTACAAAAACATAAGCTTTTGGACTTCCTTCAGTGTTATAAACAGAATTTATGCACTGTAAATTATATAATCACAACACTAGAACAAAATACTAACTATAATCTGTTTCATTCTTATCCCAGCAAAAAATATATAATACATTATGTTGCTTTCTCACCTATGTATCTTAAAGAAGTCGAATGGTTCCTTACTTTCTTGGGGGAATCTTTCCAGTCTGATGTTATACTACCCATTACACGGATTTCAATATTGTCTAATATTTCACTGCAGTTTAAATGCATTACTTCTTACCCAGTCTACTACAAACAGAGCAAACTGATGACTTTTGCAAAAGTACTTTTTAATTTTATGATTGCTATCACATTTCTATTCAAATTTTCCTTATGTAGGTTTTACAGGCCCATTTATTTTGCTCATCTTAAAAGGTCATGCTTTTGATCTGTTTGTCATTTCTAACATGTTCACATGGACTCTCATTTGGCCTACCAATTTTCTTGAATGCATCTGACTGCACAATGCAAAGCACACCAAAAGCAGCTTTACTCCAGTAAAATGAGATTGGATGATTTTATGCTTCTAACTGGATACATTCTTTTTTATGTATCCCAGCAAACTATTTGTTTTAAAACAAAATTCCAGCGTTTGTTACGACTTATCTTGTGATTTTCTGTATAGTATCTTCTCTTGTGATCAGATTACATTTGTTATATCAAGCTCTACCTTCAATTAGTTGAAATTCATGAAGACTTATAATCCTGTTCTTCAATGTACTTTTTTTGTCTTGTCATCAGTAAGCTTACTTTTCTGTCCGCCATTTAGATTGTTCAAAAAATTTAGTGGGATTGAATGGGAAGTAGATTTCTTTCAAAATCTGTGCAATTCATACATCCAGTCTGGTAGCAAAAACACTGATAACTAATGCATGAATATGGCTTTCAATAAAGTTTTACTCATCTGATAATATACTCCTATAGTTTCTATGTAGAACACTTACTGGGCTTTCACAAAAAATTGAAGAAACATTAGTGAACCAAAGGAGCATGACATGCTACTGGGTTTTGTTATCCACAAAGCATGTAAATTTAGTGTAGAATGGAATCAGTTTGCTTATATAAGGCCCATTTTTTATGAATTGTTTTATATTTATAAGTTCTTGCAAGTAAACACTTTAAAACTTTTCCCATTTCAACCAGGAACTGAAGTTTCACAAATGGATTTATAATTTCATGTCTTTGCCTTTTATTCTTTTCCTAAAGGCTGATTTTAGCCAAGTCTTATGGTACTTTACCCATTTTTCACATGTTCACCAAGAAAACTATTGACTCTTTGTCCACTAGTATCCAAGGGTATGCACATCAGACTAGCCTATCTGACAGTTTAACTCATCTGACAATTCTACATCTTTTCTTCTGTATTCAACACTGAAGTCTAGCCCTTTAATCATAAGTATTAATTATAATAATGGCCTGCTTTACAGCTGGTCTTTTTGCTGATGATTGAGGCAGAAGAAGCATTGAACAGTTTTGCATGATTCCCATTATCAGTGGCCATCCTTCTTCACTGGCTGGCAAGCTGGAGCTTTCCTTCATCTTTGATATGAAGTACATACAGCACAATTTCTTGTTACCCTAACCATCCTATAGTGGCTACAAGCTTTTGCAGATCTAATTTCATGCCTGCATATTTATGTTGTACTTTTTTGTTTATTCTTAGCAACTTAACCTACCTTTTTTCCAGTTGGGCTTTTTTAATGCTTTGAAAATCAGGAAGTGCCATGTTGGTCTCCTAATATCCAGTGTCTTTCTCCCACAAAAAGAAAGTGGTTTTTTGTGTACTTATAGTAGGTAGCAGCTTTCTTAATTACCTTCTTAAGGTAAGATATACACTCTTTCTCAGATTTCAAATCAGAACTTTTCTACATTCTTTTTAGTTCTTCTGAATTCCTTTGTTATTATGTTATTCATCCTCCTCTCCCTTTCCATGGATTTTGAGTGCTCTCCACCAAGTGTTTTCACATTTCTTTCCTTATATTCAGAGTGTACTTTTCCCTTTAACTTTGAATCCAGTAACTTGCAGTTACCTTTTCCATTATGGTGTGAAAAATTATCAGTAGTACATCCAAGTATCTTTGAATTTTTGAATGATGATTCATTACAAAAAATATGGTTTTGTAATTAAATACCCTATGGGTCCAAGTCCTGTGTTGTTAAGTATTCTGCTAGTTCTTAGATATTTAAAATATTAAAAGCAGCAACAAAACAAAAACAGCAACAGAAAAGCCCACAAGCTGTAAAAAATTTAAGGTTCCTTTAAGCTGATTCTCCTGGATTTGTGATGAGTATTTAATCATTAAATACAACATATTATATGTGACTGTGCATTGTTCTCTATAAAATGTCAAAGCCTTATCTGGTTTCTATCAGTATCATTGTCTAGGAGCTTGTGCTTATATCCCCTTAAACCTTTTTCTAAATGCTTTTTTTTTCCCTTCCTCTGTCTTCTCCTGACTTTCTCTCCTGCCTATTTAATTTGATTTTTGCATAAATTTTATTTTTGCATGTTATCTGAAAGTACATTATATGGTTAAGGAAGACAAAACTGCAATGTGACACCCTCTGCCATTCACGCATTTATTGTTGTAATTAATCTATAATTGTCCAAGCTCTATTTGTCCAAGAGGGACCCCAGAAACCCCACATGATCCTTTAATTCAGCTCCTTGGACTGATGTCCCTAGGATGCATTACCTGTCTGGTCCATCTGATTTGAGTGATACAAGGAGCCTTCCATAATTTCTACATAGAACACCAACAAAAGTTCTGCTTGTTCACATCAGTGATTGTTACAGTTTTCCTTCTCTATCATCGGCTGAACTTCTGGTATTCATGTGAGCACCTAGTCCATCTATTTTTGATCAATTTTTGTTCAGAAAGATTCCAGTACTATTTATAACAAACTAGGTAGGGATTGCCCTAAATTAACATAGTGCACAATATAGAAACAGGAGGTTGGATTTTCTTTGGTATGTCCAGTGAGTTAACTGTTTTCCTAAGCTATCTATTCCATTGTCTTCTAAATTTTCCCACTACATATCTTCTGTATATTTGCCTATATTTTTGTTGTGTCAGATTTGAATAAGTTTGAACTACAGGTCAATTAAATCTATTTAAAAGCAGAAAAATGAAGAAACAGATGAGTAAACTTGTGGTTTTCTGTTTGGATCTGAGAAATGTCTTTATTCACCTGGAAATACGAATATTTGAATATAGAGAAATACATTTTCTTGTTATTGTTACTAATGTTGTTAAATCTCTAAACAATTTTTTTCAAAGTAGCATATAGCTCTAGTAATTATGGAGTTGTGATGCTAGAATATGCAAAGGACATTTTTTAAAATGTTCATATTTATTCCTTTAAAATATTTAATTTAACTATCTGCTAATATCTATAAATATCTAGTTTTAAAACTGTCAAGCAGAAATGAAATAGTGTTTCCAACCTGGAAAAGTTAAATTATGCAGTTGTCATTTGCACTCTGAAGCAGCTTTTCTACTTTCCCAGCATGATTTATAGTTTTAATGTTTAATTTTCTTTTCTGTCAGACAAAAACTGTTCCACGGATATTGATGAATGTTCCTCCAAGCCCTGCAAAAATGGAGGCCGTTGCCATGATTTGATTGGTGAATTTTATTGCAGCTGTTTGCCAGGTAAGAAGTCACATGATATTTAGTTGAGAAATGTTCTGTGGTATTCAAAAAAAGAAATAGAGCTTTTTCATAAGCACACAACTAAGTAGTAATTTATTTTGCTCGAAAAGAGAGAAGGATGAACAGGATTCTTTAAGTATATGCTACAATTGTTGTGCAGGTGGTATCAGCAGAATTTGTTTACAAAACATAACCTGCATTCTGGAAGTCCTGCCTTCCAAACTGATGAATAGTGAGCCTTAAAAATCAACCAACTCTGCCAGTAACAAGATTTTGATTCCATCTTTTCTATGAGAAAAAGTAATTTTTTAAATTTCTGAAAGAAAATGTGAACAAGCTATACAGAAGTTGTGATAAGGGTTGCTGTGATGGGTTGACCCTGGCTGGGAGCTGGCTGCAGTCAATTAATCACACATCTCCTTCCTCAGGGGGGAGGATGACTCCCATTCTTCCCCTTGCTCCAGTGTGGGCTGCCTCCCAAGGGAGAGAGTCTTCCTAGAACTTCTCTAATATGAGTTCCTTCCCATGGCCTGCAGTTCTTTATAAACTGCTCCAGGATGACTCCCTTCCACCGAGAGCAATCTTTCAGGAATAGCCTGCTCCAGTGTCGGTCCCCCACAGGGTCACTGCTCTTGCCAGAAAACCTGCCTCAGTGTGGGCTTCTCTCTCCATGGGGCTGCCAGAAGCTTGTTCTAGTTCAGGCTTCCCACAGGAAGGGTCACAGGCTCCTTTGGACATCCACCTGTTTTTTCATGAGGTAGTCATGGGCTGCAGGTGGATCTGTGCACCCCCGTGTCCCTCCATGGGCTGCAGGGGCACAGCTGCCTCGCCATGGGCTGCACCACGGGCTGCAGGGGAATCTCAGCTCCAGTGCCTGGAGCGCCTCCTCCCTCTCCTTCTGTACTGATTTCAGTGTCTACAGAGCTGTTTCTCTTGCTATCCTCACAGTTCTTTTGAGGCTGCAGTTGCCCAGTTTGGTTTTCTTTCCTTCATGTTAACTGCTATCCCAGAGGTGCTACCGCTGTCACTGATGGGCTCAGCCTTGCCCAGCAGCAGGTCATCCTGGAGCTGGCTGGCATTGGCTCCATCAGGCCAGGGGAAAGTTTCTGGCAGCTCCTCAGAGAAGTCACCCCTGTACCTGCCCTCCACTGAAACACTGCCATGTAAACCCAGTTCAGTTGCTTGCAGTGATGAGACACACCAGCAATATCTGAATTTGTCAATAAGAGCAGATCAACTTTTTTGTTTTTATGTGACCTACATATTTTTATTTACAGAATCACAGAATTAATTAGGTTGGAGAATCCGTCTGAGATCACAGAGTCCAGTAAATAAACAGTATCTTAGTGTGATATGAACCTAATATCTTATGAACCTTATGTAGCTTCAGTGTGGCTTTTCACTGTGGATTGGTGCTATGGGCAAGCATTCGCATATTGAAATGTTGTATCTTTTAATATAACCAACTAATTTAATATGTGACACTTGCATAATATGACTATTTTTTTTTTTATTCCGTTTTCTTTTTTGTGGGCCAAGTGTTTGTCAGCCAATCAGAAAGCAGTGAGCAAAACATGAAACAATAGTGCTCTTTCACTTGCAGTATTTAATATTCTAAAGTCAGTTACATTGCATTAAACCTTGTTCCACAATGTCAAGTTAACAATGTAAGGATAAAATTATCAAGCTTTTATTTAGACAGTAGTATTTACTTTAAGTGGATAGGCAAAAGAAGTGGTTTAAATTTTTTATGTTCCTGTAAGAGCTATATATGTTTTTAAAATGTATACAACCTATTTCAAGCCTAATGTGCAAATAGCTTGAAAGTTATTGATGTGTGGGATACAGAATCTCACAGCCAGCACTGCCACTAAGTAATAGTGTAAGGGTATGAATATAATTTGAATATATGCATAAATATTGATGGATATTACTATAAATAGAAGTATGCATACATGTGTATTATACATGTATATACACATACATACTCATACTACTTTTTAAGACATGACTCTTACAACAGAATTTCAGATGCAGAATATTGAAGGTTTATCATTATCATTATCATTATTTATTTTGGCTAATTTTTATGGCTAAATACTTATATATCACTGTAATAAGTTATTTTTACTTTTTCAGTTGCAAAGACTGACTACATTTTATCATTCTTTCCATTGTAGATAAACCAAATGTCACATCTCATTTTGTCACTGTAGTTTGCTTTGTGAAATCACAAACACGAGTACGAAAGCATCTTCTTGTTACATTTTAAAAGTGAGATCATATGCATGAAATGAGTATTGAAATGCTGTAAGAAGTATACTATGAACTTTCAGACTATAAACATCTTCTATTACTATTTTGAACACTTGTTAGATACAGTCTTTGTGAAGAATTTACCCATCCGCAAAATACAGGATGAAAAGCAATGGTTTAGACAGAGTTTAGGAGTACAGAAAGGCAATAGAGCATCTGAAGGAAAGTACGAAGGAATCTTAGCTAATAAATCAGCTTCATCAGGATCCCAGTTTAAATGGCTCTCTGCAAATGCATGCAGCATGGGGAGTGTAAAAGAGGAGTTGGAGATGTGTGCATGCCTGCATGGCTGTGATATTATTGGCAGCACAGGGCCACGGCAGAATGGCTCCTATGACTGAAGTGTTGCAATGAAAGGATACAAGCTTTTTATGGAGGATAGACAAGGCAGATGAGGAGGTAGTGTTTGCACTATATGTCATTGTCCAGCTGGAGTGCATGGAGCTTTGCCTGGTGATGGATGAGGAGTCAACCAAGAGCTTATGGGTGAGCATTAAAGAAAGGACAGGGACAGGTGACATTTCAGTAAGAGTCTGGGACAGGCTCTTTGACCAAGCAGTCCAAGTGGTTGAGGTCTTCTGTAGAGGAGGAGCTTCACATTTACAAACCCTAGTCTTCATGGAGGACTTCGACCATTCCGGGTTTGCATAGCAGATTTTGGGAGCTGAGGGGCTACAGAGACAACAGCTGAAAGATTGTAATCAGAATAATTTCCTACTCAGTATAAAATTAAAGAACTACTAGTAAATTACAGCATAACATAAAACAGTTCACTGTATCAAGGGACTTACACTAAAGCTAGAGAGAGAAGTATTATTGATTAGGAGTCAAATATAACTTACCACTGAAATAACAATAATGTGCACATGTTCTTTCCCTTAATTCCTGGGCAGTAACCATGAGGCATCCCTACTCATGGAAGAAACTCCACACAGTCCCAGGAAAACGTACAGATTTCTGCTTTGTGAAAGTTCGGTGTTGCTTTTATAGTAATAAAAGGAGGTATCAACAGGTCAGTCAAAAATCTGGCATATCTTCCCAGATCTTACTTCAAAATTAAGATGTTCATTGGCAGCTGGGAGATGCCAGACCAGCATTAACCCCATGGTGCCAAAATGACTCACTACAGGACAGCTTGTCCTGCTTGAGTTATCTGACAGGTTAAGTAACAACAAATAAATTCTTGTGGGATGTGAGATGCCCTGCTACACACCTGTGGAACTGCATCTGAATTACTATATCTAAGTTTTGCATTCTCTGCTAAAAGAAGGACATTACCTTACTGAGACAAGTCTAGCAAAGGGCTGTGAAAATAGAGAACATGAAATACAAAGAGACACTGAAGTAATTGGACTTGTTCACCCTGAAGAAAAGAGTAAGAGAATTTATTGGGGTTTACTGCTACCTCTTGGAAGGATACAGGGAAGACAGAACAAGGTTTTTCTTACAGGTCAGAATTCTCTCAGGGTAGGAGTCAATGGACAAATTTACAATGCAGGAAAATTCAACATTTAGGTGGAAAAAAACCCACAACCAACAGCACTATGAAAGTGGTTACCTACTGGAACATATTTTCTGGAAAGCTTGTGGATCTCCATCTATAAAATTATATTTGAATATTGACAGGACAATTCCCTTAGCTACCTGATCCATCTGGGATTACTATAAGTGAGTATTTAACTAGATGGCCTCAATACATAATTTCCAACTCAAGTTTTCCTCTGATTTTATTACAAAATAAGAAAGTTTTGCCTAGTTTTACTTTAGAAATGTAATACTTTAAGGTGAATTTGAATTGAACTAACAATTCCTACACAAGATCTTTAAGGCTGTAAACATTTTGACCAGATCTAAAAGAGTTCTGCATAAGCTTAATTATAGTTTTGCAGTTTATTAAGTTTGTGGCTGAAAAGAATAAAAGTGTTTATTTATATGCAGTGTTTTTCCAAAGCCAGATTTTTTATGAGTATTCAGGAATTTCTCAACTATCATTTTTTTCATGAATATTAATTTATTATTCCACTAGAAAATGGTTACCTTTGTAGAATAAATTTTAAAAAGGGGAAAAACAAAGTCAAAAACAAGGGCTATATTTTATGACAACAGTAGTCTGTTATCTGGAAAACATGCCTTGGAATGGTCAAGTAGAGAAGGACAGTTTGAGAAGGAAGTGAGAAACCTCTTTCT
This sequence comes from Sitta carolinensis, assembly GCA_032173965.1. Classification (NCBI taxonomy): domain Eukaryota; kingdom Metazoa; phylum Chordata; class Aves; order Passeriformes; family Sittidae; genus Sitta; species Sitta carolinensis. The sequence goes on along the minus strand of JAVUNC010000004.1, from coordinate 26,656,901 downwards.
AAAATTTCTAAGTGTCCACAGACAATATTATGTGATATTTAAGGAAATTTTAATCTACAAAATGCTGAATTTTTACAGTACATTCAGAAAGACATCAAAAGTGCTCAATGGAATATAGCAAGTTCCTTATTGAAAAGTGAAGACCCTTTAAGTTTGTAGAAGACAAGAATGAGGGAATCTTAGAAACAAAATAACTTTTAACAGATGATATTGCATTTCTCTGTTTGTTACCACAGAATGTGATATAGCTAGAGAATTAATTTGGAAGGTTTGGTAAAGGATTGGACAAGTTCACAACCAAAAACTCTGTAAGTCAATCCTAAGGAAACCTTTGACTTTTTTAAAACAACTGAATGTTTGGAGGTTTCAAAGGAAACAGACTGCTGGAAGTTGCTTAACTAATCTCTCCCTAAATAGTCTCTCTTTTCTGCTCTCAGAGAGTTCTAGGTTGGATGCACATTTTTTCTCTTTTAGGAAACATTACTATACAGCTTCTTTCCCATCCCTGTTTGTGCCTCAATGATGTATTATCCCTGCTACACTTAACTGAAATACATAAATATTTCTTTTCTTTTTATTTTTTTATGGGATTACTGGATGATTAGCATGATTGCTAAAGGAGACTGATTTTGAAGCAGAAAATCCTATCAGTTGATGGATTCAACCTAAAATCAATTTTTGTTCAACTTAATACACGGAATCAAAGGAGCAGTATTTCTGATTAAGAGCAAACATGCATACAGAGAAATTGTAAATCAAATTCTTCCTTTTTGGAAGGTGTTGCTGTTATTAAGGTTTAGTGTACCATGAAATAAGACTGTACTTTCTTTCAAACCTTTCTGGCAACCCTTGTTATGAAGTAGATGCTTATACATGAAAGTTTTTACTCCAGGAAGAGACCTTAGAAAAACTATTGGATGCTGTGACTCAAAAAATAAAGTGAATCATCAAGATTACAGATGGAAAAAGTTTACAAAATCATTCAGTTCTTCACAGTGCTGCTGCACAATGATCCTTGACATAGAATTTGTAATGATATTTTTTGCTTTGATTTCAAAGTTGCTTGATCAGAAAGTGCAGCATTTTTCACATGAAGCTATTGCTCTGCTTGCCAAAAGACTACCTGATGTGTAGCTTAAAATTCCAATTATTGAATTCTTGCTCCAAGTCACGATTCACTTATGCAATTTGTAAATCATGTTTTTCTTCTACCTAGCATCCTAACTTGTACTGGAATAGAATTCTTTCTAAACAAGTCCATCTAATCAGCTGTAGAAAGGTTGTTCAGCAGACTGACACAGAATATACTTTGAGTATTCATAGAGCAAATACAGAATCGCTTGTAGCAGTAGTTAGTGGACTCAATATTTTAGGGAAATAGGGGTCAATATATTTGTATTATGTGTTTCTTTTGCAAAGTCTTAATGCTGAGACTTCTGTAGGCAGTTGCATCCATAATGTGTGCGTTGGCTCTTAATCCAGGGTGAAGGCTGAGACCACATAAAGTCAGAGATATTGGAGAAGCAGAGGTTATGCGGAGGGGTCTCCAGAACCTGCCATTTTTACTGACACTTGCAAAAGCAGTATCTGGAAACAGTGAGTGACAGGGAACATTATTAGGGCTCCTTCCCAAGAGATTTTCCTTACATTTATAGCACATCCATATACTAGTGGTTTTTTTCTCTGATACTTGTGAAATGTTAAATATATTTTTAGTCACCCCAGTAATTCTTCTGTTTTTGAGAATTTTAGTGTATTAAGATATTTTTCTAATAGAGATATTCCTAAGCATGCCCAGTCATTTGTTACCACTGAAGGACTAATTGTTTTCTTCATTTTTTCATGGAGCCCTTTACAATATTAGTTAAATTTCTATTTATTTATTTTTTTTTTTTACATTACATGTAACAACTTATTCATAAATTACCTAGCAGGAAAAAATCTAAAATTGGCACAAGGTGGGAGTTCCCTTTTCTAAAGAAAAAGAATTCAGAAATATTCTACAGTATTTTCAACATTATAAAGCAGGAAAAAAAATGGTTGAAGGCCATTCTTTGTTTTTTCACTGTGGAAAAAAAGCCTCTGATCTCATTATCAGAAGAGAGACTGAATAATACAAAAGAAAATGAATGTTTAATGGGTATTCCCCCCTAACAAAGAATTGATTTGCTCTACAGACAGGGTCTGGTTGAGATAGAACTAATCCTCTTCAGAGAAGTTTTTACAGTACTGTGTTTTAGATTTGTGACCAAAGCCATGTTGCTAACTCAGGAATGTTTTGTCTATTGTGAGCCGTGCTTCTCATTTTCTCAGTTTCTCATTTTGCCCTGACGGTGAGTAGGCTGGAGTGGACAAATAGCTGGGAGTGGACAAAGCTGGGACATCTGACCCTAATGGACCGAAGAGATATTCTATTTCATATGCAATAATATAGCCAGCCATAAAATCCTGGAAAGAGATTTCTAAAATAACTGTTGCTAGAAACCATACTGGGGGGAGGTGAAGAGTGCCTTTGCATTACTTGGTGTATTTTTTCTGGAACATCACTTATTTGTCCTTATCATAACTCACCGGTTTTCTTACTTTTTCCTTTCCAATTCTCTGTGTAAATCAAATTTTGAGATACACATGCCTCTTTCTACTTTCATTATTTTCACTAGAAAAGCAAGAGAACAGTGCAGAGTTGTCCTAATTTTCCTCTACTGTAATTACCATACTTTTGGGTTAAGTTGCCATACATGTTTTTTAAGTTGTAATGCTAACCTTAATATACATGTTTTATGCAGTCTTTGAGATTTATGTAAATAAAAATGCTGCTGAAAAAATGCACAACAGCTCATTCCTCTAGTGGACATGTAATTGCTCAGACACTGTTTATTCAAAGCATGATGTAATACTGAACTGTGTTTTCTGGCATCTATACCTTCTATTTATTCAAAACGTTCCCAGAACAGTAAGATTTAAACTTTTAAACCTAATCTTTACTATCTGTTAGAAATTAGACATAAAGATATTAAGAGCAAATAAAAATTGGCAATTTCTACTTCAGTGAGATTTCATTATATTATTCTTATAGAAATAAGCATTTAGTGAGTTTTTGTATTGAAAGACTGAAATATATAAAATACTGGTGAATTAAGATATAAAACAAGATACAATGATTTAAAAAAATCTTGAAATAAATATACCTTTTAATTACAGTTTTAAGATGAAACCAATTAAATGAAGAAGGAAGAAGAAAATTCACATGATGACACTGAAAAACATTCATTACACACCAACACTTACTATGTATACATGCTTGCAACTAAGTGTAGGAGAAGGAAAGGTGGAATCTAAAAGTAGCATGTGAGAATAGGAAGGAGGAAAGGACAAATGAGAAGAGCAAGAGCAACACATTTCGAAAAGCTCATTTAGAATTCTCTTAGAAGACTTTGCTATTAAGGCAGGCTATGATGAAGAAAGAGAAAGTAAACATGGTGAAGCAACCACATGGCAGATTTATTGCTGTTGTAAAAAGATGCCTTATTTGGTGTAATAGCTTTATTAAGAAAGTTTCTTTTTTATAATTCCAATTTTCTACATGTGTACCTATTTTTCAGTATAGTGCTTCATGCCAGTAGTAAATTAAATTTTCATGCAGCAGAACAAGAAAACATTGTCAACTACTCATTTTTTTCTAAAAATGTGCTGTCATTTACAAGGTTAAAAATACAGGGAAGAAAATTGATTATTACCTCATTTGTAATGTCAGTTCAATCCACCAATCCTAACAGATTACTTTAAAATTTGACAATTTTCTAATAAAAACAACATTATTTATTTCAAAGTGTCTAGTAAGACACTGAGTTACTGTTACCAAAAGTAAACACAAAAGAGTGATGTCTTGAGGAACACTATAATAACCAATTACAAATCCCCCAGGTAAGGAAATACCTCTATGACAGCCTTTAGCTTGAGTCTATTAATTTCTAGAAGTACTGTAATGACAGTAACATCATGGAAAGGAATGATACTAATTTGCTATTTTAAAGATCTCTTAAAACCATCATAGCTGTATTTCAAAATTCACCAAAGTTACATTCTTTTATAAAGGATTCATTTTGCCAATTGTGACTAATTTTTAATTTTCTGCTTCTTATATTTGATATCCCTATTTTTATTTTTCTTGTTTTCTGATACATTATTAGGCTATGTTCACATGGTTAAGTGCCTCTTGGTTATATAAAATGAGCACGTTCACATTTAATAAGAAATTAATAAGGTTTACAATTATATTATCTCTGGCTCCTCTCTATCTTTTTCCATTTCTAATATTAGAAATGCAAATAACATTTGTTTTCAGACATCACATTCCAGAAAACTGCTAAAGTTTTGGTCAATAGGCTTAAAATCATACATTTCATGGAGAATTTAAAGCGATAAGCAAACTTTGGCCTTTTTCTGATGTATGTTAGTATGCTATGTCTACTAAACATAATTTTTATATGTTTGATTTATATGTTTAAAAATTGTTAATTCCAAAACTTCTGGTTTTGAAAAGTAGATAACTAATTGGTTATTTGTCCACCACATATGTAAATATATTCAAATTTCTAATAAAGGATCTAAAGGTTTCAGAATTATGATCTGCTATATTGTTTGGCCATCTCTGATTTAAAAAACCAAAACAATACAAGTGTATTTTTATAGTGAAAACTGAAACAATCTTTATTCTACTGCCATTTCTAAAGAAATATTAACAGTCTATATTTTGGATATTATTTATTCTTTTTCTTTTAAATTCCCACTCATTTAATCCTTTGTCCTGGTTTGACCAGCCCAGCGAAGTGAGCTGGCTGGTTTTAAGACTGGCATTTTATTGGACCAATGGGAAAGCATTTCTAGTTGTTATTCCTTCTGAAAGCAGCCCGGGCAGGTCTCTTTCCCCCCGGCTCTCAGAGCACACACCTCTGCCCTCTCTGCCCTGGGCTGAGTGGGGCAGGGGGAGGCCCCGCGGGCCAGGCAGCTCAGCTGATTTGGGAACATCTGCCAGCACAGAGTCTGCTCTGCTGCTGGCCCCAGCTGAACCTGCCTCTGGGAGCCTGGGCAGAGAGGGGGGAGCACGATGAGGCAGGATGGAGCACCTGATGAGACCGAGGGGTGCAAAAGGAATTTTGGGAATCTGTCCAACTTTCCCTTCTAGCTGCAAACAACCAGCAAGCGGCTGCCTTTTGGGTCTGGACCCCCTGTGGACCCTCTGAGATTTCCCCTCAGCACAGCTTTGAAATGTGACACCATGGACTGCCTGGCCTGGCCTGGCACAGCTCCAGCACAGCAGGCCAGCATGGACACTGTCTCTTGTTAACTCTTTCAGTGAATCAGTGCACAGATGGGACCTGGAAAAACCCTCCATTCTCTCTCCAGTGAGAGAAAATTAGAATGCAGATGTGTAAAGACCACATGAAGTATCAAAGTCAGTCAAGAAAGAGTGAAAGTCCAGGTAGAAAGAGTGTAAGAATTTGCTTTTAAGCTGTAAAATCTCTTGTGAGCTATGGCAATTTGCTATCATATATTGAGATTTTTTTTCCTTTAAACCATAAAGAAGTATGGGGGAGATAAAAGATTTCAAATTGTAGACCTGAGCAAAGGAGTGAAATGTTGAGGAGACTGTTGATTTCATGAGAAGTTGAACAGAGAGATAAAGTGATAAAGACTATTTTGCCCTCGAAGAAGAAGTGAATCTCTGTTCTTTAGAGGTGCATTTGTCCCAAAGACAAAGAGAAACTTTGTTTTGAACATGTTATCTTTAAAATAAGACCCCATACATCGATGTAGCCCAGAGACACAACTGTGAACATGGAAGGAGTTTATGAACACAAAAGATCCAGGCGGTTGCTGTTCATGAAGAATGGATCTATAAGAGAACTGTTTTCTTGTGGGGAAATTGACCATAGTGAATGAGAGGTGCTTCCTTCCCTAAGTGAACTGAGGAAAGACTGTTTTAGAGGTGGAAAACTGACTGAGATTTCTGAATGTTGTTTTTCTTTACATTGTTGGTTAAGAGAAAAGAAGGTGTGGGGAGGGAGGAAGAGTGTTTTGAAGGTTCCATCCTTATTCTTGTTGTTTTTCTTTCTTTTAGTATTTGTTAATAAAATCTTATTACTTTTAAGCTTAAGCCTGTTTTGCTCTTGATTGAAAACTTTGAAATTGGCAAAATCAAACCAAAACATTCTTCATCTATGTTTTTGTTCTGTCTTTATGTTTTTCTACCCTTCTCTTAAAATAACTTTCTTCTTTGACAACTCACTTTCCAACTAACCTTCTGTTTCTGCAATGTATTGAAAAATAATTAGCATTTGTTCAGTTTTCGTATTCTAGGACTGTACTTGCATTAATAAGGAGTAAAAAATACTGTATACAATTCCTAACAAGAGAATTGCCTTACCAGATCTTCAGCAAAGCCTGCTGCTGTTGCTTTATGTGGTTTAATCACCAGGGTTTTCCTTTACTTACTTACCCTTTACTAAAACCTTTTTCTTTTTTTTTTCCCCCTTTCTTCCCCTCCCCCCCAGCTTTTCTAGTACCATATGGTGTTCTAATAAGATGAAAAATGAAAAATCATATTTGGATCTCATATTATCTTTCAAATTTAGAAAAGACAGACTAGAAAATATATGATAGATGACAGGGAATGTCTATGTACTTTCTCTCTGTCCAACGAATTGCTTATCAGCAAATTCTAAGAAATAGTTCAACCCCAAAATTTTGCTTGTGTACTGCCTGCCAATCTTAATTCCATGAATGGCATGAACAGCAAGCCAATGCATGTTTGTTTTTATTTTCATATTTGTCTTCCGAAATTCTACTTAAAAAGCTTTTACACTCCTGAGGAAATGCATATCTGACTTTATGTGGCACTTCAGAAACCATTCTCTTTTTAATAAAGTCATTGAAGTTACTTTCTGTAACAAATTAATTCATCTCTAAAATAAGAATATTGAACTGAAGAGCTCTTTATTTAATCCACTATTATATTACACAATGGGGGCAGCTCATCCTCTTATCTCCTTATTCTTGACACATGAAATCTGAAAGCATGCAATACCTCTGAGATGTAACTGAGGAAGAATAGCAACATTGTCCACTGCTTGTGCTGATTTTACTAGGAGCTTTGTATTTCACTGAACTTCTTTTCAGAGATGTTTATCCAAAAAATCTGTGTAATTCAGAAATTAGGTAATTCATATTAATGATTGGTTATTTTTCTTTATATAATTGTCATTGCTTTTGTTTGTTGGGTTCTTTTTCCTATTGATCTGCTAGCAGCAATGTTTTTATCCCAACTCTAACTGGCATAAACTATTTCAATTAAGCAATTTCTTACTGTCATTTTTCATTATCCATAAGGGAATTGTAAATGCCACAGGATTTGCATATCAATTACAGGAAGAGGTTATATAGGGAAGGGTAATAAATTACCTATTCCAAAATTATGTTATACTATACATATCACTTTCTCAGCCAATGTTGACATCATCACAAAGGAAGCAGCAAACACTGACAACTTTACAGTCCTCAAGGGAAAATGAAAATGAATAACAGATACTATTTCATAAGGGGTTTTTTGTTTGTTTTTTCTACCCTTGCAGTTATTTTATTCTGCAGGTGTAAAACATCATTATGTTCTATTTTAATGCATCATACCACAAAATTATGAGATATCCTGACACATTTCAAGCCAGAAAGCACAGTCAGAATAAAAACTTATTCTATGTTTTCTTAGTATAAATAAGAGAGATTCTGAAGCTGCCTGCTGTGGTACAGAAATCAGGCTTCTGTTGTAAAAGCTGTAAGTCTGCTGGTGTATTTCTGTAATATGTGTAGAATATGTCTCTGTTTTTCCTTAATCCTTTTATTCTAGTTCTAATCTTATCTTTTAGTGGAACTGATCAAAATTTCTTTCAGTACTGGAAGATGTATCTAGCCATTGTGGCCCTTTGCCTAGGTTTAAGGTTTGTTTTTTTTAAAGAAGAACACTATAGAGCAATAGTTCTCTTACATCTTCCCATTGAATTGTACGGCTTAAGGTCCAGCTTGTCCAAAAGTAGTAGAAATGGTTATTGAAGTCAAGTAGCTAAAAGAGACATGGTGGACTCATTCGCCCTCACCGGCAGAAAGACATTTTAAACAGGGAAGAATGAACAGAAAAACAAAAAGTTACAGAAAGATCAGATTTACTCCTCCTAAAAGAACTTTCTAGATCAGAATTTCTGTTCTGCTGTTTTGTGCTATATTCAAGAATAGACAAAGAACCTTTAAAAAGCAATAGTCTTGACAGACCAAGTGACCTCAGCCACTCCTCATTCGGCTTCCCTTCAAGACCCTTCACCATCTTTGTTGTCCCTTTTTGGACACTCTTTAATGTCTTTCTTACATAGTGGCACCCAAAACTGTCCCAGCACTCTAAGTGAGGCCGCCCAGTGCAGAGCAGAGTGGGACAATCCCCTCCCTTGCCCGGCTGGCTGTGCTGTGCCTGATGCCCCCAGACAGGTTTGGCCCTTCTGGCTGCCAGGGCACTGCTGGCTCATGTATAACTGTCAACCAGCACCCTTTCAACAGTGCTGCTTTCCAGCATGTCATTCCCCATCTCAACCCATACTTCCAGGGTTGCTCTGACCCAGGTGCAGAATCCACCACTTTGAATTTCATGCGGTCACAGATTGCCCAGTACTCTAATTTGTATCTGCAGGTTGTCTTGAACTTTGAGGGAGTCAACAGTTCCTCCCAGTTTAGTATTATTGGTGAATTTACTTAGTATTCCTTTAAGTCCTGTGTCCAAGTAATGTATGAAGATGTTGAAGAGCACAGGGACAAGGACGGAGTCCTGTGGAACCCCACCAGTGACAGGTCACCAGTCTGATGGCACCCCATTCACTATAACCCTTTGCCCCCAATTCCTGAGACAGTTGCTCACCCATCGCATAATGGGTTTATCCAGCTGTGTGCTGGATATTTTGTCCAGAAGGATTCTGTGAAAGACAGTATCAAAACTTTACTGAAATCCAGAAATATTACATTGATTGGCTTCTCTTGATCAACAGTGGGTTACCTTGTCCCAAAAGGAAATTCTGTTCTATAAGCAGGACTTTCTCCTCATGAAGCCATGACTGATATTATGTTGTTTTTCAGACTTATTTTCTATAACTCATAGATTCATGATTTTATCAGTCACAGAAGAAGCTAGGCTGTCCAAATGAAAATGCATACTGTAAAATCTGTTTGTCAGGCTACAACTTCAGCAGTAGTATTTAGAAAGGATTCAGAGAAATTTCAGTGGTGTAGGTTTGTGGTTAAGCTAAGTTACAGAAAGTTAGAAAAGAACAGAAGAAAGTATAGAACTGTCAGGTTTAACTTGAATTATTGAAAAAATACTAGAGAAAATGGGAAGTTGAACTATTTATAAGCGTCTGAAGCCAAGGAAAATATGACAGTCCCTAAGTAAAATGAACTTCTCAAGAGAAAAATCTGTGAAACCATTGTAATTTCTGTTTTGAGGTGGTAGTAAACTTTAGGAATAAAGAAGAAGAATCTATATATCTTGAGTGCATCATCATTCTTCTAAGAAAACCAAGGGAACACTCAGTGAAACTACCACTGAATGACATGTAACTCGCTAGAAAAAAAAGTAGTAAAAATGATAGTGATTCAGTGTTGAAAAGAACATCACTGGAATTATTTTGGGTCCATTAATGCTCTTCATTAACGTTCCTTATCAATGACCTGGATTATTGAATTAGGAATATTATGGCTGAATGTACAGATGGCACCGATCTGGGACAGAGACAGGCAAAATCGTTAGCACTGTTCTGGAAAAGAAAGAAGGTTCAGTCAAGCAAAGATAAATCCTCTTTGGCAGTCATAACCAAATTCACAGAAAATTGGATGCAACCAGGCAGCAATTTGTAAAAACACATCCAAGCTGAATGGGATTGAGCCATGTACTGGTGTTGTTGAAAAAGAAATCTCCACCCTCTGATATTTGTCCAAGAGTTCTACTTGTGCAGAAAGTGATGTAGCTCCCTGCCATACACAACAGTGTTCCAGCAGGCTACTGCCAATCTGACCTTGCCTTGCTGACTTTGACTTCCAGGCTTCTTCTCAGGCCTACATTGTCACTGCAGGTTGTCTGGTCATCACTGTGCTGTGTTAGACCTGGTGATCAGCAATGGACCTGCTCAGTTTCTCTCATTTAGGTGCTGTGGGACTGTATTGCTTTCAAGTGAGTTGTGCCCTGCCTGCCCTGATGTCATACGACCTATATGAATATTAAATTTGATTAAATTTATTGAATTAAAGTTATCTGGACACAGTACTTTTAAATGTTGTATTAAGACATTTACACTACATAGAGAGTCAGCAGAGGATATGACTGGAATATGTGTTGGTAACCACTACATACCTCACAAAGCCTAACAATATTTATTGCTCCGAAGGGTTTGTGTCTCTATAAGGAGCTGTAGATATTCAGATTTCGATCATGACATTATGTTATTATCCATAATGCTAGATTTCATTGGTGAATGAAGATTATTATCAGAAAAGCAGTGGTGTTCAACAAGTAGTGACCAAAATATTAGAGAACAGCTTGTCTCTCACCTCCAAAGAACTCAATTTAATCTGAGAATTTTAAAATATTTATGTCAGAAAACCAGATTTGGGTATGCAGTGATTCTGTGATGGACTGCATTCATGGAAATAACAGTGCCATTCAACTATCCTATGTTGGAATATAACTGAAGCATGTGTAGCTAAAAATTAATCTCCAGGATTGAGCAGACCCTACAAATATATCAGTGAAGGGAGAGTAATGTGCCTGTGCCAAGAATTTCTTCTTTAGCACAGAGGTGACTAGGGCAAATTGGCCAACAGTAATTGCTTAGTAAAAGCCTAGAAGAGAGACAGAAAAGGATTCAGGCTCATACAGGGCTCATGAATCTGGCTCTGTAAGCTCTGCCTGTGACATCTGTCTCCTGGGAACTGCCTGAATCAGAATTCATCTTAGAGCAAATTCAGTGGTAGCCCGTATGAAATCACCTTTGTTGCCTGTGTCAGGGGTATTGGCTTGCCACCAGTGTCATACTAGCTTTTACAGTAAATAACCTAATAAGGCTGAGACAGTACTTTTGGGATATCAAGAATATTTAAAAATATACATGTATTTGTTGATACCAAATTGAGTTAGTGGTAAGCAGAAGGTGGACTGATTGCTCTTTTAAGTTCCTCTCCATACTGAATTAAGCTTAAATAATGCACAGAAGTTTTTTGCCAAAAAAATACTTTTCAGTCTTCCAATCAGAAAATCATACCACAAAATTCAAACCAATTACAATTACAAAATTGTAATGATTACTTTTCAGCTTCCAGTAGAGCTTTTTGAGGAATATCCAATGAAAAGGCTGGCATAATGGGCCTAGAAACATTTTTTTTTTCACTTTTTACTTAGTAGAAAAAACTTTGCAAAAGATCTAAAACTCTTGAAATACTTCAAAGCTTATGGCAGAAAATTAAACTGCAAATCTTGATTTTTTTTCCTTATTTATTTATTTATGTATTGATTGATTGATTGATTGCAGGGCTGACACATGTAGGGAAAAAACCCTGATATACAAACACCCTAAGTACTCATGAAAGTAGAGTCTTACAACTTATAAAACTTTTTTTCTGACTATGTGTACATAAACACAAATTTTGACATTTCCCATTCAGCTGGTATTTTTTCACAAGAATGGAACAATCTGAATTTTTCACATTGCTGCTGTTAGATCAGAAAGTCTGCTTGTGAAAATGAGCAGTCTTCAGAGAACACAATGACTTTCTTAAAGTTGCATTGCTATGATTTCTCAGTCCCTTACTTTTTGGAACATGAAGTTTTAAAACTTTTAGAAGACAACTCTGTTATCCTAATCTAATTGCTGAAGTTTAAATCGTCTTTACTGAGAATTAATGGGTTTTGTTCTCTGAGTTGTAAGGATACAACAGAGAAAATTGCTGTAGTTGTGACTGGTTACTTCAATACAAAAATCACATCTATTAGAGGAGATGGTCACAACAAAACACTTTCTTCATGTATTTTCTGAGGCAAGAGCATTATTTTTTTCCCCTACTTTCATGTGATGCTGACCCTGGCTGGATGCCAGGTATTTGTCAAAGGCATTTTATCTCTCTCCTTGGCAAATAAATGAGGGGTTGAAAATATAAGGTAGGGTTTGTGAGTTCAAATAAGGACTGGGAGAGATCACTTACACATTACCGTCACAGGCAGAACAGACCTGACGTGGAAAAATTAACTGAATTTGCTAGTAATCCAACCCGGAGCAGGAAATGGAGAAATAAAACAAAATCTTAAAAATGCCTTGCCCCCATCCCTCCCTCCTCAGTGGTGCAGGAAGACAGGAATGGGGTTATGGTCAGTTCACCTCAGTCTGTTTATGCCGCTATCAGGGAGAGAAGACCCACCCCTGCTGCAGTGTGGGGTTCCTCCCATGGGAGACAGTCCTCTGCAAGCTCCAGTGTGAGTCCTTTCCCCAGGCTGCAGTTCTTCATGAACCGCGCAGACTGGGGGCCCTTTCCATTGGATGCAGTCCTTCAGGGTCAGCCTGCTCCAGTGTGATTTCCCCCATAAGGTCACAAGTCCTGCCAGGAAACCTGCTCCCAAGTGGGCTCCTCTGTTCTCGGGACTGAAGATCCCTGCCAGCAGCCTGCTCTAGCATGTATTTCCTATGAGTTCACAGCCTCTCATCAGTCACCCACCGTGCTCTAGGGTGGAGGAGCAGCATGGGCTGCAGGGGCACAGCTGCCTCACCATGGGCTGCACCATGGGCTGCACCACGGGCTGCAGGGGAATCTCAGCTATGGCACCTGGAGCACCTCCTGCCCCTCCCTCTGACTGACCTTGGTGTCTGCAGAGCTGTTCCTCATGTGCAGAATAAATAACTCCACAGTTTGTTAAAGTTAGTATGTATTGAGTGCCTGACACAAGTGAGATAATTCTCAGTCTTGTGTACCTAGCCCCATCCGAGTTTTACATTTATTTACATAGGTATTACATATGAACAACTTTTCATGACTATTCATGGCCTGGTCCCGCTGCCCTCACTTCATATGATAATTAAGTCCACGCCCTTCTGAGCGTGGGTCCTTCACTGTGGTGGTGACACGGGAGTCTCTCAGAGGTCCCTCGAGGCTGAAGGCCATACGTGTACCTCGCACTGAACTTTTGAACTTTCTCTTTTGTGCATGTGCTTTGGTCTTTTGGTGCTGATTTAGGTAGATCCACTGTTCTGACCAGCTTTGGAGACTGAAGGATCTCTTTTCTAGGTTTCTTGCCTTCCTCAGTCATTGCTGTCATTGTCCTTTTATCATCAAAGGTTTTCACTCTTCCCTGTGCTCTTTGTATTATAGCAGATGTTTCACAAGTAAAGGTTAAAGTTCATCACACAAGTCTATAAGTTAAAATTCTAAAGGCTAATTCATATTGCTAATTTAAGTGTCTGTATTAGTTGAACCCCAAAATCTATATTTCATTCTTCTCGTTCTTACCCTGCTTTTTTCCCTGGCCACAACTACATCCGTCCAATCACTTTTTTCCTCCTTAAATGTTATCATGGAAGGATTACTGCCATGTGCTGATGGCCTTGGCTATCAGGGGGTCTGTCCTGGAGGCAGCTGGTCTGTCAGACGTGGGAAGCTTCTGGAAACTTCTCAGAGAAGCCACCCCTGAAAGCCCCCACCCTGCTACCAAAACCTGGACAAGCAAGCCCCATAAACAAGCCAAAGTGATGATTTTTCCTTTTTATTACCTTTTCTCTATTTTATTCAACACTACTATTATTAATTGCATATATTTTTACAATTTTTTACATGTTGTACTTTTTTTTTCCATGAGTATCATTTTTATATTTGAAATTCCAGAGGACCCAAGCAAAAGCAGAATTTTATTATGATAGATGGTGAATATCAAAAACAATTGCAACTGCTCTATCCCAAAAATAAAATTAATTAAATTATTTTATATATAATTATTAAAGCATTCAGTACAAATAAGGAGAAATTGGCATGTAAGAATTATGTAAAAATTGATTATGTAAGAATCCTAATGAAAGGGAAAATATTGCCCAGGTTTCACATGAATTTATTAAATTCATGATTTCTTTCTTTCAGTCTGTTTAAGCTTTTCTCAAATGTAATTTTAACAGGAACCATAAAATTTTTTCCCCAGAAGTAGTATTTGTTCAATAAGGGTGAATGAATGCACATCATATCCTGCTGGCTCTGACAATAACCCTTAATGTGAGGTTTCAGTTAATGGTTTCAGAGGTACCTGCCATCCAGAATATAAGGAGGCATGTACTGAAATTGCCATGAATCACTGTGCGGCTGGACTATGTCAGAATTGATCACAATTCAGTGATCTCCCTGGAGAATTTAAGTGTCACAGTCTGACTTGTAAAAATCACTTTTGTCATGAGGCATTTGGGTTTGTCAAAAAGAAATGTCTCAAGAAGGTAAATGTGACATTTTTAAAAAAATTAAATATTCTGTTGCTAAATTTTCCTTATCTTTTGGATATCCGTAACAGAAAAATAATTCAAAATGTGAAAATTTCTTTTAGTAGGAACTAGGATATTTTTAAGTACTGCAACTGAATCTGTTTTGATGAGAAGCCTTACACATAACCAGATGTTTAATATTAAAGTTGAGCCCTGAAACCATGACCCTTTTTTCCTCAACTTAGTATACTTTCCTCAACTTTCCTCTTCTTTAATGAGATCAGATTGTTCAAAGCCCAATAATCCAAGCTGTAATACTTTGATCATTAATTCAAAACACAGAAACAAAAAGATACATAGGTTAAGACTTTTATTTCAAGTCTATAAAGTTATTATGAATTATGATTTTTATTTCATCAAGGAAAAAAACCTGTTGGCTTTTCTATATTCATTATCTCTACGTAGATGAAAGTCACACGTGCAACAGCTTAGATATATCTGTGTATAGTTGTTTACCATCATTGATCAGCATCTCCATTTTATTTCTTTATCATAATTTTTTATATCAGGTTTATGTAGTACTTCATTATACAGATGTTGAGCTATTTACAAAGGCAAAAATGAGAGACTTAAATTTTTAATGGCAATCAAAAGGAGGAAAACTTCAGCTGTGCAAGAATGTTGCACAGCTGGTGTTTAGGGTGGAATTGAAACATAGCTTAAAGTCACCTTTCTGCATCTACTCATTTAGAAATGACTGCATGTGTAGGGCAATTTTAATATGTATTGCCTTGTATTTATGCCTCAAAGGGTTGTTCAACAAGCCAGAATTTTTAAAGTGCAGCATGTTCCAGCAATTTATCCTGATGGTCAGAAGCTGCTGTCCCTCATGTAACAAGATGTTCAAAAGTTAAAAAATCTTCCAGATCAGGAGGTCTTCAGTCATGCCTTAAGAACACAGATTATATTTCCTTTGGTTTAAAGACTATATCCAAGCAGTACTGAACTTTTGAAATTTTGTAATTATTTATTAACTCAACTGCACTTAATAAACACTAGTAAAGCTACGTTATTTTTAGTTTTTAAAGCTGTTATGGTATACTGTAGGAATACAGATTTATTTGAACATCTTTGACCATCCTTTTTGTCTAAAAATTTGACTAACACAATGTCAGATATGGGGGAACTCAAATAGCACACTGGAATCTGTCATGATAATACCTATGTTACTGAAGCATGGCATTACTTAATAAATATATTTTTAAATTAAATGTGAAGTTCAGATCTTCAGCCAGATTTGGTGTCTAAGTTTGTAAGGGACTGAAATTCATTATATTTAACTCACTGAACTAGATCTCTGGTTTAAGTCTTTAGTGGCTTTTCATGCTACACTTCTTAAATTATAATAAATTGGTCCAGTCTATTTTGATCTTTGTTACACTAAAAATATTTAGAAAATTTTTAAGCTTAACTAATAGGAAACCAGAACACTGTATTTCTTATGCTTTAGCTCACTGAGCTTTTATGACCAAACCACAATGTTTAAAATTTGAAACTATGCATTTATACTCAGCGTTTAGTTAGTAGCTCCACACATATGGATTGATTTTTCAGCTTTTTTATATCACTTTGTTAAATATATTTATTTGATTTGAAAAAAATAAATATCAGCCAAACAAAGAATATTTACTTTAAACTATTTATTGTGTATGTTCAAAAATAAAAGTGCTGTCATCAATGAAAATTATTATTTTCTTGATGCCCACTGTGCTTTTAATGGGTTTTATTAAAATTTGAAGTACAGCTTTATCGTTGACTTTATCATTATGTCTTGGTTCCATTTAGAGTTGTTTTCTATATGAAACTGAAACTTTTAAGGAAACTGGACTATTTTTCCCTATCCTAAATAAGATTTTAAAACATAGAAAAATCACACATTTAATTGGTCTATCACTTGTCTGTTTTCTCAGACTAAATTTAATATGTTTCCTAAGTCTTCTGTTACTCTATTTTTCTACAGGTTTTGCTGGTGAGTTATGTGAAGCAGATGTTCCCACCTGCCTAACACAGCCATGTGGAACATCCAGCATCTGTAAAGACATTGAGGGTGGCTATCTTTGTTTCTGTGCACCTGGCTTTATAGGTGAGTTCATAAAAGTGTTGTCTAACATGTTTCAGTCAGTCCTAAACCAGAGAGAAGACGTTTGCTCAAAAGTAGCAATAGATAATTTAGCATTTGCCTCTGATTCAGGCAGAAACAACTTTTGCTTCCTGGCAGACAAAAGTACTTGGCTTAGTAAGAGTATTCAGCTGTAAAAAATACTGACTACAAGGGACTATTTCCACTCCAATTACTCTTTATACTATTTTAGACATGGTGTCTGTCTTACACTGATGTGATTCGAACTCCCAGCCGTATGCAAGTTGGCCTTAATTTATCTCCTTTGTGGTCTCTGTAATAATAAGGCTGCACTAACAAGGGTCTCAACTGCCAAATATACATCCAAGATCCTGGGCAGGTTTAACTACTCATGTTTGCATTTACCTTTGCAGGCCATTGTCATTAGACCAACTAGATTAAAATTAGTTTCACAATAGCAGCATACTTGACATGGTATTTTCAGATGACAGTGTAATAAAAAAATATATTTCTAGATACATAAAATACATATACAGGTATTTTTGATCAACTATATGTCAACTAACTATATATCAAATAATCAAGGGCAGAAGAAATTCTTTGAGTGTCAAATCTGCTGTGCTACCCAGATCAATCCTGTCTAACTCCAGGGACTTTGACAGGGCTCCAAAAGCAGGAATGAGATGACACTAAAATCTCCCTCAATAGTCAAGGAGAACATAGACAAGCAGAGGTATTGAGATATTGAAAAGTGCATACCTCTTAACTTGCTGTTCTATATCCTTACATAAGCACTGATTTAGATGAAAAAATCTGTAATTTAGAAGCTGTAGTATTTTTTACTTTGATGAAATGAAATGCTTTCTCCTGTTTCTATGGTTGGTTTATTTTATTATTATTATTATAAAAATATAAAGTAAAATTGTATGATGTTACTTGGGTTAATCCTTGGTGAGATCTTTTTTTATTGAAAAGTTTATTTAAATTCTTATAATCATATCTACATAATAGTGGATCAATATTTTTATATTTTTTCTGTGGTTAATTAAAACTCTCAAAATCCCTCAGAAGCAATCAGGAGCTTTATCTATCTTGAAGCATTAGTAATAATGAATTTGATGCCAGAAAAAAATATTAGAAGCATCATTATTTACAACTAGAAATCAGTATCAATATTTTTTCCTCTACGTATTTAAAAATACATGCCGATATCAAATTTTCTGATTTTTGATTTTTACAAGATATGAAGATATTTGTCCATAATTAAAACATTTCCCAGTATTTCCCAGAGAGACATTTAAAACGAACCAATAAATTAATAAATAATTTAAAAATAATATGATTGAGAAATATTGTAATATTTAAACGTTTTCTTCTTGGAAACAATATTTACACTTTAAGAAAACTCTTGGCTGTCTTGCCCTTTAAATATGAAAGTATGCAAGTTTTTTGAGTGCATCTTTAAAGGACTCTATAAAATCTTTGTTGAACATTATATTCTGCTTTTTCCTTTATTCAACAAGAAATGAATTCCCCAAAGACAATTTATGGCTTATTAGTAAAAGCTCCCTGTATCTAAGCCCAGTTATTTCATTTTGTTGTTCTGCCTGCACTGATGATTCATCAGTGGTGTGTTCCTAATGAAATGAATCCTTCGCACTCGTTTCCAGGTCACAACTGCGAGATTGAGGTGGATGAGTGTCTTAGTGACCCTTGTCACAATGGAGCTACTTGTGTTGATCACCTCAATGCCTTCAGTTGCATCTGTCAGGATGGATTTGAAGGTATAAAAAAATCCACAGAATGATAACTTTGTAAACCTAATCATTAGAGTTTTACACCATATTTTTAACATATCAGATGAGATGCATGTATTCATATATGGGTGTCATCTGAAGTCATAAACATGTCTGTTAGAAGAAGTGTATCTTGACAAAATTACCTAATTTGTTTTCATGACAGCATGGAATTAGGTGTTTTCTGCTAACTGGTGTCTTGGCTGTTGAAAATGGATCAGGGTTCAGTGAAATTCTGCAAATAGGAGATACTGTTTTCTGTGAGCTTTTTAAATATTTTGAAGCATTAATATCCTCAAATTGAGCAAAAAAAATTCCAACTGTGTGGTAAAGGTTTTTTGGTTTTGGTATATTTGTACAATTTATGTGAAAAATTAAATTACTTCAATAAGTGGGTGCATTAATAGTTTCAGCTATGCTTTCAGCTTAGAACAAGTAATTAAAGTGTATCCATTTTCTTTTTAAAGCACCATTTTTAAACATCATGGATATTTAATAATTAAAATATAAATCAATCCATAATTCAAATGTCCCAGTGCAAAATAGTATATTTCTACCACTCATATATTCAGAAAAATTGTTAGCATTTTTATTTCTTTAAATGCTTTTAACTTGCCAAATCATGCAATTGATGCAACTTTTCATTTATTCTTCAAATGATGAAGAATTTGGTTCACCAAACAATATTAGCAATAAAGTATTTTTATACTTTGAGTAGTAATGTGGGGTTTTGATAGTATAGATTGGAATAAATTTTCTTCTCGTCTATAGCAGATTTTTTTTTGCAGTTTTTTAGGAGTACATCTTTTGCCTTATATGAACATAAGAAATATTTCCTCTCACACCACTGCAATGCAGTCTATTATTATTATACTAAATGTAATTTGATTTCTGTTCTTCTATATTTATATAAGAAAATTGTCTGCTTTAAGCCTTAGTAAATTATTTGATGACTGTACTTTTAATATTTTTGAAAAATCAGTGAACAACTTAAATATTCAGAAGATGAGCATCTGTCATAAACACCCAGATTTGAATATAAAAAGCGTGTCAAATGGATTCTAATATGTGAGCTATATTCAGTTAAAATAAACGTTGGTCTTTACCTAAAGGTGCCATGGAATAACTTCTTTCCTCTTTCCTTGATTCTGTATTCATAGGTACAACTTGTGAAGCAAATATAAATGAATGTCAGTCTTCTCCATGTCTTCATAATGCATCATGTGCAGACCTTATTGGTGGCTATAAATGCATTTGTCTACCTGGCTTTACTGGTGAGTTGTTTTCATAGTAAACCTTGCCTTCCACAGCCAGGTAGTCCACAAAGCATCCATTAAGACATTACTGACTAATTTGCTTGTGTTTTATTGTCATTTCTTTTTACCTGCCATGGAACACTGACTGCAACTGTAAACTACATAGCACAAGATATATTTAGTCTGCATTTAAAAAGGCCTTCAAAGCTTGCACACATAAGGAAGACTAGTTACCATTTAGCAACCCAGAAATAAGTTTCTATGTATTTGCAGTTAAAAGAATAGTTAAAAGAACAAAATGGATGCTGATAATGGTAGCGTGGCTGTTTCTTTGGCTGATTTATATTAGCTTATCTCCACAAGTTGCTTGAGATTTTTGTGGTGCAAATGAGTTAGAAATTGGCACCTGATATTTTAGTAAGTGTTCAAAACTCTCCTCTTTTCAAAGGTGCAAGATGTGAAACAGATATAGATGAGTGTACTTCATTTCCCTGCAAGAATGGAGCCACCTGCATTGACCAACCTGGTAATTATTTCTGCCGATGTGTGGCTCCGTTTAAAGGTAATGAACACCAAGGGAGAGGGGAAAACAAACTTAATTAACTTCAGGAGGCATTCCACTAAATGCATTTAAATGTATTTCAGTCTTCCTACAGCATTAATAGTCCTTCACTTTCTCAAACAAAACTTTCAAAGTGACCAGCCATATAGGCTTTCAGCTGCAAGTAAGGTGAAGGGAACATTGTTTATATATTGGCTAGATGCATTTCTTTATTAAAAAAATGATACTTTAAAATCAGCTTGTTAACAGAATATAATCTTTCATAGGTAATAGGAGGTATATACCCATTAAGCCGCTGTCACAAAGACTGGTTGATTTTCTACAAAGTTTTCTCTCTAATTTTATTAACATTCTCTACATTATTTTATAATTTAAAAAAAAAATAATTTACAGGGATTTTTGAATCCAGAAACTGACTGATTATTTCTCTTGATGCTTTAAAAAAAAATACACTTAAATTGTAAAGGTTATTGTGACCTTTTTCATGGAAATTTGGGGGTTACATTTTAAACACTTACTGCTAAAATAATTTAAAGTAACAAATTGTGTGGTGTTCTTGAGCAAATCTAGTTCAAGTGATAGTCTCAATTAAAAGCACCTATTGATTTATAAATTGAATATTAACACATTTTTCCTCCAGCAGTTCAATATAATGATACTTACTTAGGATTCCAGAACAATCATTAAAAGGCAATTTTCCTGGTATGTTGAGACAGCAAGACTTTTCCCCTTTAGGGAAGATGGTCATATAAAATTCATTATTCATGATCTCATGAAAAAACACTCATGTTTGTTCATATTATTTTAATTAATGGTCAAAATTTAGTTCACAATTTTTGTTCATTTTAATTTATGTTCTACTGAATAAAATCCAGTACAATAACAAGTAAATGACTACTGCAGCATCAGAATTGCCTCTGTATAGGAAGATGTAAAATAATTTTCAGTACATAGTTAGAAATACTGTTCTCTAGAGTATGTCTTACAAAAGGAACCAGATTTCCAGTAGACTTTGATATTCATTTAGATATTTAAGTAAGTAATTAAAAATTCAGAAAGTCAGTCTTTCTGTAGTCATCCTCCAAGAGATTAGAAGCGTCTCTTATGCTTAATGGAAAAGGTAAACCCTGCTGAAAAGACTCATAAAATGTATCTCAGGTCCTCTGAGAACATTATAGGAGGAAATAGTTAATGGCTTGTTGTGCCACTGAGACAATAAGTCCATGAGGCCAGATGGGATACACCTGAGGATACCGAGGAATTGCAAGAAGAGCTCACCAAGACACTGAATTTTCATCAGTTCTGGGAAGAAACTGGGAAGGTTGCAATGACTGGAGGTTGACCAGTGTGATGCCCATTCTCAGGTGTGGGAACCAGGAAATCCTTCTGACTGTCCTGGGAAGATTTCTAAGTTGCAAGAATTTAGATAGAATGATAATTAGTATGTCACAGGGTGAAAAAGTAGAATTTTGGGATTTTAGAATGTGAGATCAGGGGACAAAGATGGAGGAAATGGGCTGTGTCCTTGTCCTTCTTCATCTTCTTGTTCTTCATCTTCTGTGGTTGTGTGGCACATTTTGGTTGGTCTAGAACAAAAGTACACTGTACAACATAGTGGATAGATATTGGAGAATTATAAATAAAGCATATGTAATTTTCAGTATAAAAGATAGTGCCCTCCCAAGGGCAGAAGGAGAGAGCACAGCCTGGGGAGAGAGCACAGCCTGGGGAGTTCAGCACAGCCTGACCTGCAGAGAAGACCGTGGCAGGCCAGTGAACGAATCTGAGATAAGCAAAGAATAAACAAATTCCTGAACATGAGAAAACAGACGACTCGACCTCTTCTTCAGACACAGGGTTGGGGGAAAACAGAAAGCCTCCACAGAGACAGAGACAAGTTAAGTTAGATGAAAGCCAAGCTCACAGAGCTCTCAGAAACCCCAGGAAGGCCCAGACAAGAAAAACAAAACAGGAAGAAAAAATATATTTTTGTATTTAAAAAACCTGACACTCAGCATAGGTGGAAGGAAGATTCAGGGAACTACAGGCTTGTCCGCCTGGCCTCAGCACCTGGTAAGGTTATGGAGCAGATTATCTTGAGTGTAATCACATGACACATACAGGACAACCAGGGGATCAGGCCCAGACATATCGGTTTAGGCCAGACAGATAATGACTGAACAACCTGATCTCCTTTTATGACCAGGTGACCCCTCTGGTGGGTGACAGGAAGGATGTTGTCTACCTGTACTTCACCAAAGCATTTGATACTGTCTCCAAGAGCATACTCCTGGAGAAGCTGGTGATCCATGGCTAAGACAGGTGCACTCTTCACAGGGTTAAGAACGGGCTGGATGGCTGAACTTAGAGTGGTGGTCAACGAGTCACATCCATGTGATAGCCAGTCATGAGTGGGGTTCCCCAGTACTAAATATTGGGTCCAGTCCTGTTTAATATCCTTGTCAATGATCTGAGGGAAGGACCCAAAGCACCCTCAATCAGTTTGCAAGTGACACCAACTTGAGTGGAATTGTTGATCTGCCGGAATTTAGGAAGGCTCTGCAGAGAGATCAGGACAGACTGGTTCAGTGGGCCAAGGTCAGTGGTATGAGGTTCAATAAGACAAAGAATCCTGCACTTTGGTAACAGCAACCCTATTCATCCCTATAGGTTGTGGGCAGAGTGGCTGGAATGCTGCTCACCAGAAAAGAACCTGGGGTTAACAGAGTTTGAACATGAGCCAGTATGTGCCCAGGAGGCCAGGAAGGCCAGGACAGTCTGTATCAGCAATAGTGTGACCAGGACACAGGAAGACCAGGACAGGAACTGTCCCTCTCTACTCAGCACTGGTGAGGCCACAGCTCAAGTCATGTGTCCAGTTGCAGGCCCCTCACTGCAAGAAAGACATTGAGGGGCTGGATTGTCTGCAGATGAGCACCACAGAGCAGGCGAAGGTTCTGGAGTGGGTCATATCAGGAGTGGCTAAGGGAGCTGGGGGTGCTTAGCTTGTAGAGGAGGAGGCTCAGGGGTGACCTTATCGCTCTCTACATCTTCCTGAAAGGAGATTGCAAGATGGGGATTGCCCTCATCTTCCAAGCAGGCAGCAACAGGATAAGAGGTGTGGCCTCAAACTGAACCAGGGAAGGTTCAGGTTAAATACCAGGAAGAATTTCTTCACTGAAAGGGTGATTAAGCATTGGAATGGTCCATCCAGGGAAGTACCAGCATTGCCATCCCAGGAGCTGTTCAAGAAAAGACTCGATATGGCATTTAGTGCTGTGGTTTAATTGACAAGGTGGTAATTGGTCAGAGGTTGGACTCAATGACCTTGGAGGTCATTTAGGTCTAACCTAAATGATTCTATGGTTCCATTCTATGATAATATTTTTTGTACAGGATGTCTGAGGCTGATTACTCCTTTACAGCTTTATTCAACACTTTCCAAGATCAAATTCTTACACTGATTTTGCCTAGATTTATATGGGTATAAATAAAAGTAGATTTAGTTTCATATGGAAGTGCTACCTCTATCTCATACCATCTGTTTATTTAGTGTTAAACTGCTGTAAATGTAGCCTTTAATATATTCGCAGTAAGCCAACATAATGGTTACTTAAACTATGTTTTCTAATTGTGTGGTTATATTCAGGGTATTTTAATGAACAGCTTTGTGTGCACTAATTAGAGATTACAGAATTACTTAGTTAAGAAAATATAGACATGATGTTAATGGCAAAAATTATATAGGAACACCCGTTTTAGTTTTGAGTATTTCCACAGATTTTCTTGCTTCTAATATTCTCAGTGGAAAACAATAAACGTTGTTTTATGAATGCTGTCATTTACCTGGAAAAAAATCTGAAGATGAATTTCCATAGTATATTGCAATGATTTGATTGTTCCATCACAAAACCTGACTTGAAGGGCATACACTATTACTAGAAACATATATCAAAAAGATGTACCATTTGATCAGGAGATGTACAGCAGACCTCTACTATATAGAATGTGGAAATAAGGAATTCAGAACATTATTTGGACATTTAGATGCATTCATACAAAAGATAGCCTGTCGGATTAAGCTAGAAATTGATGCTGTATATAGAAACTGGCTTACATACATTTATCTTGCTTTTGGTTTTATTTTCTTAACTATTTCATTTGTTTATTTTGACAAGGAGTATAAGGAAGATTATGACCAGAAAGTTTTGATTTTTCCTTTTATTTTTTTCCCTTCACTTACCTCATGTTTTTCAGAAAGAAAAAGCAAATCTTTTCTTTTTCCACATTTCAAGCCTTCTGAGAGCAGGATAGCTGCTATTCTTTGTTATGTGTAGCAAACTTTATAATAGCCTGAATATTTTTATATTTTAAAATATTTTGTACTATTTGCATATAAATAAGAAAATTCATCAGAAATTTAATTGAAATATTACTGTGTATTCATAATTTCCTGTATTTTTCTTGGGAGGAGAAGTGGGGTTTTTTATTTTATGTTTTTAAAGCACAGATTTGTCTCCTTATAAAAAAATGTCTTAACTCATTCCATTGGCTTGCATAGAAAAATGATGCTTGGCCAGTAATATATATATATCTAGATTTTTCTTCAAATGTCTCTACTCCAGGTTGTGAAAATTAACTCTACAAATCTGATATGTGAATGAAGTTTTACTTCTTCTGTGGGCATCAACTGTTTTTTAGAAAGTCCAATTTTCATAAAGTGGATAGAGAGCACTGGAGAATTATATCTTCTGATGCTTATGGTGTAACCCTAACAAAACAAATGTATTCCTCTCTATCAGTGTTCCCCTGAGGGTAATTTCCTCTCATGTAGTGTAGATCATGGTCTTTTTATAAATTCTAGCATTTCATTGGAAATTTTGTCACTGAAATTACTACCTTTGACTTCCCAAATGTTCAGACTAACAGCTTGAGTGTACTAGCAGTCCACCTATACATAATTCTAGAGAAAACTAAATGAACCTATGAGACTTCCAGATATGAAATAGCATCCTTGTCAACATTAAATAATGTTCTAATTACTAAATATGATATCTGAAGTATTTTCATCCGATTTCAGCCAAGTTACTTGTCCTTGCAGAGTTGAAAATTGATTTTTTGTTTTCCAAATTTATTGAGTTTTACCTGTAGTCCAGATATGGTACAAAATAATGAACTTCAAAGTCCCTGTACTTTTATATCATAATTCTTTTGACCTTGATTTGGAGAAGCCCAAGATTTGATTAACAGAAGAAAATCTATACCATCTTAAGTTATGTTATTAATCTGGTTAGAGAAAGGGATTCTTGTGTAAACCAACAGAAATCCTAGAAGTTACTGAGCCCCACTGAGCCTATGCTGTGACTAAGGTTAAGCAGAGAAAAAAATATAACATCTAGGTCTGTATAATACGCTTTTGCCATTTATAATAGTTTTCTGTGCTAGAAGTACTGTATGTGTTTGTGAACATGTTCTAAATAATCAAATGTAACAATCAATACACTTACAAAAGTCCAGTTCTCTGTTTCTGTTGGCTTTCAGCAGTGTTCTGCCACTAACCCATGTAGTACAAGTCATTATCACACCTCATGCTTTAAAGCTGAAACAGCCGTGCTGCCACTTATATACAGTGCAGTGTGATGTTCTTTATATATAGTAGATAGATTATATATATATAAAATTATATATAATATATATATAGGAACCTTAATATGAATAGTATAGTTGCTTCTGCTTGGTTGTAATATATTAGTACCTGCAAATATGCATTTTAGAAATGTCTACAATTCCAACAATTCCACCTGTTTTCTGTCATAACTGAGGTACAACAGTGATAGTCATTTATATTGGACTTTTTGTATCAATGGACATTCTGAAGTCCTTCAGAAACAGAGAAGAGAGAAGCATTCCCTACTGACAAAGCAACTCGAACTGGGAGAAGGAAGAAAGATAAACTTGATTTGGGTGCAAGACAAAAAAAAAAATTAATATTATTAATATTATTAAGAGTTTGATTCCATTAGAGTGTCCTAGCTGGGAATTTATTACAATAACTTTCCTATTATGATATTAATGCTAAAGTTGAAGCCTTTCTATAATAGAATCACAGTTAGTACAGAATTTATGTCAAGTCCTTGGGCAGAGAGCAGAGGGAGTGAGAAACAAGTGTTAAGGCTGTATCTTGTTTAGGGGTCCTAACAACTTGACATAAAGAAGAATGTAAGCTCCCATGGCTCTATCAGAAAATACTGAGTTTTTCCACTAAAAATTAAAACATATTCAAAAGCACTTCAATTAGTAAAGGTTATAGCTTTATCTATATTTATGACCATGTTGTTTTTATTGGTGGTTTTAGTATTTTGTAAGAACATTGAGGTGTATTCAAGTAGTCTTTTAACAGTCGAGCTCATAATAATTTATGGAACCTTACTGTTCAGAGCTTTGAAATGCTGACATTTTTTAAGCCACATCAAAGAAGTTACTCACAACTGTTAGATGGCAGTCCTTGCTGAGCAGCAGAGCAAGTTTGTCCCTGTATCAGGCAAGCTTCTTTTCAGCATTCTTAGAATGCAAAGGGTGAATGATCTCACTAGAGTTTCTAGACCAGCTCATTTTTACAGAAGATAAAGTAAGGCTTAATAGGCTGCTTTTATCTTCTTTGCTATTATTGATAACTAAGAACAGACCTTTCACACCCACAACAGAACTGCAAATTTTGCCCATTTTCTACATTTATTTTTAAGGCAAAGGTGAAACTGACTAACAACATTTCTGTGACACATGGACTGAGTCACTAATCTGTTGTTCCCAAAGAAAGCTCAGGAAGGAAGAAAGCATTAAAATTCTAGTTTCAATTAGAGACTGTATATTGAATATGTGATAATCTTATGAGAGTTGGCATGATTTTTTTTCCTTAAAAAAAAGGGAGAAAAACCACCAGATGTTTAGTAACTTGTTTTTACTAAATGGAACAAAGATTTTTTTTTTGTTTGATCCAAATTATTTACATGACTCATTTCAAAAAATGCACTGTATGTATTTTGTCTAGATGTTGCTAATAGCTATGACCTTTTAAATCAAATATATGCAATGGTAGAGGAAAATTCAAATTCAGTTCTGAGGAAATGTCTACTTATTTCTTGCAGCCTTAATGACACGTCTCCAAATGTGTTCCAATTAAGATCAAAGCAAAAATGGTAATTGACCATCAAACATGTTACTAAAGAAAGGAAACTAGTAAGAAAGGCAACTCAGCAGGAAAAAGATGCTTAAGTCTATCAAAAAACAAGAGTAATAATGGAGATTTCATCACAGGACACTATTATGGGAACAGCTAATTACAAAATAGATAATAAGTATGAATTGTAAGTGCTCATGAAGGCAAAAAGCTAGAGTAGAGGTAATGGAGCATTTAGTTTTCCAGTGCTCATAGGCCAAACCTCAGTCTTTCCTGTGCCAAGCCCCATACAAACAAGCAGCTTTGCAAGACCTCTGGCTCTTTCTAGCATAACTCTATGTGTTATAGAGTGCACACATAACTCTATGTGTATAGTGTTACACCATAAACCACTATATTTTGTTCAAGATCAGGTTTTCTCTCCTTTTGTAACTCTCTTGACACTGAACAGCCAAATAAAATTTTATTTAGGGGAAAAATAAAACTGATTCATATATATATATATATATATATATATATATATATATATATATATATATATATATGAAGGGCAGTCTGCATCACATAGGAGCTTTTTTGAGTGAAGAGAAGCGGAGTGGCCATGTTTGGGTTATATTACCTAGAAAACATGAATTGCCTCTGAACTATAAAGGATATGTAATGCCTAAATGGAAATCAGTATGAACTGGGACTTGATGTTGGCTCATATATGAAGTCACTGCAGGACTTTGGAATGTTTCTCTGATATTTCTGTTGGGTTTTGTATTGTTCCTGAAAGCTGCCATCTAGATCAATATACTCAGCTGTCTCTGTCTCCAAAATGAAACAATTCAAAGAGAAAGCCTTTTTCCTAGCCATTTCTGGTGTCTGTTTAGGTGCATTTGGGTATGCTAGATATCCACAAGGGTCTGGCAGATATGCCAAGGTCCGTAGGGGAGCTGGGGCCTTTCAGAACAGTGTTGACAACACAGAGGCATCTCTAAAAACCGTGTTTGCTTAGCTCTGTTCATACAAATTCAGTGAGGTAAGTGCTGCAGTTTCAACTCTGCTTTTAGTTTGCATCTTGGGACACATCTTGATCCACAACAAAAATTCTCTATTACTACAGCTATGAGTGATCTGGGAATACTTCATGTGTAAATCCAGTCACCTACAGCTGATAACGGGTTTGAATTTCATCAGTCGTTGTGTGAGAATGGTGTACAAGATCTTCCATTCAGGTAGCAGATTTAAGTTATGGAGACGATACAAGTTCTAGTCATTGCAAATGGAAATCTGGCCCTTAGTTTTCCAGAAAGTATGGGCAAACAGCCCTTTTTAAATGCTTAAAACATGGTTACCTTTTCCTCGGCTGCCCTGCAAATTGTGAAGGCATTGCTGCTGCTCAAAGAAAAGCTTACCAAATTTCAGAGGGTTTTTTTGACTACTGATGCAAATGTTTTTTTGCTTTATTTTTCTATATAGTGAGCCTATTTATGGCATAGGATAATCTGCCAATAATAAAAAAAAATGTAATAGAATTATAATCTTGGTGTCAAATGCTATAAATAATATCTGTCTAATCACTCAAATTTTAAGAAAATTTAAATGTGATCTTGGAACAAAGAAGAGTTTGACCACCAGAACTAAAGGCAGCCATTATTGAAACTCATTATTTTGAAACTCATATAAGTTTTCTACACATAATATTAATTTCAGTTGAATGCTGTTGCATTCAAATAAAGAATGGAAATAAAAGAATTCTCATTTATTTCAGTCCAAAATAAATTTTTGTTAATTGTTTTCCTTAATGGAATTCTTTTGGTTTCTGAGAAAGAGTGAAGCATGTTTTTAGGTGAAATGTGAAACTCACAGATGTGGATACAGATATCTCTTCATTGTTTATTTATTATAATCTTGCATATTTTGAAGAAAAAAACCTGCACCTAAATAATATATTCAACTTTTTTCTTCTATTTTTAACAAAATTTATACAGGTATGGAGCAAAAATATGTACATCTCTGTGTGATCTTCATTTTAAAATATATGTTGTAGGTCTTTCTCATACTGTATTTTAGCACTCTTGCGTTCTCTGCGTTATCATACATAATTAAGGAAATTTATTTTTACTTGAAAAGTGCTAAGTATTGTTTTTCAACTATCCTTCTTAAAAAAAAAAAAAAAGTATATGATTTTCAATTAGTATGTATTTCAGAGAAAATGTCTTTCCAATTTATACGCAGAATCTCAAAGCAATCCCTTTAATGGAAAGTAGAATTTGGATTCCAAAGCAAAGAATGGATTTGATATATACTTGAAGTGTAAGAAAACACCTATATTTTTAAAATATTATAATACTCAGCTTAATTCCAAGTAATATAAAAATATGCATGCTTCAGTTATTTTTCTATTTCCTACCCACTTCCAGGATACTTCTGGGTTTTTATTTACTTTTACTAGTCTCTTTAATCATCTCAGTTTTGGAGATCTTCTCTTATGTCCCATAGCAGATCAGGATAAGCAGGCAGTTTTCAAAATAATGGCAAACTTAGAGGTACATTGAAGCTTCTCAAAGTTTAAAACTTTTAATAGAGACAATTTTATCTTTAGCATTAAGATGTATAATATTTACAGTTGCAAGAAACTCAGATTTTAGGTATCTAACTTTTTGCTCATTAATGTTCCTGATATTTTATAGTAAGTCTATGAAAACCTTTGGGAGTAAGAGCTACTGAGCTGTGTAAACATGATGAAAACAAAATCACATATTTTGCTGAAGTGATCAAATAACTTTTAAATTAAAATTGTCATATCCACTCTTTTCAAAAGAGTAATCTTGGGAAAAACAGTAAGTTGCTTATAGATGGGGGGTGGGCAGGCATGTCTTTATATAACTTTATAGTGCCTTTGTACACTGGGTTATCTCCCATAATTAAATATATTTTTATTTTTATTTTTATTGTAAAGAATTCAGTTTACCTAATTTATGTTGGAAAAGAGTAGTGATTCCTTTCAATGTTAGAAGTGTCTTTTGGCTCTGTTGTTAAAAGATAAGTTAAAAAAGACTGAAACAATGTTGTTGCAGTGATGTTATGATCACAAAATCACAGTGTTGGTGCTGCTACCTGCTTGCTAGTTCTTGAAAGTTTCTTGTCCTCATGAATGCACACAACACCATTACCAGACTACTTGTTATAAATATTTAGGAAATTGCTGTCCAAATGACACACGTGTTTTTCTGGTAGATATTTTATAATCACTATATTGCCATAATTGTACCATCAGTCTGAAATGAGATGCATTTTGCAGGCCATACTTTTACAGCAAAATGCTGAATTTGAAAACTTTGTTTTATTTAATTTCCTTAAAATGTTAGTAGCAAATATTTTATTTATTAGATTATTTTCCTGAAGAATAACAATGTTGAAGAGATGTCACTTCTGATTATAGGAGACTTCAGTACTACACATCAAAACGTTTCATGTACACATTTATGCTGAGCAAATAAATATCAATAGCTTAACATAAAGAAATAGAAATTTATATCAGGCAATTTATTTTCTATGTAATTTTTATAAATTAGGCTTTTGACTTTTATTAATAGCCTAAAAAGGACAGTCTTTTTCAGCAAAATAAAATCTATTTTCAGTGTTCATTTATGGTATTTAGAAATTCTACCCTAGAAGTATTATAAGCAAATGCCATAGAAAAGGAAACTCATTAATATCAGCAGAATGAAATTTCTAAATATGCAATGTTTCTCACTCCTAAACAATAAAAAAGAGTATTTTCCAAATAAATTATTCATTGTTTGATATATAGTATTCTAGAGAAGCATACTATATGCTATTAATATATGCTTGTATGTATATAAAGACATATAGTACTTAATGCAATATATTGTGCAATTGTAAAGGAAATTGTCTTCAGCTGACTGTTTAATAATTTATGCATATACTTTTGAGGTTTATTTAGATTTGCTCTAATAGAGAGGCTTTTTAGCTACCCATTAAAGACAATCAATCATTACAATTTACAAAATACAAATATAATGTAGCCAAGAATTGAACAATCAAAAAGGTTAAATCTGTCTAAAGGAAATAAGCACAGTTGTAAAGATGAGCTAAACTTTTTAAATAATTAATGAATTTATGTGATGGATACTTTTGCAATTCATCTGTTGGACATTTGCTTTTTTGTCATTTAACTCTTTAGTGAACATTATCTTTTTACTCTGAATTTAAAAATTCTGATATGCAGAGAGAGAAGACAGTTTATAAACAGTTTTCCTGGCCCAACATTCCTTTCTGTCAACAACCACAGACCTGCTGTTTCAGAAACTTTTCAGGTAAAGTGAGAAGTTTCATGTTTAACACAAAACAGATGTATTGAAATCAATCAGCTACAGTAAAACATTTGAACAAAAATATCTGTATAGAAATTCTTTAAGAAATATTTAGAAGAGAGAAAAAATTCTGAAAGCATAAGAACTGTTTGCTGATTAAGCTATTTTTATTTTAAAGAATCAACATATAACCTGTTTGCTGTTTGATTTATCCTGAATCAGACATTTTTTATAGCTTTGTAAAAAAATGCTGATATGAGAGCAACAGCAGCAAGTGAACCTGATTTGCAAGTGTGCAACCACCACTGCCTACTACTATCCAACCTACACCCATCCAACCTTAATGTTTGTGTGAATATGCATTTAAAAACAAAAATTCTACATTAACTCATCCAATTTTATTTTCTTGTATTCTTACTTCTTGTATTGATTAAAATTAATAATTAATTACTTAACAGAAATGTATTAAAATAGCATCAACAATTGTGATTCTCTGAGTAAGGGAATAGTTTTTTTACTTATTAATTATCAACACTGATAGTTATATTTAATTGATTCAGGGAAAAGGTCTGAATGGGATGGACAGAGTTGTCTTATTTTATTATCTTTTTGTTTTAACAATCTTCCAGTTAGAAGAGGAATGAAACCTTTGCCATTTCATGTGCATGAAAGCTGGATGGGAGGAAAAAGACATCGACTATATAACTAAAGACTGCTGAATATTGTTTGAAATAAAGCACTAAAAATATTATATTATTAATAGCAACAAACATTGTTCTGTGTGGTTTACCCTCATTTGGTAAACTACTTTATGGGAATATTTTAATTTACCATTCTTTATAAAAGTCAGCTTAATTTATTTTTTTTTTTCTTTATGCTATTTCACTTTACTATAGTTAGAATGAAAGAAGGAATTTGTTTTCCCTAATTCCTTAAAAAGGGGAAAAATCTATTTCTTATCAGGAAATAGTTTTGGTGTAATTTCAAATCTGCACAAATTTCACTGTAATTCATACTCTTCTGGGGAGCTACCTTGAGCAAGATTCATGCTCCTGTTTGCAGAACACCATGGGAGGAAAGTGCATGAGCTCCTTGCCATGCATGCTGATTTAGTTTCCATGCTGCCAGGGGAAGGACCTGGTGAATAAGAATAGGCTATACAGGATCAGTGATAACAAAATGAAAGATGAAGTTTTTCTTAGGCTAAATGAAGGGAGAAAGCCTGATATCCACAGCAGCAGGATGGGAGAAGAAGATCTGGGTAGGTAGCGGATACACTCAGGCATGTGGGAAAGAGACTCCACAGCTGTGAAGTCATCCAATTACTTAGATGAGACATTTAATCTGGAAGGGCAAGCAAGCTCTGGGTCTGACACATACACTCTCATTACTACCACTAAAATAAAGCAATGGTTGACAACAGGTAAGACACTTCTCTGAGAGAGAGTGGTACCTGGTGACCAGACCTGGTCTCTGAGGAGGTTTATTTTCATGCGTCCTGGTTTGACCAGCCCAGCGAAGTGAGCTGGCTGGTTTTAAGACTGGCATTTTATTGGACCAATGGGAAAGCATTTCTAGTTGTTATTCCCTCTGAAAGCAGCCCGGGCAGGTCTCTTTCCCCCCGGCTCTCAGAGCACACACCTCTGCCCTCTCTGCCCTGGGCTGAGTGGGGCAGGGGGAGGCCCCGCGGGCCAGGCAGGCTCAGCTGATTTGGGAACATCTGCCAGCACAGAGTCTGCTCTGCTGCTGGCCCCAGCTGAACCTGCCTCTGGGAGCCTGGGCAGAGAGGGGGGAGCACGATGAGGCAGGATGGAGCACCTGATGAGACTGAGGGGTGGGAAAGGAATTTGGGATCTGTCCAACTTTCCCTTCTAGCTGCAAACAACCAGCAAGCGGCTGCCTTTTGGGTCTGGACCCCCTGTGGACCCTCTGAGATTTCCCCTCAGCACAGCTTTGAAATGTGACACCATGGACTGCCTGGCCTGGCCTGGCACAGCTCCAGCACAGCAGGCCAGCATGGACACTGTCTCTTGTTAACTCTTTCAGTGCATCAGTGCACAGATGGGACCTGGAAAAACCCTCCATCCTCTCTCCAGTGAGAGAAAATTAGAATGCAGATGTGTAAAGACCACATGAAGTATCAAAGTCAGTCAAGAAAGAGTGAAAGTCCAG
Organism: Sitta carolinensis; assembly: GCA_032173965.1. Taxonomy (NCBI): domain Eukaryota; kingdom Metazoa; phylum Chordata; class Aves; order Passeriformes; family Sittidae; genus Sitta; species Sitta carolinensis. The sequence goes on along the minus strand of JAVUNC010000004.1, from coordinate 26,622,942 downwards.
GTAGAAAGAGTGTAAGAAGTTGCTTTTAAGCTGTAAAATCTCTTGTGATCTATGGTAATTTGCTATCATATATTGAGATTTTTTTCCTTTAAACCATAAAGAAGTATGGGGGAGATAAAAGAGTTCAAATTGTACACCTGAGCAAAGGAGTGAAATGTTGAGGAGACTGTTGATTTCATGAGAAGTTAAACAGAGAGATAAAGTGATAAAGACTCTTTTGCCCTCGAAGAAGTGACTCTCTGTTCCTTGGAGGTGAAGGTTGTCCCAAAGACAAAGAGAACCTTTGTTTTGAACATGTTATCTTTAAAATAAGACCCCATACATCGATGTGGCCCAGAAACAATTGTGAACATGGGAGGAGTTTCATGAACACAAAAGATCCGGGCGGTTGCTGTTCATGAAGAATGGATCTACAAGAGAACTGTTTTCTTGTAGAGCAATTGAGCATAGTGAATGAGAGGTGCTTCCTTCCCTAAGTGAACTGAGGAAAGACTGTTTTAGAGGTGGAAAACTGACTGAGATTTCTGAGTGTTGTTTTCTTTACATTGTTAGTTGAGAGAAAAGAAAGTGTGAGGAGGGAGGAAGCGTGTTTAGAAAGTTTCATCCTTATTCTTGTTGTTTTTTCTTTCTTCTGGTGTTAGTTAAAGTTTTATTACTTTTAAGCTTAAACCCGCTTTACTCTTGATTAAAAACTTTAAAATTTACAAAATCAAACCAAAACAGAAATTAGTGTTTCTGCCCGGTTTTGAATTGAAACCACAACATCATGTTAGAGATCTCAATGTGGGAGAGATTCCCAGGGTTTGGCTGACTACCAGAGCCTGCGTACTTTTGCTGCATGTCCATGACGGCACCAATGGCAGTGACAACAGAGTCATGCCAACAGCATGTCAAAGGGGACTAGGGGACTACAGCAGCAGGAACAAAACCTGTGGGGGACCAGATAGAGCTTTTCCTGCTGATAGGAACATAAGCATCCTGGAGGTTAATGTCTGATTAATGTCACAGGCTTCATTGATGCATCACTCAAGTAGATCAGGCAGAGTGGAACGGCAACCATTTAAAGAAATATTGTGGTGGATGTCTTCTACAGATAGTTTGATCAAGAAAAGTTAATGAAGTCATCTTTAGGAAACTGGAAAAAATACTTAGGAACATTAGTTCTTCTGGGGATATTACACACTGACTTATGCTGGAAAGAAAACATGGAAAGACACAAATAATAGATCATGTTGACAATTTTTTTAAGCAATTGCAGGGTAAGAAAACTAGGGGAGATATTTATCTGTGTTCTATATTTGTGAATAAGAGAGGAAGTTTGGGATGTAGAGGTAAAAAACAACTCTGGCAATAAAGGCAGTGAGATGATAGAGTTCATAATCTTAAGAGAAATGAAAAATTCAAGGAGCACAATAATGATTCCAAACTTCAGTGAGCTGGTTTTCATTAGCTCAGAAATCTGTTTTGCAAGCTCCCCTTAGAGATTGCACTGAAGGGAAAAGGATTTGTCATGATCCCACTGATTTATCTTAAAATACTGTTTCCTCAAAGCACAGTTCTTTCCAGTGTGCAGGAACTCAAGCAGGAGTGGCTGCAAAACAGATAAATAGGCTCCTGAATGAGCGCAAAGAGGAAAAGAAGAGCACAGAAGGTAGATGCAAAAGTAAAGCGGCCTCTCCAGGTAAAAAAAATTAAGTACTGCATTACTGGATCATCTGACAGTTCCATTTAGGATTGGGAGCCATGTGTTAAGCTTATTTGTGTTATTCCACTTTAGGAATCAGCAGGGTTTTCACTCACGTCAAGCTGTTATAATATAAATATGGAAACTTCAGGGCAAAATCTCAATGAGCCATATGGCTTCTTTTGCTGTACAATTTCATGAATTCCAGATCTGAGAGTGATGGGCTGTCTTTAGCAGGATCATCCTACATCAGATAAATTATAAGCATAAGGACAGGGAACAATGTTTTTCCTCTTTTCTCAGCATCATTACTGGGGCCCAAGGATTGTTGGATTTTTTTTTTAACCTCAGTTCTGTTCCTACTTGTTGTTCTTGTTATTAAAAGCATTTAGAATTTAGCCCTTAGATGACTGTCTTACAGTAAGGAGTCAGCTCACCTGCAATCCTGCTGACATTTTAGACAGTGTTTGTTACATTATGACGAAGGCTCCTGTCAGGAGCTGTGGCCTGTGGGGGTTCTGCACTGACAAAAGTGCAAAAAAAAGGGCAAAAGTGTGAGGGTCAGAGAAGAACTGTCATGGACTAACCACAGTTCCCACTCCCCATCCCTCCGTGGTATTCATAGGTGAGGAGGAGGGACAGGAGTCTGAAGTGAAGGAGTGAGGTTGAGTCTGGGAAAAAAAGAGGGGTGGAGAAAGGTGACTTTAGCTTTGTGTTTGTTTTTTTACCATCCTATACTATTTTTAATTGTCAGTTAATTTTTGTCAGTTAATTCAATCAGTTTTCCTCAAGTTGTTTCTATTTTGTCCATGACAGTAATTTGTAAACGATGCCCCTGTCTTTGTCATGGTCTACAAGGTTTTCTCTCTTATTTTTTTCACCTAACTGTTGAGAGGGAGTGAGAAAGTGGCATCGGTCAAGCTACCAAGATCAACCCACAATGTGAGGATTATATCTTCCACATGACTACCCAGGTGTAGTCTGGTAGTGTCCCATTGCCCATCACTGGGCTGAAGTTACAACCTGTCTAAGGGACAGAGAGGTTGAGGGAGAAACTGCTGCAGAAAGAAGTGGCCGGGCACCTATAGCTGGGGCAAGGGCACTGGTGAAGTACACAGAAATCCTGGAGTACAGCAAACCCTGGGGAGCTCCACCAGAAAGAACAGCATAGACACAACTTCAGTAGTCATGGAAAAGCTTGAGAAGGATCAGAGGGGCTTGTGTACAGTTTGTTGTAGCCCCGAGAGTCACCAAGCACTGTCTGAAAGTAGGCCTGAAAGAACAGACTTGCCTCCAGCAACACTGAGTGAAAAAGGCAGGCAGATTTACAAACCCAAACGCATTTGATCTCAGTTGTCTCTGCTACCCTTATTTCCATTATCAGTACTGGAAAACATAAAACAGTTTGATTTATGTTCTAACAAATTAAGGCTCATTTAATAGGGCCTTTAAATCTCTTTTTGTCTAATTATTGTAAATTAAAGATTTAGATGAAGGCATCTGTGGTCCAAGATCCACACCATCCACACCAAGATCCCCAGCCACACAGTTCCTTGGATAGCCCAGATAAATGTACATAATCAGCTATAAAAGAGTATTAGTGAGGAAAGAGTACAATGGGGCTGTGTGAGAATTTCTATTCTATAGAATTTTTAGAAATAATGGAGGCATTCACTCATTATCAAATGAGTACATATTTTCCGTAAAATATTTTTTATTCAGTCATGGATGGTAAGCAGAACAATTATACAATTTTATATACATTTATGTTCAGTATTATGGGTTAATGTATGAACAATTCATATGGCAGTTGTGACAACTGGTTATCAAGATGAAATAGCAGAAGGCTTCTATCAAAATTCATTAATCATTTTTAAATACATTGTTAAAAATTGCATTTTTGAGCCATTTAAAACACAAGGGTAAAGACAAAACATGGAAGATGTACCTATTAATCAAAACCTGTGAGATAGTTTTTAAGATTTTTAAAATGTATCATATAAAGTGATATAAACAAAACATAAATATAAACAAAATATAATTTTTTTTTTTTTTACTTTTTTTTTTTTTTTTTTTTTTAAATTATACCAAGCAAATAGATATTTCTGCATGGTAATATACATATATATATATATACTTTTGAGACCCTCCTACTCGATTTTAACCAGGGTTATAAAGAAAATAAAGCTCCTAATAGGCAGCAGCTGCAGGGATATATTCATTAGTTTAAAACACTGACAGCTTAGCCGTTTTCTTTTTCAGGTTTGAACTGTGAGTTTAGGCCTTGTGAGGCCAGAAATCCCTGTGAGAATGGAGCTGTGTGCATAGAAGAAATGAATTTGGATGTTTTCCCCCTTGGATTCCACTGCCAGTGTGTGAAGGGCTTTGCAGGTCCACGCTGTGAGATCAATGTCAATGAGTGCAGCTCTAACCCTTGCATCCACGGATACTGCTATGACAGTGAGTTCAGTCTGGTTACTTACTTTAATGTAGAGTAGTCTTTCTCTTGAAGCATCTGTAGCTGCTGAGCTGCTCTGGGGAGAACAGTGGATAATTTACTGAAACTTAGCTTGTCTGAAGCTTCACAGCCTGTACCAGAAGGATTATTTTTGCCAAAATGCCTCAACTCCCATCACTGGGTTTTTTTGTGTTCAGGGGGTCAGAATTGTAGCTAATGAAAAATTTTAATGAGATATATGCTGTCTCTTTGATACCTAAATTAAGCAAAAACATCTTACATTGTGCATTTCATGAGAGAATATTCAGGTGTTGAAAAACAGCTCATGGAGCAGTTAGGCATTATATTTCATAATTCTAATAAGTAAAAATATTCTGTTTAATTTCAAACTAATTTAAAAGGGTGTACCTGTTTACCTTCTGCATGTAACTATGTAACTTACTCTTTCATTGCAAGATGTACTTAAAGGTTGAGAAACAATTTGATTACCCTACTATATTCTGTCTGCATTGGCAGGCCAAGTTTAGTATGGAGTACTTACTTGAAAGTTTTATAGGTTTCTTACCATCTAGCAGACACTTTCTAGACTTGTTAAGGAAAAAAAAAAAAAAAGTAGAAGCAGTAATTTTCAGATGGTCTGAAAATGCTGACTGGAAAGCTGAAAAACATCTGAAGGTCATGTAGTCAACCCAGCATGAAGCTAGACTATTAGCAGTGCTAGAACAGGTGAGTCAGGGATTTTTCTACCTGAGTTTTGAAAGCCTTCAAAGAAGGACAGAAATTCCAAAAACTCTTTGGGACAGTGTATTCCACTGTTAACTTCTCTAGCAATGCTCACACTCTTTCAATCCCATCTGAATCCCCTGATCTGTAACTTTTGTCCATTGCCTCACAGCACCTCCTAGTACTGCTAAGGGATTTCTGTTTTGTCATTTGTACAACTATCCTTGAAGTTATTGTTAAAAAGCCCTCTCCCTGTGAACACTTCCCTGAAGGTCTAATACAAAGGAAGCCTGATTGACTAAACTTTACCTCACAGGGTCCACACTTGAAGCACCAAGTAACCATATTTGTCTTCTACATATCACTCCCGTTTCCTCACATCCTTTTCCAAAAAAAGAATGATGATTTAAGAACTTCCATGAAACGCAATTTTTTTTAGAAACATTTGCAGAAGACCTCATCAGCTTACTGGTTTCAGATTAGATGTTAAAGAACCAAGCCCAAATGACTAAATATATCAGTCTAAAACTCACCTAGTTAAAATAAAAATCAAAATCAGTTTCAATAAAATATCTTAAAAAGTCTGTCTTTCCTTATCTGGGAATAAGGCACGTGACTTCATCTTCTATCTAGCAAAGTCTATTTCCTACTACATTTACAGATGTTTTCTACATGGTCTGCATTGGTTTAGACATTTTTTTAACTGGTGTTCAGATGAACTGTATTAAAGTTCTTCATGCTTACAAAGTGCCAATTTTTGGGGGAACATCTTGTCTTTGTAGTGCCTCTGGCTTGAGTTTTTATCATGTGGACATTTGAGTTCTTCTACCCTATATTGCCTGGCTGCAGAAAGCTGGAATCCTAAGGAAGCTGGGAAGCTTTAAGCATGTGAATAGTGCTCCTGTGCTGAAGGACTTAGAGCATTTAATGAATTCAGCAGCAGCTGTGTCTACAGACACAATGGTTGAATAGATTCTATGGTAAAACTCAGCGATAATGAAGAATCCAGGGACCCCTTTGAGGTTAAAATAAATGCAGGCCCGCAAGAAGTGCGATTACGGCTGTCATGAACTCCATATATGGATGGTGCACTCTATAAAGATTCCTCTCCATTTGAATCAGTAATGATTAAAAAGCCTTAAAAGAATAAGGATTCTTAGGATTATCATGTTAAGAAATACATCACAGAAAAATTCAACTCAAGTAAGCTTTCCCTTAATATAGTGGTATAATATGCGGCATTCCTTACAATAATAACAACACTAAAACCAATCAGAAAACCAGACATTGTTTAGCTCCTGTATCTTTATGTATTTTAAAGATAGAATCTTACATATTTTTTGATGGAAAATTACTCATTACTTATTACAACAACTTTTAACTCATTGATTTATAACTGTTGAACCAAAATATTTCCATTGTTTAAGTAAAATGCAGTACACGAATCTGCTTTCATATTTAAAAGACATTTTGAAACCACATTTAATTTATTTCAATTTTGTTGACATGTCCACATCAGTTAAGTAAAGCTGGTCTTAATTTTTTCCAGATAGTATTCATAACTGGAACTTAGTAAATTTACTACATTCAGTTGTTATGGCTCTTAGTACTAAAGTACTATCTCTGTTGCAGTTGTCAATGGCTTCTATTGTTTATGCAACCCAGGATATGCAGGATTGAAATGTGACCAAGACATTGATGACTGCATAGTCAACGCTTGTGAACACAATTCTACATGTGTTGATCTACATCTGGTAAGTAGCAATTTTTTAAAATAAGATGATTGTTAAATTTTCATTCTAAAATCTAAAGTAATATTTTTCTGAGTTCTAAATGTCCTTTTGATCCATATATGCACATATCAAGGGCTTTATAATCATGCTTCCCAGACACTGGTGTGGTGGTGTCAGCGTGATCTCTGCCTCGGCCAGCCCTGGCACCACGGCAGCGCGGGCTCGGCTCAGTAGCGGAATGAACTTTGCTGATCCCGTGGGTCTTGGCTTGGCTGTGGCCAGCGAGTGACGATGGCAGGAACAGAGAGAGGGAGACTCCGCTTGAGCTTAAACCACTGACTGTATTTGTCCCACTGTAGGAACAGCCTCAGTCAAGGTGGCAGCTCAGGCAAAGCCCCCCAAGCACCTGAATACAGCAGCTGATAAAGAGGGGAGGAACTCAGGGTGGGGTCAAACCTGGGACCAATTAGGGATAGGTGGGATGGCTCTCTAACTTAGTGACATGTAGGGGAACAAACCAGGATACAGTAGGGGAGGGAAACAGGAATTCTATCCAATCACTCGGTGATCCTATTAGAACTTTCCAGACTGAAGGCGAGGTCTCAGAGTGACAGACAGGGTCTGGGAGTTACATAACTTAAGATTGACAGACAACAGTAACCAAATAGGGAAAGAACATAGGGGGTACATGGAATGAACCATATAACAATATAATAATCCCAAGAACTTAAAAACACACTGCCACACACTGGTATTTTTGTTTATTTATAATTTTATAGGCAGTGGGAAAGAGGAATGTTTTTATCATTTAAAAGCAGTTACTGGGTCAATGTGGTTATACAGGGAATTCAAAAGGCGCAGAAAATTTTCTACTTAGGTGTGTTTATGACCTCATTATAAATGACTGGAATACTCATTCATACTGATTGCACTGGCTTCAAAGGGACTTAAAAAGTATCTTATCCAAGAAAACTGATTTACTTCAAGTACTTTGGCATTTATTTTCAAAATTCATCAGATATATTAGTTTCAGAGATATGAAATATGTTAAAAATAACTTGTCTTCTCAGAAATAAAATCATTCTATCACCTGATTCCTCCATGAGAGGAAAGAAGACACATTCACATTGTGTAAACTTCAACACCAGAGGTGGCCTGTGTTCTCTGTCACTTCTTCCAGGAATCTGTCAAGAAGCAATTTGTTTTTCTCGTACTCAACAGAGACACTAAGACAACAGAGTATGAATATTTTCCTTAAGAAACATTCAGGCTGTCAGGGAAATTATCAGTTTAAAAAAACTTAAAAAAAAAAGTGGAAGAAAGGACAAAGTTTTCTTTCTTATTCTAGTTCTCACAGGCACATTTGTGAGAACACTAAATTGATAAATGCAGAATTTTAATTATATTATGAGGCTTAAATGTATGTGTCTATATATGGAATGAATTAAACATCTAAGCACCAACCAAAGATCATTGAGGATGTAGACAGCACAATCCACAAGTCAGCTGCCCATCATTTGAATCTTCAGTTTGGGTGAACTGAACAACACTGTAGGTACACTGACTGCTGCACTATTGCTGAAGGTGTTTGCAATTTCAAGAACCCTGAAGTGTTATGAGAGGTGTGGGTTTTGGGGGTTTTCCATGATTGGTTTCTTTGGCTGATTTGTTTGTTTTGTGGTTGGTTGCTTGGTTTTGCTTGCTTGTTTGTCTTAGTACATGCAGAAAGAAATTGCTTTCTTTTCTGACAAATCCTAAGGGTAACTTGCAATTGTCACTATTTCCTAAATTTTAACCAAATTTAACTCCTTCAAAAGAATTTTCTCAAATTCTCTGATTTTCAGAGCAGTTTCTTCTTTTCACCAATTAGAACACTTTATATATTGTACAATATTTTGGGGTTTTTTTTAACATGTTTCAAGGACTAGTCAGCACGTTGGACAAAATCAAGTGCTTAATATGGAGACCAATGTTTGTGACACTTTTGTTACTGTCTTTGGAAGCTATTGTAAATGCGTATTTTTTCTACCACTAGACTGTTATTAATATTTCAATATCTCATTCTGGACACATGTTGACATCTTAAAAACACGTTAGAGATCATTCTACAAAATAAATTTTATGCCTCTAATGCAAGTTCTGTCTTACTCTCTAGCAGACTGTGTTGCATATGTTGACATTACAGGTACTATTCCTAACTGCAGCACATCCTTTAATTGAGCCTGGTAAAATGGAGTTTTATATGCAGTTTAAAGAACATACTCCCCCAGAAAAAGATATCTGAAATAGAGGAAAATACAGATTTTTATTGAAGTGATTATATTTTCCCCTTAAGAATTTTAGCTATGCTTCTCCAAATTAGTTCCAATATTGATCCAAGAAAGTTTAATAATTTGAGCAAAATTTAAAATGACAAAGCATAGTATCTCACTGCAATTTCAAACACTGTTTTACTTTTTTCTTCACATGCCTTTCATCCTTTTTTTTTATTGACTTATTTGTATTTACTTTTGTTCTGTAGTTCCTATATATTGCTCACCTTGTTTGTCACAGACCTATGAAATTTTGTTTTAAATGGAACACAGCACAGCAAATCAGTGATAACCATAAAAACTCACTTTTTCTGAGAAAGCATGGCATTCAAAACATCTATGTGGATAACAGTAACTCAAGAAAATAAATTCTGTAGAAACTTAACAGCAAGGTGTTATATTACACTCTCTGTTGATACTTTTAAGGCTTTTTCAAAATTCTTCACCTATGTTGTCTACATTACAATAATCATTTATCTACATTACAGTAATCGTTTGTGTGAAAAGATTCATTTTGATGTTGGCTAATACACAGATTAAAAATCTCCAGTATTTTTTTTCATAACAAGATTGTTCTTTGGCATTTTTGAGAGGAAAATTTCACTTTCAAAACCAGAATGGGCTCTGATAAGTGGAAAAGCTATTTTGAAAAGAAAATGGGAATTTTTTGTATTATTTTGCTTTAGTAATAATAATTCATTTCTATTCAATATTTACATTTCTCCTTCTCTATTCTTCTCCAGAGTATATTTACTTAAAATAACATTTATTAGATAAGTTTCTGAAATAACTTTCTTGTGGATCATTTTTTAAGTTGAATCTAGAAAGTGACCTAAAAGACTTGTTCACTAAGCGATTACATTATTGAGTTTATACATGACTATATTATTTTGCATACTATGTCCTTCTTATTGTAGTCATTATCAAAGTGTACCAAAATTTTTCTAAATCATATTATCTGTCTATACATCAAGATTCCTCACTGATCAACACAAAGAGGATTAATGAATTAATATATATTCATAAAAATGGAAGAAGACCCATTCCTTCTTCTTCAGCCACAACAGCTGCAAAAGAATAGATAATGAATTAACAATAACCTAGAAAATTAATTTTTAACAGTAACGGTTCTCTTCATACTCCTCTAAAAGGTAAAAAACTAGAGGATAGGAAGCAACTGAAGGATAATAAAGGATTTAAAAACAGATGGAGATCTCAGGAGTTTCATAATTTCTGCATCGAATACTATTTTCTTCTAAAGGTGTATTACAGTAGCTTTATTATACAAGTCAAAGACAAAAGATCTGAATATGAGAAAGAATTCCAATATATGCTCTAATTGCAACATATACTTCACAGACTTTACTTTTGCTCTCCAGGCAGGGGGTATCATTAAACAACTGGACTGTGGGATGAATCATAGAATAATTTACATTGACAAAGATCTTCAAGGTCATTGACTCTAACAATGGCAAGCCTAACACTGCCAGGTTCATCATTCAACCATGTCCCTGAATGCCACATGTACACACCTATTGAATACATTGAAGGATGGTGACTGAACCACTTCCCTAGGCAGCCTGTTCTAATGCTTGACACCATTTTAATAAAAATATTTTTCCTAATATCCAATCTAAACCTTCTCTGGTGGGAGATCAGGATATGTGAAATGCAAAATTTAATCACACAACTAAATCAGCATAAGGAGACTCTGATTTCCTACCTCATCTGAAAATTCCAGTTCTCCAAGAGTTATTATATGACAGCACAAGCCACTGTCAGTCATATGAGACCCGCTGGTGGCTCAGGAATAATTAATCAGCTACCCTTATGCTAATAAAAGCTTCATTCTGTAGTCCAGCAGCTCAAATACCTTTGATGAATTTTTTCAAGGTAAGGGTGCATTACCATTGTCAGAATGACACTTGCAGTATGTATCCTTCATCTTTGGTGTTGGTAATGTGGTATAACATAGACCCTTAAAATTAGATAACAATGTTACCTCAGAAATGCATCAGGAAAAACAGGCACAAGAAATGACACTCATGAGGGGTTGATCCAGCTGCCAGCTAAGGACCACACAGCCACTTACTCATCCTGTCCTTTCTATGGGATGGTGAAGACAATAGAAAAGAGCAAACAGGAGAAAACTAGTGGGTTGAGATAGTTTAACAAGCAAAGGAAAGGGGAGGAAGAAAGAATAAAACAAATCACATGAGTCAAAGGAAATCACTCACACATTCCATGTGTACACTGATGCCTAGCCAGTATTTGAATAATGGCTACCTTATGGTAGGGTTGCACCAGAGTAATTTTCAAATTCCTAAAAAATTTAAAATAATTAATTCTAAGTATTGTTGGGGGACAATACACAAAGATATGTTGTCCCTAATGATTTATATAAGATCAGATCATGTATACAGTCTATATAACCTAAAACATTATTTGGGTCAAAATATAATGCAAATCCTGCCACTTTAGTGTATGTGGATACCCATGCAGAAAATTATAATAGATGTTTCCTTCAGAGCTTTGTTTCTGGAAGGTAATATTTCTCTGTACTTACCACATCGTAAAATAAAAAAAAAAATATAAACTGAAGGTAAAGTTACAGTTGTATGATAATGCTTGTATTGCAGTCCCACATACTTCTTGTGGTTAACTCTCTATCCTTACTTGATTTAAAAGGCAATTATTTCCCTTTCAATAAAACTTAATGTTATGGAAATGAGATCTCCAGTAAAATAATGGACAATAATGCCATTCTGAATTAGAAGAAGAAATACTTTCTTGCTTGGTTTCTCTTTTTAAATTGGTTGGGAAAAAATAGGACTTATAATAAGATAAAATCCAGTAGTTTAGGTCTTTTAGGAACTTATATTCTGGGTTGTATGAAAGGCTTATGTGAAGGATGGAGAGAGACTTTTACTAACTTATTTTTTTTATAACAAAAAAATAAAATTGACAGACAGGAGGTCTATTCCATGGTTTAAATTTCAAGAACATAAGTAAGTTAGCTCATTGCATGAATTGTGAGAAGATTTGAAAGGAACTCTGACACTGAGGACCAAAGTACATAGTAGCTAACTTTTAACAGCTTATATTATCTAAAAAGAAATTAGTCAGGTCTTTGGATTAACCTAAAACAATTTCCTAAATTGGTATTCTACAATTAAGTTCCTTATAAAACAGAATTTTCTGTACTTTATGCTAAACAGAGAAGAGAATGATCTCCAAAACCTATAACTTATTTTAAAACATCTAGAAGCACTCAAGGTGCTACAGGAGGATCATCTTCTTTCATTATGATAGCAGGTGGTCTGACACTTGAAAGAAAATAAAAGGCTAGATAGGTCTGCATCAATGAAGTTCCTAGATTTCTGCAGGAGTGGAAATTCTCTAAGCTTTTAGTAAAGCAAACATGCACTGCCACTTAAGCTGGTCTGAAACTTCAACTTAACTAAAAGTCAGACCACATACCATGAATCATGTCCAGTGTACATAATAAATGACAACCTCTTAATGGTTCCTAGGTCAAATAAATTCAAGTTGACTTGTATGTGACTTAAACTTATGCATTGACCTCACTGAGAGAACCCATATGGTGAAACTGTGAATGCTGGACAAATAAGTTTCATTTTGCCAATTACACATCCTAGAAAAGAGCTATACAGCGGCTGTAGCTTACCTAAAAAAACTAGCAACTACAACAGTACTTATGCAAAGTTTTGCTGCTAATACAACTCACTATGTTGTCCTGAAGATTTGACTTGTCATCCCTGAAATATTTCATCTTCCACTTATATTTAGCAAAAAAAAAAAAAAAAAAAAAAAAACAGTGTTTTCCTAATCCTTCAATAAAAGGTTTTTTCAAGGTCTGTTGAAATACCTCTCCCTCTGCCTTGCACTATAGTGAATATAACAGTAAAAAGACTGAAAAATTTGTCATTATTGGGTGTACTTCTTTATGCTCTAATAAGTCCAGTTGAGTCAAAGACATTGTAATACACAAAATTAACTATTGATTTACTGACTTAGGATAATGTCCTTGGTATTGATCTGTAATATTATACTTTACTTGGATAGAGTGATTATGATATCTTATGCCTTACTCATCTAATTCAAAGTTGATTTTGGCACATAAGTATAATATTTCCATTTGTTTTATTTGTGACATTATTTTAACATGCTTTAATTTATTTTTTTTTGAAAGAAGATGCAGATATTTATAAATATTTGTGGCTTCAAACAATGTCAGTAAATACCATAGGAGCAAAAGCCTTCTATTTTCTTTTTTCATAAACTGAATTTTAAATACTCTACAGAACGAATAAAACTGTCACAAAGTGAAAGAAATGGAGATTAAAAGGAAGTTAAATATTGGCTTTCCAATGAGACTTGTGAACAGAAGGCAAATCAATGTGGTAAAGATACAGGAAGGTAGTCCCAGATGGTGTGCTTTAAGTTTTGCCTGCAGTGAGGAGGCTGGACAGGCAAAATCAGTGACAGCAGGGAAAGAAGTGAAGAACTTCACAACATAAGGAAGAATCTGGAGAATAGTGGCCTACTTGTGGAAAGCATAACCCTACATTTGATTTGTGCACTATATGGAGACTGACATTATGTTTGAGATGGAAAATGAAGAGTTTGTACCTTTGAAGGCATTAAAAGACTGGCAGTGGTATTACAGAGGCTTGGAACTACAAAAATGTCATTGATTAATAAGGAAGAGAATTCTACAAAAGGGCATTTCTTTGCAGAGAAGTACGTAATTGTATGTACTTAGCAGATTTATAGAACAAAAGGTCATGGAAAGGTTTGGGTCCACAAGGAAATTATTTTGAAATAAGTTAAATGGTGAAATTCACAGGTGCTCTGTCACTCTCTGAAAGCTTCCCCCATATATGTCCTTACCACACAATGCACAGTAATTAACTGGAAAAAATAATTATATATGGAATAAATTCTCCATATAGCAGGAAGGGTGTTTTCTTTTGCTTGAAGCATAAGAAATAGTTTTGCACCTGTTTGCTTTTCTAGAAAAAGTGTGAACATTGCTCCCACTCCATCAATTATGAATTACACTATGATGTCTCCTTCACAACAAAATAAGCTCTGTAGGAAAAAAAGAACAGTCTCTTATTTCTGTTTGTATAAAAAAAGGTGAAATAATTCACATAAAATGTGTACAACTGACAAGTTATGTATTAATGTTTGTCATCCAAAGACTGCAAGGTCATTTTCTAGTTTCATTAGGTCTCTCTAGCTGTTAACCTCTTCAGCCTTGGGAAAATTACATAGCACTTGGAAAGGAAAATAGCCCAGAGAAAGATTTGTTATCCCATTTCTTTTACTTATTTTAGAGTTCTCCAGTCTTTTCTCCTTTAGATTTTAATATTTTGTTCCAACGATTCTGACTAAAAATTTTTAATGTGAGTGTGATGAGTCACAGGAACAAGTTGCTCAGAGAGGCTATGGATTCCCCATCCCTGGAAGCAACCTGATCTAGTGGAAGGTGACCCTGCACAGGGTCCATATCTTGCAGTATTATTTTTTGTTTGTTTGTTTGTTTGTTTTTTTCATTATCATTTGACTCTTACTCTATTTTGCTTATGACAATGGAAAAGAGGGAGTTGAAGAGCACCCATGACAATTTACCAGGTCTTGTATTACTAGGCACTGAGTTACTTGTTCTAAGAGTCAGTTGCTCTTATTTCTGTTGCTAAGCTATCCTCTTTCAGAGAAAAAAATTTAAAAGCCAAATAATATTAAAGATCTACTATGCTTGTATGGAATTTGTTTTATTTACATAACATAAAATTCTGAAATAGGCTATTTCCCAGGAAAAGTATTTTTCAAGATTATTCTAATAATCTTGAAGAAAAGCTCATCCTTTTACAGGAGAATTGACTCTGAAAGCACTGAGAAAACATTTCATTCGTTTAGTGAGTAATCATATTAATTGATTTCTGAAGGTCTATTATGGAATTGTGAAATTGTGAGATTATGCCACATGTGGGTTTGACTGAAATCAAAAACCTTGACGAAAATTTCCTTTCAAAATAATTAAAGCCTTTTAATATTTCCTCATTGCCCTCCCACATTACTTCAAGTCTTTTCTTCTGCATTTTCTTCTTTGAGACATGATGCCACTTTAAAAATAGTTAGGCATCTTCATCACCTTTTGGTTCTGTAATAAAAAAAGAAAACTTATTCAGTGTTCTCTACTAACATTTTTAATACTTTATTAACTTTTTATGCTAAGGCAAAGACTTGATACATTGCATAAATGCATTGCTATATTTGTTTCCGTACAGCTTTAATATCAGCCAGAACCCCTGAATGTCTCAATAAGATGTATTTCCATTCAGATTAATTCTGTTCTAGTCAGACACTGTATCTCATATTTCAATCCAGTGCTCTTTTTGAGGTTAATTTGTATAGAAATATGTTTCTGTTTATAGGCAAAGCAGGTTATTTTAAGCAAAAGCTTCACTACATTAATGTAGACTTGCTTACTTAACAAACATCTATAATGTAGTCTGAAGTATAAATACCACTGCAATTTACCTGGGAAAAACTCTGAATTTCATGTTTGGTTTTCACTTATTCACACATGCTCAGTGGAACCATTGAGTTTCTGGAGAACAAGAATGACTGAGATACAGATGTTACATGAAGTAATTATTTGCATTACACCTATGTTTTGTCCCTTTCTTTTTTTCCTTTTTTTTTTTTTTTCTAATTGAGGAAATGCCAATTAATGACACGATTTTTATTCAGGAATTGCTAGACCTTCTGTAGTGAGAATAATAAAAAAGAAAGCAAACAACCAAACCCAAAAACAAAGCAAGAAAAAAGTATAAGAGAATTCCATCAGAACTCCCCGAGGTGCAAACAAGAAGCAACAAAACATGAAAAGAATTTATGATTTTTTTAATTTTTTTTTAATTTAATGAATATGCAGAACAGTTCACTGTCCTTGTAGCAGATGAGGGACTGGGAGTTATGCCAAAAAAGTGTCCGAACCAGCTGAGCCTGCAGCGCTCAACAGCACAACAAACACAGCAAGTGACGGTATGGGAGGACTTCATGCTGAGGATGAAGGGCCCCCACCTGCCAATCCTATCTGTTGCTTAAGTAGCATTGCTGCTTTCCAAGGGCTTGGATTTGGGACACTGTAGTGAGACTAACAAGGCTTGTCCAGCCCTGGGCTGGATCACCTCTTGTTGCTCTTTCAAGTCAGTACTAATGATACCTGATACCTGATACCAGTGCAGACCTGGAACACACCACAGGTGGCTTCATGTCTCCAGCAGCCTGATAAAGGACATGGGTGCCCCAGTGTTTTTCTCTACAATCCTGAAAATGAGAGGAAGTGCTTGAGAGAGCATGGATAGATCCTGTTGGTCAACAACTGCTTACATAACTGGTATTGATAACATAGTTTCACCTTTCAGGGCCATGCAACCTTCTTACAGGATTGAGGCTAGGAATATGTGGGATTGACTTGATCAAAAGGGACAGAAGTATCTTTGACAACAGATTGGCCAACCAAAATCAAGTGAAGAAGTGATAGAGAGTGGTCGAGCAAAGGGTACAAGTGATTTAGATGAGAGACCTTCTGATAAACACATTAGGACTGCAGATGGCCTGCTTCTCTTTATACACAAAAATAAGGGGACACCAAGAGGACAGAATCATGGAGAAAACTTTTTCTTAGAAATTAGTCTAACTGTGTGCCCATCTGAGGTATCAGTACATTAGCCCCTGCAGCACCCCAGCAAGTAAAGAATACAGAGCCAGACTTTTCCCAGTCCACAGTGGTCCCCCATCAAAGAGGCAAAGGCCACAAACTGAAATAATGCCAGGTCCATTAAAATGTAAAGAAAATTTTTTTTACTGTGAAGGTAACTCTGAAATAGGTTGCCTGGAAGTGAAGTATCCGTTCTTGGATTTATCAAAAACCCAACTGAATGAGGTTCTGAGCAGCCTGTTATAGTTGACCTTGCTGTAAACAGGGCGGGGGAACTATAAAATCTCCAGAGGTCCCTTCCAGTGTCTCCTTAAGTATGATTTTCCAGTACAGAAACTTGATCCCTGTATTGCATTAAAATACCTACAGTTTAATATATACCTTTCACTACAGTGATATTTATGGTTTACAGATATGGAAAAAAAAAAAAAAAAAAAAAAAAAAAGAGTCCTAGAATTGCATTGCAGAAATATTATTCATTGAGAATCAATAAAAATGTAGTTCACACTTGTTGAAATCACTTAGGTGGAGAAAATTACATCAGCAGAAAGTGGCACTAAAATATCTCCATTAGAAAATGCAGCAGTAGTTTATTTAACAACTGTTTAACTTGAGTGCAAATGAGTATACAAGGATAGGAAGCTCAGGTTCTTTTGATGCAATCTTAGATTGAAAACATTTAAGATTGACTTGTGTGAGGATAGAATCAGACTTTTAGTTACTAGTGACTAGATTATACATGACTTTAGGTCACATTTCTATGGTTTTCTTTCTTAAACAAAAAAGTTCTGTAAATGGATCTGTAAATTTAGTTAGGTAGGTACTTCACTGAAAGCATGAAGTAGTCACAGTGGGAATGTTTTGTGTAAACATAGTATGTGTTGATTAGAGCACATAGCATCAGAAATCCAAGCCCATTTTAGATTCCAAAACCCAAAAAGGAAAAATTCTGGTTTTTTCACTTATATTTTATAACATACCTGAATTAAGGGTAATGCTACATTAGCAAGCAACACAGATAACCCCAGAGTGAAAAAATTGTTGCTGAGACCTGGCTGCAAACTAAATACTTGTTTGAAGGTTGGAGGTTGCTATTTTTTTGACTTATGGAAAACATTAGGTGGGCAAATTTTCTGTTTCAGTTTCTTTCAAAAGTGATCAGATTTGTGTGCACTGAGACCACTGTATGGCAAAGAACAATTAAGTAAGGATGACTGAAAAATTCATGTCCAAAGCTTAGGCCTTGTGTAAACTAAAACACTAATGAGCCTGAACCATAAGAACCATGACAATAAGAAGCATATGAACACATGGTTGGTTTTAAATTGCTTTGGCCAATAGATTCATAAAGGACAAGACGTCTGAAACAGCAGTTTGTGATCTCAGTATGGACAACAGCTTGGAAATTTCTGGCTTTAAGTCTGTCCCTCATTAGTCAGCTGAGATACTCAAATTAAGTGTAAATGTACTGATTGCCTAAAAATGTTGTCCATATGTTTGTCTGGTTTTGTGCCCACTAGAAAATCAGTGATCCATTTAATAGAGCCAGACAAAATATGCCAAATGATTGAAAGAGTTTAACTCTTACTGGTCCATAACAGTGCATGTCCACTTCAATGTAACCCCTGCATTTGTGCTTTGAAAAAACTCTGCCTATTGTCCCAAGCCCTAAAAGATGTGAGAAAGTAAATTTAGACTGTTCTGACTGACATTCTGCCTGTTGGCAGAGCTATACTATTGAACTGAACTGAACCATGGAAGCTAGTTGTTAGCACTGCACTGAGAGACACCATAGAAAGTACCATACCGTTTTCTTTGAGAGGTGTGCCTAGATACTTCAGATAGCTTCACCACGTGCTGAGCTTGACTTGTATCTCAGTGTTACATCTGTCTTGATGTAGTTTTGTTAGTGATAGGAGATACAAGCCTAGTAAGGAGTTATTTTCAGTACCTTCATTCTGAGTACTACAGACACACACAAAGATACTATTTTTCTTGATACGTGTTCCTTAAGGTTCTGAGTAGTGATCAAGAACCTTGCTCAAATGTAATCACTGAGATAGAGAGAAAATGAAAAGAAAAGAAAGAAAGAAAAAGCGCAAGGGTGGAGGACTTCAAAAGTTTTCAACTTGTTTTCTGGCTTCTTTGAGTTTATGAGTGCATAGGCTGTATCTGAAATGTCCTTTGAAACAAGTTATCTGCTCTTTACAGATTTTGTAGAACAATTTTAGGATCTGCAAAACTGTTAGCAATTTCTCATGTCAGATTAATATTATGATTTCTGATTTTAATGTTTGCAGACTCTAATAAGATATATGAAGTATTTTTAAAAGTAAGCTCAGAAATATCAAACTTCCTCTTAAAATTATCTTAGTCCTCAAATACAAATATAGAATTTCTCAGTAAGAGACTGAGTTTCATATATTCGGCTGATTTGGGGGGGAGGGTTGGGGGGTTGGGTATTTTTTGTTTAGTTTTTGTTTTGGTATATTTTGGGGGGGGTTGTCTTTTGTTAGGAGAAACAATGTAATATTTTGTACAGCAGAGAAAAACACAATACACTTTTTGATTTACTCTGTTGCCACTTGCTAATTAGTTATACATCTGGGATGACTCTCACTAAATGATTTCTGAATAAGTTCAAAACTGAAAAGCATCTGCAAACAAATGTCCCAGTGCTATAGAGAACAAAAATGCACATTCTGCATGTGTACCCACGGGGGAAAGACACAAAAGCCATATCAAAGAGTCTGGCATTTTCATTTTATTACCTAGGCAACATTCCCAGTCTCCTCTGGCTGTGGACATACGCTTTTTAGTCATGTTGTGATAGTTGTTTCATGCTTGAGGAATGAACAATAATTGAGACACTGTTTTTTACATGCTTTAAATATGTCAACTTCATTAATAACTGTAATTATGAACAGTAGGCCAAGTACACTTCCTCACACTTTTTCTTGCTACCATGTAGAAACTCAGATCTTTCTCCTCAGCCTTCATTATGTACACCTGTAGCTTTCAAGTCCCCAGCTTGATTTTACTAATGTTGGTTTTGGCTGTGTTCCCAGTTTGCTTTCCTAGCTTCCAGGCTGTCAGTTTTCTCCACTAAACCTTTGTCAATTAAAAAATCTATACTATTTCTATTAGTACCTGTGTGCCTTTCATTCAGAGAGATTAAAAATCTTATGTTTGTTCTATGTAATGCTGAATTGTACCTGACCAAAGGGAAAGAAAGGAACTGTGCAAAAGAAACAAGTTTTTTAGTGTGATCTTTCAGCAAGAAAAACATCCTTTGGGGGAACGGAAAAAAAAAAAAAAAAAAAAAAAAAAAAAAAGAGAGAGAGAGAGAGAGAGAGAGACTGGGGAGAAATTGTAGTTTTTATCATGGCTTTCAGCATTATGAAGAATCAGGAAATGCACCAAAACCACTACCAGTTTAGGTGGAGTTTCTGGAGTCTCCATTCCCAACAACTTTGCATGATAGAAATTTAGACTATATTTGGATTCAGACAAAAAAAGGCACAAATAAATGCATATCAGGAAAAAAACTCTTCAGAAATTTATTTTAAAACTGGGTAATTAATACGCAATAGTTGTTTGATATAATATGAGTTTTGATCTAGTTGAAGTGTACTGAATGTCATGTATGGTAAAAAATCCCAGACTTTTACAGTCTTAGGCCTTTGTCCCTAGTCTTTACTGAATATATCTCCTCCTTACAATAGTTGTCTAAATCTTTTATTTTTTTGAATTGCCCCAATTATTTCACTGCTACTGACAGATGTATAAATTTTTTCTTATGATGCTGTTGATTCTCAACCCCAAAATTTCCTTCAGTTTCTAAACTGTCAGATAAGCAGAACACACATCAAACACAGCCTTTATTTAGCAAGGGTATATCAGAATATCTTTGTTATCTCTTTTTATCTCTAATGTGTAGGTGAGAGAAAAATGCACTGCAGGCTTAATTTCTATGTCAAGGTTTAACCCAGACACCAACTAAGCATCAGAGAGCTGATTTCTCACTCCACATCCCAGTGGGATGGGAGAAAGAATTGGAGGGCTAAAAGTAAGAAATTTTGGGGACTGAGAAAAGTTTAATGATTGAAATGAAATCATTAGAGAGAGAGAGAGAGAGAGAGAGAGAGATTAAATCCAAGGAAGACAAGTCATGCAAATGAAACCAATTGCTCAGCACCAACCAACTGATGCCCAGCCAGTTCCCAAGCAGTAGTTCCCTGGCTAGTATTTCACCAATTTTATATGCTGTGCATGGCATCACAGCTGCCCTTTGGTCAATCAGGGTCAGTTGTGTCCTCTTACAGCTTTGTGCCTCCCAGCCTACTCAGTAGCGGGAGAGCATGAGAAGCTGAAAAGTTCTTGACTTAATGTCAGCTCAGCTCAGCAACAACTAAAACATCAGTGAGTCATCCACATTATTCTCATCCTAATTCCAAAACACAGCACTGTACTGGTTACTAGGAAGAAAATTAACTCTATTCCATCCAAAACTAGGACACTTAGGAAAAATAATTCTCCAGAAATATAAAATCGCAGCAATGTTTATGTGGTTATAGCTGAGAAATTGTACATTGGGAATGTCTCCAGGCCATGGTTAGAATCACAGAAGCAGCTATGGCAGAAAACACCTCCAAGTTCAAGTCCAGAAGTTAATCCAGCAGTGCCAATTCCTCTACTACACCATGTCCTTCAGTGCCATATCTACACAACTTTTAAATACCTCCAGGGATGGTGACTCAACTACTTCCTTGTACAGACTGTTCCAGTGCTTGATAACCCTTTCCTTGATTTTTTTTTTTCCCTGAAATCCCATCAAAAGCTTCCCTGGTGCAACTCGAGGTTATTTCTTGTCATGTGTAACTTAGGAGAAGACCCCATTCCCACATTGTTAACTGTGCATTCAGGTAGTTGCAGAGGTCTCCTGAGCCTTTATGTCTCCAGGATAAACAACCAGTCCTCATAAGAGTTGTGCTCCAGACCTTTCACCAGCTTCATTATTTACTTTTTTGTTTTGTTTTGACTTTTTAGATTTTCTTTTTATTTACATAAAAGTCCCAGTTAGCTTCTCATCTTCATGTTTTAGATGGACTATTCATTATGAATTAAGGGTCTATATTCTAAATAAGCACCATCCTGTTTGTCTTAGAAAATTGAAACCTCCTTCATCTATTATTGAGTACAATTGTGGCAGCTAATCCAGAATAGTGCTTATAGTAGCTTTTTCCATATATATCAGTAAACAAATATTCTTTATTCCTGTTCAGAATGCTTAATGCATGCTTAATGAAATACCAAAGCAGAAAGATGTTCTGGTGCACTTTTCATCAATTACCTCATGATTTCTCAATGTACAGAATTTCACAAAGATCTGCAGTGTTTTATTGAGCTGTATTATCTTTCAAACATGCTGTTAACACATGCACATATTCTGCGAGTGAAAAAGGAGCAGGAGCAACCCTTGAAATCATTTCTATTTTTAAAGTTACTTCTAATGTTCAGTGTTTTAAAGCAGCAATATTTTCTAGCTCTTCATACACTTTTCAGAAATAATAATTTAATTGGAGATAAATAACTTATTTACATTTATATTTTAACACTTCTACTACTATACAGTTCCTTCTTAAGTCACTTGGTTCAAAGAAACTGGTCCAATATTTTCCAACTAAGTTAACCCTGATACTACACTTTTAAAAATCATATACTAAAGTTTTTAGTTAAAGTTAATAAAAAGAAAAAAATCCTACACCCAAAATAGTATTGATTTAATATAAAAAAAATAAACTTTATGCTCTTGCATCAACTTAGAGTTTACATTCTTCTGGGCATATGGTCAAAGTGAAATATTCAAACCTATAATTTAGTGAGACATACATAAAGTAAAAAAAAAATGGAATATTGTTTATTTAGAAGACAGGTAAATCTTTGCTTTTTTGTATCTCAATATCTTCAAGAAAATATTTTAAGAAAAGTTATGCTGTACATGCAAAAAGGTCACCTCTGTCTCATTCTTTAGTTCAAAACATTATTTTGAAACCTTTTAGTTAGAAACAAGTGAAATGAGTTTCAGCAAGCACTGTATATAAAGTTTTGTAAAAAGAGGACCCTGGCATTGTTCATTATGTTTGCAAATGGTGAAAAATTTTGGGGAGTTCCTGAAAAAGAAGTAGTTTGTGAGAATAATATTTAATGGCAATGTATTCTTTGGATAATATATATTTGAGACTACTTTGAGAGAATTAATTTCCTTCTTTATTAAACCAAATGGAGTTGTACATTGCAGAATCACAGGATATGCTGGGTCGAAAGGGATCCACAAGGACCGTTGAGTCCAGCTCCTGGCATTGCACAGCACTGTGCCAAAGAGTCACATCCTGGGCCCAAGAGCACTGTCCAAACACTTGAACTCTGTCAGGCTGGTGCTGTCACCACTTCCCTGGGGAGCCTGATCAGTGCCCAGCCACCGTCTGGGAGAAGAATCTTATCTTTATCCTCCCTGGCACAATTTCAGGCCATTCCCTTGGGTCCTGTCACTGGTCACCAGAAAGAAAAGATCAGTGCCTGCCCCATCCTGTTCTACTCACAAGACTTCTGCGAGGTCTCCCCTCAGTCTCCTCCAGGCTGAACAGACCAAGTGGCCTCAGTCACTCCTCACACAGCTTCCCCTCAAGACCCTTCACCATCTTTGTTGCCCTCCTTTGGACACTCTCTAATAATTTAATACATGTATGCATTTTGGTTTTCCAGATATTAGCATTTTAAAATTATTTCAAATAGAATTGCTGTATCTTAGGAGAGAAAAAAAAAAAAAAAAAAAAAAAAAAAAAAAAAAAAAAAAAAAGAGATGACACTAGGCGAAAAAGGAAGAAGTCTTGACAAACCATAGTAATATATTTATGTGCCTGAGATGGCTGGTAGAAAATTTCATGTGGTGATCTACATCCAGTTCTCACAGTGCTCTTGCAGACTATTTTCTTTCAGCCTGGAGGAAACAAATTTCTCCACAGCATTCTACAATTCTTAATTTAACCCATTTGCAGAAGATTATAAAAAACAATTTATAAAGATCTACAAACACTAATAAAGATTGTTTAGTCAGAGGTTATGTCCCTTCATGCTTGTTTCTCAGAATCTTCAGTTCCCTATCTGTCTTGCCTATCCTATTTTTCTAATGCTTTCCCCTATTTAAATCTCTCTTATTGAGTTTATCCCTCCAGGATCCACCACTGTCTCCACACATTCCTGTCAGGTTTGCACTTCAAATTTGGGGTTATTTTGTTTTGGTTTGGTTTTTTGGTTTTTTTTTTCCTGTTGGCTCATAATATCCTTCAGAATCATCCCATTAGCTGCAATGACTGCACAAATCCAACCCTTTGTTCCTGCCAGAACCTGGGTAGAATTCCACAAGTAGGACAGGCTACAATTTTAGTGGTGCGGAGAAGGGAAAAGAGACAGAGAAGAGAGAAGAGAGAGAAGAGGGAGAAGAGAGAGAAGAGGGAGAAGAGAGAAAGAGAGGGTCAGTGGCCTAATAATGACACAATTACGATCACACCAATAGGAAAACAATATTTCACATTTATATAAAAATTTCAGTCACAAATAATATTTTTGTGTGGCTTATTGATGAGTTGCTGATCCCATCAATATGCTGTTGAAACCCAAAATATGAAGAAAAGCTCTAACTTTGCACTAGCATCCTAAATTTTAAGAGATTTAATAAATAGGGCAAGTGATATAGTGTTTGCAATATCATCAAAAGGTGTGAGCCTCCTGAAGTCCTGTAGGCAAGCACCTCCAATATCCAGAAATAGAACTTCATTAAAATAATAAGAGGCAAACTCCAGGAAGACCAGCAAAATGCAAATTGCATAAGATTGCCCTTAATAAGATCAAGCTCTCCCAGGAGGGGAAATGAGACAGAAAAAGTTATAGCTAAGATTAAATATTTTTACAGTCTTAAAAGATTAGAATGAAAGTCTTTAAATTTCCTGCTATGAGAGAGAAAAGCCTTTTTTTTTTTTTTCTTATATGAAATAAGAGCTAACAGGTAAAGAGTTGTTAACCTCTACTATACCAAATACATTTAGAACCATGAAATCTAAAGTCATAATTTCTTAAAGTATTACTTCTCTAAGCTCACAATATAGTCAATTTACAGCACAAAAAAGAGGGGAAGACATCTCTTAACATTTGAATGTGAAGCATTAAGTTAGGATTTTATTGTAAGTATACTATTCCCTTTTCTCTTATCTATACAAATGTTTCATAATGGAAATCCCCTCTTAACAGTCCTTAAGTATGCTGAGAAATCTATAATTAACCTGGATTTTTCAGGAAAAGGAGAAACACATTACTAAAATCTGGAGCTCTTAAAATCCTGTTCTGATTCTCAAGACAGAGTACAACAATAACATTATAAAGCAGAGAGGAAACACCTGAGATTGGAATAATTTTATAAAAATGGGAAGGGCTGGTAATGGTCTTATCCCTCAGTTTATCTAGTCTGTCTCCATTTTTACAGTTCCCTTTTTTCTCTCTTTCTTCTAGGAAACTGCATCTTCAAAATTGTGTTAACCCTTGGCAAATTAAAATGTATCTCTTTTATTTCTTGTCCAACAACCTCTTTATTATTTTTTGAGTGGTATAGAGTTTTAAGAAAAAACCTTAAAAGTAAAATCTCATTGATTTTTCAATTAAATAATTTGGATTTCAAAGGAGTGCTCCTACTTGACTTTTGGTGACTTATTTCTAAATTGTGTTATGCAACAAGTGAATTAGACTGTTGGACACAATTTGTGCTGTTCCCAGAAAGTATTGATTCTTATAATAAGACATTCTGAGACCATAAGTATTACAGAAATTCTCTTGCAATCAGTAGTTGCTATGAATTTTTTATTTGTGGATGCAGCTATCACTAGGTGACGCTGATAAACAGACTTATACAAGTTTTTAGTGTATGAACCAGTTTCAGCTGTGCAGCTGCATACTCTTAGTTTTGGTAATGGAAAGATGTGAGCGAAGAAAAGGTGAAAAATGCACCAAGATTTAGTTTCCAATACAAAGGACATGTCAAACCTCTGAAACACTGCATTTTTTACTTTGGTCTCAGAGTAAATTCTAGAAAATTGGGTTGTGTTTAGCGCCTCAGAATCTGGGGACACTGAAATATCTGTTTCAGGAAACCCAGCCTGTCTGGTTCCAGGCACACATTGTCCTTCCAGGAGCTGTGACACTGGGCTCAGAATTACAAAATTCTTGACAGAAAAGGTGCTGAACTTTCTCACTAAGACATGCACATTATCTGGGCATTAGCAAGTGTCTAGATGTATGAGGTAAATACATGGGGATAGTTTAAAATATACTGTGCATATTGTTCTAATTAAAAAAGTAAAGAATAATGGCATGTCTCAAAACGAGCATAGCCAAGCCACAGGAGTTGCAAATTCAGGTGAGTGTGGATCCATGTTCTCATTCTTCCAAATGACTTTCTTGTAATGTGCTTTATTATAATGAAATGTTCTATAAATTTAAAGTAGGGATGAGTGAAAGTTCAAAAAAGGAGACTTGACATCAAATAATACTTTGAATGTCTGTGTGCTTCTAAGGATATTTAGTTTGAAGTATGTTTGGAACTGCCTGTTTCTTTAACTTTCCCTCATTTGAGCTGGAGTTTGGCAAAAATGGCACTTTGCGGTGATTGAAGTGTACTGATGTGATAATGGTTGTATGCTTAAGATCTAAATTTGAATAAGCTGTTATGTTGAGGCAAGAGATAGCTTTGTTTTATGGCAACCAGTATAGTTCTTCTGCATTTTCTCACTCTATTTAAAGTTACCAGCTGCAACACCAGGTTTTTAATTCGAAAGCAAGATGTTATTTCTGTCTCTCAGTACTTAGACTATTCCTTTGGAATATCACAGTTAATTCCAACAGCTCTCCTGTTACCTGAGATCCAGGGGCAAACTGAAAGCTTTGGACAAGATTTTAGGGGGGACACATTCCTGTCAGTACTTCGGTTTCACAGGAATGTGTTCATGACCTTTCACTAGTCATTGAACAATTGAGCTAAACGTCAAACCAGATACACTGATCAAAGGCTGATACTCAAATGTCTGTCGCTAGCTGGATTGGTTATTTGGTTTATTTTGCACAAACAACTTAAGGCTGTTGTTTTTCATTAGTTTTCCTGTACTGTTCAGCACCTGTCATGTTGAAGATGATTCGATCAGCACATTTCCTAGTAAGCTCTCTAGGAAAGGAACAAAAGAAAGGTATAAACAGAATAAATGGTAGAGGTCAAGAAATAGAGACAAAAAAAAGACATATCACCTATTATTAATTATGTAAGAGGTCTCAAACTGACTTTGGTTTGTCATAAAATTATTACTGGATTGGACCACTATCAGGTTGTTCCCCCTTAAATCCTTCATCTTTCCTAAGAAAAATGTTTCCTTAGTCAGATCAACAACTTTTGAACATTTTGACTTTGACACTTGTTTATATTAATTATTGTTCTTAAATATTAATATTAATAATAATAAATAATAATAATAATAATAATAATAGTAATAATATCTGTGTCAATACTAGTAAAAGCCACGTTGGAAATTTGCATGCCTCAGCATGCTACAGATGAATCTCCACACTAGTTAGTTAGTTAGAAAACTAACCCCAACAAGATTAAATTGGACTGTGAAAACTGTCATTTCTGAGCAGTGATGGAAATAATTGATTAAATTGTAAAGGCATAAGCCATAATTTATTTGTATGTTAAATGTAACATGAAATCTAAATTAGTTTTAAGAGAAACCTGCTACTATCACTAGCTGTGATTCAATTTTAAGAAAACTAAACTTTCACCAAAATATACTTTTAAAAGAAGTGTAATTTTAAAATTATCAACATCAAATGCAGCAACAATTACTATTTTTTAGCAAAGCACCATTCTATTAAATGGTTGTGTATAGAGACCTGCAGTGCAAATAACAAGGGTTCTCATTTAAGATAATTATCTTTGTGGTTACAAATTACAGTAGAGTTCATTTAGAGCTATAAATACGCAGCATGTCTAGATACCAGCCATATTTTAAGCCAGAACTTGCACTGAATGAAAATGTAAGTTTCTCTTTACTACTGGTGTGCAATTCAAATATGATGAAAATCTTACTGTTTTGCATATACTTAGTAAATGTTTTTAATATACACGGAATTATTACAATGTAAAGCAAAAACTCATTACAACTTAGTAAACTTTACTTGTACCAG
Source organism: Sitta carolinensis (assembly GCA_032173965.1). Taxonomy (NCBI): domain Eukaryota; kingdom Metazoa; phylum Chordata; class Aves; order Passeriformes; family Sittidae; genus Sitta; species Sitta carolinensis. The sequence continues at coordinate 26,594,993 of JAVUNC010000004.1, read as the reverse complement.
CTGTTTTAAATAGGTTTTCTTGTTAATTTGTCTTATTCATTATTTAAAATGTTAGAGAGAAAAGCAAATTAAAAATGTTCTTTGTTTTTCCTGTAAGCCTTGCTTAAAATTTGAATTAAAGAAAATCTAGTTTATCCTTTATATCAGATGATACATAATTTACAATAACTTAGGGTACAAAAGAATATAAGTGGTTTGGAAAAACAAATAAATATACTGGTCAGCATTTTTAAGATATAACTGTATAGGAAAAGATATATAAATAGAAAGAGAAAATTTAAAAGTTTTTAAAAATACGTAGTGTTACCTAATGCTACCTCAACTTTTGTAGATGGCTAGTACTTAATATTAAGTTCTTTACCCTAATACTTCACATTTTTAAGTGCTTAACACAAAACACCAAATAGGCTTTGGAACTTACATAGCAAAATAGAAAAAATTGTTATTTTTTAATAAAATAATACATAAGAATACATCAGTTAGTGATTCTAATAATAAGTAACTAATTTTCTTGATTTTTAAATAGTCTTATCAGAACCAATTACTGCTAATACGATTTAGAAATTAGATTTTTTACTGTAATTTTTCATCACTTCTGAATGCATGTTTCACACTTTTTTCACCTTATTCTTTTATGTCACTCCTTATAATCATTCTTCCAATTAACATCGGTATTAATAACCACACAGCAAACCTCATGACACTCAGCCCTAGAGGTGTTTCTTTGCTGTGAGTTAACCAATCTGATTATTATGGAGTTAATAACTAATATTAGATCAAGCCATGTATGTCTTCTAGAGTAGCAACAACAGAGCTAATTGCAAATTTTTCTTTGTGTCAGAAGTCAAATTTCCTCAATTTGTGGAGAAGCACGGTTAATACATTCACTCTTCCAATAACCTGTGAAGAACAGGTAAATAATTCATTACCAGAAGACAGAAAAGTAGTGTATTTGTTGGGACATCACTCTGCATCACTCTGTTTTAGCTTAGACTTCTATAGTAAAAATGAAATAAATGTTAAACCAAATGAAGATGAACAGATATCCTGGTTTTGTTTTGCTATACTTTATTTTGTTTTGGTTTTAAGCAATCTTGCTTATTTAGGATATAAATGCAAACAGACTTGTACAATGAAAACAATGCCATAATGACAAATGGGAATCTAATTTTGTGAGTTAATATGTATGATTATGCAAATGGTTAAATCAATAATAACTTAAAAGTAAAGCCCTAAAGTAGCAACTCAGAAAAAGACCCTTAAATTAACAAAAAAGGCAATATGGTTTAGAGCAATTGCAAATATGATTTCACAGATGCTTACATTTTTATGTTCACATTTATTTCACAAGGTTAAATGAACTGCTGTTAGCACTAACAAAATGAAGTCACACGAAGGTTTTCTGTAGGAAAAAAAAGCCCTGATTCCTACAGACAAGAGTTTTGTGATGGGTTTTCTATAGAGGCTAGGGTATATCTCCTATTATATGCCAATGATAAGTAGTGTTAAAACGGGTTCATCTTGTTTGGCCTTAATGGCAAAGGTGTAACACCTCAAGAAATGGTCTGGCAGAAGAAATTGGAACACACAGATAAAAGGGATGTTTCTGTGGCTCCTTTTGTATGCTTCTGTTTTCAGGTGAGGTATTTTTTGTTCTTTCTGTGAATTAAAAACTTTAAAATCCCCCCCAAAATACTCTGACTCTAAGGGTACCTTTAAAAAATTAAATTGATTCCATCTTTTTCTTTAGACATGTAAAACATATCTGGAGTATTTATCTGTATGCTAAAAATTCTGCTCAATCTATATATACACAGGACAGGCCTGAAGATTTGCCCTGTTCATAATTCAGATCTTTATTGTGTGTGATGAGCATTTTTCATTGCAGCTTCTGTTTAACAGATGTTCAGTTGCCATTTCCTAGTGAAGTAACATTGACTAGGGCTTAAGGAAATGATTAATGCTTGGTTTACAGTGTTGGAGAAGGGAATGTATGCAAATGCTCTTAAATGGCACTTTCTTACAACACACACAGTTAATTGGATAAAGACATGCTCACATGCATATGTGGTTCTGGGTAAGCGTACAAGGGATCAGAAATTTTTTACCTAGCTGGTAAAATCCACTTTTCTTATGCATACAGTGTTATTTATGCATTTATTGTGTTCTTTGTAGGACAAACAAAAGACAATTTGCAGGAACTCAAAGGTACCATTTATTTTAACCTGTCTCCAGTGGATAGTGATACATAGTTACACTAAATAAAGGGGAACAACACATAAATAAGTATCAAATTCTATTCCTTCAGTCTCTTGCTTGATCCACTGCATGCTTTCTACTATGCAGCTTCTTGTCATTTTATGTTGTTGGTGTATGCTATGCCCTGACTGACAATCCCAGCTCTCTCAGCATTTCCTCATCTGAGAGATGTGTCAATCTCTTAATAATGCTACTGGCTGGACTCTTTCCAATAGCTCCATATCTCTCATCTACCAGGCAGCCCACAGTTGACACAGCACTTATGGTGTGGCCTCCCCAGGGCTGAGTAGAGGGGAAGGATCACCTACTGCAACCTGCTGGCAGCATTCCTCATCATGCAGCTCTTGTCCTTCTTGGTCCCAAGGATGTTTTGCTGACTCTGACACCAGGCCACCCAGGTCCTTCTCTATAAAGACTTTTATCTATCAAAACCCTTTTTATCTGCTTATATATAACTTATTGCAACACTGCACTTTCAATTACTGTAAAACTACACAGAGATGTGTAAGAAATTTTAGGTTTTTCTATATGCGTGATATACATAAATGTGAGTAATGTTTTGTGCATTTGCTTAACAGATAATTTTAGTAAGACTAGAAAAACACTGCTGTTTTCTAAACAAAACTGTTGGCAAGCCTCCTTTCACTTCTCATTTTGTCCATTTCTTGAAGAGTTTTTTGGAAACAAGTTGTTATCTCATATTCCTAATATATATGAAAACCTAACCTTACAATGGAACAGCTTTTAAGAGGTGTCTGGTTGTTACTTATGGGTATGGATTAGCAGTGCCCATTTTTTCCCATTTGACACTGATAAATACGCAGAGAACTGAGATATTTGGGTGTGGCTATTATCACAGATCACATAATATTCTGAGTTAAAAGGGATATACAAGGATCATAAAGTCCAACTCCAAAACGAATAACCCATATGGGAATTGAACCTTGGTCTTATTAACACCATGCTGTAAACAACTGAGCTAATCTCAGGGTCAGTATGTAATAGAAAACACCAACTCGTGGACTAGTAGTGTAATTAGTCTCAAATGCATTTTCTTTTTTATTTCTTTGTCACAATTCACAGCAAATTATTTTCTTTCCAAGTTCATCTCTCTCTGTTTTACATTTTAAAAGAACAAAATATTTTCACAAAATTTTTCTGTCTCCTATCATAAAGTTATTAATATTGGAAAAAACTCTTAAGATCATCAAGTCCAACTGTCAATGTAGTACCACCATGTTTACCAACAAACCATATTCTCAAGTGCCACATCCACATGTTTTTTGAACACTTACAAGAATGGTGATCACTTCCCAAAGCTTGATTATTCTTTCAGTGAATAATAATTTTCTTAGTATCCAAACTAAACCTCCCCTGGCACAACTTCTGGCCATTTCCTCTTGTTTTGTCCCTTCTTACCCAGGAGAAAAGACTGTCCTCCATCTTGCTACAAACTCCTTTCAGGTAGTAGTAGAGATGCATAAGATCTCCCCCGAGCCTCCTTTCCTGCAGACCAAACAACCCCTACTCCTTCATCCACTCTCTCTAGGACTCATTTTCCAAAATGTTCCTGAGCTCTGTTGCCCTTCTCTGGATTCAGTCTAGCATCTCAATATCCTTCATGTGGTGAGGGGCCCAGAACTGGACACAGGAATGTCCTCACCAGTGCCAAGTACAATCCAGGGCACAATCACTGCCTGGTCCTGCTGGTCACTCTATTGCTGATACAGGCCAGAATGCCACTGGCATGCTTGGCCACCTGGGCACACACTGGCTCATGTTCAGCACCCCCAGCTCCTTTTCCAAAGGGCAGCTTTCCAGACACTTTGCCACCAGCCTTTGACACTGCCTGGAGCTGTTGGGCCCAAGGGCAGGAACCAAAACTTGGACTTGTTGACCCTCACACAGCTGGTCTTGGCTCATCGATCCAACCTGTCTAGATCCCTCTGAAGAGCCTTCCTACCCTACAGCACACCAACATTCCCACCCAGCTTGGTTTCATCTGCCCATGTTCCATGCCCTATCTTTAATTCAGAAAGATACCCTTCAATTTTATTTCCTGACTTTTAAAGTTTATCTCTGTGGATTTAGAACATCCATGTCACAGAAATCATGGGTGTGTCCCAAGCAAGCATGGCAACGATGTTCATCAACATGAGCACAAAACAAGCAGAATGTAGTCGGGAAAATATAAATCACAACTACACTATGTACAAGTTTGTTGCTGCAAAAGTTGATTTGACTAGATACAATAGAATGTTCATGTAAATAATTTCATTTGAAGTACTGGTATCAGTGGAGCTGTTCCACCCTCCAGGACAAGCATACTGAATGTGACTTTAAATTGTTAACTTTCTTTCTTTTTAGTTATTATTGCTCCAATAAAATATTTCCAGCTTTTAATTTGTCAGGAGATTGTAAGAGTATCATTACAGAAAGGTCTGGGTCAACTGCTTAATCTGTATTCTCTTCAGAGTTCTAACTCTTAATTTATTATATTTTAAAGTGTATTAGAAAATTAAATAATTTCTCTTTGCTGTTTATATGAAGATCATAGCCCATATATCTTTGAAACATAATTGGTTTTGTTTGTTTCCTAATTTTAATAACAAAAACCCTAAAATGCAACAAAATGCAGTCTCAACACCCTGTAGACACCATGCCACAATGCTGGTACATTACACATTTCATAATCATGCTCAACCAACTTATTTATGCACTCAGGTTTTAAAAAACTCCTGAAGTTGTTTCGCTATCTGTTAATGTCTTCCAACAATTAGTAATAATACTTTTATAATTGCATTAAAATACAAAGAGTGACACATTGTTTATTTTACTTAATGTATTACAGAGATATCAGTGTGATTGCTTGCCTGGATGGGAAGGAAAATTTTGTGAAAAGGAATCAAATGAATGTAATTCAGAGCCTTGTAGAAACAATGGCACCTGCATGGACCTTTTCAACAGCTATCGGTAAGTGTTGCACCTCCTCACTACATGGCCATGTTCCAGGAAGGCCAGGCTTATGTATCCAGACATTATTTTGTTTCCCAGATTGAGAAGGAAATGTTATTACACAAATGGGCAAATGACTTGTGTCATGGATACAGTGCTTCACTGTACTTTCCTGTAAAGCCAAATATAAAAAATTATATAGGTAAAATAATATATATATATATATAAAGTATTATTTGAAAAACGTTTAGTAAGTAACCTAGTTTAAAACTGTACTTTTTCAAAGAAAATATAGTTTCTCTTTTTGTCATGTTTGTCCTATAAGCACAAGAGATGATTTAAAGAGTAGAAGTAATGGTAGTGGGCAGTTGGATGAGGAGATCATATCATTGCTGCCACCTCGTGGCTTAAAATACCAACAAAATAGTAATTTAACTAAAATTTATATCCACTCAGACAAAACATGAGGCTTTGACACTAACCATATTATTTTAAACTTAAATTCCAATCTTTATTTCATGCATGCATTTATGGTTTAATAATTATTTTATTTTAATACCATTAAGATTCCAAAAACAATCTAGTAATCAGTTTCTGATCCATGAAGCCAGGATTTGTCTATATTATGGTATCAATGGTGTTTAGAAGAGTCCTGTAGATTCTTAATAGACACTGCTGAGGCTGCATATAGAGTTCAGTGTAATAACTGTACATGGTACACAGTCTAGTTGTTGTACAGTGATTATATTCCTGGTGATACAGAAAATAATCAGAAAGGAAATAAACCATAATTGACAGCAGAGAAATGCTTCCCAAATAGCCAAACATAACTAAGTTAAATAACATAATATATATAATATTTGTTTTAAATTAACTTATATTCAGAACTTAACCAAAATATTTTGTGGTGTTATAGACCTGTATTTCTATGTGGCATTAAACTTCCTAGTTTGGTAAAATACTTTTATTCTAATAACAGAAAGTCTAGCAATGCTGAGAAAACCTGTTAAAATCTTTTAAATTTTTTTTACCCCTTTTTAAAGTCTGTCGGAATGTAAAAATATTGTTAAATATTTTAATTTTTGTGGTTCTTATTTTCCTGATGCTTGTAGTTCTTCGTAGTCTACCACCCTCAAGGACAATTCTAGGTGAATGGATATTTTGCAGCCATGAATCCTTACTGTCCTTACATTTTCCCAAGTTTTCAGCCTGTATTATATTGCAGAAGGTAACACAGCTTCTTCTGGGTCAACTACTTATGCACAAATCCAAGGACTTCCTATTTTTTTATTGAGAATAAAAATGCTCAAGAAGTACTTTTTCTGGATTTGGCAAATACTGAAGTGTTACAGAAAATGTTTACAGGAAAATTGGCTTGAAGTATAAGCACCAGGCATATTTTTTTCAGAGCTATTTGTCCTAGTTGACATAACAGAACAGGAAAATTAGACATACCATTGAATCATCACATACAAGGGGTAGGTTACACCAAAAAACCCAACATATTCAGAGATATCTAGAGTGGAAAGCAACTCTGAGACTTGGCAACACTAAGGAAAATTAGTATAGCTCAATGTTTTATTTTTATATTATAAAGCAATTTCATTTCAATCATTAGAGCTGTCCTTGTTTGTACTCATAGATGCTAAAAGACCATAATTTCTCCTAATTTTAAAAAATGTGTTGTTTTTTATTACCTTTGCTAATACTTTTCTCTTACAAGCTACATCAACAAGACAAAGTGTTTGTGTTATGGTAGCTAAGCAGTGGCAGAACCTGAGGACACCCAACCTCTTACATGTAGTATTTAAAATTAAATGTAAAACCAGGATATTAAGACAGGATATATGTATTTAAAACATGATGACTGCATTATAATTACCTAACAGAAAAGATCATTGCAGTTCTTGAGCTGTGCCCAGGCATTGTTTTTGGACAGGCATTATTCTGGACCAAAGTCAGGATAGCAACTGCTCTGAGAATGCACCAGTGATAGGCAGTGAAGTTTTCTTGCCAGTGGTTGTGTTTTGGCACTGTATGCTTTCCTGCTGTAAGCTGGGCTGCTGGCAGCAATACTCAGAAGTTTCTGAATTTCTTTGAAATTGGACACACCATGAATGGTATTTGATATCACTTGCAACATAAATTAATATAAGGGATAGATAAATTCAGCTTTCTTTTATTCTTTGATAATCTTAATTAGTTTACTTTCTCTTAAATATTTACAAGCCCAGCTGAAAACCAGTTACTTAAAAACATAGTACTTTATTGTGCAACAGATTAAAACATATTTTTTAATATGAAAAAAGTGAATATAATGCAAATTGAAACATTTTCCTATCAAATTAAATGTGTTAAGACAATAAATATACAATACATAATTACTAAATAAAAACTTTACTTTTTAGTTAAGTTTCTTTATCTGGGGCTATTCATTGTTGAATCTTGAAATGAAAACTATCTGGCAAAACTGAAGTATTAATAAATCTGTCACACTGAATACCTTTCATTATGGATTCCATCATAGAAAAATAAATCATATGCCAACAGGAAAAAAAGAAAATAAAGCCTTCTTAGATGCATATTTTTATTTTAAAAAATCAGTTAAGAAAGATACTGAACCAGTAGTCAAGCTTGAGTTGTTGGATGTGAATAGTTTTTAATATGCTCCCTTTCATCCAACTTATTTTATGTTCAGCTGATAAAATGAAAAATATAATTTTCTTCCTTCTCAGTTTTCAGTTTGGCCCATGGTGCATGGCAAGTATATTAATTTAGAAAAAAATCATGCATATATTTCCAGTGTCATGTGACTTTAATTCTCAAGATAACATGAAGTCTATGGCCCTGAACATTTATGGACAGATACATCTAGTATCAGCTGAATTCCTTATCTCTTCCCTATTGTATTGATAATTCTGAGGTTTAGCCCTAATAACCTCAAACCCTTATTAAAGCCCCTGTCTCCTTTGCTGTTACCAACTTCTGAGTGAAAATCTATTTGACTTCTTTCCAAATAACAGGCAACATAATTTTATGGATGAACTGGAGTTTCTAATGATGTAGAATAGTTTGGAACTTGTCTGTAATCATTATAATATTAGAACGTGAAGAATTAATCAAGTATCTTTCCAAAGTATTCAGTTCTTTCTGTATATTTACATTGAAATCTACAGATTCATTTTGTCAACACTTGTTGTTGAGTTTTTATAAAGAATAAAAATGGTGCCTTGCTGCTGCTTTTCTGTTTGTGACATAAAAATAGACTTCTCCATACTAAACAGGAAATTAGACCTATCTAATTATATTTTCTTATGTCATTTATCTATCTTTTATGTTTTATGTCAAGTTCAGTGTTTGCTTCCACTGAGTACAAAAAAGTTATCCTTTGTCAGCACTTGAATCCATCCACTAAAACACCTATTTATAATCTCAGTGTAAACTGAAGTCCAGTTCTTCATGCTACGTTATCCACTCCTGATATATCACTTTTGCAATCAAGACCCCTTGGGGTTTTGGTTTGTTTGTTTGTCTTTATTTGTTTGTTTTGATTTGGAAACAGATATTTTTCCTGCCTTCTCATTCTTATCCTTGATATATTTCTTCTGGCATGTTTTCTTACATCCTTTTAGTGCAACTATATCCCAGGTCTCCATTTACCCCTTCACAGTTATGGATATTATAAACCTGGCTTTGTTATAAAATGATGAAGCCTCTCCTTCCAACTAAGTTCTGCAAGGATGAAAGTTGGTAACTGCCAATGTCACCTTAAAATTTGAGGCTCAAGTTCCTTATGCGCTTCTGAGAAATTATTGCTAAGGTGTGCAAAAAAGTTGTCTGTATTTAAATGCTCTCCATTTAAACTCTTTTCTACTTTATCCTGTACGAGGCCATGGTTCTCCTACCTCCCTTTAGATTACAGTTGAAAGAATAATTTGTATTCATAGAGGAGGGTATTTTGAGTGATTTTACTACTCATCTCAAACTGTGCTAGTCTTCTTTAGCAATGCTTCTTCAATTAGTAACCATGCCATGATCATCTTTCTTCGTCTTTATTTAGATAATGATTTATGCTAGATGACAATTTGGATAACCATACTGTCAACCAGAGTTAGACTTTTATCCTGCCTCCTTGTTGTTACTTTCTCAGTGCATTTCCAAGTACAATATCTTGCCCTCTTTGCTCCTTAGCATTTGAAGCCACGTCTTTTCAGAATAACAAAAGAGTGTTTCATTAGTGTAACCAGTGCTAAGCTCTTAAAAAAAGATCAGTCTTAAGTCATTGTGATATATTCAGTGTCATGCATAGTTTAATTGCAGTTTTGTTAAAGAAAATCAGCATACTGTTTTGTTTTTTTTTTCTTTCTTGCCCTTCTTGAAAGGATTTATTTGGAAAAGCAAGTCAAAATCTGCCTCTGCATTTTCTCAGAAATATGCAAGAATTGCTCTGTGCTCAGTTGTAGAAGCAGTTGATTCCTAAGTTCAGAATGTGTAAATATCTGAAAGATCTATAAGTAAAAGCATGCTTAATTACAAAGTGTATTTTAAAGATATGCTCATCTCTAAATGAATGAGTTTTAAACCATCACAAAATTCTAAAAGAAGTCACGGTATGCTGTGTTCAGTGTGCCTTCTGTTTTTATCCACATTCCTTTTAACTACTGCTATACTCTTCATTATTTTTTTCCCCCAAAAGCAAGAAGCAGGTTTTCCCACAGATGTGTACCACCTTCATATTTAATGATCCTAGGTGCCAAATGCTGAAGCATTTTGTTGCAAGCAGCTCTTATCTGTAATTTCATCAGGGTTCTTTGGACAATTCTTCCTCTTTTGCTACAGAGACATTTAGCAAAACATTTTTCTGCTGCATTTCTGACTTATCTTTCATTCAGAATTGTAGGGTTTGTCCTTCATCTTTGTACCAAGCTATGTATGTATTTCTTACTCAGAACCATCTTTAAAAGATTTATATGGATGGTCAGGAGATTTACTAATGAATTAGCTAAAGAAATGTGTGAAAGCACAAACAAGTATTTCCTCCACAGCTAGCAAGTTTTTTATAGTTCGTCTCTGGTAATACTACTAACAACTGGAAATGTGAAGTGTGCTTCTTGTTATGCTGCAGTGAAATGAGCTTTAAGGTTTCTATTGCCTTTAGCAAAAAAAACCCCATTGCTGTGCCACCTCATCTGCATGCAACAAACAGTCACTGACATTCTGCACTCCTTAGGGCACATATTAGCTGTAATTCAACAATCTCAAAGAATTAGAATATTTTTATTCAAAATCCAAATAAAATATTAAAATTTGAGACAAACACAGTAAGTACCTGGATAATACCTCCTCCCCCACCAAAGTTAGCTCATCAACTTTTTCTTCCTGAACATTAGCATTGTTCCACCTGGTATATTTAATCATTAGGTGATATATTTTAAATATTTCTTTATAATGTATTTTGTTTACAAACACACAAAGAGATATAAAATGATCATTTTGTGAACTCATAGGTTAAGTGGAGAGAGTGTAAACCAGTTTCTAAAATAATAAGGTACCCCAAGCATAGCTTTGAGAGTGTATGAAATGTAATATGTTACCCAAATTCATCATTGCTCTAAGACAGCTAAACATTTTCCTTGCAAATAATGTACTAATACATGAGCAGAGCTAACAAACAAAGCAGTTTGCACAACAGTTTATGGGCTCTGGTATATGATATCCTAAATTTCTTGGGAATTCCTGGGGTCATCAGAGGACTACTGTGAACCTTTGAAGAGCTTCAGGGTGCCTGGCGCTCTCCAGAAGGGACAGCTACAGAAGGCTGTGACTGCCTACAAGCTGTAGCAGTGTCCCACAAGCTTTATTGCTGACTTTTCTTGATTTATGGGGACTTCAAGCTTTTTGTTTCCAGCTGACTCCACATTAAGGACAGCCAAGCCTGCTTTCAGCAAATGCTAGAAAGAGTGTATGTAACTGCCAAGCTCAGAGCACAGCCAACAGAGTTAAAGGGACCAGAAACTCCACTGAGAACACTGTGTACTGAGGTAGTGAGGTGCTGCAGGGCAATATCACTGTCCATCCACAGGACTAACTAGATCAGCCCATTAGAGGCCTCAAACCAGACTGAGCTCCTCAGGGAAGATGCAGTTTTGTAGGCCTGGAGCTGCAGAGATGTCCAGGACCTCATGCTGAATCTGGGATCAGATGATAATGTCCTTGCCTGGAGGAAGCACTTGTATGCTGGAGGAGGATCTCTTGTTGCCAAGTAAAGAAGCTTCAGAAGACCATCAGCAGTCTGTGAAGCTGAAATGGGAACAATATCATGCTCTCCAAGGCCCTACAAACACAAGAACCTGAACTCCCAGACACAGTGAAGGAGAAGCAGGAAGACTCTTGCATAAGATTTTGGAAATTGAGACTCCAGTCACAATGAAGGCAAGAAGTTTGCAATCTTGACAACAGGAGGGGGGCTGCTGTCCTATCTGAGCTCTGCCACTACAGAGTAGGCTCAATGACCCAGTACCAAAGGATGAACTAGAAGCCCTGGCCAGTGAAGCATCTAAATCAGCTAAACCTGAGTCATGAGGCAATGACAGACGGAAGGACGAGTGATGGCAAACACTGGGAGACTCTCTGCTGCAGGGTCCTGATAGGAGATATCATGAGTCCTGAGGCAAATGGCTCAGGTCCTTGTGAGGCCACTCTTGATTATCTCTAAAAAATCTCAGTGACAAGGAGAGGTTCCTGAGGATTGGAAGAAAAACAGGTTATGGAAATATGCCAGAGAATGGAATGGACGAAGGAAAAAAGAAGGCTAAGAATGGAGAATGTGACTGCTACTTTCAAGAAAGGCAAGAAGGAGAATCTGGGCAACTATGACCCAGTTAGCCTTACCCTGGTCCCTGGAAAGATGATGGAACAAATAAACTTTGAAACTGTTTCCACACACATGATGCAAAAGAAGATGCTCAGGAGAATGTTTTCACAAAGGGGAAAACATTCCTGGTGATAGCATTAAATGAGATGACTGGCTTGACAGATAACAAGAGGATTGTGGATGCTGTTTCTCTTGACTTTAGCAAGACTTCAGACAGTACCAGAACATCCTTATAGACAAAACTCACTGAATTACTGGACACAAAGACATATTCAACATAATTCATCCCCTCATCACATTATGTAGCAATGTTATTAAAACTGAAATTCAATGGCTTGTCTTTAGTAGCTACAGTTCTGGTCAATAACAAAAGTACTGCCACCACAAAGTAATCTTGGGTGGGATGTAGTGGGATGTGATGATGTATGGGATGTTGATAATTAAAATTAGAATGGATAGAAATAAGATAGGTAATGCACAAAAAAAAAGTCTGGAAAAAGTTTTTCAGACAGATTTTACTACCTCACTATTTCTAATACTAATATTATAATGCTTCTATTGCACATGATTCATAATAGACTCACTCCTGATTGTTCTTCTGCCCTTCATTTAACTGCTCCCTTAAAGAACATTCATATTTTTCATTTGAAATACCTTAATAAAATAGGAAATTTAAACAAGCAAGTAAACAAAAATGCTGCTGACACTTTAAAAATGGCTCATTAGAAATGAATGGGAAAACCATCTGTCCTTGTTAGCTACAGATTAGATATTTCAAGCAACAGCAGCAATACATGCACTAAGGAACAAAATTTTTCTAGGATTATGGGCATTGCTTCTGATATTAATTCCTTTTGAACCATGGAGAATCAGTAATAAACAGTTCCACATAAAAGGACAGGGTGGAGATCCCCTTCTCATTACTATAAAAACTGCACTTTTTTCTTTTGATTTGAAAGGTTTCATTTTCACTTTCACATTTCACTTCTTGGAAGAGATTTCATTGGTTTCATAGGTATTGTTCCTGTTTCCTGTGTTTTAAAAGCAATTCTAAAGTGGCCAAGGGTCAAACTCTTTGTAAATTAAATTTGTCAGTTTTAATGTCAAGAGATTACATGTGTTTATTTTGTCTTGAAATGACTTAGCAGACAAAAGAATACCAAGGTTTCATCGTCAATTATAAGGCATTTTCTTTCGAAATTGAGAATTATTTCCAGAGAATAACAGTTACAATATATTTTAAAAAATTGGAGTGGGATAGAAACCATAAAATTGGTTTTGGAGAAAAGCATTATTGCATATTTATATAAAAGAAAATGGAAAAAGTGAGTTATTCAGCTAAAACAGTTGCATCTTAGAAATAATTGTTTATATACAACAGTACAATATGAAACATATATAAGCATGTAAGAATGATACATTAAATGGTTCTAGAATAAGTAAATTATACACAACACAATTAGAAAATCAACATTGGCTTCCCTACCACTAGTTTCTATAGGTAATAAAACTTTAGTTAATTGTCTTTTTGGATTTGTCTGGGATTTACACTGAGCGTGCTATGTTGGATCAATAGAAGCATTATAAGAGTTTATTTAGACTACAATTCCAGATTGTATGCTGTTAGAGGTCCTCTATACAGCAATGTTCACTCTTCAGAAATAGCAAGCAGAATAATGCAGGAACAGTAATCATCATATTTTCTTCTACTAAATGTCAGTTTGGATATATGAAAAAAATCTATCAGAGTTATAAAAGTGAGCTTTTATCTTTGAAGGTCACAGGTGGAGAAAAGGGACCACAAATACAAAAATCACAGCTCTCTATGAGCATCCATAAGCATTGTTATATGTAGGTCTCTTGGACTTGTTAATTCCCTGCTGGAAGGGACAGTCATAACATTTTCCTAGGTTTGCTCTATTGAAATTACTCAGTGAGACACCCATAGAAGGAAGTTAGATTGCTTATATTACAGTAGATATCAAAGGTAGATAAAGACATAAATGACTCTTGGAGACAAACTGAAAATAATTTTTGTTGTTTGCTTTTATAGCTTATATCAGAACAATAATCTTTATAAGGACTAAGCCATTTTTTGAAATGCTGTTTGCCAGGACATGACAAGTCAAATTTGGGTTTTTTTAACAAAATCTGCAGTAGAGAAATAGCTACCTCATGTGTGACTGCATGTATTTGAGCAGTGAAAATATTTGTTTGTTTGCTTGTTCGGTTTTTTATAACTTTGAGAATTACTGTCTGACTTGAAGATGTTTAATTTTGTTTTTCCATTAATATTTACATGCTTGGAAATTGTAACACTCCTTGAAAAATATTTTCAAGGGTTTACTCGTATAAATACTCTTTGGCTAACCTAATCAAGATCTCATTGGTAAATTTAGTATTGAAAAATGAAATGCTACTGCCTCTGTTAATTTTTTTTTTTTTGAGGTTACAATCCTCTTGTACTATTAGGTGAATGGCAAGAGATTATAATTTGACATGTTAACAAAGGTCAGTGTGTGCAAATCCTTTTTACTTTTCTTTCTCTTATTCTAATAACAAATAATAACATCTATGCTTCTTAATCTATTACTAAGTGGTTAAGTGATGTCATGATGATCTGATATATTCTGCCATACTAAATACCATATCTGTCCTTGGTTATCAGTTTTTTATTGGCACCTAATTGGTTCTAGGCATAAAGTATTCAATGTCTTCTATGTCTGGAATAAATAAATAAAAAAAAAGGAATAAAAGACAAAAATAATACATTAGTCCATTTGTTCAAATAAATGTTTTCTTATACTCTTGCATTTATTCTTGGATCAGATAGTGCTTTGATGCTAGTCTGAACTATAGAAATATTGTTTCTTCTATGATTCTCTTCCTTGGCAAAGTGAGTAAACCCTAGGTAAAGATCAGTCAACAATTCTGAAAAATTTTCCATAGAATATTACAAACACTTTCCCCAAAAAAAAATCTGCTAGATGTATCTTGCTTAAATGACTTGCAGAGTTCAAAAACTGCAGTATGAAGGTGAAAAACATTTCTTTGCTCATCCACTCAAATCATTAAGCAGAGGTCATTTGCACAGACTTCTGAATCAGTGTGCGTTATGTTAAATTTTTTCTCATGTCAAATTTTCCAACTGTCAAGGTAAAACTATCTTCACTGGTAGATTTGTATTGGTTGTGCTTCATAAAATTTCAGAGTTGCAGCATGTTACCTAGCACTTCATGTTACCATGCTAATCATTGCTAATAAAGATTACAACTGTAATCACCTTTATTTGGCCTTTTTTGATTGCCTGTGGTGGAAGGAACAGACAAGGAAAGATCGCCTTTACTCTCCCTGAGCAGAAGTCCCTTCCACTGTGAGCACGCTACCCAAAGAGTTCATTTTTCTTTTCTGCAATCAGTGCCATCTCTGTATATAGGGTGAAGAGCTTTGAGGTCAATTGACAGAACTACGGCTGCATTGCTAAACTTCCCAGATTTTACAAATGTTTCTCCTAGAGGGGCTGTTACCTGCATTCAGGTGATAGCTTCTACTTTTTCAGTGCAGCATTTTTCTTCCTTTCAGATTTCTCAGGTCAAAGAGGACTTGTCTCAAAATCAATACTAAAATACTGTAAGAGTTACCTGTAACTCTCAGAAAATATCAGAGCAATAAAACCCAAGAAAAGTCATTTTGCTGTTTTCCATAACAACTAGGTTCTTTACACTGCAATCTTGAGCAGAGGAAGAGATTTCCAAGGGGAAATAGTGCTGAAGATACCAGTTTCCACAGGTACAGCAATAAACCCAGTTGTCATCAAAGACTGGCATTAAATTGAGAGGAGCACAAGTAAACAGGCAACTGGGGACATGGAAGCCATTAATTAAAAATCCTTGAAAAATGGAGAGTCATCCAGGTAGCTGTTTTAGTCAACATCTGAGTCTAACAGATGAACTTCATTTAACTCTTGGAAGCCACATGACAACTGATTCATGAAAGAATGAATTTGTTTTTTTTCTCTTCCTAAGTGAATTGGTACCACCCAAGATATCAGAGGCAGATTGTTTGCTTACTGTTCATTGATTTACCTATGCTGTTTTCATTTTCTGTTTGACAAATTTTTGGAGAGGTGCTGCCTGTTAAAAAGGCTGCAAATTACATATTTTCTCTCAGATTACATGGTGAAATCTTGAATTATCTTGTTGCTGCTGTACTGATTGTTGTTCCAGTGAGGAACAAAGGGTATGGAGGCAAAGAATGCAACTCTTGGTGCTAGTGGCAAGAGATGGTACGATAAAAAGGAAATTTTGTCTTTCCTTTGCATTTTGTCAGGAACAGGAGGAAGTCAAATGTGGGTTTAGTTAACAGAGGATGTTACTTCATAAAGGATGGAAGCTTAGCATGCCAAAATGCATATATATTCTCTTTTGGGGTCTTCAGTAATTCAAGAAATTAATGCTGCTACTTAGAAAATTGTTTGACATACAGAACACAAATTTAAACAAACCTTTCTTTCTCTTCACCTTGTGTTGTGTAATAACTTGCTAAGCTGTATTCCAAAATTTTCATATCACTATGATAATATATATATATATATATGTATGTATATATATTTTATACATCTTGGTAAGTTTGGGAGGTGGGAGTTCAAATTTTAAGGGATGATTCAGTATTTTTAAAGATTATTATAATTTATTATAATATATTTATAATAATATTATTATTATTATTATTTATTTTCAAAAACTTGAACATGGTAAACAGTTTTTCTAGCACCTTAGATTATGACCAAAACTGTAAAGCAAGAGTAAAAAAGGCACCCAAACATTGGAGCAATTATTTTGTATTTTTAAATTAATTTCTACTGTTTCAAAAATAGGAATTTAAGTAAGCAAGACTGAGTGGAAGGAACTTCAATAATGGCTTTCCCCATGGTCATTGTCTATGAGCTAGACTGTAGATACTAAATCATGTTTTATTTTTCATATGGTTTCCAGCTATATGGCCCAAGTAGTGATCCTCCCATATGGTATGACAGCAATAATCTTCAGTTTTGCTTATTAGAGTTTTTACTTGTTTTATTGTCTTTCTAAATTAAAAGTATTCAAAGTATTCAGCACTTGTGCTTTTAAAGCACAAGCATTCCTTCTAGAATGAAACAGTTTGACTAGTGATTTTTTAATTATTTTAATGTTTTAGAGCTGAAACAGAAAGCAGTGTAATTTCATCTGGCCTTGTAGATAGGACAAATTGCTTTTATTCTTATTGAGATAAATAAGGAAATAGTTTGATCCAAAGAGAAAACGAGTGTGTACTTCATCTCTGGGGTCCAGTAGTCTGAAAGTTGCATCCAGCCTGATATAAGATGTATATTATATTCTGGTTCAGAAAAATGGAAAAAAGAGAACAGCAATATGAAAAAAAAATGGGAGTTGAAAGTATATATACCCTTCGTAGCATGTAAAATTCCTGAAACAGAAATGTGTGCATTGCAGCTGAAACAGAGCTTAAAGCAAAAGCTGAAATATAGCTTGCTGTCTCATTGAGCTGAATGTTACCCTGTGATTGTGTGAGCTCATAGCTTCAAATAGAGGATTAAGGAGGAAATATATGGAAAACAAACAAATGCAACTTTCTCTATCGGTTCCTCTAAAATATATTTGGTTTGGTTTTGTTTTTGTTGAGGTTTTTTTTGTAGTGTAATGTTCCTGAATACACAGAATATCAGGAATAAATTTTAGTTGCTGTTACCAAAGGGAAGAATATGAGCAGAGAATTATGTGAGGAGAGTGTACAGAACAAAGAAAATATATCTTAAAAATGAGAAAAAGAACAAGTAAAAGTCTGAAGCAATTGAATTGGAAGGGAATGAAAATTACCTAAGCCCTTTGAAGGCTTCTGTATGCATCAAACATGCAAAAGACACACTTAGACACTATTAGAGTAGCTGAAACTTAATATTTTTATCTCTTTTCCCAACAATATACCTCCCAAATAATTTTTCAGTTTGGGGTCAATATCTATGCATGTCTGTTATTACCTGGTACCATGACCCAAGTACTTTATCTATGCTTTCTTACACACACTTTGGATTCAACTTGAAGACTCCAGGTGGTATAAATACTTCCCTCAAGTGAGTATCTACATCTCAGTTAAATTTAAAAATAGCATGTGTGTGTATAACAAAGATAATTTTTTTTACCTAATTTTAGTGTCATATCCTTATTCTAATAGCTGATAAAAGCAGGTGAACTATCTTTTTATTTTTGCAATTTATGTTCACTTATTGTCTTAATCTAAACCAGGACACCTATCAATTCATTCTGTAATAGACAAATTTCTCTTTGCTTACTTACTGATTAATCCTTTGGAGAGAGCTATATCAGCCAATTCCCTTAGGCCCCGGGGGTGCATCTCATGTAGTACCATGGACTTAGGATTCAGGTTCCTCAAACCTGACCTTCTCCTAGGATGGGAAGGACTTCAGTCCCCCAGTACTTAGCATGAACTTCAGAGATGTGGGAAACTGAGATTAAAGGTAAAAACTGAAGCAAATAAAAATTTTTAATATCGCAGTCTTCTCTCTGTTGGTTGTTGCCAGTTCTCCTGTCTTATTTATTGCAGAGGTATATTATCTTTAGCCTTGCTTTTGTGGCAAACATACCTGTAAATCCCTTCTTATTCTTTGCAGCTCTTGCTAAATTAAGCTCCGAATGGGCTTTATCTTTCCTAATGCCACTGCTATGTACTCAGACAACATCCCATATTCTTCCCTGGATAAATGTCCCTTATTCCTCACCTGTGCATTTCCTTCTTGCACTTCATTTTACCCAGGAGATACTAAGGCATGTTGGTCTTCTGCCTTCTTTACCTGATTTCTTACATGCGAAAATCAAGAACTGTGCTCTAAAAAAAATATCCTTAAAGAGCTGCCAGCTTTGTTCAGATCCCTTTTCCCTAAAGGCAGTTTCCTAGGGGATCCCACAGACCCAAATACTGAAATCTAATCTAAATTGCTAATCAACGGAAAGTTTCCTCTCCTAAAATTCAGGGTCCTGACTAGTCCACTGCTTTCCTATATCCCTCAAGATTGTTAATTCCATCAGAGCATTAACACTGCAGCCCAGGTTAATGCTTTCTCCAACTAGTTAATCAGTGTCTCATTTGATTGGTTAAAAATTGAGAGCTCTAGGAATAAAGTAGGGAATTAATAATGGTAATGATAATAAAGACAGACTCAAATAAATTTAGGGGAGAGCAGGAGGCATAAGTCAAAATTTGAGGAGACCTTCTAGGGGTAGCACATGAGAGCAGAGAACTAGGAGCACAAGAAGAATTTCAGAGATAAACTCATGACAGCTTTTTCAGGTTGAAGCTGATGAAACAGGTCTGGTAGCTGTCTGTGGAACAAAGAACATATTAAACTTCCAGAGTATGAAAGAAAAAAAAATATGTTTATAGGAGGAAAGAAGAGAGAGAAACATGAGAGTTTGAAGCCTTAGTAGTGACAAGAAGTGTTCGTCCTTGGAGCTTTGTGGTGTGTGTTGGTGCCCTAAATTTCAAGCTGTGCATGTATTGAAAGCAAGCTCTTATTTCACTACTTCAGATGATCCAAAAGCCTCTAGCTTACAAGGAATAAATTTCTCACAGAGCACCGTGGTTTCTCAGGCTGTTAGTTGATTTGATTGAATGCACTGAACAACATAACTCCTTACTTTAGAATGGTCCATTGTTGCATGTATTGTATGGCTAACAGGCTGACCTAAACTTCACTGAATGTCTTGCCATTTCTCATCATAGATCTGTCAAAGAGGCAGTTGAATGATGGGCACACTGTAGCTGAGGGTTCAGTTTAGTATTCCTGTTGCTCTGACTGAACCACAAAAGCAGTTCTGGTGCTTCTTAAATATTGCAATTTTGTCTGCAAAACCACCTTTATCTGTGGCAAAGGTAAGTGCTCAGATTGATATTTTCTGAATGCTTTTTATGCAGAAGACTAAAAAGACCAGTCTCTTGTCTTTTTCTGATGTAAAGGAAGAGGTCTAAAAGAAAAAAAAAATACTTTTTATGACATTTGTTCTAATCTGGAATATACATCTACATTACTGTTTGTCACAGAATATGCTGAGTTGGAAGGGACCAACAAGGATCATCATGTCTCGCTCCTGTCCCTGCACAGGGCCATCCCCAAGAGTCACACCACTTGTTTTTGTTAAGCTTTGGCATTTTTCCACAGCTTCTAGCTGAGCTAGGTTGAAATAAACCCAGCAATATGATTTTGTAATTGATAGACAGCCACTTCAGAACTCCTAAGATTCAGAAGAGACTGCTTCTCCAATTAGCATGCAGAAAAAAATGGTCTTGGCTCAGAGAAGCCCTTGCCAATACATACAAATAATTGATAAAAGGAAGTGAGAAAAAAAAAGAGGCAGGCTCTTCTCAGGGGTATCCAGTGTCAGGGAAATATGTAGTGGGCAGAAGGTAAACTACATGGAATTCCATATGAAGATAAAAAAAAATGCTCCTTTTTTTAATGTGAAGGTGGTCAGGTGCTGGAATAGACCGCCCAGAGAGATTGTGGAGTCTTCACCTCTGAGACACTCAAAACCAGGCTGGACACAGACCTGAGAAAACTGTAGTTGTAGCTGTTTTGAGCAGGGGAGTCTAGATGAACCTCAGAAACTTTTTCCAAAATCAACAATTCAGGTATTCTTAAGACTCTTCCCTGTTATTTAATTCCTTAAAACCTTTAAGGTAGAATATAAGGCAGGTGATACTTATATATTTCACTGGAATGTAAGAAGTAGTAAGGGAGTTTTCAAGCAGGTAAGAAACAAATTTAATACTTAACTCATCATACAGAGACAGAGGAACTTACAACATTAATATTACTTCTCTGGATAAGATTCATGACTACAGATTGCAATTTTTAATTTTGATTTTAATGTTAAAACAGGAAAAATATAAAACCATGAATACAATTTGTGTATTTTTATTGCCCTCTCCCTTTGTTTGTGTTTCTAAAGAAAGCTTTTCAATTTATGGAGAAATGTATAGAAAGTAAAGATATAATACTTATGGAAGTTGATTTATATGTGTTGGAGGAGTTCTACACATGTCACAATCTAAGAAGTATGCGGGGCTTATATTAATAACATTAGTAGTTTATATAAAAGAGTCATGATTTGGTTTTCTAATATCAATTGGTGTATTTGGATTTGGTTATTGGAAAGAAAAAATATTTATGTTGGCAAGTTGGTAAATTAACAGAAAGAAATTCAGCATTGAATGTCTTTATATCTTCTCTTAAAAGGATATATGAGCCTTTTATTTTCTCCTGAGAATTCTAGAAATCATGTTGATTTTTCTAAAGGAATGAAAAAAAAATTAGTTATTTTGAAAAAGTCTGTGTTTTTGCCTTTTGATCAGTTAATTTCCAAGAATTCCAGCAATAACAGCTTAATTTATAATTTGCTTTTAATAGTCCTAACAACTCCTTACCTTTTTTAAAATAACAGTTCTCACTAACACAAATTTTTTTCATGATTCTTAAAACTGAGCCTCAGGATAGATTATTCTATGTATTTTCTTTTTCACATTTAATGAGGACTCCAATAACATTTTTAATAATCCAGAAAGGAGTACAAAAAGCTCTGTTATTAATTGTCTCGTTTGCATTAATATTGACTGTTGCATCTCAGCTGGTAGCAGGCATGAAGCCAAGGTAGGACCAGCTAGCTGAGTAGTGCAGATAACTGCTGTGTTTCAGTGACCTAGTGTTCCCTGTAATCATACAGAATAGTTTTGATAACTCAAAGGCAGTTATGAAACTCATTAGGGGAAAAAAAGGGAATGAAATGTGTTTAATGTTTGCTCCTCTGCATCTCAGTTATGTCCATAAAGTCGAACCAGGTCAGAACTGAACCGTGTTCTCCTAATACAAAGTGAAAGGCTCTCCATTTAATGAGCGTTTTAAGCTAAAAATTGAGCATAGCCAAGTGCTACATACCAATTTGTAGTAGTGCATCAGTAGTAATTTATTCACAGCATCATAAAAGAAGTCAACAAAAGAAAGAGCAGCTGTAAAACTATTAACATCTGTGTTCTGATCTCTTGGGTCAGAGTGTTCTCCTGTGTTCAGTATGAGACATTTGGAGATGCTTAATTTGTAAGAGTCTGATGCTTTTTAAATATTGACTACTTAAGAGAAAATTCAGTAAAGCCCTTATTGGGCAAGCAGTGTTATGCAGTGGAAGTTGCTTGTATACAATGAATGCATCCTGCCATGTATACCAAAAGCAGGATACGTTTGTTGTGCACAAGCACAGAATAAAACCCCCACATATTCATTTTTAACCATATTTACAAAAGTATATTTTGAGTATCATAATGATGAGTTCTGAAATGTGATTTTTGTCAGTTATTTTAAGAATGTCTGAATAGTTTTTGATAGTAATGACTATTAGTTTTTAGCATGAGAAAAATACAGTAACCTCATTTTTGAATCCTTAATGCTAAAATACTCAGGCCTTTAAAATTATAAAGTTCCTTTGTAATAACCATTCCATTTCATGTGACATGGGTAATGTATCCCACAAATAAATATCACAGAACACAAAAAATTTGAAAGTAAAGACTGGGTTTTTTAAGGGGTGAAATTTACCTTTCATGTGGTAAGCAATACCTGTGTCTTCCAGAACAGAACTACATAACAGATTCTCTATTAAATGACCTGTTCCTTATTTAAGATCAATTTATCTTATCAAATTATAACTACGAAGATATATTTGAATGGTTTAATACCTGAAATCAACACCAATCAAAGTAGACAAGAGCTGGAATAGTTCATCTTTCACATTGTCTTTTGTCCTGCCAAATAGCTGCAAAAATAAAATTAAATTTTATTTACAGTGAAAGTAACAGGAATGTATGACTTAAAGTACATAAAAGGCCTCTTTTATTGCAGCCAATGAAGAAATTTGGCTCTGCAAGATTTGAAAACATTAGCAGATTGTTTTCTTTGAATTTACAGATATACATCTATTATATTGTGAATAAAAAAGAGATATTTCTCTAATTCATGAAGATAGGTTCCTTATAATCAGATGTAATTTAGATTTTGGTTGAACTTTTCTCTTCTGTGTTATCACTAACAGATCTTCACAAAAGCATTCAAAAAATGAGAGAGAACACAATGAAATTAGGATCCTCATGACTCCTTCTTTCTTAAGTGCACTGGATATGCTACCTGATGCATTTCATCCCAAACACTGAAGTACTTACTAGTTTTACACACATGAAAAGTTGTCCTTCTAATTCTTAATATTTAGAAAATTTACTTTTCGTATTTGATAATTTGTGTTGTTGTTTCATCTTAAAAATGGTCTAAACATGATTCTGTCTGCATTTCCTAAACCAGATGGTTCTCCAAGTAATACTGTGACTTAGAATAAGTCCTTTTGCCTTTGCTCAGATAAATTCGGGGAGAATAACCTTAATATAACTTTTATTCATAATGCAGTCTAATACAATTGCCAGGAAGAGAAAAGCTAGTCACAGGAATATATTATTCATTTTGGTTTTAATTTTTTGTTATTTTTAAAATAGAAAAGATGAGGAGTAATTGGGCTAAGCTGTTAATTTTTATTCTGCCACATCAATGCTCTTTTTCTTTCTCTTTTGCTCCTCCAGATGCACATGTACAGAAGGGTGGACAGGGCCAGACTGCAGTGAAGATATAAATGAATGTGAATCCGAACCATGCTTGAATGGAGCCACCTGTTTTGAATCTGTGAAGCCGGGGCAGTTTGTATGCATTTGTCCTCCATTTTATACTGGTGACTTCTGCCACCAGCGCTTCAGTCCCTGTGAGCTGCCTTACAATCCATGTATAAACAATTCAACCTGCTTGGCACAAGTAGATGGAAATCCAATGTGCATTTGCAAAACAGGTGAGAACAGGAATAGTTAATTTCTTTCAATTTCTCTTGTGCTTTGGAAAATTGCAAATATATGTTGAATTTATCGCTGTCTTAAATGTAAGGAGAAAAGAGTATGTTTCAAAGAACCTAAAACCATCATGAATCACAGCAGGTCTATAAGTTGTGTTAAAAGACTGGAAAGATAGCTATCAGTTTACCTATTATTAATTTCTTATTTTATAATACTTATTAAATCTATGGTGGTTTAGATTCACCACTCAGAATTACTATTTCTCAGTCAATTGTTATAATGACATAGAGATAGACATGCACCAGGCCAGCAGAGACAAACTAAATTGACAAAACAGACAGGAAGATTTAGAAAAAATACATGCAAATTGGTGAAAGTACAAAAATTGGAGCAAGTTGGAGATGGTTTCTTTTCCTGCAGAGATGTCAGGATGGCCTGGCACAACTGGGAAGTAATGTTCCCTTGCTTAATGGATACAGCGGGTTGCTCCCTGTATGCACAACAAACCAAATCACAGCAGGTGCTGACAGTTTCCCTGGGCCATGGCTTAAAAGACACAATCTCTCCCTCAATGTACAAGAACTGCTAATGTGGAATGGAGCAAGAGATTTACTGTGCAGAGCATTGCTATGCTCTTCCATGCAGGAACTGAAGAATACATTAGCTCATTAACAACTGCACTGAAAATTCAGAAAATTTCAGTAGTGGGGGAGTACAATTAGTGCAACTGGAATTGGAGCAGGATTTTGAAGTCCTCACTGTTTTGCCTGTAAAGGTAGGGGTCTCTTATGGACAAAGGATAGCAGGTAACTGCAGTGTTGTATCACAATACTATTACTTGTCATTTACTAAGCTACAAAGATATGGATAAAATCTCTGGGAATCAGAAGCATATAATAACTTGATTTTTTTACTATTAAGGTAAAAGTTACCACAAGCTGCTGAGGTAAAACACCCAAAGATCACTTGAGAGGTATGCAAGTTGCTTTATTGAAGCATCTTTAAGAAAAGCTGGTTTCAAAAACAGCTTTTGATGCAGAATATTGATTTTTTTGAAACCTTTTTCAGGAATGATCTATAGAGAGACATGTAAGTTAAGTCTTTTGTTAACATTCCTTAGAAAAAGTCATCTTTTCCCAATGTTTTTGCACACCATTTCTGAAGAATAAAAAAAAAAAAACAAAAAAAAAAAAAACACAAAAAAACATGCAGCCAGGATTCTCTGGGAGATTTGATGGAATTTTTAAGAATTCCTGAAGCTTGCAGCTAGGAATCCTTGGGGAAGTCATAGGGCAGTTACATTAATCAGTAGCATACATTGATAACAAATCCTGGAAAGTGGAAAATTCAGAATTGAAAAGGGGTAAAAAGCATAGTTTATAAAGCGAGTTGATCACTCATGCTAGGAAAAATGCAACCATTTATTCAGGACTCTTATCAAAAAAAGGAGAGACAGAAAAAAAACAGAATTTTAGCTGAAAGCTGTTTGAGGAAATCTAATTCATCTCTTGTCTTCTTTTCTTTTTATTTATCTATTTTTGTCTTGCATGTTCCTCCCTTTTTCTCCTGATAAACTTGTCAGGATTATAGACCTGATCACAAAGGGCAAATACACTGGCATAGATAGATTACTCCAAGACACTTGACTTAGTAATAAAAGTCATGTAGATTAAACTTGCCAGTAGCTTACAGTCCAGCCATTAGAAAGTTTGAGTCTGGTATAAAAGGAATCAAAAAATGTAGCAGTGCTTATCAAATTCTAACAACTATCTAACACCATATCTGAGATGGGTACAATAGGACCATAAATTATTCCATTGACAGTGATATATATTTAGAAGAAAAAAGAGAATACACATTGCTTAGGTCAGGGAAGACAAAAGCTGATGGAATATGAATTGGGCAGAATCCAAGTTGATGTAAGATGTTAGTCTAGGACAGAATTACCACAGCAAATTGGTAGGAAGGTGATGAAGTCATGATTAGCTGTAGTATAAAACAAAGCTGCATCTTTGTTCCTGCATTTACATTGGGCAACTACATTTGTCTGATTTTGCTGTAAAAGAGTTCTAAAATTCTATAAGTATCATTAATGTAAAACATCCTCTTGAGCTGTTTGCTTTAGATAGAGAGGTTTTCTTCCTGCAAGGAGATAGATTATGATATTTGTGTAACAAAATTGGGCTCTTATATCATAGATCAAGGAACAGTGTTAGTGTATGACTAAGTTAAATTGTCCACAAGAGAAGGTTAAACAGTTTAAAAAATTATGATCTCTACAATAGCATGATGGTATATTCGAGGTTGCAAGAATGTTGTAGGGAGGGCCATTATTGCAAAAGCTTAGGAATCACTGCTATAGAACAAGTTTCCCAGGAGGTGTACAGAAAACCCCTCTCAAATACTTTGCCAGTAATTGATAAGCAAGGGTTTGATCAAGACAATTAAGAGAACATAGGGATTTGAGCTGTTAATCATACAGCCAGCACTGAATCTCCTTAAACACTACACACTAAATTAGAAGAGAATATGGAAAACTTAGGGCAAATAGCAGAATTTTTATTGCCTAATTTATCAACACGCCTTTCCAGTATCAGAGAATTTAATTCTTAGAATGAATCTTAATTATAGAAATTAAAATTTAGTGTAACAGAAGAGCAAAGCAGGACAAGTAAGCAAATCTATAGAATTTAAATAATATTGAAATATTTGTAGCTGAGCTTCAGCCACTATTAGTAAATTCCCCAAAAGGTCTACATGAAAAAAAATACAAAGAGCAGTCCAACTGCATATATAAGTGAAATAGAGGGTAAATAAACAAGAGTATAGGCATTAGACCATGCTCTTCTAAATAATGGCAAGCACGAAACTGTTAGTTTTGTAGAGGCAACCTGAAGGGAAGCTAGAAGAGTTTGGTAAAAATAGTGATGCTTTCTGAGAACAATTCTGTTCCAAGACAAAATAATTACTGAAAAAAAGTATACAAAATCAAGGAAAACTATGAGAGGTAATACAACTACTGAGTGCAAGTTCAGCTCTCTGGCTGGGTCTGATGAACAACAAGTTTAATGAATGATGAAATAGGAGATAAAAGGTAACAGTTTTCACAAGGTGTGAAACCTTTGTGTAATTACAAGTACATAAGTATTGAAGAGAATAACAAGATAAAAAAATAATTTGCAACCATAAACTAAGGGACAGAAAAGATCTAGTGTTTTCTAGTAAGACTTTTTAAACAGTCTTTTTTCATTAGAACATTAATAGATATAGGTATAGTAGCAAGGCAGGCTAGTATGAATGGCAGATAGAGTTGTTGCTGACATAAAGCAACAACATGAAGAGAAGGGCTTGAATGTTGAATTAAAATGATTCCTATAATTCTTGCTTCTTAGAAGGTAGAAATTACTGTCTTTAAAATTAAATATAGAATTCCTTCATTAGTCCAAGTAATACAGATAGGATAAGCTCAGGATGTTCATGCAGCCTCCTTATTACAATGGAAGCAATTTTCCATATACATGTTAGGTTGTGATAGAAAAACTATCAGGAAATGCTATGTATTATACATTAGGTATTGCATACATATAGGGAGAGTTCATACTCTTTTCAGAAATATGGATTATTTGGCCAGCATTTGTATTAATTCAGTAATATTTTAATGAGTTATGGTAGAAGGGAAGATAGATTAATAGAATAATGTATGTATTGTTGAAAGAAATAAACTGGAAATTTCTGGATTGTGGATGTCCACAGTATTACATTAAAGTGGTACTGTTTTCTGATGTACTTCATTTCATGCAAATGCAGAGATACAAAGTCAAATGGCTAATGCTATAAAATATTTATGTCACTCTGCCGACTATTTAGGCAGCTTAAGAAATATTTTACAGGTGGTAAGCGGCCTGAGTTCCTGACCAATTGCCTCTTGCTGTTTTATTATTGCTGTAAAGACTTTTTAATATTTTTTTTTAATTTTATTTCATAGTTCTGGGAAGCACACTGTTTTAGAGAGGAGTTAAAGGAACAGGGAGCAGCAACCTATGTCATTAGAGCACACAAGTACACAAAAGCTTCGTCACTGTAGCTTTAAAGATATAAAGTTAGAAGCTGAGAAGTCAAAAATTTGGTTTATGCATGGGGCTTAAGGTTAAAGCCATCAGTTTTAGGGTGTAGGGAAATTATGTGTATTGTTACAGCGAAAACTATGAAAAGGACTCACCTCTAAGGAGAAACAATAGCTACAGATTTTACTGGAATTAGGCATTCCATTTATTCTTTGTCCTTTCTAAAAGCAATATTTTCTTGATGCTCCAACATACTTTTAAAACAAGTCCTTGTTTTAAACAGATTTTCCCTGGACTTTTTCACCTCTTTTATCAGTCTCCTGTCAATAGCATTCACGTGTCACCTACTCTTTGTTCCAGATGCTGGTGATTATTTTTATTTGGTCTACAGCATCTTACAGCTAGAAATTTGAACCAGGGCAAAATATTTTGCAGCTGATGTCTGAAACAAGGCTAAGTGAAAATTATCACGATGTCCAAAATTTATAATACCTAGCAGAAATAATAAATAGATGATAAAAACCAAACAATTTTAATTGGAGTTTGCCATTGTCAGATTTCTGAGTCCTTCAGTGCCAGTTTCTTTTTCAGACACACACATACATAATTTACAGAGGGAAATGGCCTTTTTACAGTGCCTAATATTTTACACATCCTTGATTTTGATTTATGTACCTACTTACATTCTGCTGAACAACTTAAGTACCTGAACTAATGATTATGGGACTGATATGATATCTCTGCTGTTTGCAAACATTGGTTTGCAATAGTTCATGGTAAGGAGACAAACATCTGTGGTACTGTTCTGATGACCAAAACAGTAGAGAGCTTAAGGCAAAAGAATCCCATAAGAATCCTGTTACCTGCAGAGGTCAATTTTATAATATTTCTCTGCAGTGGAATAAGGAGATGAAAATGACCATAGCTGTGACAGCAGATATTTAGCTTCTATTTCCTTCATATTCCATCACTTCACAGCTCCCAGAAGGCTCATTGACAGAGTTGAGAAATGCAGGATTTCCTATATTTCAGAGAAACAGAAGTAAAAACAGCATGTCTCATCTTAAATAACAGCTTTCCAGATGTTTCTAGACCTCATATCATTAAAGTTACTTTCATGCCACCTGAACAATTAAAAATAGAGAAAAATAAGACTATATTTTCTAACACAAAGAACTGCAATAACTTTCAGGTTTTTTTCATCTCTGTTAATTTCTGAAAGTCTTGAATATGTTATGTTACTACAAAAATTGTTAACCTTTCTGACATACTTTTCAAATATATTTTATGTATTCAATACATTCACAAATAAATGTTTTAAACTAATTGCTATATCCGTTTGATTTAAAAAAACTGTGGATACCAACAATACTTATGAAATTCTGTTTACACCTTCAGTTTTTCTAATGTGACATAAAAAATGCAGTAAAATATGTTTGACAAATAAAAACCATTTTGCAGTAGCAAGCCTGTTATCACGTTAGTAATGTCATAATTTACAAAAGAGTTTTATACAGTAATATATTTGAAATAGTAAACATTTTAAAGAAGTTCCCCTCATTGTCTTTTATTTGCTCATGCAACACATGAAATAGTTTGGAGACATGTCTGCATTTCTCTAAAAACTGCATCCCATATAAATTTTAGTTTTTGTATCCCAAAAGATCACAGCTATGTCTGGCAGAAGTTGTAGCTTATACAAAATAACCTAATGTATTAAAATACCCTTTACATTGTGTATGATTATCATGTAAAATACGAGAGTCCTTACATGTTAGACTCATGAGGAATCTCATCTTCAATGTAAATAAACTACCAATTCTTTCTTTAAACCAGTTCCATTTAGTTACAAGCATTTTAACTAGTCTTTTGAATTAGAAAGTAATATAATTTGTACCTGCTCAAGAATATTCCTGAAATAGATATTTCATTAATATCTGCAGTATTTGTTTTAAAGTTTGACCTCTCCTGTTTGTATAAGTGATGTCCACAGTGTTGCACTGCTTTCTTTTTGTAATTTATTCTGAAAACATATATAAGGGCTGAATCAAAATTGGCTTATTGTCAAATGATTTTACTGAAACATCCTTTAAAAAAGCTTGATAAATTCTAAATATACTAGAGGACAGACATGCAGCAAATATTAACGAAATAATATTTTGGGATCCTTTTAAGCAGATTTGTGCACTTCTGAATAAACATTCCAGTTGAAAGTAGGCTTTAATTAAATATTCTGTAAAATTGCTAGAAATGCTAATAATTCCTTAGAAAAAGATACGGCATTAGTTCACAAGTTTTCATCACAGATCAAAATATCATCTAAGTAGCTGTCTGTAATTTTTAATAGTATATATCATTATGAAAAAAAAGTACTTCCTTAATAAAGGGACTGAGATAATTTGTCCGTAAGCATATTAAAACAATATAGTAAACTGAATACTTAGATCGCTCATTTCATAATATAGTAGATAGACAGTAAAATTTTTTGATGAAAATGTTATTTTTCTCCAATTTCAGGCAAAATAGATAAAGTAGAATGGCTGCTGTATGTTTGCTTATTTTACATCTTTTCAAGGTATCGATATATTGCTATGGACTAGAAAAATATGTATTACTGCATTCAAACACTGTGTTTAAATAATGTACTTAGTCACTTCTGTGCTATTTGCTTCAAAAAGACCATAAAACATCCATAACCAGAGAGGATGACAGCCAAAAGCAGAATGAGAAACGCCTCCATTTTCCATTTTATATATTCTAATTTGATAACTGTGGTATTTTTTTCTAAGATGCTCACTAAAATATTCTATAGTATCACAAAAAGACAGAGGTTATTTTGTATAAGAGCTGTTAAATTTTTTTTAGGTTTTGCTTTTTTATCTTCACAACTCTTCTGTGATAGCATTATAAAGCTAAACTATATCTATATATCTGTGAGTTATTTATAATGTTACATTGGTTTACATTCAGTGTGCCCTTTTCAGTGAAGTTCCATTTTCCCTGCCCATTGACAGCCTTATGCTCAGTCATCAAATTTAGTTTTAGAAATTTCAAACATTACAAATAAATGAGAAATTACAGATGAAGAAGCTGACTATAAATAGTCCTGTGAGTCCTAGGGTCTTACATTGGCTATGCCCTCCAATTTCTTAACTAAACCAGAGTTAGAGAAACGTGTTGCCATCTTTTCTTCTCTTACTCAGTGGCACTGAATGGCATCTATCAAACCCCTACTGAATATTTTGTGCATCTGTGACTTCTGTCTACTCACACAAACAGGCCTAGTACTTTACTTGGTTGGTGGTGTACCAGTTCACAGTTCTTTTACCCTTCTTTTTTCCTTAATCAAACTACAGGCAGGAATACATGAAGGTTCAGCAGCATTAAGATGCAGATTATACATGCTACAGATAAGAAAAACATTTGGATGGTTCATTCTCCTTCAGGCCCATTTGCACATAATAAATTAAACCATTCAGAATACAAAGTTGCCTGTGCCAAGTGGGATACTTCAAAACAGTACACTGAGACAGATTTTTTCTTGGCATTGAGACAATTCTTTTACAGTTTTTGGGGAGGATTGGTGGTTTTCTTTGTGGTTTGTTTGGGGCATTTTTGTTTTGATTTGGTTTTGGTTTTGTTGGTTTGTTATTTTTTTTTTTTTTTGTGAAATGTTCAAATAGGAAAAACAATGAGGGTATCCTTTCGTACTCAAGAATTTTTTGAAAAAAAGAATAACACCATAACAGCATAAGTGAGTAAAACTGAAAGTCTAGTTTGAGAAATGTTACAGGCTTTATTTTTCCAGCTTTATAGTAACATTGCTGTGAAAACTTCGGCAAATATTAAGAACTCATGTCAGTCAGGCCCAAAAGTTATTGAACAGAAATAATCCTAATAAGAAGAAAATACCAGCTGCTTTGATGTGGGCTCATGTTTAGATCATATATTGGAGCACTAGCAGAGATTTCTTTCTGCAGCTTTCTCTGCAACTCTGGCCAAGACACTTATTTTTTCCAGTCATGATTTTCTCCAGATAAAAATAAGCCATGCTATTCTAACAGTGGTCTTTCATGATTTCCCCACCTTCATTAAGTACTTTGAAAACCACAAATGCATAATATAACAAAAAAAAAATATATGTATTCTTATTTGGGTATCTAAAAAAGTACAGATAACAATTTTTGATTATTGCTTTAATAAAGAATCCAGTAGAACCTTTGCCATACTTATAACAATATATGCTGAATTTCAATAGCTAAATTTGATTTTGTTTCAATTTAGTTTTTTTATCTAAGTGATGTTCAAAATCACTTTGGTAAACTCTATAAATGGTCTTTAGGCAACCTGCAAACAACACTCAAATATTAGCTATACAATGCAAATAAGTTTGCTCATTGCGATGGTTTAATTTCTCCATCAATTGAAAACAAATATATTAAATTTGTGCAAAATTCAACTAAGTTATAGTTTCTCCGCCATACATATAGAATTTTAGCACAAGTATGCATTTAGCAGAACACTATTTATGCAAATGTTGTAAGAGGTATGCTGTCTAAGAGCAGAAATAGGGTTCATGTATCACTGAAAAATGTCTTATTTCGTTTTAGTGCATATTCTGGAACATTTACACCGGCAAATGTAATGTATTATGCAAGTAATGTATTGTGCAGATAAGACCTTAACCATCTTTTCTTTTTATTTTAATATTAAAACCAGTTGGTTTTTTTTTTTTCTCAACTAGACTCCTTTGAATAAAAGTGGTCCTCTAACTTCCACTACTCTCTCTAATATATTTATTACTGAATTAGCTTTTAGTTTCTGATTTTGTCACATACTCTCCAAGAAAGCCTTTTCAGTCCTTTAAAATGGGTTACATTTCCCCAGTATATTTATCCAGATGCTCTATCCAAATCTGTTCTCTCTGGTTCGTTAAAGTATGTTGAGACTTCATATACTGTCTGGAAATTAACTTGCTGAAGCTAAAGAACAAAAATAGTTGGAGAAAGTCCTTTCAGGGTTACTTCTACTTGTAGTCCTGATCTTCAGGTCAGTGAGCAGTAAGGGCTGGGCCCTTCAGAAGCAAAGGTCAGCCAGAAGTCTGACAGTATGTGGATGAGAAGGCAGGGCAGCACCAGTGGCTGTGTCGAGGAACAGCAGAGGATGCCAGTCAAGGTTCCAAGGTCATGCCAGGGAGACTGTCTGTAGGCCAAAGTCAGCACACTACACAGCTAGGCATTGTCCATGGCTGCAACATAGCTCAGTCAGATACCAAGGGCTGAGCTTCAGCTTAAATGCTCCAAAGAGAAGAGGTAGCCATTGCTGGTGCTCCTCTCAGGCTTTTCTTGAACAGCTTTGAGTACAGCTGAGGTTCCCCAGGCCAGCCACTTCCACTGTCTGAGTTAGTCCTGGGCTCAGATAGCCAAACCTCCACGAGAATCTGTGACCCCTGTATTCACATCAAAGAGTAGAGTTCGTTCACTCACAGTTAATGAAATCTGTGTTTCAGGATTCGAGGGTACTTACTGCGAAGTTAACAGTGATGAGTGCATCTCCCATCCATGCCAGAATGGAGGTCTCTGTGTGGATGGGGTCAACCACTACAGGTCAGGAAAATTATTTGAATGACAGATATGATACATGGATTTTTATCATCATAGATTTTCCTTTGGTACTTTGCCTGTCTCATATTTGCTGACCTTCAGTGAAGGGGGCAGGGGGGGATGTGGTAATGTGTTTGACAGCTACATTATAGTCTAAATCTTCTTGTCTGCAAAAAGTAATATATATATACCATAAATATGACCCCACGAATTTATTGTAGGGCTAATTAAAATTATAGGTATCTAATTTAAAAAAGAAGAGTTATTGTTAGTCCAGTTACAATAGTGCAAACAATCTGAGCTGAAATCAATGGCAAAACTTAATGAAGAATGTAGTTATAGATGTTATAAAAGAAATCTTGCAATTATGTCTCTAGGTTTTGATTACCCTCCCAATATCTGTGTGCATCCTGTGATCAGTGATTTTTTTCTTCCTGAAGAACTGGCATTCCTACTGTGGGTCACTGGCATCTGGAAGTCTTTGTCAGGAGAACTATGATGTTCACAGTGGGTTTTTTCTCATCTTCTGTCTCAGGCCTTCTTGGAGCCTCTCACTCACCAGCACCCCCAAGTCCTTCTCATCAGGGCTGCTCTCAATCTCTTCATCCCCCAGCCTGTGTTGATATCAGGGCTGCTTTGACCCAGGTGCAGCACCTCACACTTTAACTTGGTCTTGTTAAATCTCATGTAATTCCTAAGAGCTCACATCTTCAGGCTGTCTAGGTCCCTCTGGATATCATCCCATCCTTCAGGAGTGGAGCACACAAGGATGTTATTTGTAACACCATGGTCAGACCTCAGGGTCTCACACCCTCACCATAGATGCTATTCCAAAACTGAAGCTAAAGCATGAGAGGCATCAGTCAGTTGGCTGCAGGGCAGATGTTAAAATAAGTAAAAAGTAGAACAGGTCAAGGCAAGTTCTTAGAAAGCACTTGCAGAGAGGGGTCAGCACAAAGCCTGTGGCCTTCAGCTAATGATAACAAAAGTCTTATTTACTGGGGTTCAGTACTTCTTGATGCTTGTACAATTCTTGATGCTTGCCCTTTGTGATTATCAGTAAAAAGTAAACATGATTTTGGTACCATTTAATTAATACATCTCAACATCTGCCATATTTTCCCCACATCTTTATAATGACCTAAAAAGTAATGCTGTGACTTCCTTTTTGCTAGGTGCTCCTGCCAACATGGCTTTACTGGGACCTTGTGTGAAGTGGAGATTAATGAATGCTTTTCAAGACCATGCAAGAATAATGGAACTTGCCTGGATCTCATAAACAGGTTAGTTACTACTAAATGAAAAGTTTGCCTGATTTCCTTATGTTAATTCTGGGTTTGGATGGCATCTTCACCATATGAAAAGTTAAAATGGAGTAATCAAATGCTACTGACTTTTTTTTTTTTTCCTCATGTGACCTTAAAGGAAGATAGAAGGGAAAATGTCTTCTGCATGACTTGTTATTTCCCTCCTTACATATTTTTGGGTATTTTTTTTTAATTTTGAAAATGACTAAAATAGAAGAAAATTGACCTTGAGTTAAGACTACAAACCATGTGTTTGTTTAACAGCACTTCACAAGTTATTCAGACTTGTGCCAGAAGATCATTAGCCCTTTAGTAATTTCTTATACATTCAGTTAAAATTACTGTGACAATTTTTTCTATTAATTTAACCAAAACTAAATCATGCTCTTTGCTTCAGAAACATGGAAACGAGAAAACTCTGTTCATTATTTTAATATGGATGAGGATTAGGGACACTGACTTGGCATCAGGAGATGCATAAGGCTTTAAAATACTGAAATAGATCCCACTGTTATTTCCATTGACAAACCTGATTTTCCCTTTTCTACAGATTCATTTGTAACTGTGCACCTGGATACTATGGGTCTCTGTGTGAGATGGACGTAAATGAGTGTGAAACTTTACCTTGTTTACATGGAGGAAGCTGCATCAATAGGCTTGGAGGCTATCAGTGTCTCTGTCTACCTGGATTCGCAGGTATGATCTACTCTTTACCACAGAAAAGAAGTTTATTTCACATGTTTTACATGGTTTAAATATTATAGCAAGAAAAAAAAATCTCCTTTTTGGAGAATAAATCACTACTAACTCAAATAGAATTTTATCTAAATCTTTTAAAGTAGCTCAATATTATTTATATTAAAACTTGAATTATAATTTCTTTAATCACCCATACATTCAGTTGAAATGAGTTATTGTACAGAACAAAGAAAATTAATGTGTATTCCTTTTAATTCAGCCAAGAAAAACTATTACCAGAGATAGAGAGTAAATTTTGCTAACAATATAATGTTATGTTGTCCTTTGAATTTGCACAGAACCATAGAAACACCTTGACTTTTTGACCCATTGGATTGACTAAATTAGCATTTAGTGCTAATCTTTACAGTTTTAGAGTCATGACAAAATATTGAATGGGTAGAGATGCAGTAAAATTGCCCTAAAATGATGCTGACTTTTATTTAAATTCTCAGTGTGTTGCTGAGATAGTTCATACACAATGTTTTGATAGATCCATCTTAAGCAACATGGATCATATGACTACAGAAATATTTAGAGTTGTTTCCTCAAGCTGAATAATTTCTGCATTTTTTCTGCATGAAATGTTTTTTCCTAACTACTCCAGCCTGTGATACTACATACTACATAATGTACAAGATAAAAAAGGATGCAATTTGCATCCACTGAACTGAGAGGAATGTAATTCTCCCAGAACAAAGAACAAGTACAGTTTTGGGAATTTCTATAAAGCTGTATATCCTTATTTCATTCACCACAAATCTTAGTCCACATATCACTTGTGCACTGTTCTTCAAAATCATCCATAACATTTCAGCAAAAAATGAAAAAATCTATATCATTTTCCTGCCTAAATCTTTTAAAGCCTCCCCTGCAATATTTTCTTCAGATGGCCTGTGTTCTAAGTAGTATTTCTTGGGTGTCAAGAAGTTCATTGTGCTGCAGATGTAATTACTAACTAATAAATGTTAAAACAGTTGTATTAAACTTTACGTACATGTTTCTGTAAGAATTGCCTGTTATATTTATAAAAGACATGACACCTGCACATGAGCACTTAGGAGATTCTATATTGAAAAGGAACAAGCAATCTGCAGGTGCACTTTTGACCTGATTCTTAATTATTGACAAAGGAGTTTGATTTTAGTGCTTTTTTCCTAACATATTTAACCAAAAAGGAGAAGATGTTGGGTTTTTATTGTGGTCTTTTTGTGATTTTTTTTTTTCCAATTAGCTGCACTTTAAGAACAACTTTTCTTTCAAAGACCAGGCCCCTTTAAAAACAGATGACACCAATGATCAGTTCAATTTAAAAACCAAAAATGTTTTAATATACTGAGGACTTCAATCATCAACTATTAGAACATTATATACTTATAAATGAATGGAAACTGGAAACAAATTAAAATATATTGAATTGGTCAGGCCAAAATGTTAATATATTTCATTTTGTTTATTCAATCTTATTTTAAAATTATTAACTTTTATTAGACAGTCTGAATTTTTTTTTTGTCATCCTGTATTTTACTGTTTTAGAGAAGGCAGTCCTTAGACACTGATCTCTGCTCTGTTGCCTCTAAAATTCTGGCAAATAATGTATTTCGTAAAAATTTTAATTCTCCATGAATTTATGTTATTTTGGATTTATTTTATATTGTCCATAATTCTGTTTTATTTTAAATAGATTTTTTTAAAAAAATACAGTAGAAATAATTTGTTTGAAAATATAGTTTGTTATCCACACTGCTAATATAAAATCTAATGCTTTGCATGTCACATAGAATCTTAAAAAAGATGATCACCATTTGGAGTAAAAATGCACAGGTGTATTCTGTCATGATTTCAGTGGCAGCAGCAATGGTCTTCCTAAGCTGTAAATATCACTACTGTACCCTGGTTAAAATCCTTACACCAGTGTGGTGGTTTCAGAGAAAAGCAGGCAGAAATACCAATTAAATGTTGTGGTTTTGGTTCACCAATGCACCAATTAACGTAGAAGGTTTAGTGCTGGCCAGCATATTCATTCAATTTCCTGCTGTGAGATATGGATTAGGAAGAGGAGTCCAAAACAGGCTCAAAACTTTAAAGGCTATTAAGAAAACTTTATTAACAGAACTAAAAGAAAAAATAATAAAAAATCAGAATAAAACCTTCAGAACACTTCTCCCCCCACACTGTCTTTTCTTTCCCACTTACAATGCCAAGAGACAAAATCTGGGACTTTCAGTCTGTTTATCACTTCTAAAATAGTCTTTCTTCAGTTCTCTTAGAGAAAGGAGTCTCTCTTGCCATGCTATGGAGACTTCTCCACAGAAAATAGTTTTCTTGTGGATTTTAATTTCCATGAACAGCAGCCACCCAGAAATCTGCAATCATGAAGTCCCTCCCATCTTCAGCAGCCCTCTCACAGCTGTGTTTATGGGCCATGTCAACTTAGTGGGGTGCTATTTTAAGGATGAGCTGTTCTAGCATAAAAAAACAAAAGCTTTTCATACATCTCTGGGAAGAAAGGTTTTCTTCTTCTGTCCCGGGGCAAAGTCTCTCATCTCTCTCCTCTCTCGCTGTTCAAGCTCCTCATTGGATTACAACTACTGCAACATCTCCCTGTTTCAACACTGGCGCTTCTGCTCATGGCTGTGGTTAGAATGCTACATCCCAATGCATTACATGAATTGCAGGGAAAAAACAAAGTCTGATATATATCAAATATACCTTCACCATAGCCATAAAAAAGAATTTCAGCCCAAAACTAAGGCATCTCCTCAATCCCCTCCCATCTAGAATTTGGCTTCTTCATTGACCTCAGTGTCCCATGCTGTTTCCTCTACGTGTCTTCACCTTTTCCTGTTCCTGATTTGGGAGACAATTGATGTTTGTAGGTTTGTTTGTTCTCAAGCTTTATCAATTGAAACAGTTTTTATAGTATTCTGCAACACTGAAAGGTTGATCTCATCCAGGATCCACAATTGAGGTATCGCTGTGTCTGTTGCTGCCTATCACGTGGCACCCACTGGCACTGTGTGAATCATGTTGGCTGCCAGCACCACCCCTGTGCCTTTCTTTCATGCAGGGCAGTGGGAAGAGGAAAAAAAAAAAACAACTGCTTCCTGCTGCTTTTGTCCTTCTGTCTGCATCATGGCTGCCTACAAGCGGCTATGCAAAGCAAGTCCTTTGGGAGTCATGCCAAGAAAACTATAGCCACACAGTTCCGGCCATGTGGCCGTTCCCAGACTAAGCCAGCAGTGGTCACTCCAGGCCCCGGCCACTCCTGGCCTCAAGGCCAACCCCTGTGCCAGCCATGGGGCCACTCCCAGCGCTGGTCCTGGATTAAACAAAGTTCATTTCTGAGCCATGCTCCAAAGCCATGGCTCTGCTGGACTGCCCCAGCCATGCGGCACTGCCACTTCAGCCAAGCAGTTCCAGCTGCGTGGTTGCTCGTGGCGTTGGGCTAGGCCCAGCGGAATGACCGGGCGGTGGCAGCAATCTCAGCCGAGCTGTGCACCGACCTGGCCGCACGGGCCGCGTGAGGCCGGCCCGGCCAGCGCCGCAGCAGAATCCGGCCCAGCCACGGGAGCCTGGGTCAGCCAGTCACCTGTTCCAAGGCTGGAAGCCAAGAGAGCTTTTTCCCAGGTTTGTTGGTTCTTAAATGTGTTTTTCCACAAAGGCGGATTCAACTCTTTTAAGTGGTTTAATTGGGTGTCAATCTTCAAAACTAGCCAACTGATTGGCTCTCCAAAACTTGCCAGCTGATTGGCTCAGCCAGGTCCCCACAGGGAACCCCCAGCTGAAAACCAGACTTCGTTAAACCATGACAACCAGATACTTCGGAGAATAAAACTCTGGCGATGTGGGCATGTAAGAAACTGTTTTTTTCCTAGAGTAAAATAAGAAATAAAATGATTTCATAAAGCACTTCTGAAAGTTCTAAGTAGAATAGGTCTTTACTCAAGATCACAGCTGTTACTGCTTTTTGCTTGAACATTGGTGGTACCAGAGTGTTAGATATAAAAACATATAATGGAAGATGCCTTGGGTCGCCCTGAGATTGAAAGCCTTCTGAGTGTTTACCTATTAGCAGTCAGATTCCCATGAATCGTAAGATAAACAAGGACTGTTGTTTTCATTCCTTTGTCAGAGATGTCACATGAAGGACTTCTTGTTTGAGCAGTGGGGTTGGAGAGGTGGTAACTTCATTGTCCAATCCCTGGTCAGTGTCCTGGAAATTATATAAGCTGAGGTCAACAATAAACCTTGCTTCTTCTTTTGTGCTCTGAAACCTGTGGGGAGTGTGTGTGCTGTGTGTTTCCTCTGTGTCCCACAGTAACACCTTGCGAGTCACTGAATCTAAAGCATGTTTTGTCTAAACAGCCATTTGTTGTCTGGAGTAATAAATATTACTGTTTATAACAATAACTGTTGAATTTATACTTCAAATCTAAAGAAGCAAACAATTAAACATTTTGCTTTGTAACGTACCAACTATGAGTCTTAACGTGCACAGAGGGTAGATATTCTGAGTAAGAAAACACCAGGCTTTCATGGTATTCTTTACACTAAGATAGCTTTTGAAATATGTCTTACTCAGGGACTCTTTTCTCTGACTCGAGAATCCTTTGATTTTGTAAATGTTATTATAAATACAGGAAATTTGTTCATAATCTAAGGATATCAAAGGGTATGTAACAATTATTTTGGCTTGATAGGTTACCAAGGTTCTTTGTGAGGGAATATGAAGATACACTGTAAACAAGTGAAACTTTCATGACTGTGGAATTATAAATCAAACAAAATTTAATCAGCAAATTAAAACTAGAAGCAAAATATAATCTAGGAGTACAGATCATTGATACAAAGTAGTCTGAGTTTCATTCTGAATGTGCACTCCTACACAATTATGTAAAGAACGAAATTAGAAAAAAATATATATATATCAGTATTTCACTGAGTTTGATATTAAAAAAATAATGAAATCTCTGATATTCATTTCACTTCAGATGCTCAGTATAAAATTTTAAAAGGACTAAGTAATTAAACACAATGTGTTACAATCTCTTGTTCTGAAGGTTACTTTCATGACTGAGGTGTTAATCACTTCTAAGTCTCGCCATCTGAATAATCTTATGTCAAAATATAACCTGGAAGATTCAGAAATTCTTCAAGTGAAATAATTTTCATGTTAATGAAAAATTTATTTTATATTCAAGTATAAACTGTAGGTGTCCGGGTCACCAACTCTGCTGTAAAATGGATTTAATAATAATACAAGTTTTTTGACTCTAGAACTTTGTTAATTTTTAATTGCTTAATTTGAAAGGATTCTAGGATTACAAAATTGTGACTGTCTTCATTGGAAAACCTGATCATTCTAAAGACTTTGCTTTCTGTTTTCTTTATCTGAGGTTAAGAAATCAATTTTAAGATGTCTTTGAGAGACTAAGTGTTTGGGTTTTTTTGAATGTGTTGAGTTGACCTTGTCCTGCTGCCCACTGATCATCCAGATGTTCTTTCAGTCCCTCTCATCAACAGAGTCAGAAAAGAAAGTAAAGATGAAAAAACTCATGGATCAGACATAGGGACTAACATATAAGTTTGTCAATGACACCAAGCTGTGTGGTGCAGATG
The DNA here is from genome assembly GCA_032173965.1 of Sitta carolinensis. NCBI lineage: Eukaryota > Metazoa > Chordata > Aves > Passeriformes > Sittidae > Sitta > Sitta carolinensis. The sequence goes on along the minus strand of JAVUNC010000004.1, from coordinate 26,553,622 downwards.
ATTTGCTGGAAGGAAGGGATGCCCTATGGGGGGACCTTGCCACACTGGGGAGGTGAACCAGTGGGAACCTCATGAAGCTCAACAAGGCCAGGTACAAGCTCTTGCATGTGGGTCTGGACAATCTCAAACTGGAGCTGTTGGTTGACAAGGAGATCAAGTAAACAAGACATGGCAGGGTGTGCTTGCAGCCCAGAAAGCCATCCATATTGTGGACTGCAGAAAAAGCAATGTGGCCAGCAGGTTGAGGGAGGTGATTTTCTCTCTCTGTTCTGCTCCTGTGAACTCCCATCTGGAATACCGTGTCCAGCTCAGGTGTCCCAGCACAAGAACAGCGCAGGCCCTTGGAATAAATCCAGAGGAGGGTCAGGGGAACACCTTTCCTAGGAAGACAGGCCTAAAAGATAGGGTCTGTTAAGCCTGGAGAAGAGAAGGCTCAAGGCAGACCTTATTGCACACTTCAAGTATGTACAGAGGGTCTGCAAGAAAGCTGCAGAGGGACTTTTTAAATGTCACATTATGATGGGACAAGGGGGAATGGCTTAAAACTAAAAGAGCAAACTATGTCTGTCGTGAGACAATCCAATGTCTCTTCTCAGAGAAGGTGCCTTGCAGCTCCTCCATCAACATTTCCTCACCTCCAGTCAATATTAAAATTAAGATTTCAGTGGCTAAAATAGAATGTGTGTTAAAATGATCTATGTAAAATCAAAATTTTCATTCAAACTGCCAATTACTGGCTCTCATCCAAAAGGTGACAAAAAATTACTAAGTACCATGAAGTCACTGATTTTAGTCATTTCTGCAGAGTGGTAACTGTTCCTTAGTTCTAAATACTTATTCTGTTAAGCACAGATCTACCCTTTCTGTCTTATCTTCTCTATGAGATGAGTACAAATTGACATTTGGAAGTGACTAAGTGTATACTTAAGTTATATGTTAAATGAAGTCAAAATCTTGGCTTAAATAACTCAGCTTGTATTTTATCTTTTGTGTCATTTTTGAGGCAAAGTCTTCATTATAATCAGCCTCAGAACCTGCTGTTCATCTTGTCTATGTGACTATGAAAATTCTGCTCCACTTTTCATACAACAGCTTGACCCAAAAAAAAGTCCCACAAAAATCTAATCAGTTAAAAGGGAGAGATGTGTGTGGGGGGGGGTTATTGTTTGTTTGTTTGTGGTTTTTTTTACCTTCCCAGCTGCTTTTACAGCTTTGTACTGCCGGTCAGCTCTGGTAGTAATTACATATGCACTCCTCAAACCTCTACTTGCATTTCTTGCTATTGATATTCAGTGGAAGAAGAGTAACTACACTGCCAACTGAAGTGACTACTTATTTAGTCAGAGGGGAGGAATGTAATGGCATTCTCCTTGAGATGTTAAAGCAAGAGGTAGCTTGCATATAAAGAGGTCAAAACTGATTGGCACACTGAGAACAAATTCAACATGCAGACTGACATTTGATGATCTTCATTACTGTACTAAATGTAGACTTTGTGGTGTCTGTCCTGTGGTTTAAATATTAGAGCATTTATTTAAGTTTGGGGAACTTCAGAAATTTTAGGTTTGGTGAACACACCATAAGAAAGGCAAAATTTGCTTTATGCATTTGCCTGAGAAGTTCTATAATGTCTGCGCTTGTGTTCTGATTTGTGAGGAAAGTAGGGAGCATTTTTACTGGGCTTTTTGAGCTTGAACACTATTCAGCAAAGATTTCCTGGCCAGAAATAACCTAGAACAGTAAGGTGTAACCTCATTGAATATTTGTCTTGAAGTTACAAGTCTGGACTGCTAGCTGTCTCTCCTGGGAGCCAAGGTCAGGACGCAAACATTCTTTTTCCTTTCAAAGTGACTTATGCCCACTAAGTAGAGCTTAAAGTCATACTTTAAACAATTAAGTCTTAGTCTGGTGGTAGCTTTGCTCCACTGCTGCTCCTCCTTGTTCATGGAAGAGAGTGTTCAAAAGGTATGGCCAACAGGATGAATAGGAAACACCTGACTGAGCTCACATGCAAAAAAGGAAGCACATATTCAGTGAAAGGAGCAGGAATGGGCTACTTAGGAGAAATATTAAATCATTGCCCAAGTGTGTAGAATTGAAATTAGGAAACAAAAAACTCAATATTGTGTGAGACAGTGTCAAAACCATGCTAAAATCCTGATAAGTGACATAAACTGCTAAGAGCTCTAGCTCTTCCTCCACAAACCTAGTTATTTCATGATGGCAACCAGATTATTCAGGTATGGTTGTCCCTTGATAAACACATAGAACCACAGTTTGGGTTAGAAGTGAACTTTAAAGATTACCTAGTCTAACCCCCCTGCAATGAGCAGGGACATTTTCAATTCAATCTGGTTGCTCAGAGCCCTCTCCAACCAGGATTTGAATGCTTCCAGGGATGCGGCACTTACCATATCTGGTCAACATGTTCAGTGCCTCATCACTTCATTGTAAAAAAATTCTCCCTTAGATCTAGGCTGAATCTGCTCTCTATTAGTTTAAAACTATTGCAAGAAGTTCCATTAAAATCCGTCCCCATCTTTCTTTTAAGTCCTTTTTAAGTATTGAAAGTTTGTAATAAGGTTTCCTCAGAGCCTTCTCTTCTTCAGGGTGAAGAATCCCAGGTTCTGAGGCTTTCTTCATAGGTATTCCAGCCCTCTGATTGTTTTTATAACCTTCTTTAGAACTATTACAGAAGGTCTCACACCTTTCCTATGCTAAGAGCTCCACAGCCAGATGCAGTACTTCAGGTGAGGTATCACTAGAGCAGAGTAGAGGAGAAAAATCCCTTCCTTAACCCTGCTGGCCATGATGCTTTTGATGCAGCCAAGGATATGATTGACTTTCTGGCTGCAAGTACATACTGACAACTCACGTCCAATCTTTTTTCCACTAGTATTGCCAAGTTTTCTTCAGGGCCAATCTCAATCTATGGTTGTTCTTGCTCACATAGAAATGGCTTCCACCAGGACTAAATGGTTGGACTAAACTGAGCCTTACTGATTTATTGCTCCCCAGATCATCCTTTCAGCTTTTCTTGGAGCAGTAAGTGCAATGTTTTCCTTTCCTAGTCACTGAGAACCTTCTCCAGTTCCCATGTCTGTCAGACATATTAGCAAATAGCCTTTCAAAGACATAAGACAGCTTTGTCAGCACCTTCAGATTAAGTCCGTAGGGTACTGAATTACAGGAAATAATTACAAGAATTGAGTACCAGAATTTTTTTGTCCCAGTGTTCTCTATGCCACAACAGAAACGAAGTTCGCCTACTGTGTCTAACCCAAGCTCACTTTTTGGATGTGACTTTTCCGTAACTTGATTTCAAATATTTAATTTACAGCTTTAGCAACAAAAGATAGTCCAGAATATATTTTCATATTTGAGGAAAAATTCATTTTTTGTGGTCAGTAAAAGTTATCATATAAAATAGCAGCGACCTCCAACCAGTGAAGTAGACAAAGGTATAGTTTCAAAGAAATAAAGTTATTAACAGCTAAAAATCCTGTTTGTAAGAAGAAAGGTCTCAATAGTGTTTGCAAAGTCTCTGGTCCCTTAGGGGACAAAGTCAACAATTACATAATTTTTTACAGACTATGTTCAAAATAACACAATTCAAAATAGTCTTATAGTCCACTCATAATGAGTACTTGTCAACAGAAACTCTCACCCTATATAGAAATAAAATCTGTGATTAGGAACTTGGATAACAGTACACTTCCCTTGTTTTGTAAAATATGATTTTTCAAGTTATGGATCTGCACCTTTAGGGAGAAAAATCCCAGTCTTTTGGCAAAGAATATCTAAATGTGAAGTGTTTGTTCATGCTCATTACTATCAAACTTAAATATATTTAGTACAGCAATTCTAAGGTGATTTCACCAACATGTTCTACAGTTAATTAGTATTTATCTTCAAACAGAACCAGCTTCTTTTTCTGGATTTATAGAAGTCAGTAAAAGAGGAACAAAATGAGCTCTACTTCTTATTTTTTATCTGCGTAAAAGAAACAGCAAGTCATTTATGAATTTTCTTTCCAAGTAGCACCTACGTAGGAAACACCACTTCATAATGATAAAAAGGACAGTGTTCATGCACTCATGTTAGGACTCAGACCCATTTTCCATTGTACCCTCTGCCTAAAGTGATATCATGGATTGGCAAAAAATCTCAATTTTATTCACACTTTCCTCCAAGTTTCTTACTCACGCATAATGGTTACTAAATTAATAAAGGGTTTCAAACAACTTTTGCATCTTTTTGCATACATTACTCCTTGTTGACCAGAACAAAGCCTTGAATCCAATTATTGCATATAATGTAAGATTATGATGTTTTAGTCCCCCTCACATTCTCTTTCTTTCTGTGGCTGGTGTTTAATAATAATAATAATAACAATAATAACAATAACCATAACAACAACAAAAACAATAATAATACATAATTTATACCAAATAAGAAAAAGCAAGCAAGATGAAAGAAAAGCAACAAACCAAGCAAAAAAAATTTGAAGAAATATTTTTTGTATAAAGTATCCAGTATATGAGACACATAATCATTCTGTCCGTTTATTTGAAATGTTCCATTTCAAGTAGATATGGAAACATTTGAGCACAATTTTTAATTCACAGTGAAAATGGAGTAAGGTGATCTGTTAGACTCATACAACTGACAGCAGTAAGCATATTGTATTGTCACAGTTCAAAATTTGCAAGATATTTTGATTGGAAAAAAAAAAAAAATAGCTGGAACAGAATGCTGCAGCCCCAGGGTAATTTTTTTCTCCTCGAAAGCATGGCAGTAAAGCCACTGTACCATGGATGAAGCAGTTCCTCTGCTCAGAATATCTTTTCTAGGGAGTATAATTCTCTAATGCATTACCTAGACATATGCTGATAGTTCTTTCCTCAGTTTTCTAGTCTCTGAAGTCCTTCAGCACCTAACTTTCACTATGGATTTCACGGAAAGGCTGGTTGCCTCTCTCAAAATAATTGTGAGATGATTTTGCTTAGACATCCAAGAATATTGATGCTGCTCTTGTGATTTCTGTCTTGTTCCCACAATTATGATGATGATGATGGTAATAACAACAACAAGAATTCTTTCAGGAAATCATGCCACACAAGGGTAGAATCAATGTTAAACATTGTATCCTAATTATGGACGTGCTGCTGAGTGTTCTGTGGTTTGCCTTATGTTTTAGACTGTGATGCTATATATACCATGTAATTATCTTTCTTAGGAAAAATGCATATTATTTAACACAACATAAATATTTAATACAACTGAGACAATGCCCATCTAAACAGATAACAACAAAAACAGATATTGTAAATATAATCTGTGAGACCAGTGTCTAAGGCTCAAGCATATGTAGAATCCTTTCCTGAAAAGCTTTTGCTTAAAATGAAGAATTCAGAAGTAGGACTATCCTGTGAGATCATTTGAGAACTTGTGGTAAAGTGAGCACTGGTGAGGCAAGTGAGTGCTTCCTCATCACTGGTGAGGCCATACATCAAATCCTGTATATAGTTCTGGGCCCCTCACTACAATAAAGACATTGAGGTGCTGCAGCATGTCCAGAGAAGGGCAATGAACTTGGTGAAGAGTCTAATTCTTATGAGGAGCAGCTCAGCCTCTTCCGCAAGGTAACAAGTAACAAATTGAGAAGAAAAGCTCTCAAGTTGTGCCACTGGAGATTTAGATTGGATATTAGGAAGTCTTCACTGAAAGGGTGGCCAAGCATTAGAAGAGATTTCTCAGGGAAGTGATGGACCCACCATCCCTGGAAGTGTTCAAAATGCATGGGAGTATGGCTCTTGGGGATATGGTTTAGCACTTAACAGAGTGGTGCTAGGTTAATGGTTGGACTCAATGATCTTAGAGGTCCTGAAATTCTAAATGATTATATCTAGATTTTATAGTAAGCTATAAAGTGAAAATTTGAACTAACTAGGGCTACTAGAGCCAAAATCAGTGGCTCACATTAATTATACCTAAAATAAATTTGAGGAAGTCCTGATGGAGTTGTTCCCTATTACTGCTAACTAGGAGAGTCTTTGTACTTTTCATCCAGTGTAACTTTGGAGGGATCTTTGTATGCAAGTATGTGTACAATACTGTGCATGCTTTAAAGGAGTCTCTATTTTGTAAGAGTTACAAAGGCCCAGGGGATGGAAATATCAATTTCCACACAAATTGCTCTTCTACAAATACTGAGACAAAGGAACATTTAAGCAGCTCTAATGTGAGAACACCACAAAGGAACATTACATATCATGTCAGTCTATTCTTCTGTGATTCCATGATATTTCTTTGAGTTTTGTGTAAGTTGTAAATGTACTTAATATCTTTTATATTAAATTATTGTAGTATTTATAAAATATTTCAAATTGTATAAGAATATTTCAAAAACTATTTCTCATGCTCCAGTTTCTTTTACTGTGCGCTGAAAAATTCTTGACTGGTTTCAGCCAGGACAGGGTTAATTTTTGCAGTAGCTAGAAAGGAGTATGACTAAAGCTGGGATGTTATTCTATACCACTTCAGGTCATTGTTGGGTGCAGGAGGAAAAGGAGTCTTTCTTCCAGGGAGAAGGGGTGCTTTCCAGTCAAGAAAACCTGGTGGGGAAAGCTGTCCACTATTTGTTTATTTTCCTGGGCTTTCCATGTAAATTGTTTCTCTTATACACTTTGTTATTAATATTGTTATTGTTAATTTCCTTGTCTCATTGATTTTTCCAGTAATTTTTCCTTGTCTCAACTCTTGATCTTTGCCTTTTGAGCCTTCAGTTGGAGGGGGTAGGGGAAGAGGCACATGGTTCAAGTGGCAGCACTAAATTGGGGAATATGGTTCCTAACTCACAACAACTGGGAACTAGTTAGAAAGAAAGGAAAAAATTAATCAGATAGAACTAGTAAGATAGAAACGAGCAACTCATCACTTAAAACCTGTGGATGTTTCAGTCAATCACAGCAATAAGTATCTAAAGTAATGACTGCTAACAGATGGTCTCACTTTGCAGAACACGATAAAGTTAAAACAGTGACTGTAAATATGAACTTCTTATTTACAAAAAAATATGGCCATGGTAGCATCTTTTTGGATTTATTTGGGAGATGTTGAATTTTACCAGATTTTTATTAAAAAGTGTATTAACATTATGACGGTGTAATAAAATACATGCTAGTCACAAGTAATTTTTCATATACTATCATCACATTCTTGCATCATTTTCATCTGCTTCCATGCACCCATGCCATACTTCTGATCCTATGCATTTTGTCATTAACTAGGTTATTGGGTAAAGCTGTACAGGGGAAATTTCATTTTTGAATCATAATAAATCAACTTGGAAGGGTCCTTCTGAGGTCTGTAGTCCAATTGCTTGCTGGAATCAGTGCTAGCTATGGGTCAGACCAGGATGGTCAAGTCTTTGTCCAGTTGGGTCTCGAAAACCTCCAAGCACAGAACAACTTTCATATCTGATGGAACATTTAAACTGTAATGCAAAAAATACATTGCTTTACTCATAGTAAATGTGATTTCTTGTGTCCCAAGAAGAGAAGGTGAGTCTTTAGCTGAACAGCAAACTTCGTATTTTATTGTCATCTGACTCTAAAAAATGTATAAAAATGCTTCAGTTTTAAATAAGACCATTACATGCAACATAAAACATGCCTAATAAAGAAAAAAATCAAAACTACTACTGTTACTACTGATAATGATAATAGTACTACTACTACTACTAATAATGATAATAATTAATTTTAACATTAGTGTATCCTGGAGGCTTTCATCTGATATACTGATTTGGAATTAAATATGATTTTTTTAAAGCAAAGCTATGCTTATATTGCTTTAGAGTGATGATAAAACGCTTTTTTCTTTATGCCTTTAACACATAGCACAGCTCTTCAAATTTCTCTTTATTTAAAGTTTATATTGCATGTCATTTTATATCACATTGTTAAAATAATAAACAATGACAATAGGGATAATTTTTTTTTTATCTGTAAGATATGTGTGTTTATATTAATATAGGAAATACAGGAAATATACACATATTATATTCAGTGCAACATACCAATACAGTTCTTTTCTCCATATTGAACTGTACTAGTTCAAATGAGAGATACGTTGTTTCTTAGAAATTTGTCTTTCACTTACAAGTTTTCAGTTATCTTTTAGTTTTAAATGTTTTCCTCAATTTTAAGAAAGTAATTGATCACACTAAATCCTATGATCTTAAAATTAAAGTTAAGAAGTCATAGATATTAAATTGATATTTGCAGTTTGCCCAGCTATAGTGTGACAATGTCACATTGCCTCCTCTGGAAATATTGACAACTTGGTTAATTTTCTTATCATGTTTCTTATATTCAGACATGAATTAACAGATTTGACTTGCACAGTCTTCAGGTTTATCTTGTTCTATACCCCTTTCTGTAACTTTATTCAACTGTCAACTAAAGATTAATTCTTAATTGCTATAACTTTAAGTGTAGCTTGATTTCTTCATTTTGTATTTCAGTAAATATTTCTGCCCTCAGGAGGGGGATGCCCCAGGTGTGCACTGATCCAGCAGTGCAAAGGCTCAACCTCCCCATGGCCTGATCCAGTTGCTGGTTTAATCCCCGTGCTGGGGCCAGTGGCTGCTGCCTGCCCTGCTCCAGTTTCAGCTCTGGGGTGGCCAAACTGGGGAGGGGGTGACACCCCCACCTGTCACTGCCTGACAATGCACAGCCCTCTGGGTGCGTGGGGTTTTGACTGGGTGGGGTGTCTGGGCACAGCTACCAGGCTATTGCTGGCAGCCTGGGACCAGAATGGTATAAAGGGAAACCCAAGCAGAGCCCAAGACTAAGAGAATAAGTATCAGTAACATGTTCCTTCAAACAAAGAGATTAAAGAAATCATACTCCAGTCTAAAGTTCAAATATCCAAATAACAGTGCAAGCTACAGGTGATGTTTTTATATTTTATCCCTCTGGTTCTTGTATTCACTTTTAAATTAAATGGGAAGATAGAGTTCTCAAGAGCCATGCATACACATCTAAGATCCCAAATTGATATTTAATGAAAGCAAATGTTGTCAAAGTTTCAGACCAAGGAAATAAATTTTTTTGGTTTAATTACTTTGTTTCCTGTGGTCTAATCTTATCTTATAAAGTTCTCTGTAGTGGAAATCAAACCTTGTCTAGACAAAGAAAAAGCTATTTCAGAATAGGTGGCAATATTTCAAATTTACTGCAGTCCAATCAGCACCAATTTAATTTTATTTGATATGGCTGAGATAATTGCCTGAAATAAGTCTATTACTGACACAAAGTACAATAGAAATAGAAAATCTAAATCTCTGGTATTAGTCACTAAGCTATAATAAATCTTGCTTAAGATGAAATCAACAAAAACAAGCTCAGTGACCTTATTAGCCCTAGTTTTCCATGCACGACACATAGAAAACTTTTGTTAACAAATTATTTGCTCATAACAGGCTGGATGAGACAATGCTAAAATGATGTAGAAAGGACTTTATGCTTTTCACAATATAAATGTCAATGTGACGAAATGAGTACTTGTTCTTTGCAGTCACACTATTTTTAAGTGTGATTTTAGATTTGTAAGAAACGATTTAACAAACAACCGATTTTCTTTCTGTAGCTGGAATACGGTCCACAACATGTTTTTTAGTGTTTCTGCTCGTGTTTAATTTGTTAATTTTCATTCCTTAGATTTATGCTATAAATTTTTTAGATTTTTTAATAGATTTTTTGTTAATATACATAATTGGCTTCATTATTGGTTATACATAAAAGAAACCTATTAACTGATCTTTTGATTCACATCTGTCTTTTATGAAATCTCATGGAATGGTCACAAGTAGTTGTCAATAGTCTTATAATATTTGATACCAAAATTGTATTGAACAAAGGAACTAGGTGCTGCTGAGGAATTCTGAAAAGAAATCTCTCCTTTTCTCTTAGTTCTTTCTATTTTTAACAGGATGTAAGATTTTCTGTTACCAGAGAAAGACCAACTTTTTTTTTTTCTATATCATGTAAAAATTAGCACAGCATGTTAATTTATAATTCTTTTTCATTTTTAAGTATGTTCTCAGCAATCAATTGCTTTTTTATCATGCATTTGGTTTTCTTTTTCAGGAAGGACATATTTAACTTTATTGTGGCACAAAATTCTGTGTTCTTCATTTTCATCGTTTCAAACTAGTCAATTCCCATAAATTGGTACCCTGAATTTTCAATCTTCTCAAACGGCACTCAAGTATTTTTGTCATCTCCTATTTAAAAAAAAAAAAAAAAAAAGGAGAAGAGACAAACCCCTACATCATTACAACCACCTTTCACATAGTTGTAGAGTCTCCTTTTCTCCAACTAATCAACCCCAGCTCTCTCAGTCACTCACAGGACTTGTGCTCCAGATCCTTCACCAGGTTTGTTGCCCTTTTCTGGAGTTGAGGGCCCAACACTGAACACATGATTCAAGATACAGGTGAAAGTCTTGATAGAAAATGTGAAAATCTCTAGATTAGGATGCAGTTGTAGAATTGCATAAATGAGCTCCAAGAAAGGCTGAGGCATTGCCAATTGTGAAGTGGGTTGAATATTAAACAGGAATTGGAAGTTTTCCTTTTTAAGATGTGAGACAGACTCATCCTTCCCATGAATGGATGACTTGAAATAATAAGTTGGCTTCTTTTCATCTTAGTGTCACTCTTATTATTCTGTAAGTTTTCTCACATCTATGGCACTTCCTTGCCTCCAGCAGCATTCTGATGTGGGGGAGCCTCCAGGTTGCTATCAATACATTAATGTCCCCCCTGCCCCCATGTGAGTACCATGTGAGGTATTTTTCCCTTTTTTTTTTTTTGATGTGTGGAGGAATTATTTCTAGCAAGGTAAGTACAGTCTGTAGAGGAGAACTCAAAGAGGCATCTTCAAGACAGTAACACATCTGGCACAGTCTGAGCTATGAAAAAGTTTACAGGTGACATTTTAAGCAAAGTACTTGTTATGTGGAATTATAATCTGTCTCACACCAACTTTACAGAACATTTCATTGTATTCAGAAAGATTATTTCAATTAAAAGTTTTCTTACTTTGAAAAAGGAGGCAGGTTTCAAATTAAATGACAGTCACATTGGAAGAGAATGACAGACTGTCTAGGTTACAGTCATTACCAATTGCCAGCCTTTTGTGTCTAGAGTGCAACAAATTGTAAATTTAGTACATTCTGCTCATGGAAATAATTTAACTGAAAATGTTTATTCATATCATGAGGGATTAATCCATTGATCTTAACGGACTAACACTAGGGGTATATTAGTGATGTATTAGGGATGTATTGTTCAGGGGGCATTAGAATATGGATGCTGAATTTAAAGAAGAAATTTTAACATCCAAATGTAAATTATTTTCTATAAGAGCTACAAAAAATATGTGAGTTTGTGCGTTTTGGCAAGAAGACTTGAGGTCTTAATATTGAGAAGGTTATTTTCTTTGTTTGAACTAATACTTTAAAAACTCTTTTTTTTAGGTTTCATTTTTTTAAATTTAATTAATATTTCCATGATACATGTATTCATTTTCATCTTTAAGCCCATTGTACCACAATTATTGTAATGGTTATAGCTTTTATACATAGCAAATCTCAGAAATCCTTTCTAGGGTGGGAATGACAAAATGGACTTTTACCCTCTAGAGATGTAGAATCTTTTAGCACTGTCAGGACTAAAGGTTCATTTTTCCTGTTAGTATTGCTAAAGCTTACCCAGTAGGGGCAAAATATGGAGATACCATTACAAGGCATTCCTGTTCTTTCCAGTAGAGTCAATCTCACTTGGCAGAAATCTAATCTTAATCATATCTATTGATACGTGTTTTTTGGAATAAACTAGGCACAATATTGCAAAGGAAATACAATTTTTAGTTTTTCAACAGATTAGGTTGTAATGGAAGCACAGGTGCATATGAAATAGTTGTCAATGACTAACTCATTACAGAGTGTTCTCTTTTAAATTGTCTCAAACCAAGATCCCGGAGATAGCCTGCCCATAGGAAGCAGTGAATAAATGCCTTGATTTGCTTTGCTTGCATATGTGGCTTTTGCTTTACCTATTAAAGTGTCATCTTGACCAATAAGTTTTCTCATAATTAGCTTTTGTTTCTTCCCCCCATCCTACTCTGGGCGCAAGCAACCAGCTGTGTGGTGCTTAGCTACCTCCCAGGCAGTGGGCAGTAACTGCCTACAAAGAGACCTAGGCACATTTTGTTTATTAATTAGTATTTTGTAAAATACTAATATTTTAAGATTTCTAGATGGAAGTTGTGGCACTTACAAGCATAAAAGTGCACTGTGGCTGGGGGTCTGGAGGGAGCCTGGCTGTTCCAGTCCACTGGCTGTGCAGCCAGAGGCAACTGTTCCCTGGCTGAGAACAGTCTAGGAATGATAGAAAGCAGATGGATGTCTGCCTTCCACAGGTCTCCTGATCCCATGTGCCGAGATTTGAAGTAAAGATCAGAGAAGGCACTTTTGGTTGGAAGTTTATTCTTCTGAAGGGGGGGCAAAAGAGGCTACAGGACCCCAATGCCCAAGCTTTTATCCTGAGTCCTCCTGGGCGTGTTACCATCGGGGAACAGGTACAATGGGACAGGGTGTGGACAGCCAGGGATAAATGAAGCCAATTTTAGGAGGGTTAACAGGGAGAGACCACTAGAGGATAAACAGCTTAACAAACTCAATATTTGATTATCACAGTGCACCACCATATCATTCCTAGTGAATATTTTTTAAAAAAACAATTTCAAAGAGCTTTATGTCTTGCATCATTTTTCAAAAGCCTCTGCAGTTCAATTTCATTTTGAGAAATTAGACCACCACTAAGACATACCATTTTAGTTCTGTATTCCTTCTATAGGAAACCTGTGTAATTCAACTTCCTGATAACTGTGCAACAAGCCTAATCTTGGAATTTCAATTTCTTCATGGCTTGCAAGATGTTACTTAAAGCCTTCCTTCCTTGCCACAATTACAGATGTCATTATTTTATATTTTTCATTTTTCATTATATATGTCAATATAACTATCCTTTGTGATATTTACACTATAGTTAATTCCAGTTGGATATTCTTTATTAATGAATATCATGAACTAGATGAACAACCTATATAACTAAAAGCATTTATGTGGAAATATTAATATTAATAAATATACTGTTAGTTGGTTTGAGTTTAGAATTTAAAACTTAGTTGCATTTTCTGGATTTTTTAACAGGTGATAGGTGTGAAGAAAATATAGATGAATGTATGTCTTCTCCTTGCCTCAACAATGGAAGTTGCATTGATGGCATCAGTTCCTACAAGTGTCACTGTAAGAGAGGTTTCATCGGAGCGAACTGCGAGATAAATGTTAATGAATGCTTGCCAAATCCTTGTCTCCATGGAAGGTGCCGACTTTTATTTAACTATTATTATCTCCATGATAATGTACCTAACTAACAATACTTAAGACTTAATGATATGGGAAGTTTGATAAATATACTTTTAATTACGTTCTTCCATAAACTAAGAGTACAAGCACACTTAGAGATGATAGATGTTGCCTGCTTAAGCTAGTGTAATGTAGTGACATTATCTCAATTTCTCTTGCATATTTGTTCATTACCATAACTAGTATTCAGTAGAGTGGGGATTAACTAGAGTTTAATACACTTAAGAGCAAATCTTTCGCTGCTGCATGCCAACAGCTGAAAAGGGAAGATGTCTTCTAATGTGACATACAAAATGCCTGAGCACCCACAGTATACACATTTGAAATCCATTATAAAACTATTGAAAACTACTACGGATTACAATAGGTTACATCAGACCACTATTTTGAAATGCATGGAATGATACTACTAGTGCTAAATCTGGAATTACAGAGCTTCACCTGAATAACACTCTTTTGTATTTCAGATGCATAGATCTCATTGATGGATATCAATGCTCTTGTGAACCAGGATGGACCAGCTCAAGATGTGAGATAAATATTAATGTATGTTTTCAAAATGTTTTTTTAATTATAGGGGAAAGGGTAATATGTCGTTGAAACTCATCTTTATTTAGTTAACCTCTGAAGTCAGTATATTGAAAATGTATGACAGAAATTCAGTTGTTCAAAATCCATTCTGAAAAGTGCATTATTTTTTGCTTACATGACAGTGCATTAGAAAAGACCATTAACAAAACGTCCAAAGAAGTTTAAAGGTGAAGTGTGAATGATAAATCTTGAAAGCCACATCAAGCTAAGCCAACATTACCTGAATATCATTTGTCCCTCAGTTCGAGATTAATAGTATAATTACCTAATTTGCATGTTTGAGTCTCATTTGCTGTAGTTTAGCTGCATATTTGAATAGTAAACCTCAAGCTGCAGTGTTCTACACTGAAAGTTGCCATGTCTTGTCTTTAAATTTCAAAATCCATGCAACAGTAGAATTCTATGGTACAAAACCGTATACTAAATACACTGCCCACTTCATCCTCCAGAGTTCTTTCATAGTTTTGTTCTCATGGGGAATGGCTTTGGACAAGAAGGGATCTGTATGTATAAGTCTGTGCTGTGCAGATTCCCATCCTCAGCAAACCAATTTGTAGAAGGTGACTACATCTGGCAGAACAATGCACAGATTTTACGCTACTGACTACATTTTGTAGGAAGTATTGAACTGATTTATACTTTTCTTAGGTTTTCTGCCAAACAGAGTTTAATCTGACCTTGGGATGTGATTCTTGTAAATGTATTTGGTCTCATCTCATATTTGAGAAAATCTGGCATGAGAAAGTTTGGGATAAACCTTCCTTCAGGCTATTTGGCTCCTATATATTTTTCTACTGAATTGCCAAAAAACATTCCAAAATGTTATAGAAACTTCTTTTTAATTTATATATGAATGCAGGGACTTTTAGTAATTTTTATTTACAGCTTAAAGTACTATATAATTAAAAATGGGTCATATTACATAAAGGAAGTATGGTCCATAATTTTTCTATTGAAAATCCATGAAAATATGGACACATAGAAGGCACCGCACCAGGTGAGGGGAACAGCTGAGGCGGGGTTTGTGCTCTCAGCTGAACCTTAGGAGCAGAGGTTCCTAAGCACGGACATTCAGTCCCACCGCAGCCAGGGCTCAGGCAAAGGAGAAAGAAATTCTGCAAGGCTGAAGTTCTAACCGGGATGACTCATTATTGTTGAAAGGGACAGACACAAAGACAGCCCCATGCAGCTCCGTGCACAGGATTTTATACGGGTACGAAACCAGGGGCGGGTACAACACATTATCCAGTGGGGTTAAGGCGGGGCAGAGTTGAAGGGTTGGGTCACAGGTCTCAGGATGAATCAGGGTAAGTGGGAGGAGGGAAGGGGTCACAGGATTGGTTACTGGGGAGGATTGACATAGAAGGAGCTGGAACAGAGGCGGAACGAGGGGTTGGGTAACTGGGATTGACAGGGAAGGGACTGGAACATAGGCGGGAAAAGCCATAGAGGGAAACGGGGAGGGCACAACTTCGGGAACAAATCAAGTTGGGAATACACCTAGGGTTGCAGGCTCCGGCGGGCAGCAGGACAGCGCGCTGGCCCGCAGGGCACAGCCGCCGCACACAGCCCAGCACTCGCCTGCCCGGAGCGGGAGGCGATGGGGAGGCGGTGGCGCAGGGGGCGGCGGCAGCCGGCGCAGAGCAGCGCCCGGCAGCAGCCGGTGCCCTGCACAGGGTGCGCCGGCGGGCAGGGAGCCCGCGGCCCGCGCCCGCCACCGGCCCCGGCAGCAGCGGCGGGGCCGAGCGCGGGGCGGCAGCGCTGCCCGCGGCCCTGTGTGCCCGCCCGAGCCGCGGGGCGCCCTGCGCAGCGCCACGGCAAGAGACTGAGGTAAACATAAGTTGCAACATAGTTGTATACGCAGTACAAACACACGACGTATAATTCTAGCTGGCATATTAGCTTCCAAACTCTTTTACAGGAAAAAAATGCCAGAAAATAAAGAGTCCAGCTCTACAGTCCAGCTAAACATCATGATATGATATGATATGATAAGATATTGCAAATCTCTGTGTTTATCAGGTGTTGCCAACGCAAATACAAAATACCTTTGGGTAATATTTTCTCCTGAAGCATTCATGATTTACACTTTTCTCCATTTGAAGAGAACAAGAGCTTAAATGACCTGTAGACGACAGCGTAAAATTATATTAAAAGATAATCATATTTCATGGTGGGATGTTTGAAAATGCATAGGTTAGAAATTCATAGGAAGAAACAATGTACATATACCTTCGACAGATAAGTCTGTCAGAGTAACAGCTTCATTTTTTGATAGTCGTTCTATTTGCATGCAATGTGATTCCCAGATTACACTATTCTGCAAATGTCATATTTTAAAGGCTCTATCATTGCATTCATCCTGCTCAGACATATATCATGCCTATGTAACTCTTACAGTGATCAGCTAGGCTTTCTGACTATGTAGGGGTATGGTTATCACAATAATCATAGTAGGCTTATTCTCTGTAATTGTTGGGGTTTTTTTCTAGACTAGCTTCAGACATTTCCTTTGTTTTAAAAAATAATCATGATTTAATCCAATATATCTTTTTTTGTTTCTCTCTTCACTTGAAGGTGAAGTTTCTTTGTGTTAAAGGCTATACAATTTCATTTGTTGTAGGAGCCCAGATTTTGTTTAGAAGGGGGTCTGGAGAAGTGGCTTTTGTGAGAACAGGCGGGGGTGTTCCATGGAGGAAACAACCCATTCGAGTCTGCTCCAACCAACCAACCGCAGGGAACAATTGAGCCTCTCACTCAAGATGATGGCACCTTTATAGAAATGTATGTAAGAAAGCATAGAAAACATTGCTCGGCAGAGAAAGGAGTGAGAGGGGAAAGAAGGGTGAGAAACAGCCGGGCGGTAATCAAGGTCATTGAAGAAGGAGAGGGCAGAGGAGCTGAAGGTGCTGCAGCAGAGAGGTCCAGTCGGAGCTGTAGCCCCCGAAGAGAACCATGGCAGAGCAGGTATTGTCAGTAGTCCATGGATAGAACCATGCCAGAGCAGACATCTGCACTGCAGCCCACATTAGACCCCATGCTGCAACATGTGGATATGCCCTGAGAGTGCTGCAGCCCAGGGACAGCCCTGACAGGAGCACTCCGTGGCTGCAGCAATGACAGGCTGTAGGCAGGAACTGTGACACAGGGTGAGGAGCCCATGCAGGAGCAGTTTCACCCTAAAGCACATAATGAGGACCCACACTGAAGCAGGGAAAAAGTGGGAGAGGGAAGGAGCAGCGCAGAGGAGCTGGTGCAATTCCCACTTCATCTTCACTTCTCAGAGTAAAATAGGAGGTAGGAAACTTTGAAAATAGAGGAGTGAAGTTGAGCCTGGGAAGAAGAGTGGGAATTTAAGTTTTCTTCCTGGTTCTTGCTGGCACAAAATCTAGGTGCATGAATGTACATTATTATTTTACCCATGTCAAGTTTGTTTTGCCTTTTACAGTAAATGGTAAGCGATCTCTCTGTCCTTACAATCTAGGAGCTTTGTCATCTTATTTTCTTTCCTTGACATGTAGGAGGAAGGAGAGAATGGCTGGGTGGTCATTACGAGGTCAACAACTAAGATGATTCAAATAACCAGTCTAAAAATAAAATACATTTCTGTGTGTATATGTATTTCCCTAGGCATTTAGATTTTTTTCTTTACTTTTTTACCCAGGATTTTTTCTCTTTTCTTTTTTACCCAGGATTTTTTCATCTCAGCCTATGTTACTCTAGTTTTCAAGAAAATGTGCTTCAAAACTTTGGTTGTTTAATACTTTTAGGTACAAAATAAGCAATATATATATCTTTGTAGTTATAGTCTATAATTTTTGCTTATCAGCTTTGGAGTGTGTATATTGAACTTCCCTATCTACTACAATTTTTATTATTTTTTCATTTATCAAATTCATTCAAGAATGAGTAACAAGAAAAATACATACACTATATTAATCAATTTCAATGCACTTTTTTCCCCTTGATATTTGCATATTTTTAAAATGGTAAAATGAATGTACATAATGGAAAATTGATCTTTTCTATCTGATAAACATAATAATATGTGCAGTTATAGCAACTATGGTTAGTAATAGACATTGCTTCTTACTTTCTTTTGCTTTTTCATTTCTTTGCTATGATGGATGAGACATGATGGACACGTGTTTCTTCCATGCTCAGTAAAGGCTGTCTTATCCTGTCAAAAAGGAAACAAAAAGTGTTTTGGGTCTTTACACAGGAAAATATTCAGCTTGTTGGTGCTTCACCTTGTGTCTGATAGAGAGCTGTGATCAGACTGCATCCTAGAGTTGTTTTTATCTCATTTTACCAGTCTTTTCTCTCTATTTTCATAGAAGATAGAAACAACTGGTAAATCAGGAAAATCATCTAATTTTCTGCACAAAGGCACCAGAGTTCATGCACATGCAGAGGCTACTTTCATCAAATAAATATTTATTCATCAGGACCAGACAGATTGCACAAAAGACATGAGTATGGCAAACATTGGTGGATGTACAAAGACCCTCAGATAAGGTGGATGAACTTCGTGCCTCTCTGAGACTTTTTCACACTCATGAGTATTTTTATCTATTGCTAATTAGTTTAAAAAACATTTGGTAAAGTAAGTAATTTCTTGAAAGAAGTTAAACTAAGGTTAACTTAGGAAAAAATGACGGTTTATGCATAAGATGCAGATAGGTAAATCTAAGAACAGGAAAGGGAGATATCCACTTTATTCTGCAAAACACAGTATCTTGTAATTACAGACCCACTGAACAATGTCAGTGTGTGTAATACTTCAGACACACCCTGGCCATGGCATAGTATTTAAAGTCAGAGTGACTGAATTAGAGAGTCTTTTAAATAGAAAGTAATAGGGAAAAAAATATAGATCATAGAGGTAAAGAAGAGGATGAGACCTACAAGAATGTTGAAGAGGAATTTCACCCCCAAAGTGCTAAGCCCTCTGAGGACATTCAACTGACAGGTATATCTTTAATCTCTTACATGAGAAAATCCTATCAACTGATATCATAGTGTGATCTTGCATCACAGATATTCTAGCAACAGAGTATATCCTAAAACCCATGAATATTAAATTATTATATTCTGTTTCAGGAAAATAAACTATGTAATAGTGAGGACCATAAGCATATTAGCAGCTATTTAAAAAATAATGTCAAAAACCCAGGTAAAATATGTGCTATAGCTGAAGAGCACAAAGTGGTTCAAAGGCCCTGACTGGCTTAAGAAAGAAACTTAAGACTGTCACAAGGGGAAAAAAAAGTCATTTTAATAAATTAAGATCTTTCCTATATGGAAATAATAAAGTTTTCAAAACATATTAATTCAAAAGTTGGCAGGAACTTCAAAAACCTAAACCAAAAATTTGAAAGTGTCTTGTAAAGAGCAGTCTAACTTACAATAATTTCTTCACATCTATGAAAGTCTGGAAGCAGGGAATTGATGGGATTGCTTGATGGTAAAAGAGTAAAATGTCCATTCAAACGGGGTTTGAGAGAAGTTAAGTGAATTCTTTGCGTTTGACAAATGCCAGGAGGACCTCACAAAATGGAAAGAATGAAAAGGTGGCAGATAAGCTTCAGTGTAAATTAATATTCTAGGGAGAAATAGCCTCATACAACTGAATGTAACTGTCAGTTGCAATTCAGGAAAGAAGATTTGAAACAATCATTGACAGTTCTCTGAAGTCGTCTCAATCTACAGTCACAGCAAAGCATAACAAAACCTGCTGGGCATGATCAGGAAGGGTATGAGGAACGAGACAGAGGACATGATTTCCCTGCTACATAAAACTGAGTGAGGTGGGCTCATCCATTGGTCACTGTGCACAGTTCTGGACCTTGAACCTTAAGGAACACAAGCAGAGTTAGAGAAGCTACAGAGAGTAACAAATATTATGTGAGTTGCCTAGCTGACATATAAGGAGATATTTTAAGGGCTGAAACTATTCTCTTTAAAGAGGGGAAAGCAGAAGGAAATGTAATTAAGATTTAGAAAACTACTGCAGAGGAAGATAAATGGAAAATCTCTTCACCAAATTGTTTCTGAAGAACGGACACCTGAGGGGAGATGTTAAAAGTAAACAGAGAAATATTTTGAAGAAACTAAACTACTTTCTTTCAGAGGAAGCAGAGAACCCCCTAGAACTTGCTGCCCCAAAATGCTGGGGAGTCAAGTCATCCTTAGTAAGTTCAGAAAAATTAGGCATGTCACAGACAACAGGTTCATAAGTGAATGATAAATGAAACAATCAGGAAAATACAGTTTATCATGTCTGATTAGACCGTTCTGCCTGCTGAAGGGAGGATACACGGGACATACATTTTGCTAAAGTGTCTTTCCCTCCACCACTATTAAAGACAGAATACTGGGCCAGGTGGAACACTGGTCTGATCCAGTATGTTCCTGCTTCGTATCACTGTCTCAAAATTAGACTTATTTGTATTATTTTTCTCTTATGTTCATAACAAAAAATGTCAAGGCAAAACATTCTTATAATATTGAACTCTTTAATTATTTTGGATAAAAACAACATTCTGAAAGGTGGACACAAGTTTTCCCAGTTCATTTCTCAAGATGTTGTATATGTATTGAATCTACCAGAAGTGAAAGCTTTGGAAAATTAATAATTAAACAAAATGGATACATGATTATATTAGCCATAAAAAATAGTGTAATAATTTTACTCATTAGAAAAATATATTTTATTTATAGTTTTTTAAAACATAAAGTGGAAATATATCTGGACCATTCATCTAAAGGTCTCAATATAAATCTCATACTTTTTTATGGCATTAATACCATTGAGATTTAACTCAAAGTATACACACTGTAAAATTAGACAATTTTTTAAAAATCCGGATTCAGCGTGCATTAAAATCATATTGCATTATATTCTGTGTGTAAAAAGACTTGTTTTAAAATATGAATTATCTTCTAAAGCAATTATTTACAGACTTTTTTACTTTCTACATTTTACTTTTTATTTAATTCCAAACCCTTAGCCACATGACTTTTGCTTATTAAAAAAACTTTCAATTTTGAACTGAGAATAATGTTGTCCTATCATTAAGTGAATGGAAGCATGCCTCTTGAAAGCATCTTTCTTTTGTGGTGCAATATATATCTTTAAATTACTTTCTTATCCCTTTCTTTTCTTCGCTTATCTCCCACCCGATTGTTCTAGTAGATTGACTGAGTTCTCTTAAGAATGATTCCACTTTATAATTACCTTTTTGTCTACATTTAAATTTTTTTTGCATTGAATCTCTTTTCTAGAAATAGATTTTAAAGAGTAGTTAGAAATAATTTTGGATTTCTAATCAGCATTACAAAGGTGGACTAATGGAAAATAGTCTGTTCTGCTGGAAAGTAAAAAAGAAGAAATAAAAATCCTAATTTCCAAAACTAACCTTTAGGGGGTTTTTAAAGAAACTGTGTTGGACACATTATTTTGAAAAATAGTGCATTTTCACTATTTTTATTAGTTTGACAAAATATGTTTCCTTAGAATTTTTTAAAGGTATGGATTGTGAATTTGGAGATAATATAGTGAAATATGTAGAAAGTTGGGCTTTCTTAGAATAACCTCACTTCCAAAGCTAGAAGTCAGTATGGACCCACAGATTTCCATATGCAGCAGTAAGCCTTGAGCAAAATGCCTTTCTAGGTCACTTGTTAAGAGTCCAGATTTCAGAACAATTCCCTGCCAGCAGAACCAGTGAACTGTGCCATGCCAAGGTGGACTCTCTTAAGGGACAGTCATTTCTTTCCTAGTACAAACAGTATTTACTACGCCATGACATTCAGAGACCAGAAAATACAGAGAAGAAATAATAAATTATTGTGTTCTAATAAATGTAGTGGATCTTGTATGACATTGTTTGAACTAAGTATTCTTGAGAAAATCTGCCCTTAAAAGAGCTGCATAACTAGAAATCTCAATATTCTTTCAATTTTTTTGTCTTGATTTTTAAATTGCTATGCTAAGAAAATCAATAAGTACTTATATTGACTGTAAACGTAGTTTAGTAAAAAGAAAGCCAAAAAATCCCTATTCTGTTCTCATGTTAGAAGTATATATATTCTATGCACTTACATCTCTGTGGAAATTATTTAACTGTTATTTAACATAGAACTTGTATTTAACTTTTATTTGCCTAGAACATATATGTTTGAGATGCCTTGAGCCTTTGTTTTAAAACATAATGAGATGGAAGATCAACTTTTATCAGTTTTACAGCAACTGATCCTCAGTAGTCAAGTTGAACCTTATCTCTTGCTGGATATATCTGGATTTGGGGAATCCAGCTGGTTATTGTTGTACTGACTTTCTGTGGGAGTTAAATACTCAATTTATAATAGTTCTTGCGAAAATAACTGTGCACTGCTGTTATCTCTCTCAATTTTTTTGTTGATTATGTAAACCTGAGAACACTCATGAACCATCAAGAATTCTGGAACCTCATATAGCAAAGAACTCTTATTGACTATTGCTTTTAATAGTCAGAAACAGATCTAAACACCATAAATTTGTCTTCTAAATTTGAACCCTTATATATTATGTTTTCAGCAGTATCATGTGAAAATTATATATGAGGTAATAACAGTTTTGAAAAAAATTCTATCCTAAAAATTCATTTAAGTGCTATTTTTCTTAGATTTAGCTTCATGTGAATTATTTTAGCTAGTACTTAAATCATGTTATAGTCTACATTTTTTAACTTGCTTTGTCGTAAACAGATTCTAGACACGTTTCGGTTTCCTCGAACCATAAAAAGAGAAATAATCTTAGTAACTCATACTGTAAGTCATAGTTCCCCTCTCTGAAGACTTAAGGGTAGAATTAGCAATTTGCCCCAGTCATATAAGATTTTCAGCGTTCTCAGACAAACTAAAAATGAAAAAAAATTAAGAAATCTGAAAGAATAGTAATTAAAAGGAGTTACTTGACATTTGTAGAAGGTCCTGAGGAACAAAACAAGTTGGGTACCAAAGCTGTTATTGTTATTGCCACTTGACCTCTCAGGGTTATGACTGCTCAGTGGGACCTGGTGGACTCAGCATGTTCTCTACTTCCCAAATGGAATACTTCTGCTGAGAAATTCAAGACAGAGCTTAAAATAATTTTGCGCCTTTTGGGGGAAGTTTAATTTTGGTATTGGTTAGATTTTTTGGGGGGTTGGGTGGGGGTGGGGGTGTGGCTTTGTGTGGCTTTGGGTTCTTTTTTTTTCTTTTTTGATCATCTATTGCTAGCAGATTTTGAGTAGAAGTTTCACAAAGTCTAAAAAGTTGCTGACAGATTGACAGATGAAGATTTTGTCTGAATTTTTAATTACCTATTCAAGTTAAAGTTTCAGATATAGCAAAAACTGAGAAAACTCCACAAAAATAAGAAGGTACAAATTTAGATTATAAATAAGTCTATATATCAACAAATCTGTGTTTTGGAAAAGCTAAAATGACACATCTTTGTGCATATTATTCTTGTAGTTCTCATTTTTCTTAGTTATCCATATCCAGTTTGCTTGTCTGATCACTTCTAAGCAGGAAAAGGTTAAAAGATACTCTAGTAGGTTGGAAACTGGGGAACTGAGGTGACAAGGAAAGTACTTTTCTCCTTCTGTACAGAAGAAGAGAAACAATGTGTCTAGGACTGAGTCCCTACTATTGTTGCTCTAATTTGCAGCTGTCTGGTTAGGGGTCGTAGCTAAGATTCAATCTCCTATTACATAAAGGAAGACAGTGAAAACAGCATTGGTGTTTCAATGAACTTGTGTTCAGATAATCAGGGTAGCTGGGAATTTTCTGCAGTCATTTCTTCACTGATGTCATGCTATAGAACCAGTCTCTGGTGGAATCTAAGGCTAAACTTGGTAACAGTTTTTTGCAACTTCAGTTTGGCATCCTTGTTCTTTAAACTACAAACTGCAGCATTTGTTGGTAGTGTGGTAGTTCCTCAACTTTGGGATAAAGTTATTTGTGTCATTTTTGACATAGTTCTGTCTTTTTACTGACACAATTTTCTTGCATGAGTTAAGAGCAGTGCAGACTAGCAGGTCTCTGGTAATAGTGTACTCTGGTTTTTTGCAAGTCTAATGACACACTTTTAACTGTAGCACATCAGAATGTACTGGGAAGAGATAGGTGCAATTTCTTTCCTACAAGTTTCTGACATTTAACCTACCATAAAATCTTAGAAGAACAATGCATTTCACAGGATAAAATAAAAAAGTTTTTGTGTTGTTCACAACTTAGTATGACCGTGATAGTGTATTGAATCAAACTGTGAACATTTGTCTGAGCTTTGAATTTATCCTTAGTTGCTTTGATGATTTTGATTTTTTTTGAACTTTAACTTTTGAGTCATAGTTAGGTAAAAATTTGGTCTATTAATTGATATATTTTTAATTTATTTTACTAATGAGAATAAATAAATTTTGGGTTTGTAGTATGTAGTACAAGTGAATACAAATTAAGAAGACAAGACAAGTTAATGGAATACAAGAAATGTCAGAGAGTTGGAACTGAGAACTGAGATTTTTCTATAAACGAAAAAAGAACACTACTGTCTGCCAACAAAAAATGTAATTAACATAGCAAAAGACTACTTCTAGAAGCTAGACACAGGAATTTTGGCAGTGTGTAGGACTATCTCCATCTTCCTGTGGGATATATAATTCAATTAGCTTATGTAATGCTTACTAATAAATCATCCTATATACACCCAGATGGAGAGCTTATAGGAAAATAATTTGTTTTCTCACAATTCCCCATGGATATCTGCATTTACATTCTGGCAAAGCTACTGTAGTACCTGCAGGAAATGTGAGTGCCCTTGGATATCCTTAAGAATCCTTCTAAAGCTCTGGGAGTGTGAAAATAAATTTAAAATACTGGATTTAGCTAGACTATTTGGGTTGCATCTGCAAAATACAGCTCCTTTGGGATACAGGTAAAAACTAGATTTCTGTGATTAAGGGCAAACGTATTTTTTGTGCTGGCTACTGCAGTAACTAAACTCTCCTGTAATTCTGGAGAAATACTAACTTGCTGCTAATTTGTGTGGTTTGAATTTGATGATTTTTACATTAGACTTATCAGAGGAAATTGTTATTATGTGAACACATAAACATGTTTCTATTTGCAAAATTGGGCATTAATTGATAATGAGAAAACATTTATCAGGAAATACTGTTAAAAGGCTTGTGTGCATTCATTTGTATAAGTAATTCTTTATTCTGTCCAGAACTGCGATACCAATGTGTTTCTTTTACAACAGTAGGTTCTAATGTAAAAAATTAGAAGAAATAATTGTATAAACTGTGGCTTCAAAACATATTTAAAAATTTAATCTTGGGTGGGATTGCATGCTTTTGGCTGTAAGACTGCTTATATAAAGCTATATTTGCATCTCTGCAAAATTAATGAGCAGGAGCAAGTATAGTGAATGTGAGCTGTGATCCAAGGGTCCATATAAACAAAAAAATTGTGTCAAATTAGAGATTTCTGTTTATCAGAAAATTAAAAAGTCCAATACTACTTCTAATCTCCAGGTTCAGTCTCTTGCACTTGTTGTTGAGATGAATGAGTAACGTGTTTTAAAGATGTGTAATCAAATGAAGTATTATTTCTTTTCTCAGGAATGTGAATCTGCTCCCTGCATTAATGGGGGTTCTTGTCAAGATGCCATCAATTCATTCGTTTGCATTTGCCTGAGTGGGTACACTGGCAGGTTTTGTGAAGTTGATGTTGATGTTTGCAGTGAGTCCCCACTGAACTCAGTTCTGTGTTACAATGGAGGTGTATGTGTTGATGGACCTGGAAGAACGTTTCATTGCAGGTTAGTATGAATACTGTCATATAATTGCTTTAGTTAATACACAAGGATTTGTTAATATCTCAGGGCAGTACTGATACCATGTGCGCTATGTGAACTCAAATGGATTCGGTGCTCAATCTAGGGCTCAAAAGTACAATCTTAAACTATTCACTGCTTAACATCAGACCCTTGTCTGAGAAGTTACCTTCTAGTGCTTTTCAGAATCATATGTGGAAACATCTAACATAAAGTGACGCTAAAGTATTTAAAATTATTATGTTACTGACATGTATGTACTCGCATGTTTTGTACTCAAAGGGAAGATAAACTTGTAATCAAATTTAGATGACAGGTAATTTATATACTATGTGCACACAGACACATATCCAAAACAATGTCCGAAGATCCATCATCATCATTGTCCTGTTGTTAAAGTCTTCTGCCTAAATACATGTAATTTTATGTACTTGTAATATGGCTTTAAAACTAGGCTACTTTATAAACTGTTTATTATGTCAAATATCTACTATTATCAATATCTCTACTATATTGATGTGCTTTAGAAAACATAACTCCCTTTCCTATCATTCAGCAGGTGTTTCCATTCCAAGTAATATGTACAAATAGAAGTAAGAAACATAAAAAGATCATAAAGTTAGGTTTGCTCCTGTACTGTGAATGTTACAATGTGAACCCTACTCCTTTTCTACCATTCCAGTCACATGTTTTAAGCAGTCTGAACAATGCTCATGTACAGACGAGGATAGGAGATACATGGAGGATGCAAAAGTGGAATTGAAAAAAAGGAAGGGAGAAATATCTCCTACTCTAGGAAAAAACACCACAAACATGCAAATAAAGAATGAATCTTAATGCCCGTTACACACTGTGGAATGGGGAGCAAAAGGACATTAATCCAGTATTGCTTAGAGTCTTCTTGTTTTGAGGATATGTCTTGGGATGTTTCAATTTTGTGTCTGGTAGATCAGAAAATAGGAACTAGTGAAAATGGTCCAGTAATGGGAAAGTGTCAGGCTGCCTTAACTGTGAGCATCACTGCAAGCTTCAGCTATGATGTATATGATATTTTACTCAGTAGTACAATGAACACTTCCATTTTCCTTGAATTATGTGTGAATTAATTACGTGAACAGTCCTACAGGCTTCTTCCTGAAATGAATATGAAAAATATTTGGGACAGTCCTTGAATTGTGTGTTATCTGAAATACCTTTCCGTCTTCAAACCCTTGGTTTAAAAACAAAACAACTCATTGGAAATGAGAGGGTGCCTGGGAGTTGTAATTCAGTTCTATCCTGGGCAGATTGCCACTGAATCAGTGCTTCAGGAAACAGATCACCATCTGCAAAGATGCCCACCTACCTTCCTTTGTATTTCAGTCTTCTCAATTAAAGGTGCTGGCTGCCACAACAATAAACACTATATGAATCAGCATATTAATAATAAAGATAACAGTGGCTCAGAGGCCTTTCAGAAGACAGTTCAATCAACTATATATATGATTGGTGTAATGAATATGTAATAGGAATTCCAAAGCCTTTTCATGGTATGTTCCAAGTATTCTGGGGAAGAGAAACTGTTTACATAAAATACTCTGAAATTTCTCATTGTATTTAATCTACAGTTGGGTCATCTCCATTTTTGCATCTTTTGGTCCCAGACCATTCTGTATGTTTAGCTTGGGATTTTAAAATGTAAGCATAAGAAAAATAAAAAGTATTCTTCCTTCCCCACTAATTCTTCATTGGCCTTTATCAAATGTTCATTTCAGGTACTTCCTGGTGATTAGATTCAGAAGTCATAGTGTCTTGGAACAGTTACCTGTGTAGTGCTTTCAGCCTGATCATGTGAAAAAAATGTCAACAGTCCTACGACAGGTCTTGCCTTAGATTATGTTCTTGAATATTATAGCTTCATTATACTTTCTCTGCTTTTTATAGCACATATGGGGTTTGTAATCATGGGGTTTTTAGGGAAAACAGAGGATACTTTTGATGTCACTCTGTCTTTTTTGATCTTTTTTACATAATTTATTGTTGTAAGTTATAATTTAACGTATTTATTGTTATAAATAAATACGAAGAGATGTGTAGCTCCACAAATAGGTTTTACCCTATCTTTTGATTCACAAAAAAGGACTGGTGCTTTTTAAATCCACTTTTTTGATTATATTTGACTACATAATTTTTTTCAGAACTAAAGCTTATTTGGCAGCATCTTTACAATATTATTTTATACCCAAGGCAGGTAAGAGTGAGTATTTGATCAACAGAATTACTGATCAAAAAAATACCAATTTTTTTTCTTCAGCTCATGAGATCTTAGAAAAAAATCTAAAATAGCAATTATAGCACTTATTCTACATTTCCTTCAATAAAGTGCAATTTTTAAAAAACATTCATTATGATATCTACGTATCTATTCTTTTATTCTACTGATAAGGAAGCAGAGTTAAGATTTTAGAGCATCTTGTTTCCAGTACCTATGTGTTCTAATTTTCTTGATCTGTTCAAGCAAAGAGGAGCAGTCCTCATAACTAGCTGGGACATCTTCAGGGATCAAAGAAAGGGTTTAAAACAATTCAAGCATGGAGTGGCTGTACGAGTAAAAAACTGGAGTCTGGAAGGTATATTACCTGTGGCTGTGGTATGCAGACAGCATATAAGATAAAAAATGGTAATGTAGAACTGTTTGTCTTAGAGCTCATATAAGGTAAACAGTATACTACTACTGTGAAGCAAACGGTTGTGGGGGGACCCTAGAAGTGCGGTCTTGTAGGGCAACCTAAGCAACTGGTAAAAAAAAAAATATTTTTCAGTATCAAACTTGTTTAGGATTTGGTCAGAAATGCAATTTATCAGTACTGTACATTCAGTCTTTTACCCCAAAGGGAATAGATCTATTCTTTGAAGTTGTTCATGTCAACTGTATCTCCAGGCAATATGCCAGAAGTTCTCCTGTACTTCAAAAGTCTTAACATGGGGAACATTTACACAGCTGTGTGCCCCCATCAGCTCAAAAAATGACTTCGTGGCAAAGTATTTGTTTTGAGGCTTACTCAGGTCATGTATCCTGGGTAACAGAAAAAACATGCTTCTGCTGGAAAGTTGCTAATGGAAAAAGCTTCATTTCATTTAGATGGTGAAATGAGCTTGCAAGGTCTCACTAAAGCTGCAGAGTACACATTACAAAGAGCTATGCATCTAAGTTCTTCAGCGCCCTGAAATAAATATAAGAAGAAAGTAATTTTTTGTATGGAAGAAGCAACTTCATTGGACCACTAGAATCTCTTAAAATTGGCAAGTCATAAAACAGTAGGTTCTCATGTTTGTATGAGCTGCAAATATGTATAGAGTACACTCTGTTTCATCTGTGAGAACAGATGCCAGTCCATTTATATGTAGATAACAAGATGGATTCAGCTGATTTCATAATTGACTGCCTAGTTCTTTACACTTCTTTAGTGAAACATGAATATATTAGTGTTTGCATTGTGTGTACGTATTAGGTTACATGAAAACAAAAGAAAGTGTATATGGATTCAAGCAAAGAACCATATAACCCTGTATGCTATTTCCAGCAGTGGCCATAAGGGGATTGCCAGGAAAAAAATATGAAATGTGCACGTTTTTTGTCCTCCAGTAGTCTCCCGTGTTCTCTCAAATGGGGGTTTTCCTGAGCCTGTTTTGATTTGTTCAGTAGAAGTCAGTGAGTCTGCATACACCATCTTCCCTTGAACATATATAAACTTCCCTTCTTAGGAGGGGGCTTTGACAAGGCAATCTCCGTAGATCCCTGCCCATATCAGCTGTTCTGTGCCAATACGGTACAGCAAGCAGACCCACAGGCCTCACCTGTTGCATGGAAAAAATATCTCCCTTTTTAAAATTTTAACCACTGCAGTTATTCAAATTTCAACCCCACATCTAGGGTTGAAAAAGGGAGTGAAAAGATGATTCAAAGCTAAGCTTTCCTTGTTTTTGTGGGCCACTACCACATTGTCCTATGCCTCTTACTTTCTAGAGTAAAGATTCTTTGTTTTCTGAGTCCTTCCTCCTTCAGAAGCCACCACAAACTTTTAGTCATCCTTGCTGCCCTTTTTCAAGGGCTTTTTAATTACTATTTTTCCTTTACTAGCACAACAGGACGAGAAGTACACACAGTGTCCAGGCCATGTGCCACTCTGATTTATACAGTGCTATGTTTTCTTTCTCCTTCTCTATTCCTCCCATAACAACAGCAACTACTTCTTCATTGATGCTGTGAGGAAAGGGAACACAGGTGTTTCAGTATTATTCTTAAGTTAGCAGATTACTAAAATGTAGTTTCCGTGGAGAATAGGTAGATAAAGTTGGCATGCTACACATGTATGTATCATTATTTTATGTAGATGTGTATATATTATAAAATGCATACAAATATGTGTATACATGAGTTTTCATTACATCACACTTTTTTATTTAATCAAAATCTCAAATTCTTACTGTCAGATCAATAAGAATAGGAAATAGTTATTAATTTTATAATGACAAATGCTGGTATCTTCATGTGAAAAATGCTAATTGTAACACTTTCAAATGAAATAGTATAAAAAAAATGCACATCATGTCCTGTATTTTTCTTACTTACATGACAAGCGTATAAGGGAAAAAGGAAGAAATTCATCATAGTCTTTATTTGATAGCTGTTAATATAAACAATTAGTTTAATAAACTACATTTACTGACTTTTAATATACCCCTACACTTTCAACTATAAACAGGACTGTAATCAAAGGAGGGTTAACATGTAATTTAAAAAAAAAAAAAGTTCTCTAAATTATTTTTTTTTCAGTTTTAATTTAGAAATATTTTTGAGATAAATATCAAATTGATATGTTGCTCTTTTTGTATGACATTGTGTGAAGGGTAAAGGAATCTTCCATAGCCAAAAAGAGGCAACAGATCCATTTTAGAGGGGTTGAGCCTGTATTATCAAATTAACCAGAAGGTTAGGATCAGAGGATTTGGAATAAGTATGTATCTAAAGATGTTTAATGTGTACAATATGCCTGAAGGAATACCTGTCTGCTAGAGCTTCTGGGAAAGGTAGAGAAACATTATCATTCTGTCACTCAAGTGGATTATATGGTTTGATATTCAAACATCCCAAACAATTTTGAATACCCACTGTGATATTTAGCTAATAAAATAAGAAAAAAAAAAAAAAAAAGAAAAAAAAAAAAGATTGAAAATGGCTAGAAGCTGTAAAAGTGGAGCATGAAGAAAGGCAAGGCATTAACATATCCCAAATATGACTATGTATGTTTTCTTTGGATAAATGCATGCTCTAATTTTTTCAGCCTTTACTAGTGATATTTACAATGGCAGCATTTCATCTAGTTAAAATTACCCACTCTCCTTATCGTTTTGCTGTTCTAAAATTCAACAGTAAAGTGCAATCTGCTAGAGAATTAGCATTGTCTACCAAAATGCAGACAGCAGTGTCTGGAAATGAGGCACTAAAATCTAGTAGGAATAAAAACACACCCAAAAGCAAAACACAAATCTAATACAAATCACCCATCTGCCCAGTCCCAGAATAAAAACATTTTAAATCTTACATCTGAATAGCTATTGCCAATTGCTGTATTCTATTTTTTAAGCAAACCTTTTAAAAAATCATTGTCTAAAAAGACACAGGATGCCTCTACCCTATGTATATATTAGTTTGGGGGTTTGGTTTTGTTTTCATAGCTAAGTGTTTTGTGACTTTATGATACAGAAGCCAGATAAAAATAGCAAGTGGGAATCACATTCACATCCTCATTATACAAGATTCAGGGACTGAACAGGTGGGAATGTACCTGTAACAGAATGTTTTGGAATTCTCTAGTCATACACAGAGAATATTTAATTCAAACTTACCCAAAACATGGATGCCTAAGTAAAATCCAAGACCTAGAAAAGGATTTAAAATTTCACAGTGCTTTAACAAATAATATGCTGATGATTTATTCAGCATACCATGTGAAATACAAAAGTGTGTTATGCAAGTGGTTCAAAGACTTGTCACTATTGATATTTTTGCTGTTAATCTTAACAATTTTGTGATATTTGTGGCATTCTTTTTTTTCTTTCTAAATTATATCTTCTAAGCACATATACAAAAATCACAAATATACAGCTAGGAGTAAACTGATAGCATTTTATAGTAACTGTTTACAAAAGCAGCAACAAACCTATTAGAATTTACATCCCTTTAAAGTAAAATTACTGTACTTGATTATGTTAAATTAACAAGTCATATAATGTGACAGTCAACAATGTTTAATATGTTATTTTTTAAAATCCCTTATTTACTGTTTTGCAGAGTTTAAACCTACTGACATTTTTATAAATATAAGAAATTTGCTACCTTGCATCTTGAGTGACAGCCCCCAGTTTGAATAAACCAGATTGTCCTTCATATGGAATCTGCTAACTCAGACTACAAGACAACAGTTTACTAGAATCCTTTAGGGTATTTTTAAATAATTAAATGGATATTCTCACTTTTACAACAAAAATAGTTACAAGAAATAAAAAAAGCAATGGAAAATATTAGGTCTTATTTTAAGACCAAGATAGAAGTATTACTATTTCGAAGTGTCTTTATAAAAAAAGGCTCTTTCTAAACTGCATTGACTTGTCCATTGACCTTGGTAGCACAAAATTTGAAAGCCAGTCTATCTCAGGTCATTGTTTACAACAACAGAATTTCCACAGGTTTTATTGGATGGATTGATTGATTGATTGATTGATTGATTGAGTTTTGGTTTTTAAAGGGCACTTATTCAAAAAGTTACAGGGAAAGCTCATGGCTATTTCATTTTACTGTCGCCTGCATTTAAAAAGGTAAGAAAATGAAGCAGGTCTGAAAAAAATTAGAGCTTTTTTAATTTAATTTTTTTTTAAGACCAAGCTCCCACTGTCTTTCAGATGTATAGATTGATTCTTTCTAGAGATTGATAAGGGCATATACAAGGAAAAAAAAAGAAACACAAAAAAAGGTATTATCCAGGTTAATTGGTCATTTTTAAAGCCCATAATAATTATAAAAATGGTGTTTCCATCTAAGTTCAACATTGAAAATGGACATTGTGGTATTAGTCTCCAGGGGAGACATAGAAGTGTGTAGGTCAGTATGCATGAATACGATTAGTTACTATCTTACAATTTTAGTGTATATTTATTAAATAAATATAAATAAGTCCATCTGACTGAGTAGTAATACTGGAAAGATACTTTTTACCCTAAAATCTTTAATAATTACGAATACTATTTATATTTACTCAAATTTTAAAAAAATATATGTAAGGCATTGTGTTCTGTGCTTGAATGTGACACACAATGTAATTCTATTAGAATTTTTCTTAAGTGCCATAAACTGTTTATATTATTGTAACTGAAATTATATATTCTTTCTTTATATGGGTTTGCCTGAAATGCTTTGCTATTTCCTGATGATTTCATGCTGAAAATATCAATTTTCCTGGGAGCTCAACCCAGGGGAATAGCCATTTCCCTTCAGAAAATAATGTAGTACATAGTACCTGGTAGTATCAGTCATGTATTTATTTTTTTCTCCAAATGTGTACACCTGAATTACATCATGCTGAAGTAACCATAACTTAGGAAGCACTAATGCTAGAAACAAGATGAATAACCCTTGTAAAATAATATTCCTCAGGGTTCGAGCACTGAAGTAAAAGTTTATTTTCATTGTTGATATAATTTTCAATAACTTTCTGTTTAATATTGAAACACAGTTCTTTGTACTCATTATTGTATTAGAGAATTGGGGAAGAGGAAATGGAATATAGGAACTGCCATTTAGTGTCAGACCTCAGCCTCATTTTTTTCTCTCTCTGGTCTTGTACTGACTTCAGAGGAACGTCTAAGGAATTCAGTAGAAAAATATTTTTTTCCCCAACTCTTCATCTACCACCATATATAAGTCTCTCTTAACTGGTTGGAGGCAGGTGATTGCCCTGAGGCATAAGTTCAAGATCCTTCATAAAGATTATTTTAAAACATTTTTACATTAATGTTGTTGTTTCACTTCAAAACCAGGCAGAAACACTAATTTCTGTTTTGGTTTGATTTTGCCAATTTCCAAGTTTCTAATCAAGAGCAAAGCAGGCTTAAGCTTAAAAGTAATAAGACTTTATGAACTAACACTAAAAGAAAGAAAAAGAAGAAGAATGAGGTCGGAACCTTCAAAACACTCTTTCTCCCTCCCCACACCTTCTTTTCTCTTAACCAACAATGTAAAGAAAAACAACACTCAGAAATCTCAGTCAATTTTTCACCTCTAAAACAATTTTTTTTCAGTTCAATTAGGGAGGGAAGGAAGCACCTCTCCTTCGTTATGGTCAATTTCCCCACAAGAAAACAGTTCTCTTGTGGATCCATTCTTCATGAACAGCAACTGCCCGGATCGTTTTGTGTTCATGAAACTCCTCCCATGTTCACAGTTGTGTCTCTGGGCTACATCGATGTATGGGGTCTTATTTTAAAGATAAACATGTTCAAAACAAAGTTTCTCTTTGTCTTTGGGACCAGTTTCACCTCTAAAGAACAGAGATTCACTTCTTCTTCGAGGGCAAAGAGTCTTTATCACTTCATCTCTCTGTTCAACTTCTCATGAAATCAACAGTCCCCTCAACATTTCACTCCTTTGCTCAGGTCTACAATTTGAACTCTTTTACCTCCCCCATACTTCTTTATGGTTTAAAGGAAACATTTCAATATGTTATAACCAACCACCATAGCTTGCAAGAGTCTTTACAACTCAAAAGCAACTTCCCACACTCCTTCCACCTGGACTTTCACTCTTTCTTGACTGACTTTGATACTTCATGTGGGCTTTACACATTTACATTCTAATTTCTCTCACTGGAGAGAGGATGGAGGCTTTCCAGGTCCCATCTGTGCACTGATGCACTGAAAGAGTTAACAAGAGACAGTGTCTGGCCATGCAGTCCATGGTGTCACATTTCACAGCCATGCTGAGGTGGGGCAGCTCTCAGAGGGTCCAGGCCCAAAGGCAGCCGCTCCCTGGTCTCCTGCAGCCAGGGGGAAGAGTTGGACAGATTCCCAAAATTCCTTTTCCACCCCTCGGTCTCATCAGGTGCTCCAGCCTGCCTCATCGTGCTCCCCCCTCTCTGCCCAGGCTCCCAGAGGCAGGTTCAGCTGGGGCCAGCAGCAGAGCAGACTCTGTGCTGGCAGATGTTCCCAAATCAGCTGGCCTGCCTGGCCCGCGGGGCCTCCCCCTGCCCCACTCAGCCAGGGCAGAGAGGGCAGAGGTGTGTGCTCTGAGAGCCGGGGGGAAAGAGACCTGCCCGGGCTGCTTTCAGAAGGAATAACAACTAGAAATGCTTTCCCATTGGTCCAATAAAATGCCAGTCTTAAAACCAGCCAGCTCACTTCCCTGGGCTGGTCAAACCAGGACAATTAAATGTGGACATTTCTATATCCAGATTTCAAAACCTTTCCAAGATTTTCTTCACAAGTCTACCATCAAAAATTGTTCATCTCTAATAATATTGTGTAGGTCATGTACATTGCTTTATATGTCTCCTTTGCTTTGAGTTCTTCCAGAACTCAGTTTATCCAAAGCAAGTGTAAGTTATTCTGGACAGGTGTCCCTGAAAACACTGTTCCCTGCATGATTGCAGATGCTCTGTCTTGTTCTCAGTGAGCATTATAGAATATGTTCTTCAGATACTAGGTACTTTGGTTCCTACTAAGTATTCCTATTATTTTTCTCATTTTCTCATAAACAATCTTCTTGCGATGGCCTTATGATAACAAATGTAATTGCTATTTTCTCTCAGATAATAAATAAAGAGAACAGAAAAACCAAGAAACAGACTTGACCATCTTTGTTTTCCAAGTAAATGTAGAGGACTAACAGGTAGAGGTAGGTAATTTCAAAGCTATTAAAGTAACGAGCAGAAAATATAATTCTTCACTGCCAGTGGTCAGTTGGGATGAAAATATTTATTTTTTATTCAGAATATTAAACAATTTGGAAAGAATAATAAAAACTAAAAATAATAATGTGCAAATGGCCAAAAAAGAGTAAAAAGACTGCGGTCGTCAGCAATTCTGTGACTGTATTTGATTATTTTCTTCATCAGCAAACAGGTGTCTCCTATTTTCATTCCTTCCATTTAATTAGTTATGTTTGATCCAAGGTTTAGAAAAGGTTAAAGGTACAATTGTAAGGTGCAAGCCAATTTTCTATCCCACTCTTACTTGCACACTGGTAAAAACATTTATTCTGTATTATGTTTTGTAAATCTCTCAACAATTTTAAATACCTGCAGGCTTGCTAGATTAAGAAATCAAGATGGCACTCTAGGCACTACATTGGCAATGTGAGCATTGAAGTTAGCTTAAAATGGCAAACTTTAAAAAAACAGTATGCTATAAACCTTGTGTAATGCCTTAGTTGTATCATTGTAATACATGCTCTAGAGAGGTTGCAGGCTTTGGGGAAAAAATAAGAAGCATCTGTTTTTCACTCTAGGTTTTGCCATGTTTGGCAAACAAAAACAGTTTGAACTGAGAAATTAAATTTATAGTTTACTGGTGAGTAATCCCAGCAATCTACATCAATCTTGTTTCCTGGAATTCTCTCCAATGGAAAGGCTGCCAGACATGGTACATTAGGCACTGTTGAGAATTTTTCTGGTACAATCTGGTTGAATGAAAAAATAGAAATTATATAATGGAGAAAGACAGTGAAAGAAATTCTATGAATGCCAACATTGGTAACAAATATTATTTTCATTTGTTTTGAAGAAATGCAAACTTTCCTTTTTTATTCATAAACTTAATAAAACAGATAGACCATCTCATACTGTGCAAGTGCTGTAAGACATGCCAGGGGTGAAAATCACGTTGGATCAACAGAGAGCTGTGGCTGGAACTCAGAGAAAAAAAAAAAAAAAAAAAAAAAAAAGTTGCGTTTGTGACCATTAGTGGTCTTTAGAAGTAGGGACAGGCAACTCAGGAAGAATCACAAGGATGTCTACCTGGTCTAGTTGAAAGTGTCCCTGTCCATAGCAGGGGGGTTGGAACTAAATGATCTTCAAGGACCCCTTCCAACCCAAACTATTCTATGATCTTCTGTGTCATGAGGTTATGCAGTTAGAAAATTGGAGGCAGCAAAGCTTGAGTAAAAGTTAATCTTCCTAGTGGCATAAAAATAATATTTCTATAAAGACATTAGCAACAAAAGGAGGGATAAGGAGAATCTTTGTATATTACTAGATGTAAGGGAGCAAATAGTGGAAACAGAGGAACACAAAGCTGAGGTACTCAATGCCCTCTTTGCCTCAGTCTTTAAAGCAACTACAGTTGTTAGGGGAAGCAATTGCCTGGCGAAAAACGACCTGGAAGTGCCGCTTGATGGCCAACTGAACACAAGCCAGCAGCGTTCCTAGGTGGCCCAGAAAGCCAATGGCATCCTGACTTGTATCTGAAACAGCATGGCCAGCAGGATTAGGGAAGGGATCATTGCCATGTACTCAGCTCTGGTGAGGTTGCACCTTGAATTCAGTATTCAGTTTTAGGCCCCTGATGACAAAATAGACAGTGAGGTGCTGGAGCATGTCCAGAGAAGCCAGAAAAAGGGTCTAGACACTAAGTCCAGTGAGGAGCGGCTGAGGAACTCATAATTGCTTGTTAAATTCCCCTGATTAACTTTCTGTCCTTTATATGTTTAGAAATGGGTTCCAAGAAACCTTGCCCATGACCTTTCCAGGGACAGAGATAATTTGCCTATAGTGTGCAGTCTTCCATTCCACTTTTTCTTTGTAAAGGTAAACGTAATATTAATCTTCTTCCAGCTAATAAATCACCCAAGGTCACTGACACCTTTAATTTCTATGTTGTTATAAGTACTAAAACAGCCATTATATTTTCTTCACAATTTTGTTTTTCTTAATTTACTGTGGGTGGCTGACCACTGATATAAGCACAATACAGAAGTACCTATTTTCATTGCTGATTCCTTCCTTTACACTGAAACGGTTAGGAAACATCAGATACACACTTTTTAAAACTTCACAATCTTTATAACACATGGTAGCAATAACTCTAACACACCAGCATAAAAATTATTCACTTATAACTGCTGCACAGTTTGCCTACCTTTGTCCTATTAGTTGGTGAACAGCAAATGAAGGCAATCAAGATGATCATGATAGCATGCCTCTTAATGGAAAAGTCTATCTTATTAGTTACTATTTTCTTTGGATTTATGGATAATACTCTCTGTAAGATCCCTTAAAAGAATCCATTGTGTTATTCTGAAGTCTGGAAGCCACTGCTTATTTTGCTAGTTTTTGGGTGGTTTTGTTTTGGTTTTGCTGTTTGTTTTTGTTGATTTTCTTTGCTTGTTTGTTTGATTTTTCTCTGACACTTATTTCATGAAATGTTAAATAGATGTGTTTGGAAAGAGGCTGCTCCAGGCATGTCTTCCAGAAGCATTTGTTTAGTCTTACTGTCTCTTTCTTTTACATCTTCTAAGTCTTCTCTAGCTTGCCTCTATCAGCTACTGTGTATCACATTGCAGTGGTTGTAGAACCTAGAAATGGTTAATTTCCTATGCTATAAGACCCAGCTGGATCATCTCTAAATATTTGAAAAGGTGCTTTACTTGGATAGAGTGGTAAAATCAGTAACACAAGATTTGTCTTGTAGTTCAGTCACAAGCATAGATATGCCTACAGTGAACTGCTATCAGTAGAAAAGATCAGATGGCATCATACCACCTTAGTTAATTATCACTGCTGTAATTGTTGTACAATCAAATTGGGACAAATGGAGTGGTCTGTGTAATGTTTTAGTGGCCTCCAATTTGTATTGTCTTCCCTGAATTTATTCTTTAGAGCTGTGTGACTAGAGTACAAGATACTAAACATATGTAGCTAAATTACCATTTGCTGCTGCTCTCTTTTTCTTCTTTGATTGATGTACAGTACAGAAACAAAAGACCTAAAAGTAAAAATCAATGCTTCCTAATTTTGAGATCTTTTTGGGTACTAATTTGAGGATGTCACTGACTGATATGGAACAATAGACACCTTTGGGGGCAGGATCTAAATAGCTTCCCAGATTGAGTTCTCAGTAATGAAGCTACTGTTGAAGAATAAAATACACTGTTAAATCTGTTGTTGAGTATTATGCTGGCAGTTCATTTGGTTTCACTTCAAATTTGTGGATACATTTTGAGAAGTAATAACAGAATTCACAGTGATTATACTATTTTTCCCTTTGTTTTGAGGGAAATGCTGAGTGTTTCTACCTGAAAAAATCAGTTAATGACATAGGCAGACTTTGCAATTGCCTCATTGTGGCAAGTGTGCAAACTTAGAATCTGAAGTAAAAGGAAGACAAGCCCAGACCACTAATAAGAGTGCAAAAGGATGCTACCAGTATGAGTCCTTTCAGAGAGCTGAAGCAGCATGTGTGGCATATATTGCTGAGAGTATTCAGAAATTGAAAGCAAAAATGAATGCATGACCTGCTTTCAAATAAGAATGAATGCAGCTCTAGAGCTCAGCGTGATGTTTTCTTTAGAGTCAGAGCCAACTGCTTCAAAACAATAAAGAAAATCCTCTTCAAGCTGCATCCATCCTTCAAATAGGAGACCAACAATAGCTGGCAGGGAATGGAGGAATTCTGCATTTGCTTTTGCTGCATTATTTCAGACATCTCCTTTTCTCATGGTTCCTACAATAAAATCCCATGATGAAAACTAACACTAGCGAGACTACATATATATTTATGATACATACATATATGCATATTTATGTACAGTACTTTGTTGCAAAGTAAGTGCTTATCTGGAGAAATAAATGAATAATCCACGTTTCAAGTACTAAATACTGCGTAAGCAGAGTTTAATATATATGTTTTAATTTATTATATTAAGCCTTATCATTGAAAATAAATAATGTGCCTTTATATGGAAAAAATTAATATAATTTCTGAAGCAAATGGTGACTCATGATTTCTGTACATTGCTGTGAATATGTGGGAGAAGACTTGATACACAAGCAATCTTCATGCTGTTCAGAAAATATATATAGACTTTAATTTAGAGCTCTTGAATTTTATTTTTGAAAATGTAGCTATTGAAAATGTTGCATTAAACTATAACAGCATAAACTGAAGGTAGTGCAGATGTTAATTGTTCTTCAATGTCACTATTTACTGTCATAATTTATTTTATTTATAATAACTTTGAAAAAGTGTGACATTGTGATTCTTCCCCTCTATTCCACTCTTGTGAGTCAACCAGATGGAGTGCTGCATCTAGCTCAGGGGTTGCCAGCACAGGAGGGACATCAGTCTGTTGGACTGGATCCGGAGGAACCCACCAAGTAGATCAGAGGAATGAAGCACCCCTCCTGTCAGGAAAGGCTTAGAGAGCTGGGATTTTTTGGCCTGCAAAAGAGAAGGCTTTGGGGTGACCTAATTGTGGCCTACAGTTCCTGAAGGGAACCTTCAAAAAAGCTGGAGAGGGTGTTTTTACAAGAGCATGTAATGACAGAACAAGGAAGAGTGGATTTTAACTGCAAAAGGTAGGGTTAAATTAGATACTAGGAAATAAATCTTTCCGGTGAGAGTCATGAGGCACTGAAACGGTAGCCTGGAGGTGTTGTGGATGACTCATCCTCAGAAATGTTTAAGGCCAGGTTGGATGAAACTGAGCAATCTGGTCTAGTGAAAGGTGTGCCCATGGCAGAGAATTGCAAATTTTTGAGGTCCCTTTCAACCCAGGCCATTCTCTATGATCCTGTGTTAAATGGGTGTTAAATGTTAAGTATTAGACACTTACCATTATCATTATCGTTTAACTTTACCACTGTGTACATGACACACATTCAATATTTAATTTCTAAAATAATATTAAATTTGTAAATTTCTGTTAAAATTTTCCTTCATCTTTGTTTCCAGTTTGAAATGATGTTTCCCCCAAGCAAAGTAGATCCTTATGTTTCTTTCAGAAGTACCTATTAGTTTGACTTTGTATTCTTCACACAATATACTGAATAGCCAAGGGAAAAAAGCAGCAGACAAGAGGAAAAAGCCTCTTCAATAGACTTCTTGAAGGCTTACAAGCCCTGATCGATCATATTATTGTAAAAGGTATCAAAGACTGAATTTCAGCCAAGAAAAGCATTATTGAATATTGGGTACTTCTTTGAAAGCATTTAGTATCTCCATGATTAGATCTATTCTGCACTCAACAGTTTTCTCATGCATTACCTGCATTTATAATTACATTACATTTACTATTTTACATTTTATTAACTTAGATTCTTTACTCACTGAATTTTCTAGAGGCAGCTTTTTAAAGCTATTGAGCATAGGCCACACTCTGAACCTTGCACTTGTTCAGAAACAACATAAACTGAGTGAAAGCACAGCAATTAATAAAACTATGGAAGTACAATATAGCACTCTGTTTAAAATGTAGCAGCATCAGTCTATTGAGACTTATGTGATAATACACACAGACTTGCAAAAAAAGCTTGCAATTAATCCAAACTGGTAAAAATAGTAAGAAAATGCTAAAGGAAATACATCTCACAGCCATGGTCTGAGTTTGGAAACAAGCACAAATAAGGAAAAATATATTGGGATGGTGCTAGAATGGCCACATAAATTATACACTGTTCACAACCATTTTTTTCTTCTCACACAGGGAATCCTGAGACCTGTAGTGAATAAATCTTTCTTAGGTGTGGGCTGCATCCTTTCACCTCCCTGACTCAGAAATAGCAGTTTGATATACTGTCAAAGCTTCACCCCTTCCTGCTTATCTCCTTCTCACTTCTCATTGTGAGGGATAGAATAGACGTCAGGGTGTGAGTCACAGAATGGGTCAGGTTGGAAGGGGTCACACAGTGTTGTCTGGTCCAACCTTACTGCTCAAGCAGTGTCATCCCAGAGCTCTTGGCACAGGATTGTGCCCAGATGCTTCTTTAACATCTCCAGTGAGGGAGACTCCACAACCTCTCTTGGCAATCTATTACAGTGCTCAGTCACTGCAGAGTAAAAGTTTCTCCTAATTTTTGTGTGGAGCTTCCCCGGTGCAAAACCCTGTATTTGCCTCTGTTGAGTTTCAGACAGTTCTTCTCTGCCCATCTCTCCAGCTTGTCAAGGTCCTTCTGAAGGGCTGCACAGCCCTCTGGGGTGTCAGCCACTCCTCCCAGCTTTGTGTTTTTTGTGAGCTTGCTGAAGAGGCCTCTGCTCCTTCATTCAAGTCACTGATGAATAAACTAAACAATTCTTAACCTAGGGACCCAGTATTGAACTTAAGGGAACAAATCATTCCCTCTAACAGAGCCAGAGTGTACAGATATTCAGGAAAGAGAGGAAAGGAGTTCCATCTAACCTCATAAATATTTTCAAGAAAACATACTTTCATTTTGAAATTTTAAGCAAATGTTACAAGAAGCAAACTTTATAAAGAAATTTTCTCAGTTTAACTCCCTTTGCAATACAACCTAGAACCATAAAATAAAAAAAAAAACAAAAAACACTTGTGTTGAAAGGAATCTTAAAGATCGTCTTATTCCAACTCTCCCAACTCCACCATGGGCAGCAATGTCTCCCACTAGACCAGGTTGCTCAGGTTGCTGGCCTTGAACTCCTCCAGGAAAGGGGCATCCACAACTTCTCCGGGTAACCTGTTCCAGGGCTCACTACCCTCTGAGTAAAGCATTTCTTCCTAACACCTAAACTAAACCTGTGTCCTATATCTACCCATGTAGAAAAATCCCTCTCCTTTTTGTAATAAAGAAAAAAATGTTAAAAAGTTTACTGATGTATAAATCACCTCTTTAAATCTTTGGTTTAGATACAGAGCAGCAGACATTTTGCTCTTTACAGTATCATCTCTCTGTATCATTCTGTATTGATAATCTAGAAGAGTGTACTCTCTGAACATGGTCATCGACATACGTGATAAAGTTATCAAGGAAATCAACATCTTCATTTAAACTGACAATTTTTTTTTTTATTAGAGGTTATTCTGACTTTAATAACATTTATTTGAAGCAGCCTTTATGTTAAGCAGAACAAAACTGCTGGTTTTTGTTGTCTTACAAAATCCAGATGTATTATGGCTGAAGAGACTGTGAGAAGTTTTAGGATAATCATACCAATAAAACCCTCTGCTGGAGAATAACCTGCTTGCAAAAGGAACTTTTTCTTCACCAGAGTTACCTTGTTCTTGAATGACACAGGTTTCTTCGTCCCCCAGGTTGTGTTTGTTGGAAACGTGCTTTTTTTTTTCCACCACTTTCATTGGATGTATGCTAGCAAAACATTTGGAGTTCAGCCTCAGCCATTTTGTCTTTCTCCTCAGGAATAAAGGTGGCCATCTGACAAAACGATAACTGAGCAAGAACATTTTTAGGAGCTAAGCTCACAGTGCTGCCAAAGCAACACCTGCAGCAGCAGCATATGTTGCACTGGGAGTGCTTGGGAGTTGCCTGAGCAACTGAGTGGAGGGGACACCTGTCTCTGACTTCAGTCTGCAGAGCTGGCACAGGTCTAATTTTTTTTTTTTTTATTTTAAGATACTGTGTCACTTCTCCTAAAAAGACATAGCTGCTCCATTGGTATGTTTCACCTACCACTTTGACATGCATTAGGTTTTATTTTATACTACTATATCATTATGTATGGGAAGAAATTCATAAGCATGGTAGACATGTGAATGACACTTTGAAGTACAAGTTCTGTCATTATGTTAGACATGTGGCTGGCAAGATTTCAACAGATGGGATTAAGTGATTAGCATAACGAAATAGCAGTTTTTAACTACACGAGGTGGTGTAAAGAACAAATCCTGCTGTGTTATTAGTCTTTGATGTTTATTCATTCACATTTAAGTAGTTCCCTTCTGTGAGAAGTAGCCATCAGTACAGTAAGAACGTTCCTGCTAGAATATGCACTTGTTACTGCCACTATGGCCTTTTCTGAGACATGGATCATCACACTATGAAACAATTTTTTTCAAGAAAATGGAAACAGCAAAAGAAATATACAAATATGAAGGCTTGCTGAAATTCTGGCACTGCTGATTTCCACATTTTTTCAAAGTGTATGGTCAATTGTCAATTTTATTAAAAATTCATGTGGGATCATTTGCACTATGTGAGCTTATATGCAGTTTTGCCCAGCTGCATTTTATCTTGTCACAAGTTATCTCCACTATTAAAGATTGTGCAGTTCAAATTATGTGCATTGTTATGCCCATCTTTTTGGTACCACTATGCAGCATCAGTTTCAGGACTCACAGCAACACTAGCTGTTCTCCCTTTTAATTTACATGGTGATCAGGTAAACCTGTAGCCACAAAACCAACTACTGCTTTGGTATCTAGCAGTCACAGTAGTAGACAGAATAGCATCACCAAATGCTCAATAGAATCTTTTTGCTGTTTCATTTTTAAGAAGCTAATCTGCTCACTAAGAACTCTTTGGAGGA
The DNA here is from genome assembly GCA_032173965.1 of Sitta carolinensis. NCBI lineage: Eukaryota > Metazoa > Chordata > Aves > Passeriformes > Sittidae > Sitta > Sitta carolinensis. Next base: position 26,509,134 of record JAVUNC010000004.1, on the reverse strand, counting down.
TCATTCAATTATGAATTTCTTTGCTCAGATAATCATCACAGTTCTTTGTTCAAATATTTAATAAATCTCTTGGAAGAAAAGTGAACCATATAGGTTCTAAACATAGATCTGTCACAGTAAGTATCTGCCTGCTCTTACCTCCTGTGTTGATGATAACCCATATCCTGAGCTAAACTTGTTTGTGAATTATTTAAGTGGATCTGTACTAGACCAAAGATTTACCTCTGATTGATAAAAGCATTCATTTTCTCTGCAAATTAGCAGTTATGTGACATATTTCAACTAATAATAGAAAAATATATATTTGATGCAATTGTGCAATTAAGATTGCTGCATGTCTGAAAACTTTATTCATGAAGTAAAATATATTCATTGTGGGAGTAGAAAATCAGTCACAGTGTTATTAACTGTGCTTGTCCTTTATCAGTTTGAAAGTGGTGCAAAAAATAGGTACATTATCATTACTTATTTTTAACTGGTTGCTGAAGGATATTTTCTTCTTTGTTTTCTGGTAATTGATTTCATAGTAATACAGGGTGATTTTTAACAGAAGCACTTGGTGTCAGCTGTTCTATTTATTTCCTTTCCAATGAACAGATTTGTACTCTAGTTTCTTCCCAACTCCTTGGGAAGACTGGAAAATACAATATAAGTTTTTTTCTGGATCATTGTATTCTTGATAATACAGAATACTGACATCACCTCTACTAAATCCTGAAAAAAAAAACCCAAGTAATTTTATATTTGAAATACCATAAAAAAGATAATCAAATGACAGTTCTCTTCCACCAAGGGGAAAAAATATTAATGATAAAAACTGTTTCTTTACAAATAGTGATCACCAATAGGTAGCTGTTTAGTCATGGAAATAGCTAATACTGTCCAGTGTGTAAAATCTGATAACTGAAAAAATCAGTGAGCTGACCAGTTAGATTTATCTCTGACTGATTCTGACTGGCTTTATCTCACTCATTAGCAAAAAAATAAATTAGTATCATGTATTGGGTGCAAATTACAACAGGCTGACAGACACATTTTCAAGGATAGCTTTTCTGATATTTATTTTACATACCTCTATGTATCATAGTAAATTTAAATGAAAAAGCTGCCAGTTGAAAATTAATTATTGCTTGCTGGAGAAGAATACTTTGTTGTAACTTCTGCTTGTTAGTTCCAGCAGGCAGCTGAGCCTCATGCAGTGGCTCTCACTACTCTCTGTTAGGATGGCAAGAGAAACAGAAGGATAGAACTGTGAAAACTTGTGGGTTGAGATAAAGAATGTTTAATGGGCAAAAAAAAGCTACACACGTAAACAAAGAAAACAAAAAAAATCATTCATCACTTCCCAGGGGTAGGCAGGTATTCAGCCATATCCAGGAAAGGAGGGACCAGTGACATGGGAAGACAAACACCATCTCTCCAAATATCCTTCTCCTCCTCTTCCTGAAGCTGTCATTGCTAAGCATGATGCCATACGGTTTGGGATGTCCCTTTGGTCTGTTTGGGACAGTGATCCCAGCTGGTCCTCTCCCAGCACCTGTGCATCCTCAGCCTGTGCCCTGGTGGGATGATTGGTGGAACAGAAAAGGCCCTGAGGCTATGCAAGCTGCTCAGCAATAATCCAAAATGTAGCACCATAACAGCTACTAGGAAGTGAATTAATAAAGCCTAACCAGAAGCTGTCTATACAAACTCCAGCAGTTTTAAACCTGACTGTATGTAACCATTTTTACTGCATTTGTGACTTACTAGAATATTAATTCCTAGCTCTGAAAAGTCTGATGTCCGAAAAAAAGATTACTTGAAAAACATTAATTAAAATTAGATAGTACCACCAAGCTTCTACATGCTGTCAAATGGAATTGGCAGGCTCGTTCTTTAAAATGTCTTTTCCTTGTATCTTTATGTCACTCATCTCACAAGACTGTCCTCAAGACTTAGTCACTTAAATCTGTTTAGCATGTACTTTCTTGTAGTGGGTTGATGCCAGATACTGAATGCCAGATACCCACCAAAGCCTCTCTATCAGTCCCCTCCAAAAATGAAGAGGGGAGAGAAAATATAACCTGGGATTCACAGGTTGTGATAATGACGGGGAGAGTTAACTCACAAAATACTGTCACAGGCAAAACAGACTCAAAGATATTAATTGAATTTATTACCAAAAAAATCAGAGCCAGATAATGAGAAGTAAAATAAAACCATAAAAACACCTTCCTTGCACCTCTTCCTTCTTCCCAGCTCTGCCCGCTTCCCTGGTGGTGCCAGGAGACAGGGAATGGTGGTTATCGTCAGTTCATCGCAAGGTTGTTTCTGTTGCTGATCAGGGAGAGGAGTGCTTCTCCAGCTCCAATATGGGGTCCCTCCCACAGGACATGGTTCTTTATGAACGTCTGCAATGTGCATCCATCTCATGGGCAACAGTTCTCCACAAACTGATGCAATATGGGTGCAATGGCATGCAGTCCTTCAAGAACAGGCAACTCCAGTGTGGGCTCCTCTCTTCACAGGTCTGCAGGTCCCTTCCAAGACCCTGCTCCAGCACAGGCCTCCCACGGGGTCACAGCCTCCTCTCAGCCATCCCCCTGCTCTGTCATGGGTCTCCTCCCTGGGCTGCAGGTGGATCTCTGCACCCCCGTGTCCGTCCATGGGCTGCAGGGGCACAGCTGCCTCACCATGGGCTGCACCACGGGCTGCAGGGGAATCTCAGCTCTGGCACCTGGAGCACCTCCTGCCCCCTCCTTTGGCAGTCTGACCTTGGTGTCAGCAGAGCTGTTCCTCTCATATGTTCTCATCCCACTCTTCTCTGGCTGCAATTACATCTAAGCAGCAACTTCTTTTTCTTAAATATGTTCTCACAGAGGCATTACCATCATTTCTAATTAGATGGCCTTGGCCAAGTCTTGAAGATGCCTGGGATTTGCTCTCAGTCCTAGAGGACGATTCCAGCAGCTACTCACAGCAGCCACCCCAGTAACATCCATGGCTAGCAAAATCTGCCCATACAAACCCAGTACCTTTCTATATAATTTTACATTACACACTGTAGTGCCATCCATTTTTCTCTGTTTCTGAAGATACTTGCAACAAAACTATTTGTCTTCGCAAAAAATTCATAGGTCATCTCTAGTATCTATATGTGCATAGAGACCTGGACCCTAGAGGCTTAACTTAATAACTTCTTGTGCATTTATATAGTGACAAACTAAGAAACCTAACTTCAAGTACATGTTTCTTGAAATCTTGAATATTTTGCAAAGGGCAGAGATACACCATCTCTACCTTTTTGTCAGGCTTGATAGAGCAGCAGTTCAGAATGTTCAGCTTATAAATTACTTAATGTAACTACAAGTTTACAGCCTAACAATTGCCATTAGTTTCTAATCATAAAATGGTCAAGTGAGCAGTAATTCTCAGAGCACCTTTATCCCATATCCTTATGATACATGAAATGCCTTTAGCAGGACTCATACATTTTTATGGAGAGTAAATGAGAATTGTGTCCCTGTGTCTGATCTAATAGAAATTCGCAGTCTCAGATGTCAACATAAATCTTTCTGAGAGCTGTACACATGATTCAGAAGCTCAGTAGCAGCTGCTTCTTCTGAGGTTATGAATTTTTTACTTCTGTATTGTTATACCACTGCCAGCAATGACTGTTTTAAATACATATATATACACACACAAGTTAAAAAAATATTTAAAAAGTAATTGAACTTCTTTTACCTTTGTTGTCCTCTTTTTTTTCAGGATAAAAGCCAAATTCATTGATCTGACCATTTTTCACCATGCATATCCATAGCAGATGTTCATAATAAAATACCTGTGAAGGTCTATAGACAAAACAATATAGTTATCAAAAATGCTAAGAGAATATTAGTTATTATTGCTTGTTTCTCTTGAGTCTCAGTAATTATTCTGCAAAGAATTCTGTTAAATAGAACTCCATTAAACTTACTAAACATTAGTAAAATTTGACAACTTAATGAAATATGCACAGACAAAGTATTTTGTACACAGCATTTTGGGTTTAGCTTTAAAAAGCTTGCCGGCTAATATATATTTTGAAGAAATAAACCCTGAAATTTGTCATTGGAGAAGGAAGATATATACTATGCAGTAAAAACATATACTAACTGTAACCCTTTCTAGATACCTGAAAATATAATTTTAGTCTATCTGATATTTTGGGGGAAGAGATTTCCTTTGGAGAAAACACTGATTGAAAAATCTTGAGCATCTCTGTATACATTGTAAGTTAAAACAACAAGTTTTAGACACTGAATTTCTTGTAATTAATTGTGGTTTAAATTTACTTTTTCCTTACTTGGAACCTTTAATTTTTTAAATGTATCAGCTTTAAAGATTTTTTTTAGAAGAAAGTTACTCATTAGAATATTTTCAGTGTATACCTATACCTGCATACAGATAATATGGACCTATTTAGAAATGTAGAATTATTTTTTCAAACCAAATTCTGATACAGTGTATATCGCTAGCAGCCGATAAACATTTTTTTTTGTTTCCCTTTTCAGTTCTCCAAGTACTTGTATTCACCTCCATTCCTTTATTGTCTTGAAATGTGAAGTACTAAACATGCACCAACATAAAGTGCACTCAGTTATCTTCCCCTTGCTGTGGTGCCAGGATTCTGATTTGCAAATTATCAGATACATCTTCTTTCTCATCAGAATGTTTTTTACTTTATTATGTACTGCAGAACCATCTGTCACACTGACAGTATTAATATGTGCTGTTTCTATTAGATAGTCTCCATTGTTTAAAGTGAGTGATTTTTCTGCTTAAACTAAATTTTTTGCAGCAAGACTGGAGTGTGGAGATTTGTGATTTTGCTTCTATTATATTTTCTTCTTGTTGCTTGTTGTTTACAATTCACACGACAAACATTTTAGCTTCACTCTGAACCGATGCCCTACTCTATTTTTGGAACATATATTATAAAAGCTGAAGTTGTGCTACATTTAAATGAACCACACAGGCCTACAGCAAAGTTCAGTGAAGAATTTGTTTTCCCCCTGCTATAATAATGTGCTACTTGAATTGTCCCCACAGAAATGGTACATATTTCCTCAAGTACTACAGCTTAATCCTGCTTCTGTACAAGTCAGTGGTTACTTTTCCATTCACTTAGCAGGGCATAATCAACAAGCCTTACACTCTAAATGTGACTATAAAAAGTTTCCTATTTGACAGTCTAATCTTCAGAGATAAATTTACTTATGTATAGTATAAGTCGTTTATAGTAAGATAATCTTTGCAATCAGGATTATTTTACATATAGAAATAAATCAATGGTTTACTGCTAGCCTGTCCTTTCAGTTGCTATGGTTCTTACCTGTTTTTTCTTTCCTTTCCTTTCCAACAGACAGAATTCAAATTTATTGTATTTTTAAGGTTAACATTTTACTTGTACGAAATGTTTAGCTAATAACTGTTACATCTTTTAAAGAGGGCTCATTTTTGAAGCTTAATTATTTTAAAATGTTTTTCAGCCTTTTCTTAGCATCTCAGTCATTGAGTCTCTCCCTAGGTATGTAATAGCTGTCTTCAACTTGTTATTTGTTCCAATTGTCCAAAATTATTCCCTGAAAAGCTCAAGACCAGACTTAAATCTAGTGGCAGTTGTAAAAATCATTCTCTCAGATTGCTACTTGGGGAGCAGATCTTGCATTAAGCCTCATGAAAATTGTTTTAACTTTTTCTATTTTCAATAAAATAATCAGACAGCTATCAGCCTATATGGATATCAATGCAAATGTATTTAACATCAATAATGTTGCTGAAGACAGTCTCTATTTTCCTTCTTACTCAACTGAAACAAATGGGAAGACAGAACCAAAGAAGAAAAATATTTTACAAGGCACTGAGGGCATAATACCCACAAAGAGATATACTGTTTTTGCTATAAATCTTTTGGCTTCATAAAAGACATGTAAGAATTAGACTTCTGACAGTCTATCCCATGATCATTTTTGTTCTTGTTCAAGTTTGTAATATGCTGTCAGTGCTCTACCTGGAAGGTACTTTGAGTTCATACTGTCTTTTACAAAATCCTGAGCTTCTGAGTGGCAATTTAAAGAAGCTTTACAATAATTTTTTTTTTTTTTTTAAGAATTTCGAGAGTGCATATAAAGTAAGCGTATTGTATGAATTCCTTTTAATGCATTACATTACTGAAAAAACCCATGATCATTTGGTTATTGCCCTCAGTGGCATGTTTCTTGGTAAAGATAAAGCTAAGCAAATGATAATCCTATAATTTTTGTTCCTTTTATGATTAGTTTGTAGAGAAGCTCACTGGACCAACTGAAATACTTTCTAGTTTTCAGTCTTTATTTGCCTGCTTCTAATCTACTATTGAATATATCTGTTTTCATTAAAGAAACTTATTTTAACACCTGTTTTGTCACAAGTTTCAAGTGAAGCTGTATATTCAGTGTTAATCCTGGTTGAATCAGTTCCAGCTTCAGACTTTAAACTGGTATTAAGCGTATCATATCCACATGACTAACATGAATGACATCAGTGCTCCATTGGTTTGGATCTCTCTTTCTTTCTTATACATTATCTAGGAAAAAATGCCTTAAAATGGGAATTGCATGGATTCACACTGATTAAGTCTCTGAATTATAGCCTTTTAAAATACAGAGCCTTCAAAGAATAAAATTTATCTTCTTACAGTGCAGTATATCCAGTTAAATTTGGAATGGTAGCAGTTTGATTTTACCTATAACTTGATTGACATAGTGGCACTGAATTGTTTGGTTTGTTGGGATATTTTTGTTGGGGTTTGTTTTTAAGAATTTGTGGGTTTTTATTGTAATAGCTAAAACAGATGTATTATTTTTTGTAGACTGGGGTTACAATTTTTACTATACAGGACACAGGTTTTTCTCTGTAGTAGTTTCACTGAATCACATAGAATGTTAGTTTGAAAGACACCTCTGGAAGTTATCTTGTCCAATGGGCCTGTTGCAAGCAGTGTCACATAGTACTGGTTGCCAGAACCATGTCCACATATATTTGGAATATCTCCATGGATGGAGACTCCACAACTTCTCTGGGCAAACCGTGCCAGTTCTCAGTCACTCTCACAGTGAAAAAGTGTTTTCCAATGTTCAGACAGAACCACCTGTGCACAGCTTGTTCCCATTACCTCTGGTACGGTCACTAGGCACTGCTGAAAAGAGACTGGGTCTGTTCTCTACACGCCATCCCTTCAGGTATTTGTAGACATTGATGAGATCCCCTTCTGAGTCTTCTCCAGGCTGTACAGGTGCATGTCTCTTAGATTTTTCTCATAGGAGAGATGCTCTGGTCCCTTTATCATCTTTGTGGCCCTTTACTAGCATTCTCTCCATAGGTCCATTTCTCTCTTACACTGGGTATTTCAGAACAGCACTCAGAAGTTGGCCTCACCAGTGCTGAGCAGAGGGTAAGGATCATCTCCCTTGACATGCAGGCAACATTTCTCTTAATGCAACCTGTGATAACATTAATATTTTTGCCAAAAGGAGATTATTTCTGGGTTATGTTTACACAATTATGTTTTTAAAAACAAAATTAGGATAGATTTTGGAAAACTTTCCATATATGAATAAAAGGAGGATGAGGTTGTTTTTGCCCAAACCAGACAGGTTAAGGTAAATGACTGTGTCTTTAGAAAGTGAGCTAGATTTGTCATCTATATATAAGTTAAAAAGGATTTGGTTCTTTACACTGGAGCTGCTTTTCCATCTTTGGGCTCAGTGGCACTTGCCACTAGTGGATGGAAAAACTAGTCTCAAGTAGTTTGTGTACACACTCAAGCTAGTAGGAACGATTTGCTCGAGCATTGACATGGAGTTGGTTTTATGTTTTCCATGGGAATTCAAATAGATTATGCACCTACATAGTGACCTGACTGCAGAACAGTGAATGAAAAGCAGAGTACTTTCAATTTTCTATATTATTGAAGTTCTTGACACCATTTAAGTTGAGGGGATTTAAAACTTTTTGGTTTGTTTGGGTTTTTTTTAATTAAAAATCACAATTTCTTCCTAGCCTCTATGATGCTAAAATATTTGCCAGTACCTATGTCCCAAATAAAGATGGCAGTGAGTAGTTAGTTGGCTTTGGGTTTTTCATTCTGAAAAACAAGGATCTTCCCTCTTTTATTTTATTCTAGCCCCATCTGTAGACTGCAAAGTATACAGCTATGTACAATGTACACAAAGATCTCCAGATGTAGCATACTAATGGACTGTGAAATTTAACTTCTCAGCCAACTGACAATGGATGCCAGTGCATCCTGGAGAACATCCAAGAGAGCAACCTTTCTCTAAGCTCATATCGAGATGTCTCCCTGGTCAAACACCAGAACATATGGAATGATACATATACCCTCAACTGCATTTCCATTACCTGCAGCTGTTTCTGAAAAATTTAGTTTAGGTCTGACTGATCTTATATTACAGAACTGTAGGCAAGCATTTTACAAAAATACATAGAGGAAAAGCTCAATTTCTACTCAGACTCTAATATCCTGAGCTAGCTGAGAGACATTTTTGTGCTTTTCTGGCCCATCATCAAGTTTTCTTGCAAGTCCTTGATTCATTATTCCTAGCAATTGAAACCTGTTGGAATATTGTATTCAGAAGGGAAGAAAAAATTTGAAGAACATGGAGATAGGATGAACTTTTAAAAAGAAAAAAAAGACTAGTTATCACAAAAGCATGAATTATTTAGCTGCTAACTTGAAATACTTCAGAAAAGACAAAGTAACTTATTTGTTATATATAAAAAAATGCAACGGTATGAAGAGAATAACATATTATATATTTAGTTTCTATTGTTTTCCTGTTTTCCTATTATTTTTCTAGGAATGAAAAATATATCTCATCTAAAACCAGTGAATAAAAGTAAAGACACTTACCTGTGAGTGTTTGATGAGGCAGGGGCTGATAAAATTCTGTCTGACAGGACACAATATACTGTGTTAGAAAATATATTTTGTAGAGCAACACAGATTTATTTTCCCATGATATTAACTCCTTTATTGTTTTATTTGTCTTACTGCAAAAAAGGTTCAGTCGTGGATTATGGGCTGCCTGGCAAATGAAGTCTGCTATTTGTCACTTCCTATCAGAATTTTCTACAGTGTTTTATTACTGCTTTATTATATTGCTCATATAGGCTGCCACAGAAGAAAACCAAACCTGTTTTTAAAACTCATTTAAAACTGATATAATTGAAACTAATGAATAAAATATGTATTACATTAGTGAGTTGAAGAGTAATAATAGTTCTAGGTCTTGCTAATTCTGTCTGTCCTAACTGTATTTCATGTAGCCTTCAGGTACAAAGAATGATATTTACATTGCACAGGCAGGCGCAATTTATAGTCAAATAAGGAAAAATCAATAAATTTTAGTTTTAATTATTTTCTTTGTTGAAGTCAAACTGTTACTTGAAAAGTTTTTAAGTATTTCCACTGATTTTTAAAATATTTTGTTGTGGGACTTGCAAAGACAAAACAGTCTGTTGTGTCTTATCTGTGAAGGCTATTTTGATGATGACGCAACAAAACTAAATGTTGTTGCCATGTAGAAGTTTTCTGGCATATAAAAGTGATGTCTGTTTAAGGAGAATGAGATGGTGAGCTGTTCACACTACACAGTTCTGTTGATAACAACATGAAGTATGTGCTTCCTAGAGGTGGTTCAGAGCAGCTGATTTGGTAACACTGGATTGCCCCCTTGATACATGCTAAAAAGGGAATGTAACCCCCCATTTGACACATGTTCTTTCAAGAAAAGATTCTAAAGGCAACAATTCTTAAAAGAATAAAGGAAAATATAAAATATGGAGGCTATGGACAAAAATAAACAAACCAAGAAAACCAAGAGTGGCTTAAAAGTGTACAAAAAATAGTGAGTGTGACTTCAGAGGGAAATTGAGAAAATTCTACTTTAAAGATATGGAAAAAAAAAATCTGTATTGGCCCATAATGGATATTTTGGGGCTTCCAAGATTTTGACTTAATTCTGTGAGAGTAGGTTAGGCATCAGTACAGACTTAAAACTGTGATTTACTGGATTATAAGTTTACTTTTTGTCAAAATGAGAGAGGTGGCACATTAGAGGTCTTGTTACTCTAGTCAGTGATCTCGTTTGAAGAGAACCTCACAGGATGATTCTTTGGGTATAGACTTGTTTTGCAAGAGTGTCAAAAAATAGATCCAGGCAGCCTTAGAGCATTATTTGGTGATTCAAAAGCAAGTTCATCTATGAGGGTTTGCACATCAGTTTGCAGTCAGACAGTTTCTCAGATCACACACTGAAAGACAAACAATAGCACAGTGTAACATGATGTCTGGAAAGCAGTTGAGCATAAGGGCCACATTGACAAGTTTTCTCTTCCTACTCGCTCTGCCTTGACATCCCTGTCACATTACAAAAGAAACGAAGGTTTCCATTATTTTACCCAGACATTAAATGTAAGTTATGATTCAGCAGTTTTAGGTCACTGCTGTTTTCACAACCTAGTGCGTTCAGATGCACTCAGAGAACTGTTCCTCAATTATGACAGAAAATATGTGTACTATTTTTTTTCCAGAGGTTGGTTGGTTGGTTTTTTAATTTAAGAACCTGAAAACCATATTGATTTTCTTTGGACAATACAGATCTATACTTAAGGGTCAGTCTTCTGGGAAATTATTTAAATGTTTAGGCACATTTCTTAATAGCCCATTCAGTTTCAGGAAAATAATACCCGGTTGAAGATGCAAGGCAACTAAATGGAATACCCTATTGTCTTTTACTAAACATCATACAGCTGGCATGACAATCCTGACAGTGAAATATCAAGCTGGTTGCCAAATCGTAGACACAAGGTATGTCACATGAAATTCATCTATTTTAATTTCTATTTAGAAATTAAACATTCTTCAATGTTCTATTCAGTCAATACCAAATCCAGTCCCTTTCTCACATTTTGGTCTTTAAATTACAAAGGACATTAAGAAAGAGGATTACAGCATTAGTTAAAACATCTGCACACTGAAACACAATTATAGCAGAATGAATAATTGAAAATCAGACCATAGAAATTTCCTGTTGGTCTGGGAGATTATTCATTCTTCCGTGGAAGAGTTATCTTCCTATTTGGAACAAGAAAAAAAGAATAATAAATAAAAGAAGCAGAATTTACAGAAAGAATACAGTTTAATGAAAGAAAGAAAGAATTCCAGTTTAATGTAAAATTAGGGGAAAACTATTATCAAAGAAACAAATAATTTAGCACTTATATTGAGGTAGAAAGAATTTAAGCAAAACAAAGCAACTGTTGGGTAATCTTGACCTTGCCTTGATTAGGAGCTGGGTAGTTGACTATAATGACTGATGGGCAAGATGAAGAAGAACTGAACAGTGTGAGCTTTCATATAAACAGTGGATCAACAATTTCCAGGAGAACAATACTTCAGAATAACTTAGGTACATAACAGTGCTTTATAAAAAATGTCACTTTCATTTTGTGAATTAACTGAAAAATGAAAATAAAATTCTTCTCCCTGAAGACAATAACAGATCACTCCTTTGGTTTTATTAAACCACATGAATTAAGATCACAGACATATAAAAGTTTCTGAACATGGTAAATATTAATATTCACTACAAAAATAAGAATGTAAAGCTACTTAATCCTTCTTAAAATCTCTTTCAAACACTGACATATATTTCAATCAACTTCCATCTCTGTTACTTTTTTAACAGAACCTCATGAAAGAATCAATGCTGAGATAAAAGGGGCAGTTTATCTATGGTCTCCCAATGCAAGACATTTTCTACTTCTGTTTAAATTGTGTTATTTTTACTATTCTTGCCATAAGTTCTTATATAAGACATTAAAACAAGCATTCAGGAGCATAAGTTTTTCATATCATATACACATATTTCCACACCTGGTCAACGTCAACATTCCCAGTGATTAATATTATATGACTTCTTGTGATGCTTAGTAGTATTCCATAGCTCTCTATTACCAAATTATTTAATGGGTGCAGTGCTTTTAAGTCCTACCAAGGTATAATAATTGCTTCTATAATGTGAGTGCTTCGAATGTAAGTGAATTTCAATTACAGATTAGTTCAGGATCACATCTCATTCCATTACTGATGTTCTATGTTTGAACCCAGACCCCTAGAGATTAAACATGGGTGCTATGAACCGATTATGTCATCTTTCCATTTGAAGTGTTTCTCATAAGAGTGCTGAGCACAGCCTTTCAATACCACCCCACTCCCCCATCTTATTTGAAGCCCTGTGTAACACTGCTGCATTAGAGTGACACTGCCACAAACTTCGCTTTGTAAAGCCTATTGTTATTCATATGGTGTTTCTTAGTCAGGCAGATTTCTCTGGAGAACAAGCCTTTTTGTGCTTTGATGGACTAGACAGTAATACAGGAACTCTTCCAGTATGTACAAGAAAGCTGGAGAGGGAATTTTTACAAGGGCATGTAGTGACAGGACAGGCATGCAGTGACTCTTTCTAAACTGAAAGAGTGTAGGTTTAGATTAGATATTAGAAAGAAATTGTTCACTGTGAGAGCAATGAGACACTAGAACAGGTTGCCCAGAGAAGCTGTATCCTCTCTGGAATAGTTCAAGGCCAAATTGGATGGTGCCCTGAGTTACCCAATGTAGTGAGTGGTATTACTGCCCACAGTGAGGGTCTTGGGACAAGATGAGCTTGAGGGTCCCATTCATTCCAAATCATTCTGTGAAATCTAGCATATCACCCTAGAAATAACAGTCTATCTCTTGGCAAAGACCAAGCCATTTGAGTATGAAAAAAATTAGCTTGCTATATTAATGGTATTGGGTTTGGTACTGAAAGTGGCAAGGCACACACGGAGGTGATGTGTGTTTTTGTGTGCAGTGGAGACAACTGTTGTGATTATATGAAGAATAAAACATATACATTTAAATTTTCACGTGTCCCTGCATTTAGGTTTAAACAACACACAGCCAGCCAGTTATCTATGCTGCTACTGTAGTCAATGAAAAAAAGTGCAACCACTGCAGCCAGAAATGCAAATGAACCCTCCCTGAAGACCTGAAGTTCAAGTGTCTTGTTTCAGGCTCTGTTGCCTAAGCATTCATAGAAATGCCATTGCAAATGCCCTAGAGTACCCAAAGCTTTCACAACAGCCTAGCAGATTTCTGGCAGATCTGGTAGCAGTCCAGGTCTTCAGCCTCTAAAGCAGTGGGTCACTGACTCATACCCCTAAGGACATGGGTCCTTATGTATGTCAACTGTATGTCTCTCTGAGCTGGTTCACTAATTGTACTGGTTAGGTGTTTATCAGATATTATGGGATATAAGAAAGGGCATACTTTATATTTTGCTTTATATAGATTGGACTTTTGAAATATCTTTTCATTGACTGATTTACTATGATTTTATTCATAAAATTAAGTCTTAAAGTACACAAAGAGGATTAATTTTGATGAAACTAAACCAGAAGATGTATTCTAAAACCACATCTCTGAATGCAATGGGTTTCGTCACAGGACTAGATCATGACTAATTTAAAGTTTTAAAAAATGAAGAAAATTGTGAAATATATACAGTCAGAATGTGAGATCCTCAGAATCAAATTATTTGATCCTGAATCCTTCAGAGCATATCTTGCCAACAGTTTTGAGCCTTAGGTACACAAGCATATTTGTTTGTTTGCTAAATTTATATTCCACCTTTATATATTAATACCAAGAATACGCTACCTACTGGATTAAGCATACCTCGATTTGTTAAGGCAGTGAAGACATCTTAGGGATAACAATTTTTTGTAGCATCTGTTTTGTGAAAAAAGTTAACAGCTTTAAGAGCTATAGACTCTGTATGCTATAATCAATACTCTGACCTATACTGGACCTTATTAAAAAAAACTTGTTGCCGCTTCCTCTGTTCAGTAATAAGGCTATGCTTTTCAAAACAAGTTACTTACCAGTGTCCATATACCTTCTGCTAGGCATCCTTTCTTAACACTGATTTAAAGCTGTATCAGAGAGGCAAAACTGCATTCTTGATTAGTATTGATTGTTGGTGTAGTGTTGACCCAAACAGATTGTAACAGGGGAATTAAGGCTGGTGTGGCTACAAGAACAGAACCACACTCCTGAGTAACACAAAATGTAAGATTAATTTACTTTGTGGGATAAGTATAGTAACTGTACAGCAGTTCCTATTCTACAGCACAAATACCCCCCCACAAACACACAGATTCATACTCACCAAGGCCCCAGATCCTCTGGCATGGCTGTGTCCTGCACCGTGGACCTGGAGTAGCAGGACAGTCACTCCTGGCTGGTCTGGCCTTTACCTGCAGCTCTCTATTTCAGGCTCAACTAGCACTGCAGCATTGTGTGTTTGCAAACATGTTCCTCCGGGGAACCACTATTTTCACTACTCATTGCTTTTTAATTTCAATGGTTAGAACAATGGCCTTGCTGGTCCAGTCATCCTGGACAATTTCTCCCCTCCTAACCCAATAAGCCATCATTTCCTGGTCATTGAATCCAACCACAAACCCAGTACTGCCAAGTTCCTCATTAAACTACCTCCCTAAGTGTCGCATCTACTTGTCTTTAAATATGTCCAGGGATAGAGACTCAACCACTTCCCTGGGCAGCCTGTTCAAAAACTTGACCACCCTTTCAGTGAAGAATATTTTCCTAATTTTCAATTTAAATTTTCCCTGTATAACTTGATGCCTTTTCCTCTTGTCTCACTGATTCTTCCTGTAGAAGAGACCAACACCCACTAGTAGTTGTGGAGCGAGAGTCATTATGTCATACAATGAATGCAATTATTTTACATCTGTATTTTAAATGCAGAACACAAAATACTTGAAAAACACTACTTAACAAACTTTTTTTCCAGATCATTAAATAAATTTTATTTATAAATAAATTATTTTTGAATTATTATATATTTCTTCCAAGTAAATTATATATGAAACATTTCTCTGTTATGCTAAAATTTTTCAGTTTCTGTGTGTAAATACATACACAGTATATGTGTGCATGTGTATATATATATATATATATATATAATATATATGTGTGTATGTGTGTATAGAGAGGAATATATCCCTATATTTCTCTGTATAGCCACAAATGATTTTCGTAGTAACATTTTCTAGCCATATCCCCCTGAATATTGATGCAAGGTACTTGCTGTATAGCAGAATTGAACATACAATGAAAATAAAAGCAAAACTAAGTTTTAGCATATTTTCATAGCTCATCAGTAGTCTATCATCATCACCACCTCTATTGCTAGTCACAGTCATGAGTGATCTAAATGCTTCTTCCCTGAACACCCACGAAATTGTCCATGAGGTTAGAGGAAATAAATGGAAGTAATTTCTATAACCAGGTTAGGTGGCAAAAAGTTTAATATTGAAAATAGAACTATATGGCCCCTTTGAATACTTAAACACTAATGTATTTGCCTGTTACTTCTATTAACACTGCAAAATATCTAAATTAGGCTTAACCCTTGCTCGGGAGAGGATATAGTCTTGAATGATGATTGTCTTCCTTTGGGATTCTTCATTACTAGCAGAATAAAACATCTGAGCAGATCAGAATACATTATTAGCTGATCAGAAAAGAGTCTATGAGTAATCAAGTTAAAACAAAATGCATAATGACATACAATTTTTAAATATATTTTTTCATCTTTGAGATGGAAGAAAAGTGTTTAAATGTACTTTATGTTACAAGTGCTAAAGAAAACCAGCTGAAAGTCTGTAACTGTGAGGCGTGAACAGGTTTTTGAAGCAGAGATCCTTTTGGCTGCTGGATGGAGAATAGTGGACTCAACACATAATTTTTTTTTTTTTTAAATGAGGCTTTATGTACATTATTTGCTTAAAGAGGAATTGATAGGCTTAACAAATAAATTTTTAGAGGCAGTTTTGTGATCTGGGTTTGAGTTTTTTCCCACAAATCTAAACAGCTAAAGGCTGCATGCCCTCTGAGCTTAGAATATATTAGTCTGCAGGGTTTACAGCAAAGGTTGGATAGCAGGGAAAATGGTTCAATGCTAATGTAATTAGGGACTATGATCCATGTTGAAATTAATTTTTTCATCTATTGCAATATAGAACTAGATATAGTCAACTCCTAGTATGACAATAAATTCTTTAATATCTTTAACAGGTCAAAATATTAATAAGGAGTGCTAAAATTACTTTTTACCTTGGGCATCCATATTTCATACTTGGATTACAGTTCTGGCTTTTTGTCTTTTCTTATACATATGTTCACTATTTCTTCAGGATCAAATAATAGATTTTTTCCTCACCCATTCTTTCTTTTTAAGAAAAGAAACCTGGAAACAGCATCGTTGACAAAGAACTCCTTTTAACACCTACTATTTTGCAAATATTATTCATTACCAAGATTTAATGTGATACTGAGGTTGTAGAAATACAAAACTGTTGTTGAATTACTAAATTATACCGTACCTCCTTTTTCTCTTTTGAACCCATATATATCTATTTACATTATAATACCACTCTCATTACTATTTTCTATGTGGCCATACAATCAGGACACTTGCATACTATAACCCTGAAATAATAATTTCTGATAAATGCAAAATACGTATGTTTCAGTCTTCCATCTAAAAAAGTGGACTACGGAATATTTATTCTTTGTTAAGCCTTGCCATGTAGAAAACTTGAGAGTCACATCAAACATTTTGTTTCCCTAGAAAAAAAAATGTTGAATTATGAGATTATAGTTAATACCCTGAGCAATTTGCCAGCACTTTTATTTATATAGATTTGCACACCATATTTTCTAGCAAATATCTAAACACTCTTAACTAAATGACCTAAAACCAAAAGAAGTGTCAGCCCTAATCAGATTTTGAAACATCTGCAACTTTATATTGATGACTTCTAGATTTAACACAACTGTCTATGGAATTATTTTTTTGTCATAAAACCACAGAAATGTCTCCTATTTGTGTATGCAAAGGTGCTTGAGACTGTATCTCTGCTGATTTACATCCCAGCTGCATTTTACATGGCCTTTTTAGACAACTGCTGCCTGGTTTTCTGCAATTTCTTCATTCAGAAGCAAATGAAAATCCAGCATTCAATTTATATCAAAGTGGTCACAGCAACAATACATGTGCTTAAACATGCACATGAACTTTTCAAGTTGCAGACATTTACATACATAAATCAAGTGCCTAGAAAGAGGTTTCATGATTTTATAAGATTTAAAGTCTGGATATGTCCAAGTATTAAAATTTTCTAGGTGCCTTCTTAATCATTTCTGGAGAATCTGCATAGAATGTTCACTTGTAATTCATTCAGAAGTCAACACTCAGAACAGAAAATAAACTCTTTCAAATGCACTTCTGACAAATACTGCTAAAATTGTAACAGACATTTGCAAACGTAAGCATTTGAAATTTCAAATCAGTTTTCTTGTATAGAGGCATTTTAAGTGTGCACACAGGTGTTTATATGAATATAAGTTTATATATGTGTTTAAAAATGAAAGAGAATTAATAATGTATACATATAGATCCAGTTTCTGCTTATGTTTTAAAGAATGGAAGTGATTGCTCTTGAAAGATTTCATCACTTCCCTGTTTTAGAATATTTACCTGAAGAAGCCTGTGTATCTGCAGGGACTTATTCTACCTTAAAATCCTGTGTGTGCACACTTATGAATAAGACTTTTATTTTGCTCTAAGAGAAAAGAACCACTGAAATATATGAAACTTCCACATTTTAAATTTTGTTTTCAGTTTCTGTCTTTAACAGATCAACATTTATTAATGACAGTAGAATTCCACTGTAGCAAGAAATTTATTTTATTCCCATATTATATATACCTTAGTTTCTGTTGACTGTTTTTTTTAGATATAGCAATATAGAATAACACCTGTATTTAGAAAAATTAATTTTGGGTCTTTTTTAACTGAGACATTGGACTTAGAAGCATCAAAATTGTAAAACTGTGATTGCAGAGATACTTGTCAATCCAGACTACCAATTTTAGGTTTTTCTTCAATCGAAAAATCTTAATGTGTATACTCTCTATTTAAACTTGTAAAAGACCTAAGCTGTTTTTAAAACTGTTTTTGATTAACAGGTATACAAAGACAAGCAGGAGTTAGGGCAGTTAGAGATAGTTCTTTAGACTATGAGAGTGCAAAGTATCACACAGGTTAGCCACATTACACTTCATGAAGATACATGGAAATTTTGAGGTGTCATGAATGGAGCCCAAACAAAAGAGGAGGCACTGTGTGCCCCCAGGGTACCCATTGAACAGTTCTCTACAAGACATATGAACTGCCCTGTGTTCAAAAGGGCAGACCTCCCAAGGAAACTTTTGTTGCTGCCATTTTCTACTATTGACATAGATGGATCACTCCCTGCTGCCACTGAAAGCATGCTTTAAATATTAACTGGGACTCATAAGCCTCTATGCAACTTTTATAAATCATTACTGCAGAGAACTAGTCAAAAATGCCATCTGTGGAACGTTTTTAAGAAAGGCAGCCTGAAAATACAAAGAATGGCTAAAATTTTCCTGATTATTAGTATGAGAGAAGCAATTGTAAAAATCTGACTACATACCTTAATAAACATACTCTGTTTTGAATTAGTTCAGTGGTTATTGAACTATTATATATATACGTAAAAAAAAAAAAATTCGAAGAGAGGTCAGGAGTTCATTTATACAACAACGTCCCCTCTTCTAGTGTTGGTTAATTATTTGCATTGTTACTGAATGTTCTATAAGGCACTGTTATGAAATATAATATAAATCATCATACACCATTATCAGAATTAATCAATTACTGATTATTACTTATGATTATTCTGTGTTTATGTCAGATCAGATTAGCAAGTCACTAAAGATTCACTGAAAAAATTAAGCTAGAGATACATTACATTATGTAGAATAACATCCTAAATTTAGATCATACTAATTTGGCAAGTTGTTTATGTTACTTTATGTTATGCCTTCAAAAAGGCTAACATATGGAATGTTTCAGGAATTTTTATGGGGATAAAACCTCAGTTCTTTCTCACTTGTACTTTGCATGACCTTGAGTATCTCACTTCTTCTTGACTGTGCTCCCATTCCTCTGGCTTCATCTATTTATATTGCTAGCATTTTCTTTTATCATGTGTACAGACTCACAGATTGTGAAGTGGCTATTTTGATGTTACATTCATACCAATGATCCTAACAGTGACAATAATAAATGTATCAGTGGTGTGATTCTGAGTCTATAGCAAAAAAACCTAACACTTCAATAGTGGTTCCTTTGCCAGAGAGAAATCAGCTGGAAACAAAGTGTTTGTTAAGTCCTGTAAATATATGTATCCTTTTAAGAATTGGACAGGGTCAAGGAGACATAATATGCATAAAGCGGAACTAGTATTTTTTATATCTTGGCACATTGTATCTGAAATTATTCTCTCATGTGAAAGTCACTGTTCTAGAATCCCTGCAGTATTTCATTTCTCTTTGAGAGTTGTAGGGCAACAGCAGCAAAGTCATCTTCTTTTTAAGGCTATAGTTCACATTCAGACAAAGAAGTTAAATTAATGTTTTTCTTGTTGTCAGTAAGAGGCATAAAGAGAAATATATTACTTATAACTACTATCTAATGAGCAGTTACTGACTTCAAAGAATGAGCAGATCAGGCTTTGAAAGTCACTTAGTTCACTTGTGCAAGGCCCCAGCATTCTTAATTGTCTGGAGTAAAAAAACAGTAGTGTAAGGCAGGCATAAACATTGTAAAGGTTTGAGCAATTTGGGCTTTTCTGTATGGCTTAGCACAGTGTCGGAGTCAGTAAAAATAAAAAAAATACGTGTCTGTGGCTTCTTTTACACAACTGGAAAATCTACTGTAGAAGGTTTGGGGAGATTGAAGTTTGGTATGGGGTTTATATGGCATAAAAGGTTTTGAGTTCAGAGCTGGACACATGATTTTCAGTAATTTGATTCACTGACATGAGAAGGAAGAAGTTAATGTCATCATCTGGAAAAACATCTCCCCAAAATGGTTGTGTTTGTGGTAATCCCAGAGGAAACTTTACAGAGTCTGAACTTTACTCAGTCTCTACTGACCTAGCTCAACCTCAGTACAGAGTGAGGAAAACACAAGACATTGCTGGTTGTCATCTGGTCTGAAAACTCCAAGTGTGGGCTCAACCCCTCCATGCTGCTTTGGGAAGGTGTTTTCATCAACCCCTACTTGTGCAAGCATGTGGCATTAACTCTCCAAGTGGTACATCCAGGTAGGGCTTCCAGGTGAAGGAGAAAGGCAGAAAGGGAATTTTTTTGGCAGGTGTGTGTATGGATTTTCCCCTCTTTAGAGCAACTTTTAGGGTGGATAACCCATTCTCAGGCAGTTTGTGGATACTCTATTTAGAAAGCATTTATCACAGAGAACTTCTTGCTTGCCTTTTCTCTTTTTTTTTTTTTTTTTTTTTTTTTTTTTTTTTTTTTTTTTTTGTTTGTTTTTGGTTTTGGTTTTTTTCCTTCTGTTCCTCCCAAATTGTTTTTGGGAGGGTTTTTTGGGGGGAGGTTTTTTTGGGTTTTGTTTTGTTTTGTTTTGTTTTGTCTGTATTTTGTGCTTTTGTTCTCAGAGCAGAGGTTGGGGCCAGGTTGACTTGTTTGTTTGTTTCCTGTTTCATGCAGCCTTTCCTGACCCCTGCAGCTGCAGAGGTGGGTTATCCCATGCTCTGGGTTAGCCCTGTTGTGGATCCAGGCTGTGGCTATCCATCTTGTTGTGTCGTGTGATTGAGCAATCTCCTCTCACCTCACCCCCCCCCCCCGACCACCAGAGCCACCCCTGTCAATCCTGAGGGTCCGAATTTCAATATAAGAGGTCTCCCTGTCACCCCAGGAGAGGGCTGCCGAGTGATTGGCAAACCGGAACAGCCCCCCCTCCCCAAAGGGGACTGGACCCCTGCCTTGTCCTTCTGCCCCGGGTCACTCCCCCACTCTGGGATTGCCCGGGGTCGCTCTGGGTCGCCCCCTCCTCCCGGGTAAAACCAGCGGCGCGCCGCATGGTCGGGATTCTGCTCGTGCTGGTCAACGTGTTCGGAGGCTTCTGCCGGAGCAAATAAAAGCTTTCACCGAACCACAGTAAAATCGGTTTCTTTCTCCACTGATCGTCTAGCTTCTCTGCAAAGCCTTGATAATCTCCCTGCTTTCAGCCGGTGCTACAGTTTCCAGGGTCTGCCGAGACCCGGACCCCGGACTTGCCTCTTGTGGTGGGCCACGTGGCCACTGCTAAGGAAGGTATCCTTGTGGAAAATAACCACAGAGCTGCCTTCCCCATGCAGACACCACGGGGGACCTGGATCTTGGATACAGTAACACGGCGTTGTTACACCATCTCTTCTGGCAGCTTCCAGGGCCTTCCAAGGCTAACGGCTTCTCCCAGCCACTAGCCCATAGGTGGGATCCTGCTTGTTGGCTCTTCCCTGTTAGGTCAGTTGGTGGGGAAGGGAGGGTGCCCCTCTTTTCCAAGTCTCTGCTTTATGCCCCCTCGCTCCACATCAGCCAATTTTTATAGTGGACAGACACACGTCAAACTTGCAACTCATAAAGTGAATTTCATTACTAGGCCATGTCACATTTAAAGAGCATTTTGGCAAAGGTTAACAGGGAATTCTAAGTCATCCCTATGTTCTTCTCCCTTCTGTGAACTCACAGTGCACCTGAGAAGTGGCACACCTTTGTGAGCATCTACAGTGTGAACCACTGCAGACCAAGGACATGTCTTACTCGAGAGACTAAGGCCTGAAGAAATTATAAAATAAATAAAAGAAGTGTTGTGTAACTTTCTTAACAGATATTTATGATAGCTTTCTGAGTGCCAGGAAAGAATGAATAAAGTACAGGAAATCAGCTAAATCAAATCTTTGTATGCAAATGCTGATTGCTGTTCCTGAATACTTAATCATGAGGTTTTAATTTCCAATATCACTTTCTGCAGAGAAGGTATTAGAGTAGCTTCAAGCTATTTACCTCATCAGGTAACATCAGGTGTAGCACTTCATTTCAGACGATGGGTTGAGCTGTGGAGTGCAATGGAAGTGACTGAAGGCATAGGAGTTGTCCTGGGGGTGGCATTTCATTGTCTAGAAAGGTTTGCAATCAATGTTGGGTTAGGAAAAGGGGAACACAAAATATATAGTGGAGCCATGAACTACTTTTATCATTTTGGTGAACTAAATTTCCTAGTTAACAAAAAAACACATTAGCAAATGCAATTAGAGTGTTATATAATTTCCTTTTGCATTTTTTTTAATAGCTGGTCTTTTATTTGTTATGCTCACACTTCCAATGTTTCTCCATACAATAAAGGCTGGCATTTCAAGTCTTCCTTATACAAAATATGGCGTAGGCTGTGAGAAGCCATGAGGATGCTGATGACGTCTCTGTGAGGAGGAGCATGATGCTGCTGGTTGTAGAGGTGTCCTCTCAGTCTCTGCCTCAGCCAGCCCTGGCACCACAGCAGCAGCAGGGGTACGGCTCGGTATCAGGATGAACCTTGCCAACCCCGTGGGTCTTGGTTTGTCTGCAGGCAGTAGATGACAACGGCAGGAACAGAGAGAGGGAGGCGCCGCTTGGGGTTAAACCACTGACTTTATTTGTCCCACTGTGGGAACAGCCTCAGTCACTGCTCTGGCAAAAGCACCAGGCAAAGCACCTGAGTGCAGCGCCTTATCAAGGGGGGAGGAATCAGGGGTGGGGTTTGACTCGGGACCAATTAGGGACAAGTGAGGGATGGCTCTCTAACCAAATGACAGGTAGGGAAACAAACCGGGATACAGCAGGGGGAGGGACCCCAGACTCTGTCCAATCACCCTGTGAACCTGTTAGAACTTTCCAGGCTGGAGGCGAGGCCACAGAGTGACAGACAGGGTCTGGGAGTTACACAGCTCAGGATTGACGGACAACAGTAACCGGGATGAACTAAACAGGACTAAAAGAACATAGCAGGTACATGGAACGAACCATTTAACAGTATAAAATTTTAAAACTCAAAAAACACACTGCCACAGCTGGTGAGGACTTCTTACTTCTCATCGTTTGAGTCCACTGGGGTTTCCTTAATGCATCAACCCACACAAAAGTCTGTGATTTATCTGTCAGTCGCTTGGGCAGCGAGAATGACTCTGTCCCCAGAGGGGCATCCCCAGAGCTGAAGCAGGAATGGGGGAAGCAGCAGCCACTGAGCTCAGCATAGATGCTCCAACACAGCAAATCCAATTCAGACCCAAATAAGCTGAGATAAATCTTGAGACCTTGCAGTGCCAGGTCAATATAGGGCTTGTTTTTACTGTTATTGGCACAAATCACATTCATTGGAGAACAGTAGGTATTGTGCAATCATAATTTTCCTTCTGAATCTGAGACACACAGAGGGTGGTAACTATTGTATGAGACCTCCAGGAAAGCTAAGCACTTCTGGAAATGTAGCAAGAAGCTTGGTGGAATACATTAGACTGCTGAAATTGCTCTTTAGTATCTCTATGCAGGTGACTGGATCCCACCCAAAACACTATAGCTAGCAACCAAACACTAGGAGACAAAAATAAGAACCAGGGCAGTACACACTGCAGAGGGCAAGAATAAAACCTTTATTAAGTACAAATGTTCTAAACAGAGTTTAGCAAGTAGAATGCACAAAGTTGAGTAGATAAGGCAGATGTTCAAGGTTGGAGATGCGCTTTTTAGGCAGATAAAGATTTGAAAAGAACCTCCAACTTAGTGCAAGAAGATAGGAAAATAATTGCATTGTAATAGAAGTGTTTCAAGTGGACAGGAGAGCATAAATGTCAATGGTAGTAAAAAGGGATAATACATTATTTCCACAAAAAAACTTTACAAATACCATTTATAACTGAGCACTATGTAACACCATCTTTATGGTTATGCTCATCCTGTCCATTTAGGGGTGAGGGAGTGGGAATGGGAAGAGGAATCCAATTCTTAGCCTAATCAGGAGCTGAGTATGATCTGTTTTCAGCAGCATTGGTAACTTAGCACAGATAGTCATTAATATTTGTAAGATACTAGATGATGTAAGATGCAAATTTTCCCTTCTCATACGTAATAGATATGCTTGCCTTGAAGCAGAATATCCTCTGCTAAGAAAAAATATATGTGAAAATATGCAGAAAAAACTGACCTTTTTTGTTTCATCTACACCAGAAATTGTGAGTAACAGTTTCTATACATGTTCTTGTTTATCCTTAATATATATTTTAGTTTTCTGCTTTTACGAAGAGCTTTAGTTTGTGCATGTGTTGTGGAAGGTATGTGCTAGCAACAGAGTCTAGAGATTTTTTTGTTTCCATGCAGGATGTTGCAATTATACAGTATAAGATGAAAATCGACTTAGGTTCCAGTTATTGTGTGGAGCTCTTAAAAATTAGTTTCAAACCCATTGACACTTAGACAATCTTACCAAGAAGCAACATGTAGTATTACATGATTCTTCAACAGTCATCTGGAACAAAGAATAAGTACTTTACAAATTGCACAGTCAGTAGAATGTTTGCACTCAGATAGTTCTTCACAGTTCTTTCTTTTCCCACTAATTTCTTTTAGGTCTTTTTTGTCTATGTGATTTTAGCTTTCCAAAAACTATTATAGCCTTGTCCATTCTTTCGGTAAGATGTTCTGACTTTTTCTGTGAAATTGCTGTTTTTAAGAGTTTTAAGTACATTGAAGGCAGTTGAATGTGTCCCCGGATAAATAAACTGACTTGACAGTGTTCTCTAATACTATTAAATGAAGCTATATGCTCTCCTAAAATGTCTGCACCACAAAAATCGCTGTGGATGCTAGTAGTCTGGATAGATTGCAATATTGTCTGATCATGCTTTTGGGGAATCCAAAGTAAAAGGTTAGATTTTAAATGAGTTTTTCCTAGTCATTAAGGGCATTTTTTTATATATCACAGTTTGTTCTTGCTGTTGTAGTTCACAAGCCTTCTCCCCTGACCACCACTATGGGAAAACTTGAAGTGTTTCTCACATCAGCCAAAGAAACAGTCACAGTTATTTATTGCTCATGACCATGGATTGGTAAGCTTGCCTTATGAGGAAAGGAGAAACTTTCTTTCTTGCCTTATGAGGAAAGGAGAGCAAGAGAACTGAGTACAGTCAGTTTTGAGAAAAGAAGACTTGGGTGGGAAGCTTACAGGGCTTTATTACCGTGTTCCAATATCCAGAGGGTGTCTACAAAGAACATGGAGACTCTTTTTCCAAGGAAAAAGTCATGAGTACAACTTGGTCCTGAGGAGATTCTGGTTGGACACAATAGGACAATTTTTCACAATATAAACAATCAGCCATCAGAATAATCTTGACAGGGAAGTGATGGATTGGACAACATTGGATACTTTTAAGAGTCAACTGGACAGCGTGCTGAGGCATCTTGTCTAAACAGTGTTTTGCCAAGAAATGTTGGATCTGACAGTCCTTTAGGTTGCTTCCAACCTACTATTCTGTGAATCAACATTTTTTCCAGGTGACACTATTGCTTCACTTTTTTAAGTCAGTCTGTGTTTGGAAGGGATTAGTTTTTGCCAGTTTCCAAATTTCATAGTGCTTAATACTGTAAGTACCCAGCAGAGCCTGTAGGTGTAGAATGCACTACAGATATGTGAAAGAGCAGAGGAAAAAAGGTTCAATTAAATTTTAAGTCCTTTTGCCTCTACTAATATGTCTCATTAAAACTTCAGTGTCTCAACTGGACGAGAGAGATGCCTTGTATGTAAAGTCAAGAATTAACTTGAGTTAATTAGACCTAATTAGTAGGTCTATTTAGAATTAAAATTCTTGCAAAAATGTATTATTGGTCCAATTACAGAAGTACTAAGACTTACCATGCAAGTTATCCAAATACTGAAATTCGTTCACAGTAATAGTACTTTAACGCTTGAAACTTATAGAAAAACTACATACTTCCATTGGTTTAATTCAGGGAGAAAGGGTTATGGTGCATTGTCATCCAGAATCCTTCACCAAGGGAATGCAGTGGGGGCTTCTTCTTTCTTGTACTGGAGAGATGTATACTAGGGGAGACTTCTAAGCATCTTCTAACATAGCATTTTCTTGCTTTTTTTTTTGTTTTTCTCTGTTACATCTGATTTTTTTTTTTTTTATGTTAGTGGTGTTTTATTTATGTTCAAAGCTTGTCTTTTGATATTCCTAAAGACATTTTCATCCAGCTTCAAATTTTTCATCTCTTTAATGATCAGGAGATATTCAGTGATCGTTTCCTGATAGCCTTCACCTCTCATCCTATGTTTATATTTTTCAAGACATCAACTTTTATCCAGTACTTGTGTTCCACAATACCACATAATTTATTCTATGCACAAAAAAAATGTGTCACTGGAATAGTATTTGTTATCACTATCTAAGCTATATTGGAATTATTATAAAAAGAGACATCAGCACGCCATTATACAAAGAAAAGCAAAACTCAAACAAATTAGATATGAGTCTACTAGGCCTATAAAAGCTAAAATAAAATTCCAGGCAAGATTAAGACAAATCCAGACAAATCAGGCTTGATAAGCCCCAGTTTGCAGCCTTGCAGTGTTAGAACAAACCCTTTGGTTTCTTGTTCAGCAATACCATATTTACTGAGCTAAAGGACTACAAAAGTGAGACACAGGGCAAACCGTGTTGATATTATTTGTAATAACAGAGAATTTGTAATATTCTGAAATGGAATTTGTTACAGTTCACTTGTTTTTTAGCAATTCATAGCCAAAATGACTAACACTAAGAATCAGCTGACACAGCCCCTGTGAAATGACCTCTGGGGATTCTAGCAATGAAATACGATGAGCAGCAAGGTTGGTCTTGACAAGAAATAGCAGCCTGCTAATGAGGTGTTCATAATAATGCATTATGAGCATTTTATCTGTATTATCAGAGTTGGGAAGCACAGAGTCTTAAATAGTACTTAAAAAATTAAACTAAAGCAGTAAAGAACATTTTATAACACAAGGGTTAACTCAGGGTGTAATAGCTCTCTTCTTCTATTCTCCTGTATCATTTTGTGAGCTCTTAACTTATTTTGTAAACTCTACTAATTAAAATCTTTCATTTTCATGTACATGGTTCTCAACAGAGTACACAGGAGCTAATTTAAACCAAGAACATTGGACAAGTAAATGAAGAGTAGGAAAATAGTATCTGATATTAATCTGGATTTTTGTATCCTGCATTTTGAATGAGTGCCTGGATAGCAGAGAGATATGTCAAAACTGATATTATAGGAGTTTATATCAACTAAGGATTTGTCTTATCTTATTCCTTTGTGAATAAGAACTATTAGCAAAAAGCTTAGAGAGATTCTGTTTGAGAAAAGATTGACGAGATGTTAGCTTTCCTCTATATGAAATCTCACTGCAAATATGAATTATTTTACCGAATAGCTGATTGATGTCTTTTCATCAGTTCTGCATGGACACACACACACACACACACACACACACTCCACATCCTGCTATTCCTTTAATTCTGTCCATACTACTGGTGCATGAAGAAATGCATATAGTTTGCAATTGGGTAGGTTAATAAAATAAAGAAAGGAGTGCGTTAACTCTAATATATTTTCATCAAGGCTTAGCCATTCTGGTTATTTTACTGTATTCATTGTAGCCTGATATTCCACAGATTAACCTTTCCTTTAACGCTGTCACACCTCACCAACTGTGATTTAGCAAGTACATAATTTATCACTTAATAAGAATGTCCATGTTAAGCACAGTGGGAGCTTTTACTGGCAGTAAAATCTGCTTTTCTCATAGGGAAAATAAAGGCTGAATCCAAGTGGACTGAGAAAGTTTAATATCTCTTGTAATGAGAATGACCTTAGAAAGAATGGAACTTTTTATTAACAAATGTTTAGTATGTGTTGTAATTGTCCCAAAACACTCTTTGAGAATAAAGACCCTAATTTGACATACATTTATTAAAGTGTCAACAATCAGGGTAATTCTGTGTGTCCAAAGAAGTTAAAAAGTAATTTTATTTAGCTGATATTGCACTTACATTATTATAGTCAGAAATAAAGCTCTAAATGTAGTCCAGTTGTCCTATGATTCCCTGGTCTTTTTCTTCTTTTTTTTTTTTTTTTTTTTTCCTAGAAGTAATTAGTTCTCTGTTCTTTTAACTCTTTTACAAGTTAAGAAGAATGATGAAGAAAGCTGAAGTTGAAAAAAAAGATAGCTGAAAAGTTGCAAAGCTTCCAACTCCAATCTTGTCTAAACAATCCGAATGAATCTGTTTAGGGGTTTTGCAGGCAACATTCCTCCTCTGTGAAGAAGGACGCTTTGCACTAGAGTATATCCAGATCAATATGCTGATAGGTTCACCTTTCCAAGGGGATAAAGAATAAGCTGCTTCAGTTTCCTTCAGTCTTTACAAAGTGTTGATATATCAGTCCATTCCACCTTATATTTACCCCTGTGAATATAAATTGTAGGTAACTATGTGGGATAGAGATGGGGTCAGAACCCAGTGGCAAATGTCTGATATCTTTAAACCAGCCAGAGACTCTTGTAAGTCTATGATAAATTCTGTTTGTTAGTGAAAATATGGGGCTGTTAAATATAACATATGGATAATGTCCCAAACTTGTGGATTGTAGCTCCTGTTCTAAAAGTAGTTCTCCAAGAGAATGGCACTATTAATTACCCTTTTAAAATTAATTTTACCTTTGCAAAGATATTCAATATAAGCTTATGATGAGTATGGAGAAGTTCTTGACTATCAGAATCAGAAAATTTACAAGATCTGAACTTGAGACTATTGGACTATGTAGGCTACTACTCTTTTCAACTTAGATTTTCTCTACTAACTATTTTCATACCACTCTAAATTACATTAATAATTGAATAATTTCTCCCATAATCTAAGAAAGACAGCAGAAATAAATAAAAAAAAAAGATAAAGGGACTCTGATTCTGATATGATAGGAACAGAACTTTAGATGAAAAAATGGAATAGCCTTTAAAACCAAATATAAACTCAAGTGTGCTAATGCTATTTTTTTTTTCTTTTTGATTCACATTCAATATACTTTAGAAGAGAACAAACATTTCCTGACCACTATGGAGAGCTATTTTTTTTTTTTTTACTTCATTCTATGGGAAATTATTCTTCAGAGTAAATAAAATTACTTCATTCTAGATAATACATCCCAGAAAAATACAGAGAGAAAAAGGAAATAAAAAAAATCAACATGATATGCTATACTTGTAGCTTGGGGAAGGCTTCATTGTCAATGTTCTAAAATTAACAATCACAGCATCTCCTTTGGGAAGGGTTTTAGAGACAATAATCTGAGAGAAGCTCTCAGGAGACTTATGTAAAGTCCTTAGTGGCTGCTTTCTCAAGTTCTCTATAGAAACATGCTTCAAAGTACATCAGGAGAAGCAATTTTCAGTAGTATTAATGATAAGGCAGCTGACTCATATTTGAATTCAGAGCCATTTGTCCTAGGACAACAATCAGTGTAACCCATTAGTGAAGGCACAGTAACAAAAGGATCCATGCTTATCCAATATAGGATCCCAGAAATCGTGGAGTTCACACACACGTGCACGCAGAAGTCAGTGTTCTTTTTTTCTCCTCTCAATTTTTCAGACTCCAGGAGCAGTAGAACACATATTTATTTATTTATGTGTTTGTTTGTTTATATATTTAACATCATACACATTGATTTGTGTTGTCTGCTGCTTCAGCAGCAGCATCCACAATCTTCAGACTAGATGGATGACCACACAGCACATAATCTACTTTCATGTGGTACCTTCCTTTTTCAGTGTTCCTTAGGGAATTCCTGCATCTGAGTGCAATATGATAAAAGCCCAAAGTCTGTAGCCAGTAAAAAATGCATTGGACAGTTTCTACCAAGCTAAGCTCATTATGTGACCCGTCCAGCACTCATATTTTTTGTGTTTATTGAAAGCCATGGTAAAGTTCACTATGCTTAAAATGCATGATGCAAAGCTTGGAACAGTGGAACATTTGAAAAAAATGTTTTTTCAGTTAAAGTGATTTGCCTGTAAAAGTTAATTCTAAAGCAATGAAGAGCTTGGCCATTATTAGATAATTATAAAAACTTCCTCTCTGAATATTCTATCAGTTTCACAGTAAGATGCCCATACCTATTAATCTCATTTTTAATCAAATAAATATAGCACAAGTTTTGGTAACCTGACAGATGAAACAAGAATGCTATAACAGATTCTACTGCCAATAGGTTTTTTATATGAACGAGTTCAATGTTATAGTCATCAACTCTAGTATTGTGAGAAATAGAAGAAAAAAACAAACCAGAATTATTTCTACCTGAGAATTTTATTTTGTAATTCTGCCTAAACGTTTTTCTTTGGTTGGTTAGGTTTTACAGAATGTACCTTAAGTATAGGTGAGTTCATGAGGAAATTAGTATTATATTAGTATTTTCCAAGACAGGTTCCTTTCCAAGGTTCTGGCAACCCCTGAAGAGGCCTTGTCTTAATTGCCATAAACAGAATTAATTCTTGCCATAGGAAAATAAATTGAGAATTTCATTACTTATGTAGAAATCAATGGAAAAGCACAGAACCTTATAGCAGTTTAAACTTGGCTAGTTACCAGATGCCACCCAGCTCCTCAGTAGGATGGGGAGAAAAAATAAGATTTAGAAACTTAGAGGTCTAAACACAGGGAAACTACTGGCTAAGTCTTGACTTGTGGAAAATGTAATTTATTGACAATTTCAAATAGACTAGGATGGTCACAAAAGAAAAAAAAAGAAAAAAAAAAAGAAATAAACCATCTCTGCTCTGCAATCCCATCAATCCCTTTTTCACAGGCTTAACTTTACTCCTTTATCCCATCTCCTGTACCTCTTTCTCCTTACTCCGGGTGGTTTAGGGATAATGAGGAATGGGGTTGCTGTGGTCATTCATTGTGTAACCTGATGACAGTATTTCACACATATATTAATTTATGAGATTTTTTTTTTTTAATGTGTGTGTATTGCGCTAATACAGACAGGCAGATGTGTAAGATAAGAAAAAAGAACGCACAGAAATTGGAGCAGATAAGTTTGAAAGAAATAAAAAGATCTGAACATTCAAAACTTTATGAACATCACACTGAAACTTTCAAATGAGACATTTAGTTTTTCAAACTAATGCAAATAGGGCCAGGATTTTGGTTTGGTTTTGTATATCTTGAGAAAAAACCCCATCAGTTAAATAAAATGATGTTTGGTTTTTGTATTTTTGTCTGTGAATAAGCCTACTTAAAAGGGCAAAATGATGCATTGGCTTCCAGTAAATTAAAATTTACTATCTAAAAGGTTAGCTGTTAGAGAGTAAAGTATGATAAAGACTGAATTTTTTATTTATCACTCTAGAAAAATTTCTCCCCTGCAAAAAATGTTGAGCTTTAAGAAATCATGTTATAATGATACGTATATTTAATATTAATCAGTGCTCTTACTCGTTTTTTTCTTTAAAATTATAAAGGTTCTGAAGAAGTTTGTAGTGCTAATACTTCTCATGAGGGTCATGCCTCAGTAGTGCTATGGGTCATGTATTTCACAGGAAATCTCTCTAATAATCCTGAAACTGGTTAAATTATCTGGTTTTCCTTGCTCTTCCTTTTTTCCTTTCCAAGCTGGCATAAGAGCAGCGATTAAATGAATTATAAGGTCCATGTTTGATTGATTTTTCACTTCTTCAATTTAGACAGTAAAGCTTTCTATCACATTTGAAGTTAAGAATTATGATTGAGATAATAGAGGTACGATTCCACTGGAAGCTAAAAAGGAAAAAGTTGTCTTGCAAATGTCAAGGCACCTTGTGATCCAAGATGATTAAAACTAAACTGTTTGCTATATGAATCCCAAGGTGCCACTATATCTCAGTGTCCATGACATTTAGCCAGTGACTTTTCATAGCTTGTTAATAATGTATAGCAATCCCAGTGTAAATTTTCGGTGACAGATCTAGCCTGTTACAGTAGAGCAGTTAACTAGATTTATTTTGGACAAAAAATGCAGATTTGAAAAAAAGAAAATAATGAGTAATGTCAAAAGAGATTGCACATTTGCAAGGCTATTTTAGCTAAGGCAGTTTCTCAGGAGATGTGCTTTTCACATTCATCTATTATTCTGCCCAACATCCTAATTTTTTTAATTAATTTCAATTGAATTTGGGGTTTTTTGGTAAAAAACTTGACCAAATCATCAAGGTTAACACTCACAAAGAAAACCCAATGTCCCCCCAAAATTTCATAGTGTGGACTGGTCCACAAAATTCATTTATTTTACCAGGTTAGCTGAGTCACATAGGCAAGTAAAGGTTACAGTATAAACATTCTCTTCTAAGTACAATTGCTGTTAATCATTGCTCCAGATAAACCTAATAAACTTCTGTGTTGTAGAAACCATGTTTTTTCTGAACCTCATATCTCACTGATACACAAATTATTCATAAGCTGTAAAAGGTCACAAGGGAGATGAGGAAAGAGGGAGAGAGAGAAGGAAAAAGGTACAGGTAAAAAAAAAGGACTCAAAAGATGAGATACAAAACAGACTCAAAGAGTAGTGAGTTACAAGAGGATATAAATCAGTGTTGTAGAGAAAAATGTGGCTGACGTTTGGATTCTTGTCGATTTTCTCTGAGGCTGAAAGTTTACTAACAAAGAAAAAAAAATTACTGTGTCTGTAGCCAGAATTGTCATATATCAAAATCCTTCATTTAATTCTCTTTTTTCAGTCTTTTGTTCAGCTACTGCATTCTCATAAGCTCAAATTAAGATAATTACTCCTGATAATGATTGATATAAAGGTACAACACCACAGTATCTCACCATCTTAGATGAGATTAAAAAATCTGCAGGGAACGATAGAAAAGAGAAAGATCTTTATCAACATCTCTAAAACCATTCATAAATAAATTGTGAATGCACTATTCTTATAGCAAATGAACACCATTTTTGCTGCCTGTCAGTACCAAACTATTGATTTATGTTGGTGCTTCTGTATGTTTAAAAGCTCAGACTTCACAGTGCATTAGCTTACTTTATCAGAAAATATCTAGGAGTTATTTGCTGATAAATCTAGATATACATTTACTTATAAAGACAAATTTTCTATTAGATGGCAATCAACATACAAGATTTGCAGTGATCATACCTTTATATGAAAGCTATCTAAAAGTTTATGTTTTCCATTTGCAGAATGTTTGTATCCCAAACACCACATAGAAATACATTCCAAAGTATTACAGTTATGTTCACTTCTATATATAGCAAAATAACTGTATTCCATACCTATTTAAACTTACTAACATCAGTTGTATTTAAATTCTACTGTTTCTGTCCCTTCTAATGTTC
Source organism: Sitta carolinensis (assembly GCA_032173965.1). Taxonomy (NCBI): domain Eukaryota; kingdom Metazoa; phylum Chordata; class Aves; order Passeriformes; family Sittidae; genus Sitta; species Sitta carolinensis. The sequence goes on along the minus strand of JAVUNC010000004.1, from coordinate 26,475,630 downwards.
TAAAAGAAATGACAGAAGGGAAGTAAGAATGTGTAGAGGCAGAACAAATATGCAATTTTTTTTTTAAAAGGAGTAGATATTGAGGAAGATGGTAGTTAACAAAAAGTTAAGAAATTATTGAAGTGCTTGTCACATCCTAAGAAGTGTAAACTTCATTAAAACTCTTAATAAAGCTTAAAGTTTATTGCAATTTTGGGAAATTTATGAAAGCTGTTGATACTATGCTGTTGTTTTAGCTTACTTCCAGTTGTTTCATAATTGCTCAGAACCATTTAGTTTATAGTGTGACTGTCTTCACAAAGCATTTTTTACATTGCATCATGTTTTTTTTGAAAGAAGCAAACTGAATGCTATGGTATTCCAGGTTTTTACAAAAAAACGTAACACATCAATATGTTAAATGCATCCAATATTCTAAAGTATTCTATAAGTTGAATGACTGTCTGACATGGGAAAAAGAGCACCTTGTACATGTTGATATATGTAGGTCTTGATATACTGGATATCTGAATGCTTTCATGGGTTTAATTCTTCCATCTAAATTTCAATTTGAAGACCAAGTCCTATTTGTAAAACTTTTCTATATCTGGTGGTGCCATAATCACTCTATATGGTACTATAAATTTAATAAATATTTGGAAAACTTGCAGTACAAAATAGGTTATTTGCCAAGCATTTATATGTACACACACATATTTATGCATATATTTTTCTACGTCAGCGTCTATAGAGTTAAGCCCATGGTTATATAGTTTATATCTCTGAAGTCTCAAGGCTTTGTAAAGCCTCGAGTCTCTGAAGTCTCAAGCTTTTCTGAGTAGGAAATTACACAGAGTTCATCCAGGCTGTAACCTGCAATATCTAGCTGATTCCACACTATTGATTGTCTCCATGGGAGTTATAGCAACCTGCTCCACTAATCATTCTTGCTCCAAATACTTATGACCACAGGAGCTCAGTACTGCTTTAGTCTTTACTGCTGTCTACTCCTCAGCAAGTATACACACCACATATCAAGATGTGCCCAATTGAAGCAGCAAACAGGAGGGTTCTTAAAAAGATTTTTTTTTCAATGTGTGACTTTTACAGACTAAAAAAATCAAGCCCACACACCTTATATACACATAGTTGTAATTGTTCTGTCCATATATTTTACATAATTGTATATTTCTTCCAGTGTATTCTGTAAATGCTTTTTTATTTTTAAGATAAAATACATATGATTACAGCAAAGCATAAAGTTGCATTTAAATTGAATTTAAACTGGCATAGTATTCCCTGTGTCTAGTTTCATTTTTCCCCTAGTAGAATATTCTTTCCATCCTTTTCATATGCGGGAAAATTTGCTCCCTTCGATTTGTTTTCTGCGTTCCTTTAATTTTTTTTCCTTAATATGTTCTGTAGACTGTATGAAGTTTAAGGTATATGAAGAAAACTATTTAAGATTTCAGTGAGCAGAATCATTCTCTGCATTCCTTATTCAATTGAGCATAGGAGAATGCTAGGGTGATTAATGTTGGCTATGTGAAGCTGTGTTCTAACTACTGGGCTTTGACATTTACAAATAGGATCAAAAGACCAAACTGTATCTTCTCAGTGAATTTTTCCTAATGTTTTTCAACCAAAAACAGGTGGCCTTATGGTTCACTCATTAAGGTGTATTTTTCATGGTTTTTTTCCCTCATATATTATGACTAGATATTTGAAAAATAGTAGTGAGTGCTTCAGTTTATACATTTTCCAAGCAGTGTGCCATAGCTGTTATCTGTAGCTGATACAGACTTTGATAAATCTGTTCTGTTGTTACTGTCTTTGTAAAGTCTAAATTCTTGTTATCCAGAGTGTAGTCCATAAGAAATTAAACTAATATAGTCTAATAGTCAAAGCAAATAAAAACCAAAATAGAATTCCTGATATACAGTGTAATGATCCCTCAGGAGGTGTCACACATATGTTTCATGGTCCATCCTCCTCTTTTGCTTCACAATCTGGAAAGCTAAGGTAGGCACTGCAGGTACCTCATTCTAATTATATATGTTGTATTCACTCAATGTTGCACCTTGAGGGCTAGGTGACATGACTACTTGGATTTCCTACAGGTATTTTGGTAATGTACTCATCTCCCTCTTCAGTGGGGCGTAAACCTTTGGGCTTTTCACTAGACCCTAGACAACATCCAAGATGTGCATCCTGGTTACTAAAAGGAGTTTTTGAAAACATTTTCTCATGTGAAATATATCCATGCACAACACATCTCAAAAGAGTAGATGTTATTAATACCATTATGGGACCCTATTTTTTAGAACATATTTGCATATATCCATATAACTGTGTATATACTCAAAAACATTTTTCTGTAATGACATTAGTAGGATTTTTGAACTTCATTAGAGGTCTTGTACATTGACATCATATGGAACTACTTAGATATCAATTATCACATAGAATTTACAACCACAAAAATACAGACAAGTGTTTCTAAGAAAACTAATATTTTATACCTTGAATAATAATTAAAGTTTAGGCCCCAAAGATTAGCTTTGATGCTGTAGTTTACATTTGATAGTATACATTTGTCAGCAAGCAGTTTTTCAAACATAGGCTGCAGTTACTTAGCTAAATTATTTTAGTAGACAGTCTCCCAAGGATACATAAAGAAAGGTTTGTATTTACCTTGATGGAACCAGTATGCTCTAATTGAGATTGTTATGCTTGATTATGATCCTGATGTGAAATTTTTGGATGGATTTTCCCATCATAAATCCCTTAAAAGATCAGCATGTATCACAATATGAAACTGGGAAGCGTTCCAGTAGACTGCTTCTTGAAAGTAATATATGATGTCTTGTTAATGCACATACTTTAGACACATTGTTTCCACACAAGGTCTATTTTATATGATGTTTATGCATAGTATAACACTCTGGAATGTTGTTTTCTTTAGGTGTCTTGCTGGATTTTCTGGACAATTTTGTGAAATAGAAGTTAATGAGTGTAATTCATCACCTTGTCTACATGGCTCAACCTGTGCTGATCATATCAACGGATACACTTGTAAATGTCAACAAGGTAACTGCCATATGACAGAGCAATCTAAAACAATGATAGCTTTGAATTATCAGTGTTGCTAGTGTGAAAATTGGTAAATCATATCAAGCTCTTTTGTTGTATATGAACTATAAGGTACAAAAATGCTCTTTGGCAAGCTTTTTGAATGAAATTTAAAGAAAATTAAATACTCCAATAAGCATACGAGAAAGGCTTCGAAATAAAATCAGCTCTCTGAGGGAGTCTGAAGTATTATTTAGAGACAGTTTTATTGTTTATGATTTTTACTAATGTAACTTACTGACCAAACAGTCGAATACTCACTGTTTAACAGCAAAATAATTTCACTACCTTTCGAATGAGATTGACTGAAAAAAAATTCTGAACATTTAACTACCATTTCTATTATTATCCTTAATGTTGGTGTCGTAAGACATACCCATGGTTATTCAACTGTCTGGGATTAAGAGACATATTTTTTTAAACATTATAAAGAGAATGAAAAAAGGCACTTTCTAAAAAAGTGTGAACTGTTTTCTGATTCTGTCAGAGATCAAATAAAACAGGTCTAGTGACTTATGAAAATATGAGATTTAGTATTTATACAAAAGCAAAGGTCACAATCAGCCTGCATTGTCATGCAATCACAAATTTTATCTGTATAGGACTAATTGCAATCTCCTGTCATGTCTAATAATAAAAAGCCTTTTCTCAGCATAAGTAGGATGTCTAATCCATATACATAAGTAGCATTCTTCTCCTTAAGTTATTTTTGAATTAAGAAATACATGAGTACCTGCCTCCTGAAACTTTAATTTTTCATTTTAAATCTATTTACTATTTTACTGACTTGTGCTGCTGAATGATTTCTGTGATAGTACTGACACAAGGTTTCTTACTGGTTATTTCAGAGGTTATTTAGATATATTCTGGATGCTAAAATCCTGTTAACCCATTCTATCTCCATATATCTGGTCTAGTTACTTTGAGTCAAAATATGTTCATGTCATTGGTTTCAATTTACAAGTAAAAACATGTTAGTAAACTCTCCTGAATTCAAGTGACTGTATATATATTACACTTTGCTAGAGTATTTCTACTCATTCTTGTTCTACATTTAGAAGTAAGCACATAGTAAATTGAATATTAATATATTTTGCATTTTTTTTTAATTCTGAATTTGTCCTAAAGAAGCTTACAAAACTCTATGTAAGAGATTTTATTCAAAAAGTATGGAAGGTACTGAAGAAAATACACACATGCATGTAACGAGAGTCAATTTGGCAGCTCATTAATTTGTCTAATTTATAAGAATGATTTTCTAGCATGTAAGACTTGAATCTAAGTATATTTGGCATACTAAAGGTTAATTATGTGTAGGACTATGTTGCTTACAGCTTAATAATTTTTTAGCAACTTTTTCTAATGTCAAAGAGATACTTGATAATTCAAAAAAACACTACAGTTCTGATGTATGAATCAATGAGTGAAAATTTTTTGGACTTTGTCATACAGAATTCATGATAATAAAGTTCTTTCTGACCTTTAAGAGTCTGAGTCATGACCTGAATTCAAGTACTATATATCCACCTGGTACTGCATATGGCCATACCCCCCTCCACCAATATTAATGACTCAAAACCTTAAAAGATGTATTTCTTAGTCATTAAAGTACTTCACACAGAATACATTGCCAAGTTCACGTTTTTCCTTTTTTTTTTTTTTAATCCTTATTAAAATAATATGTCAAAGATATTTTAATATAAGCATTTAAAAATTGCTCACTAGCTAAGGACTGTGATTGCTGTCTCTATGCAATATGGAAATTCTTGATATAAAGTAGGATAAACTTCTCTGGAGCCTTGGAACTCACTTCTACAGCTAACATTTTAAACACCTTCCAACCCAAGCACAATCTGCCTTTCTTTTCTATCCCTTTTAATAATACCATGTATTAGCAGGAGTGAAAGATCTGTATATTACTTTTCCACCAGGTAAAAACGCAGAAAAGGAACCACATGCATTAAGTATATACATAATTTTTACAGTCTTGGGTTTTTTTAAAATTAATACAGTATCTTCAAATGTTATCTGAGTCTCTAAAACAGCTGAAGAGATGAGGTTACAGCTCTTTAAAAGAGGTGAATTTGGAGTGGCAAGGGAACCTTTGAGAGGAATAACTTTGAATAAGGTTGCACAACTGAAGAACAGGATTAGAAGAAAAAAATATCATCCAGAGAGAGAAAGTAGAAGTATGTAGGAAAAAAAATCTGCTTTTTTTCCCAGGTTTTAACTGTTCACATACAATAGATCTTATATTTTTCTTCTAAGCTTCACCTATAGAAATATGGAGCTGAGATTGGGGATTTTTTGGTCTATAAAGGCAACTCTGGGAAGATATTCTGCTATACCTCTCAACAGATTCCCCGTTGTAATTTAATGAAGTGGAAAAGGGACAGTACCAAGACAGAAATAGGAACGAGGCAGATGATTGCAGCTTTCCAAAATCCTCTAGAGAACAAAGTGAAGCATGTGGTGACAGCATGTGATACCAGGACGGGGAAAGGATTTAGCTCTGACAAATGTATTTTGTAATGGATCATGAATTTTGTCAGCTATTGTCCCTGTAGCAGGCCTCATACCCATAGAATAATAGATGTATGTTCAGGTGCTGCGGCAGCAGCTTCAGGCTGTTCAGGTGCAGAAGCAGCATGGGGAAAGTAAACTGTATTCTAACAGCACCTCAGACAGCTCAAAAGCAACAACAGCAGCTGTTGGAACTAATAGCAGGCTCATGGATGTGAAGTCTTTAACTGGGAAGGCTGCTCTTCTACCAGGGCAGCTAAAGCGATACTGGAATGTAACAGGTGAATCCATTTGATGCATTCTCTGAGGCAAAGTCTGAACAGTGGAACTGGATTTGTAGCAGCTGAGGACTTCTAAGGGGCTTGTGGGGCTATTCAGTTTTCTTTGTTAGTTTGTTTAGAAATAGTAAAATTAATAAAAAAAGCCAAATCTCCAATGGGTGGTGGGAATATCATTGCAGAAAGTCTAGTTTTCTTCAACAACTAGCCATATTTTACAGAATTCTGGGCTTGTATTTATCAAGCAAATGGATTCCATTTCAGCTTAGCTTACAAGGAGCAAGTTTAAGACAGGCTTAAATTACATGATCTAAAACACATATTCAATATGATTATTTAGCCTCTAATTTATGGTGTACTTACTTGTAAAGGAGATTTTCCTAAGAAATGCATATCAACAAAATTTCCAGTAATCAGACTAATGTACTGTGAGAAGACAGAATCTCATAATGTTCAAACACAAAGCTGTATTTGCTCAGAAATTGTCTTCCTCATTCATTTGTTACAGTAAACTCAAGAGTTTCTTTTTTTAACTTTTTTCCTTTCTTTTCTTCTACTCTGAGAAACCACAGCCCAAAAAGTTCATATTCATCCCATAATACATATCTTTATGTATGTGAGAATGGATGATAGTTAAATAGAACCTTTTTTCCATTAGCACTCAGTAAATGGATGTAGATTTTAATGAGTCTCACTTAGGGGTTTTTTTTCTGACAGGATGGGAAGGCCTCCATTGTGAGCTGGATGTTGATGAGTGCATATCCAACCCCTGCATACATGGTCTCTGTGTTCAGAAGGAGCCCAGCTTTGGTTATTCCTGTTTTTGCAAGCCAGGATTTGTGGTGAGATGCTGAAATTCTTTCTTATATTTCCTTTTACCTGGCTATTCAGCATTGCACAGAAAATGCTGTATGTAAGCCTTTTTTTTTCTTTTTAAGCTTGCTTAGAATTGTTGATATACTTCTTGAATGAAATGGAATCACAGAAGTGACATATGCTTTGTTCATGGAATTCACCAGGAATTTCTCCCTGTTCCAGTGACTCTTTGTCTGAATTTTGTCAAGTCTGTATTTTACCATAAGGACTTGGTGGGTAAAAATGGATCTTAACAATGAAAATAATCTGACTAAATTTGCTGACAAACTATCTCATAAAAATAATATCATTTTTGAAAGGTAGTTTTTACGGAGTAGAATGGGTAACACTGATACTTCCCACAGACCATGGTAACTGCTGTCTTTTTGTCTTCTAAAGCAGATTTGCTTTCAAAACAATGTCAAATGATGATGAAGGATACATCATTTGAGAGCCATAGTCCTTTCACGTGGAAAACAGTCAGATCCCTATGTTAAAATAATCTCATTTTTTTCATTAGATATTCATGTTTATCTTACATGAACAACTGTAATGGAGATTGGTTACAGAATTTTTTTATCATTTATGTCTCAAGAAAATAATCTTCTGAATGTCAAATAAAACTACCAGAGAGAAGGATTAAAATCTGTTTAGAGAAATTATATTTTCAATTGGTGCAAAATATATTGGTACAAGTCAGTGTTCTGTGACACTGTAGAGACCAAATAAACCCAAAAATGGGTTGGAAGGAGGATAGATTCATTGTTATTCAAATTTCTCTTCTGAATGTTACCCTGGCCCAGGGAGTCTTTGATTTACTCATTGCCAAAAGTTGGAATGGTATATTTGCTGAGTTACCAGATGCTAGCTCTGCTTGTTTTCTTCTTGTTTTCTTCCCAAAATATTCATTAACAGCTCACTGATAATGGAGCTAGATAGATATTTGACCCATGGGGGCAGTTTTTCTATTAGTACATAGCTTGAGTATTAATTGTACAGTATGTTTGAGAACAAGCAAGCCCTTGCAGAAGGAAAAGTAACAAGCCTTTGAAGTAGTTGAACTTTAAGAGATATTATCTTTGCTTTTTATTCCATTATTCATTTTTCCATCTCCAATTCCACTATGTTTAGGGAAGGAATATAAAATAAGGAAACACAGTGGGGGAACCACCACAGAAACATTTTTAATGTTTCCTATCTTAAGTGTCAAAGATAAGAAGTTATGGTCTAAACACCTCAGGAGTTATATCTGTTAGGCCCCAGTAGGTTCTGGTTCCTAACCATGAGTAGGTGTGGAGTAGAAACTGGGAAACTCAAAGAGAAATTAATATTCAAGGAACTTCATCTCATGTGTATGTAACTCTTCTATAGTCTATGTCTGTACTGCTACCCAAAGTACGGATCATAAAGTATGGATTGTGAAATCTCTCATAAATTTTGAGAAGAAAAGCATAGCCAGTGGTATATGAAATAAATGTTTACTTTTTAAGTGGAACCATCTACCTACTCTTTAATACAAATCTCCACAAGCTAAATGATTCCATTTCCCTGCATGAAACTGTTAAGGCATTTGCAGGCACTTTCAGTGCTATCAAATTTATCTATGACTACTTAATGTACCCTTCATGCACACTGGAGGTTATCCACATCTGCTTTGTTTCTATGAGTCATAAAATCGTAATCAAATGCTCTTTGCCATTAAATGTAGTAGTCATAAAAATGTACTAATCTGTCACAGGAAAGTCAGAGTGAAACATAAGTTTTATAGGATTAAGAATGATTATGAGCTTGCTCAAATTGATCATCTGTTCTGTGAGTGGAATTAGAAAAGAGCAAAGAAGAAGTGTATCGAAACTGACATATTAATTGTCCTGTTGTTCCTTTGTGCTTTGGAATACTGATACAGAGAGTGATTTTATAAGATGCCATGAATTTACCAGATAGATCATCTGCTTGCCAAAACAAATTAAGAAGTTGACTGAAACAAGCATGAATGTATCTAAATCACTCAAAACCCATCAATTTAACCTCTTCTATTTTAAATCCCAAATAATTTAAACTACTTATAAAAAAAGTAATTTCAGTTTCCATATCTGCATTTCTTCCTCTCTGTCTCTTGTCCTTCCTATTGTTTCTTGATATAATAAATTAATATAATAGAGTTGACAGAGATCTTGGAAAATGTAAGTTGTCTAAAGTTCTGTGTGAATAGAAATGTCAGGTAGACATGAAAGACTATTTAAGCATTTGTCTGAAGGAAAGTGTGTAATGGACGCATGTTTCTTGAGCTCTAGAGGAGGCTTGGATTTTTTACATGTGCCCCAGTTGGAGGAGAAGATTTAGGCAGAAATTATGTCATGATGAGATGTGGTCAGAGATGTATGTCTTCAAGGATGACAGTGTGCATATTTTAAATAGATATCCAAATATGTAGTGTCCTTCTAGGAAAGCTGTTAGCTGTCTCTCGTCTTGTAGCCTATTAGTTCATTGCAACAGAAGTGGAAATAAAATGAACCCAGGCCTGACTTCAGCTTATATTTATTTCACACTTCAAGAATGCATTTAATTCACATAATTATTCCTTGCCTTTTTACAGACCGCTGAGTATGAAAATTTTTACTTTATTACTAGGGAGGATATTTCAGACTTCCCATGAATTTTTACTGTTGATAAAAAAAGGAAATGAATGCCTGGGCCAATTTGAGACTGCCGCTATATTTTTCCTTTTCTACGGATTATATATGAATGTAAAGTATTAACAGGGATCTGTGTCTAGATTTGGTAACAACAGACAACAAACAATGGGGTGCAGTGTACAAAAGGAAACATTAGCTTGCGAGTCAGAGCAAGCCATTGGTTTTTAGACAGCTAAGTCCATTGTAAAAAGTCCTTTGTAAACCTACATACTAACTGAAGATTATTATTTTAACCAGTTTTTATTACTGGTAACATTATCATATTTGATACTTGGCAATTACAAGTCTGTAGGGAAATTATTTTTATTGGTAATCACAGACAAAATGTCACTTTGTTAAAATTTAAAATATACAAATATATTATTAAATTAGATAAGGAATATTTTCCTTTTGAAAGTGTAAACAGCTTAATATAAGCAAACAATATTTTAGAATCAAAAGAAAGCGATAATTGTAAATAACATCACTATGAAATGTAAATTGTCTTAAAAAATGTCTTTTTTTTGAAAACTCTCTTTCAGGGACGAAGCTGTGAGCTTAATTACAATGATTGTCTTATACACTCCTGCTCCACTGGGTTTCTTTGTGTTGATGGAATAAACAATATCACCTGTTTACCTACTATGCCCCAAAGCAAGAAAATTTTCACTGAAGTGGCTGAAGTGCTTCCTGCTGACATTTTAGACAATGACTTTCCATCAGCTCTGACTGTGTCTACAGAACTTTGGTCTAAACATGTTTCTCCTGGTTTTCATACAGAAGAGGTGTCCCAAGGTGAGTAGAAAGAGCTTCTGAACAATTCATATATCCATCTTCTTTCCTTGTTAATGCTCCTAAAATATTGGAATATTATATTGGAAATATATTAATTTTAATTGTTAAGATTTTTTTTTCTAAATTTCATGTATTCCTTTCTATTTTATTTGTATTTATTCCAACATCTTTTATTAATTGCATTTATAAGTAATGGTAAAATTACTCCTTTGCCTCAAAAGAATTTTTCCCACATCTTTCACTTACAGTACGGAAAACTCCATTTTCTCTTAGCTGGGTTTTCAGTTTTTCAGAGTGTACGACTTCATATGCCTCATATTGTGTTCAGTAATCTCTGATTCTAATGCCAATCTTGCCTTTTTCCTTGGCTAGTCAGCAGGAGAGAAAGATAATTTGCCTTACTCCATGGTGACTTTGATTCTTTTTTCCTAGTTCACATGTTTCCTGAGTGCTTCTTTTTCTGTGCATCTAGATGCATTTTGACTAAAAATATATTGAACAAACCTCTCAAAGTCTTTGCTGTTCTAATTGTTTGTAGTGATGTTTTGGGAAGCCAAAAATTGCCTATCCTGTTTTTTAAAAATATTTGCAAAAAAGTCAAAAGTAACAGAAGTGCAACATTTTATTATGAAGATTGTACCTTCATTGTGGCCTCTCCATTTTACTAAAAATAGTATTATACAGGTAGTGTGTATCAGACATTCTCTTTACAGATTGTTTCAGAATTTTTTGCTTATATTTTCTTTGCTATATCTTCTTATCCTCTTCAAAGTGATTACTTGTATAAAAAAATAAGCTGAATCCTGGTTTGTGTTTTGGCTTTTTTTGTTTGTGGGGTTTTTTTTATGATGTTGTTTTGGTTTAGTTTGTTTTTTTGATTTTTGTTTTGATTTGGTTTGATGGGTTTTTTTAATTTGCATAAATGAGTTTTAAGAGTGTTTGTTTTTAATATACAGAATTCTGTTGGGATTGACTGATTGATTGATTGACTGAACTGCTTATTCTGCCTTTTCCTTCATCTATCTTCCAATTTTTGATTGATATTGTCTGACTATATTCCTTCAAAGACCATCTCTTGCCATCTCTTTATAATCATAATTTTCATCCCTTATGTTCTTAAAGAGACAAATATAAACTTGACAAAATGATTAGCTAATGTTAAACAGCTAACAACAGAGGAATTTCACTTAATACTGGAGCCAAAACTGCATGATCCAGACATGGAGATGTGTCATTCATGGAGTCAGGGTACTTTCTGAAACGCTCAGCAGCGTACTGTATCTCAAGAACTACTTTTCACCAACATAGTTAATAGTAGTTCTGAGTTCAAAACACATCTATTCATAAATGTAGGTGAGACAAAATATTTTAAAAACAATCTGATCAAGAGTTCTTATGTATCTCTTCTTCGTACAAAAACTTCAGGTATAGAGTTACTGATAGGATAACACTGAAAAGTCATTGTTTGAATCCCCTAATGGTGAAATATCCTTCTTGGTTTTATTGGCACAAGTCACATCTGTGCACACAGAAATTTGAAAAATTTTAATGATGATGCATTTATTTTTACATACCTGTTATCCTGCTTCAAGTTCTGCCTTATACAGGTATATTAGCAATACTGTACTGAAACAACTGTCTGCTGTGCCTGATAAAGAACTCATGAGTAAGCCCTGTTACGTAGACTTCACAGTACATCTGCAGAGGAGTAGGTTCTGGCCTTTATCAGCTGGTGTTCTGTTGAGTTTCTCATTTCTATTCAGAGAACTTTTCGAGGTGGTGGGGTGTTTTTATGTGAAAATAAAAAGTGTCTGTCAAAGTTGCCAGGTGCTTGGAAGAGATTTATTGTCATCCAGCAGCAGCTGATATGGCACCTGCTGCCACACCTGACACAGATGGCTATTCTTCACATTCTGCCATGCAGGCTACTGGATCAGTACAGAAGTATGTCGGAGGCTTCTACAATGCTGACAGATCAGCAATGGCACAGTTTCACCTCATTAAAATAATCTCTTCAGGATTTCAGGTGTTCCTTTCATCATACTTACGTATAAACTCCGGAGGTATTTCTACGTTATAGTATATAAGTATAATCAACATTTTTAAAGCAAAATAGGTACAGAGAAAAATGTATGTTTTTTGAGATGAAATTTTTTTGTATGTAGTACAATTAACTCGCCACTTCTCATTCCAAAATGAGACAAATGATGGCTGCATTTTTTAAAAGCAGTACTATTTTTGGAACGTTACAACATTTCAGAAGTAAATTCAGGAAATTAAAAGGACAGAGAAAAACCTAAGAATTCTGGAATTAAGTATTAGGAAATATTGATTAGTTTGGTCTACATTTTTATACTATATTTTTATAAAACAGAATGAATACCCTTAAATCCAAGGAGAGGGTTTTTTGGGGTTTTTTCGCTCTTCATTCTTTGCTTGAGGATTTGTGTTGGAAAAAAATTATTTTATATCATTGATTTAAATCACTTAGTGATTTAAATCACTTAGGGGGAAAAAAAAGTATTCTAGGCCAGGAAAGATATGTATAAAGGCACCAAAAGACAAATAAAACATTTTTGTGGGATATAGAATACAGTTGTTTTCCTGTGAATGCTTGTCAACATAGATTTCATTCTCAGTATGCATTCAGAAATACACAGATCAAATTCATACTGCCAGAATTGCCTCCTGATACTGTTCCTGTACTCAAGAGGTCAGTTGCCTGAACACACCACTGTGGATTTCCAACTGATCAAGATATGACCTAAAAGGAGTTTTGTTTGAGTTTTCTTGTTGTTGTTGTTTGCGGGGTGGGGTGGTAGGGTGGTGTTCTTAGTTTGATTGAGTTTTATAGTGGAAAAAATAGATATGGAACAGCAATGCATCCCCAGAAGTAATAGCTGCCCCTATGTTGAAGCATAAGCAAATCTGTCTTTTTTATTGGAAGAAATAAGACTATTATACAGCTGAGTGAGAAATGCTCTTAGATGAGTAAGATCTTTAATACTCTGGTGTATTCATAGTACAAGAAACCTGTCTAGCTGTTAAACCTGATGTGCTCTTCTATAGTCACAGATTTAATGTATTTATTAATAATCCGTATAACTAAAACTTGAGAAAAAAACCTGATGACCCAACCAGATAAGTTGCAGTCTCTGAAAAATGGGTACTACAATACTTTTAGTATATTTTGGAATAGTTATTCTCATCTGAAAATCAGTAGATACATGACAGCAAGTTCCAAGATAGCTTAGAGTAGCAGGGACTTCTAGAAAAGGACTCTGAGAGATGAGATAAATTTGGAAGAAAGATATATTTTTTGATCTGGTCTCCAGGTGTGCTTTTCCACCGCCATGACATTGCTTGTGGCAAATAATATTTTGCAAATGCATTTATTAAAAAAATAATCATTATAGAAATGCTTTCATGTGACCAGAGGGGATGATCTAAGTTCTTATTCATATGTCTGTTATTACTCTGCAAAGTTCTGTATGACCTTTTCAGTTTCCCATGCTCTGCCAGCAAGTTCAGACATTGTTTACAAAGACTCCTAGAATTTACTTCTATGCAAGTATCTAGTTAGTCACCAAGAGTGGGATTCCTCTTACCTGTAGCTATCCATTATTTAATCTGTGCAAAATATACCACCATAATAAATGAAGAAAAATTGCACCATTTGCTTTCGATGTCTGTTCTGGGATAGGATGCAAACTTTTCTCCTTTCTTTATTATATACTATTCTGCTTCTTTGTACTTTTGGTTTTGGCAAGGGAATTGAAAATTGCTTTGACTTTTCTGTTTGTGAAATGTATGTGGATCGTGGAGCTCACAAAGACATTTGAAAGGCAAAACAGTAGAACCAAATATGAATGTTAACAACACATCTGCTACTACACAGCAGCTAACTGTATTTACTTCTATTAATTATGAAGAAAAACATACATTAAACAAATACTTTACTGAAGTGGATTTTCATCCCTCTAGAGTCACCTATTTTCACTGCCTGTGTTCAGTATTTCATTATTTGCTTTAAGACTGCCTAACATGTGAAACATGTTATGAACATATTACTAATAGCTAAAATGGTACATTACTACAAAGCTCTTCACGTTTAGTATTATTTTGTTTAAAATCTTGTTCTCAAAAAATTCAATCAAATTCAACTTTGATTACATTATTGGTTAATGTTCCTAGCAAAAAGCAAAATTTAGGGTTTCGAATTTTACACACAGCTTTTCTTTATAATGTAATGTAACGTTTTTTTTTCAGATTTCTCCTTAATCAAGTTCTATTCAATTACATTATTTCACTTGGTTTCTGAAAAATCTTGAAACTACATGATGCCTTTGCCTCCTAATCCTGCTTTATGGTACTGAATTGTTTATGTTATATTCACTGGATTTGTCATGACTCTCATTATTCCTTCAAGCTTTGTCTTTTATTAGTGCAGCCAGACGTATTCATTCTATTTTCATTTCCATGTTCTCAGTATCTGTAATTATATCCTGGTTTTAAATGCATGTTATATCTTCCACATCAAGAAGGTATTACTTTTGTCATAGTGAAGTTACTAGCTATGTAGGTTAGCATGGAATTTCATGCAAAGAGAGTGCTTTGAACACTGATCTGTTATTTGCACTATATTTGTGACTGCTAGAAGCTTGAACTTGGTAACTTTCCAGACCTCGTTCACAAGCATTTCCCTAGAGTTCTGATAAAGAAGACCTAGAGTGTAATTGCAAGCCTGGCCTACTTCTGGTTTTACTTAAGTGCAACCTGCTGCCCTGCAGGTGAAAGCATTTTGATGGTCTGTAACTTGCAAGTGTATTTTTTACTCTGATTACTTTGTCCTCAGCCTTCTAAGCAAGCCATGTATATAGCAAAATCTGTGAGAATTCTATGGAAATGGCAGTGAGAACAAGAAAAAAATTTAAAAGAAATTAAACCTTTAATTTAAAAACTATACATAATTTGATATTTTCTGTGTTTCTGTATCAAAATAAATTTAAATTCCCTTTCAATCTGACAAATATCTTCTGTTTTCTAATCATCAAAAGTTCTAGTAATATCTAAATGTCTTCTAGGCTTTGCATTTTCCATCTGCACATAGGTTCATTGTGCTTGATATTCCCAGATACTTTAAAGCAGAAAAAATCATAATATTGGGAATAAAACTGTTGGCATACCTACCAATGACAGCAGATGTTGGGTTTCAGGAATGAGGAAATTTGAGAACAGCATTTATGGCAGTCGGTATCTCCTGTGGTTTAGAGTTTCAAAGCCAGTGAGATCTACGAGCATCATCTACC
The DNA here is from genome assembly GCA_032173965.1 of Sitta carolinensis. NCBI lineage: Eukaryota > Metazoa > Chordata > Aves > Passeriformes > Sittidae > Sitta > Sitta carolinensis. The sequence continues at coordinate 26,460,084 of JAVUNC010000004.1, read as the reverse complement.
CCTGGAATAGAGAAATCCTCAATAGCATCTTCTGTCTTTGAAAAATAGTACTCTGAGAAACTTCTTACAGGCAGATTTAGCTTCCATATGATTGGGGAAAACAAACAAACAAATACAAAACAAAAAAAAAAAATGTTGACTAGTACAAATATTTCTGGGTTAGAGAAGTTATTGTTTTTCCAGTAACTAAAAAGATTTTCCTTGATTTTTTTAATACTATCAGCATTCTTTGCCAAGATTGATTAATTTTGTAGATTTTTGAACCAACTGAACTATATAACATGTGGGCTAACATTCATCAGCATAGCAAGTGTACTGTTTGGAAAATCTTATAATGTTGTGTAGCGGGTTCTGAGGAGCCTAAAATGATTAGGATTACTTTTCTTTGAAGAATAGCCAATAAAAGATAGGTGTTCCATGTAGCTCATGCTTTGCATTTACATTTTAGAAGTTACTGGAATTACTGAATTAATTATGCTTTGTTCTTATGCCTTATTTTGAATATATTCAAAATAAATCATAATGATCAACTTCTGCAATTTAAAATAACAAGGGATTTTAGAGTCATGAGAACCTCTGAGTAAGTCTTTCTCTTTTTATTTATTCAAAAAACTACTATTCGGTATAATGATATATGAAAAGTATCCCATATGCACAGATTGCCCTCAAAGATACTGTTACATTCCCTGGAGTTAAGTAATCCCTAGGGATGATTTAGCAGCATTCAGGAAGTGTAAACACTGTCAGTTCAGCTTTTCCTCCAGCCTAGCTGAGGGAGAGGTTCCTGTATGACTCTCTTGAGTGGGTAACTCCTCACCAGCAGCGATAAGCTCTGATAGTGTCTGGGATCTGAACCAAAGAGAGGAGTATGATAGGAGGCTTGCAATATTGGATTCTAGTGCTAGGTCTCTAGTCCCGTAATTGAAAAACATTGTCCAAAATCTTAGCAAACTTTGCCTGGTACTGAAGTTTAAATAATGTGAATTCCTGCTCAGAAAAATAAATAAATATGTAATGGAAAATAATTCTTTTCCTTTGGTTGGATTCTCTGCTTTCATGGACATTACAGTAAAATAGGGGAACTGTTTATCCATTATCTGTGTGTCTTGGTTATGTTCTCAGATCAGTCATATCTGTATAGATGTAAAGAGGTTAGTGCGCTTTGGAAAATAAAAGAAGGAAAAACCCAAATGTTCCAAAATGCTGTGTTTGCAATGAAGGGATTTGTAAGATGGGGAGGGTAAACATGAAAAATTGTATGACACAGATGGATGGGGAACATTTTAGGGTCAGGACAGGACAAAACAAACGTATTCATGGTGAGGTAACGGGATAGGATATTCAGGATAACATGTTTAGGAACAAAACTTGAAATAGTACATGTTATTGGCCTGAAGAAAAATAAGGTGCCTGTACCCCTTGCTGGGGTACCCCTCAGCTTCTGTCAATGTATCAATCCTAAAAATTTCTGTATTTACCCTGGTGGAAGCAAGAGGTAATATCTTCTCACAAGTAAAGCAGTAGACCTACAGTGTGTCATGTTGCCTCACCGTTTTACCCTCTCATTACCTCCAATTTTAACAGGCTTGTAGAGTTGTGAGCCACAGTGTCTTCTGCACCTCAGACCTTTGACCAGAGGGTTTGTGTTATTTCAGGTAGCCAGTAAATCTTTATGTGCAGTTATGGAAAACATAAAATGACTTCATAACCCAATCCTATTTTTTATTTTGATGTCACATGGGTCAACTTGTCATAAATATTAAACTGATTACTCAATACCCCTGAGATAATTGTGCCTGGTTAACAGTAAGTTGCCCTGTGACTTGGCTTGGCCTCACAGCAATTTTTCATATATAGTTTTCCTTTCTTTCTTCTCAAAAAAAAAAAGGCACAACATATTTTTCACTACTAGTAAGTACACAAGGTGGATCTGGAGCAATTTCTCACAAGTTTTGTTGGTTTAGCTTTGCTTTGGAAATTAGAAGTGCCTTAAATACCTTTAAATGACTGTACCTAACACTATCCATTTAGGTATAACTAAGTAGTTGCTAAGTGCCTGTTTGCAGAAGAAAAAGTCTATGCCTATTCTGCATGTCTAAATAGATCAAGAATATACCAAAGGAAAAATGTTTTGTTGTTCTTATTGGCTGGAAAAGGCAGCTCCCCATGTAAAGTTTGTATCTTACAGCTTTTCAGTCACTATTTTCTGTTTTGTGAGCTAAAGAAAAAAAAATGATTTAGCCTATCTTGGCACAATTTATTGTAAAAGTTTTTTTTTTTTTTTTTTCTTCCAGGCTGGGCAGGTGCAAGGCTGTTAATCCTTACTTATGTCATGATTTGCATTGTAGAAAACTGTCATATATTCAAATACCAAAGAAATTATGCAGTTTAAAGTATCACAAACACTAAATCACTTGGCAGGTCAGTCATTGTGTGTATCACAAATAGGTTTTACACTATTAACTCTAAAAGAATAATTTGAGAATGACAGTATAGAACTATTCGCTGTTCAGAATTTACTTAGCATCACAATAATTAAGTCAGGAAAGTTTGGAGGTGATAAAATATACTGAAGATAGTCACTTTAGAAATATGAGTTCCTATCCAGTCTTTCATGATATAAGTAAAAATGAAAGAATCAGAATATTTTCCTTACACAAAACAGCAATTCTGTTCCAGTGTTGTGCTTCTATCATGGGTAGCATAATGTCTTTAAATCCTGGAGCCAATTTCTCACCCATCATGCCACACAGTTATCAAGCTGAATGCTGGACATTTGATCCAGAAGGATAGTGTGAGGGACGGTGTGAAAAGCTTTGCTGAAGTCCAAAAGGATTACATCTAATGGCTTCCCTAGATAATTAGGTGAATTACCCTGTGGTAGAAGGAAATTAGGTTTGCTAAGGAGGACCCCCTGTTCATGAGGCCCTGCTGGCTGTGACTGGTGACTGTGTTGTTCTCCAGGTGTTTTTCAATACTTCCCAGAATTGTTTTTTTCCATGATTTTAGTGGGCATTGAAGTGACAGGCCTGTAGTTTCCAGGGTCCTCCTTGAAAACCAGGACATTTTCTAGTTTCCAATTAACCGTGACCTCTCTGGATTCCAAGGATCACTTGAAAATTATCAATTTAAATTGATTATTTTTAATATATTTATCTTTGTAAATATTAGTAAAAGTAATAGGTTTTTTATTGGTGAGAGGAATTTAATTACTTTTATACTTAAACATAGAAGCCCTCTGGTGGAAGTAGATTTTTTAAACAAAAGACAGAAATATTAGTGGTATGGAAGAAAATATAGATTTTTTTTATACACCTCAATATAAAAAATGAGATATCTTAGACATTCTTTTAATAATTAACCTCAGCATGATTGTTAGTATCTGCACTTGATTTGAGGGGTAAGAACTATCAAGTACACATTTTTTTTTACTCTGTTGAAGAAAGAAGAAAAGTCTCCAATACTGGACAATCTGCCACGTTTCTTATTCTGATGGGCATGTTCCAAACTTCATATTACCTTATGCTCTAGTATTTCCTCTGAAAATTAACCTTGGAACCAGGTGTTTTAGTTATTCTGGTGTTTGTGGCTTCTGCAGCTTCTGCAAACCCTTTTTGTATAAGTAGAGTATGTTTCAGACCTTTAGAAATATCTTGACTTACAAAGCTGAAAGTCCATCAGCCTCCAAAAATACAGAACTCTTCCAAGATGCATTGCATCTGATTAGCCCACCTATCTCTCCATGAGTCCCATAATAATTGGAAGAGGGAGAATCAGTACCTGTTCAGACACTCAACTGCAGCTTTTAGCTGTGGCTATATGACATCTGGTAAACAAGCTTCACAGGCTGACTAGATTTATGTGAATGTGGTTACAACACAGGTCCTTTTAGGCCAAAAAAATATTTATTTTTTTATTGAATTTTTTTAGTACTTTGAATTTTAAAATCTTGAACTTCAAAATAAAAGAGAATTAAATTAAGGATTTCATTATCAGGATTTGAAATGGACTTAATTTGCTATACTTATTTTTTCATTGGTCTATATCGAAAACCAGTAGGGGGAAAGAAGTGATTTAATTTTTTTCATATCATGCATTGGAGCAGATAGGTCTATTATTCTACTTACTTAAGTTAATTCTTCTATCTAAGATATGTTAATTTTTTCTTCTAGTAATCATTTGCCTTTTATATTCCACCTTTTTCCTTAACCTCAGATGTAGAAAGGAAATACAGTATCTATCAGTGATGCTCTGGTGCTAAGTTATAATCCTGACCACCTCTAAAATTGTGAACCATTAAATCTTAGAGCTTTTATTTAAGACTACTGGACAGCCATCATGTTGAAAGACAGGTTCCTGTTCAAGACTGAAAAATAGAGCCAAGTTCTATATTACTGACTCATCCAAAATTCCTTAGTTATGTAACATTCTTTTCACTGTAACCTCACTGGATTTTTTTCCACATTGAATAGACTTTCTCAAGATCAAGTAAAGAACTGTTAAGCTTTGTTATTTATCTCCCATTCACTTAAAGCTAGTAGCTCCAGGAATTCTATAAAACAATATGTGAGGATAAGGACTTGGAAAAAACTCAGAATTCACATTCCTATATGCTCAGGCGATGAACCCCGGTAGCTCATGTAAATAAAAATATAAGAACTGCTTGGTTAGAAATTCAGCCTTTAAACTTTTGTTTAAAATTTACATTGTTCATATTAACAACATGTTATGTGTATTAGAATTGCCAACTCCTGGTTAAGGAATAAAACTACCTGAATCCTCCGACCACAGCATGCAGTGAAGGTTATACCTACATTAAGTATGGAGCACTTCAGTATAAATTAACTGTATTTTACTTGAGCTGCTTCTACAGGCAAAGTGTATTAGATAGTCAGTTAGATCATTTGTTTCAGTTATTCTTCCATGAACTAGTATGGCTGAGCAGGAATTGGCACTACTGGCATAGAAACTGTGCATTGGATTAAGGTTTAGAATGGAAGACAATGTCCTTTATGTCACCTTTGGGTTCATGTTTGTCTGCCTACTCCAGCCTACATCCCCAAATTACTGCTGGGTCACAGGAGAGGTCTTTGAGACCACAGGAAAGAAAGGGCTGCAGACACCCTTTTAGTTTAACAGCATGCTCTTTCTGTTTCCTATTCTCTTCAAAAGCATATTAATATGTCTGACACAGCAGCACAGTGAAGCACTTGAACAAACACATTGTTTGGACATCTTGGGACTCATAGAAATTCCTGAGTTTTCACAAAATTCAATGTTGTTGCTTTCCATCTTTTGAGATGGAATTTGTGCTTCGGAACATCTTAACACATTTATGAATTTTGAAGTACTGAAAAACATTGCAAACTCCAGCATCCCATCTTCTGAAAAGAGTTCTTTTTATCTTCATTTTTTATAATTACGGTCATAGTATCTTCTATATTTCTCCTGGACTTCGGAGATATTTCTATTTTGGCTCTTAAATAATTGAGTCTCTAATTTGTGCTGTGTAACTGTGTAAAATGAATGTTATAAACATACAGCAGATAAATGTAAACAGGGCCGTGTTTTTAGTGCAGTAACAGCTCTTGGCTTTGAATGTTTTCTTAAGATAGCTAGAACCTCCTTTCTTTGTAATTTCTTTATCATATAAGGAAATATTTCAGACATTTTAAAAAACAGTGATTACAATATACATTTCTAAATTTGTGTCTAACTGCTATCTTGAGCCTTCTTCAGCAGCACTAATACGAGAGTCAGTAAAGGCTTGGAAATGAGAGAAAAATATGTACATATTATGATCTGCTGTTTCTCATCTGTAAATAACATTGTAGCTAAGTCTCTTACATTTTAGAATTGTATTTTTTTTTAAGCAGTTGACTTCACTAACATATTTACTTAGATTTCAACATAAATGGTACAGCAGTGTGCATAAGTGAGATTTCCATTGAATAGATAATAAAAACATTTCTCAAAGGTACCAGTAAAAAAATAAGTACTTATTTTAATTGTTCTGATTATTTATTTTTACTTTGTTCTGATTATTTACTTTTAAACTTGAGTTTCCATGTAGTAAATAAATAATATTCCAAGAGAGACTTTTTATTTCCTGGGAGTCTCTCATATAGTAAGCATAAGAAGCTTGTTGGTGCATCCTCCTAACGCTGATGTTGCACTCATTGATTTGGGGGTATTTTTAATTTTATATTTAGGTTTCTTGTTTTGGTTGTCTCTGCCTGTTTTGTTCTGGGACATATCCTTAACACCAGATATAAGCATTTTTCACTTGTGCTCCAATGTTAACAGTAAGATACTGCTTCAATACCACTAGCAGGATTTTTATCTGAAAGGCAGGGCATTTTTTTTTACTTCTCAGTGTTATGATAAGACTACAAATAAATATCTACAAATATCCATGTTTCTGTAGGTATACATTTCATAAGAAAGCAAGTTCTGTGTGCAGTCCTACAAGCCTTTGCTAATGGATTTAACGCTTCCTGTCAGGAAATTGATTTTACGGTAGGCAAGTGGCATACTCTAAGCCCCAGCTAGCTGTATATGTTTTATTGCACCAATTTTAAAATCTTTATAGGCTCTATGAGTTTTTCTTCCTAAAAATGTAGACTTTCTTCATGTATATTATATATCAATCTTATATATGTTCTTTAACACTTTAGTGTGTTTAACTAAAAATTGCCTTTATCAAATGTATTTTTTTTTAAATTAGGAAAAACAAGCAAATAAAATTTCAGTGAGTTATTATTAGATAAGATTGTTTCAAGTGATTTTTACAGAAGCACCTTCTTTGCTACTTAAAAATCATTACTGTCATTGCTATAGCAACTGTTGAAAGTATTGTGACCCATTTGCAGAGTAAGCAAGTGTGGGTCATACAAATGATACAGATGTTCTCATACTTAATTTGTAAAAGCTGTTTACATAACCATTTCACTGAACTCTGGCACTATAAACATGGTTCTGTATGTTTTAGAGCTATTAAAGCTTAATCCTCTACATTTCTAGTGGATGGTTTGTCATTGCTTTTTTACTAATTTCAAATGAAAACATTTTAATGCCAACATTTACTGCAATAAAATAATTTTAGTTACACTAATAAAACATTACCTTGACAAGATTGCAAAGTACCCACCCATAATGAACATGTTCATTATATAACTTCTGAATACGATTTTCCAAATTTTTGATTTTAGATAGTGTTTTTCTTTAAAAATTGTTTTGGTTTTGTAGTACTACATGCAGCTTTCACTTACCAATCTGTTAAAATGCCTTTGTGAAGCAAGTGTGATACAAGCTTGATTAGATTATTATTGGTAACTATTTCATTCAGATTTGTATTAGGAAAAAACACATTAAGACTGACAAGAAAAGTAATAGCAATTCCTTAAAGCAATTCCAAACACTGAAATGTTTGCCTAATACATAGGGTAATCCCTGGGAATGTAATTTGCTGGGCATAATACAGCATTGGCCTATTAAATGTAAGCAACTGCTTACGCAGGTGCATTTCATCTGTGGAAATGAAGCAAATAAATGACTCTTCCTTCTAAGCAGTGGGAAGTAAGATCAACATGTTTTTGTTTCCCAGGAGATGACAGATGATGAGGCGAGATTTGATTTCATAATTGAAAGTCCCAGCAGACTCAAAAGCAAAACAGTGCAGAGTTTCAAGGGGGAAAAATGTTCTAATGTACTCTACAATTTGTCAGGTTTTGATTCGTTTAAATTCAGATGCATAATTGTAAGGTTCAAACTTACAAATAAATAAATACTATTAAACTTTGAAATAGCATTTTCCATTTGCAAACAGTTGGTAACTTTATATTTACAATCATTATAATTTGTGTATTTCATAAATGTTATTTTCAAGGTCAGCTTTTACAAGGAATGATGCTTCTGTCTGTAAAGGACATTGATTTCTGCTGGTGTAACAAACTCTATGAAGTTCTACTCATCAACACAGAAAGTTGCCATATGGGTAGAGCCGTTCCAACTGCCTTAGTTTTGCAGTAGTGCCTTTAAAGGGCTTAAAACTGGCAGATTCTTAAATGCTTCATCAGAACTCAACTTTCTTTTTCCACTTCCAGATCCCAGTCAGAATTTCTGATACTGTGAAATAAAACTTTTGAAATTACGGTGGAGAAAACCAAGGAGTTACATTGAATGTCTTTTCTGAATAAACTGCCTTTGAGTATTGTGGGACTCTCCTATTCCTTTTGCTTTTAGTGTCTTGACATTTTACTTGAAAATAAATTAACTGGCTTTACTTAGGCAGATGTTTCTAAATGTAACATTAAAATCAAGTGAAAAAAACCCTCACACTGTTGTAATCAAATAGAAACTCTCCTACTCTTTTTTAGAAAATTACTACAGTATTTAAATTAATTAATTGTGTTGAATTTTATTTTATTCATGAGCAAAATTATTTTTAAGTGGAAGCACTGTTTCAATTAAACTCAATAGAGATGTATATTAAACATACAGCTGTAGTCTACAACTGAATGAAGCATCTGATCTTACAGATCACTGCATGTCACATCTACCGCATATTCTAAAATTGCTGTGTCAAACATGAGAGATGGGACTGATCAGTAATTACTTTTCCTGCATGTTAACATTTGGTCTCCTAATATTTCCATTATAAAGGCCAAAAAAAATGTATAGGCCAGTCAAGAAAATACTTACTAGAATCTTAAACTCTGATCTTTGCTAGTCATTAGATTTCATGTGTTACAATAGTTAAAAATTAAATTGTAGTTCTAGAGTTGTTTGTGAAATTTGGATGAGATTTTAGCATTATTCTTTGAAAAAAAATTTCTCCAGATTAATTGTTATCAAACACATATACATCTATTGTCTGGATGGTCCAAGAGTTTTCTTGGCTTTTTGCTGAATAAGGATTTACCTGTCAGTTAGCAAAACCTATTGACCATGTCATTATGTCATGGTATCAAATTAGAAGTTCTGCTTTTCCCACTTAAATCTATACACGACAATTGCACATATTGGTGATACAGGGTTTTTTAGGTCCTTACTTCTTGTAGTTCTTCTGTGATTTCTTGGTTTCTTCATTTGGCCTTTTTCCTTTCACGTCCCTAGCTTTATATTGACTGCCTGAGTACATCAACCACAATGCTAGAAAGTTACTCTTTTCTGACAATGTGTGAAACAGAAGAGAAATTGCCCCTGAAAATGTGATTGTGCGTTGTTTATGAAGCTGATTATAAAAAGTCTACATAGCCAAACTATAATTCATTCTGAACAGTTTTTACTTCTGAATTTGTTTAAGAAAAGGAAGAACGTCCTGATGAGAAGTGTCGAGGGATCTGCTCGGTGCGGGTGTCCGGGCGCGCAGCGGCAGCCGCGGGCTGAGCTCTGGAGCCCAAAGCAGGGGCCGGGAATCGCTGACCTTGGCACAGCCAAGGGCTGGGCACCCGTGGCCCGGCCGGGGCACCGGGCCCTGAGACACGGCAGGGGACGAGGGCTCCAGACCCTGCCGCCCTGACACTGGGTGGGGACGAGAGCCCAGGGGGGCCCTTGTTCGGGGCTCCTCTCACAGGCACCAGCTTGAGCTGGTTTTGTTCTTTAGTTACTGCACCAAGATTCAATTCTTTAAGGACTGTTTCACCTGAGGCTCTCTGTGGCAGCCCGGGGCTGAGCCAGCTCGGCAGCCCGCGGTGACTGTGCGAGTGCGGGGGCGCAGCGGCCGAGGGGCCCCGGCCCCGGCTGCGCTGGGAGAGCACAGGTGAGCGGCTCCTGCAGGGAAGGAGGATTGCCTTAACAAGAATCATCGGTAGCTTTTGTTTTTCCTAGGCAAGATACCAGCCCTCATTACTGAATTTATTTCTCATCCTTTATGCTCAACACTTAAATTTAACGAAAAAAAAAAAAAAAAAAAAAAAAAAAAAGAGCAAACAGTAGCAATGTGTAGATTTTCTTAATTGCTGACAATTATCTAAGCACAAATGCGTAGTTTAAAAATACTGTCTCAGAATTTTATTAGAGAATTAACAAAATTACAATTAACAAAAACTTGCCTTTTTTCCTGAATTCTTACTGCATCTGAAAATGTTTGCAAAAAAGTGTTTACAATATCTGAGCTGAAAAGTGCAAAGCTAGCCAGGGGTTCTGCAATGGTGGTACCAATTCCTTGAGAGTCAAAGTTATCATCAGGATAACTTTCTATTCTGCATACTTTCTATTTTCTAATATAGAGAAAAAATATGGTTTAAGAAACCTTAAGTGTAATATAAGGTATATTTATTGGATAATATAAAAAAGGCAGTTAACTATGAAATGAAAGTAAAACACACACGTTCAAATATTTGCAAGTCAAGGGATTTAATGTTTTTTATTTTATTGCCAGGATCCATAACTTATTGGTTACGTTCCTTACAACTTTCTTCTGCTCAGTATGATCAAAACCCAGTCTCCAAATTAGCTAAAGCTTGCCTGATGTTTTATTGTTTATAAGGCATACCAACTGTGATGTCTCATGGTGTTGATTTACTCTCCTGTCATTTTATTTAGCAGATATCAAGTATCACAGACAGTCAAGGTATAAATTTGCACTTAAAAAGAACACAAGCATTTACGAACTCCTATGCAGTGCAACATGCTGGAATATGCCAGGGAAGGAAGGAGAATAAGGACTCATCAGCTCTATCTCATTCACATTTGCATTTAAAATATGTTTATGATTTGTAGAAACAGCTCTGGAAGCAGGGATGGAAACCAGCAGTCTGTTCTGGCTGTTCTAATCACAGAACTAGAAAATTGGGTGCCCTCCTCTCTGAATATTTAGTGCTCTTTTTTCACAGATCTATAGCAGCCATTATAGAGATTTGCTGTCATTGTAGAGTACTTAGAAATGGACCCCAAAAAGTGCTACAGGAAACCAGTATAGCTAGGTATTGTCTAAAAGAAGATAAATTCTGAAACTGTTAGTCTAAACAAAAACATAGAGCAGATCAAAAAGGCTTTGAAGAACAGCTAGCACAATGTCTTACCTATTAACACATTTTGCCTCTGTATTTCGAGAGCAGGATGTCAGTTGAACAAGGTTGATGAATGAAGATTAAAAAAATGGAGAAGCCAGGGACCTTACAGAAAAACTTTATATCTTTTTGCACTTTATTCTGTCTTCACTTACAAGAAGCTGAGGAAACATTTAGGTTCGATTCCTTCTTTGAATGTGAGTTTTCCAAAAATCCTTTTGGAAAATAAACTACACGAGTAATAGTTGAATAAACTGAGAAAATGAGCTTTAGAAATTTTTGAAGTCTTCAATGACAAGTCAGTTTCAGGCAAGACATTAACTGTAATGTCAGAAAAAGTTTAAGGATAGCTCCGGGAAGCTACAAGCCATAAAACTGATGTCCTGCTGTATCAGGTAAGGTAATAAAAATAATATTTAAAAATAGAATTGGTGAACGCACAGCTAAATATTACCTAGTTAGGAGCATTCAACATGTCTGGTTTGGGTGATTTTTTGAGAGAAATTCTATTCTAAAACTTCTTGGCAGATTTGTAAGAGTTAACTGTTGTGCAAATAATGGATTGATGGAAGCTTTCTAAATTTCCAGAAGTCTGCTACTGAGTCCAAATAAAACATATTGTTAAGGAAAGGGAAAAGCTAGAGCGCAGGAAGCAGTAAAACAGTAAATGTTTATTGTAGCTGAAGATCAGTAGTAAACTCTCCAAGCCAGTAAGTTCTTAAATGCCTTGAAAATAGAATAATCAGTGGAATGATAAACAGTTCACTGAGAAAATCAAGTAGATCAGTTGAAGAACTGATTAACTAGATAAGAAGAAGAAGGTCTTAGGACACTGGGAGTGTACTATGAAATGGCTTAATGAAGTTGAACATATATTTGAAATAGTGCACAGGCACAAAAGGAAGATGAAAAAATCCTGACTTGTTTTACAGTGACAGAATAAGAAGCAGTTCTGGGGGTTCATGCCTGATGTTTGTATAAAGTTTCTACTCAGTAATCATAAAAAAAAAAAAAAAAAAAAAAAAAAAAAAAAGTGTTAGAAATTATTAAGAAAATAAATTGAATATTCTATAGTATTAAAGGTACAGATTTTAGATAAAGATAAAGATTTTGGTATCTTGAATGCTTGAGGGTTCTGTCTTCCCATCTGTAAAGAGATGTAATAGAATACTGACTGATCAGAGAAGATCAAAGTTATTAGTGATACAGATTAGAGAGCCATCAAATCTATATCAGAGCTGAAGAATAGTAGGATACTGGCAGAGAGATTTGTATGTTTGGTCTGTTCTTGCCTTTCTATAATCATTCATTTAAAGGACTTCTGAAGAATGAAAACTCCTGAAATCAAACAATAGTTTGATTGACAAAAAAAGTTGGCACACTTTTGATAAAATTTAAGCTTTCATCCTCATTATGACAAAACTCTTAGTTCGTTATCATAAATCAAGTTAAACAAAAAAACAAAAAAAAAAAAAAAAAAAACAAAAAAAAAAGAAAATTGGGCTTATCCAAGTGCAATTCAGAAGTTGATTTATTTTACCTTGAAATGCCAACATAGTTGTCCCTTTTCAAGTAACATTAATACTTTTATAGTTTTGCTTCTACTTTAAAGAAGACTTGTTTGAAAGTCTGTTACTCACTTCCTTTAAGATCCTTGCAACACTGCTGTGAATGATTGATTATATTATCCTCTCCCCTACCTTTATTTTTTTTCCATGACTAGTTCAAAGAAGGCATAAAATCAGTTGAAGTCTATTCCTAGAGATAACTTCTGAAATGGGTATTTTTACATGGAAGGGCATTATGACCTTACTGTTTCACAAGTTGATTTCTTCTCTCTCAGAGCCCCTGGAGTAAAAGTTTCCAGGCGAGAAGTATTTTTGCAAGAACTTGGAACAAGTGTTCCAATAGTCTTGCTCTTGACCAACACAATAATTAAGAAACTGAAAAGTGTGTCCTGAAACCAGGGACTTTCTTTTAATCTTCCTTTTAAAATAATTTGATCTTGTTAGAGAAACGGAGCTTAAAATTTTTCGCTTCCTTGTGACAGCAAGAATGCAGCCTTTGTTCCAAGTCTTGACAGCTGTTGAGATGCAGTTAATGTCGAAAAAAGTTTTTATTATCCTTCTCTGCAGAAAATCCTGCAGAGTAGCTTTGTCTAGTGGAAAGGGAATATAAAGAGCTAACTAAGGCAGGGATAATGAAACAGTTTTACCAAATGGAAATTTTGAATATGTGTGGTCAGTTAAAGTCACAAATTTAATATGCCAATTAAGCTTTTTTAAAAAAATAACCAAGATCAAATCATCAGTGTTAGGTTTGAAAGTTACAAAGTAGCTATGCTGCTTTCAGTATTTGTTCTGAAATTGTCCTTGACAGCTGAGGTGACTAAACCTTGTTATATAAATCATTATGAGCATTTTGAACTCCCTCAGAGTGGTTACAGAACTGTAGATGAAAAGGGCTTGTTCAGTCAAACACTGTTCTTCAAGATTTGAGGATTTCTACCAAAATCACTTTGGCAGATGAAAAGCAACTGTAACTCTTAAATCAACCAATAAACTATCCACACCTAACAAAACAGATTCCAGTGTTCACACTCTTCCAGGTTTTTATGTATTTGAAAAGTTACTGATTTCCTGTTTGTCTTTTATGTTTATTTCATCCTCTCACAGAGGATCCTCTCAGTCAGAAGACTTAGTCAGCTACACTTAGTCACCAGACTGTAGTGCCAACTCTAATCTTTCTTTGTAAACTTTCAAAGAGCATTACTCTTTGAAATATTTACTGTTGTCTAACTTGACAAGGGAGTCCACTGTGTATTCTGTGTTAAAACACATATCTTTCATAGGAGAGGTGGAAAGTGTCCTTATAATCTAATCATCAACAGACAGCAGAAGTAGATGTTGATACTTTAAGGTTATAAGTGGGTAAAATGCCCACTTATGGGTAATTAGCTGTATGCATGAGCAATTGAAACTGAGACATCTGTAAAATAATTACTGTTTCACCCCTTAAATAAGTATGAATGTGAAAATGCTCAGAATGTAAATAGTTTTAGGTCCACAAAGTAACAGAGAATTATTACTAAATCTTTTAGGGGAAGAAGACAGCAGCAGTTCATGATATTGGCTTCATGTATGCTGGGGAAAAGTGTAGTAAACCCTAATCATCACTATGCTATATTTCTTGACATTGCAATGAAGTTTGTGCCTATCAGAAAGGTAAAAAATAATCTGAATTTGTCTCAAATGTAATGTTACATTGAAATGATACTTTAAGTGAAATCATAGAAATGTAGTAGAATTATTTTGTTTGTAAAAGACCTCTAAGATCATGGGTCATTTTGCTCAACATAGAAATACTGATTTAGACTTCGAAAATGCATGGCATTACCTTTACATGGCAGTGAATATCCTGTGCAGACTACATTTTAAGAAGAAATTATTTTTTTGCTAGGAGTTGTTGAAAGCTTCTTATGAAGCTTTTTTTTTTTCCTTCTCTGCTTGCAATACTGCTTTACTCAGTATTTGTCATATCTTTAATGTTTCACGAATGCCCAAATTCTTAGTTATTTTTTTTTTTGTCACAGGGTTGTCTTTTGTCTTTATGGAAAAAATATTCATGGGTAAACTAGAACCATGTGGAAAGCTCACAGTGTCTTAATATAAAACATGAAGGTTCCATAGCCCCAGGAAATCATTTAGCAATAATTCTTGTCTTCCAGAAAGTTTTGGTTGTTTGGATGTTTGAGGTTTTGATTTATAAAACGCTTCTTCACAGAAAACTATCTAAAACGTAATACAAAGGCTTGTGATCTTCTTTGTGTCCATGCAGCCTTTGAAGGCTTCAACAGGGAGGAGTAGAGGAAAGATGGAAAATGCAGAGAGGGAAATCAAGTTTACACATGAATTTTGATGGAGAAGAGAGTAAGGAAGCTAAGTTGTGAAAGGTAGGATGTGCAAACAGGACTTTTTGGCAGCATGGTTCTTCTTATATGTATCAGTGGCTTTTTTTTTTTTTTTTTTTCATATAACTGTCTGTTAAATTTTTCTTTTCTCTACAAATATAGTACAGAATTTATTCCATGACATATTTGCTATGGAGAAATTATTAACATGCCAGTTGTTTTGCCAGGAGTGACAGCAAGTGCTGTTCTACTGGTATAAAATAGAAGGTGAGCAAGAGGCTAAGAATAAGAAGAGAGTGCCAGTGTAGGTGGACTGTGCTCTTTTTTTTCTACACTGGAGAAAAGAAACTTCTATCATGTCACAAAACAAAATCAAGATACCATAAACCTGGAGATGCTATTGCTATTACATTGGTGTAGGACGTTGTTATCTATTTATATAAAGTAGTATTATGACTGGAGAATTAGTTAACAGACTGCTTGAAAGCATATTTGTATAATGCTTGGATTTATAATATCAGAGTCTCTCTGAAAATAAGCTAATTATGTAAGGACTATGAATTTTCACATTCTCTAAGTCTTATGTAATTTTAAGCTTAGAGGCTAGGTGTGATGAAAAAATATCTGTGTATTCTGTACTTGTCCCTTAAAAAATGTTATTATCACTGCTGAAATACACCTCTGCTCCTGCTCCCTGCTCTTCTCAGGTACCTCTCAGTCCTTTACTACTTTTCTGATAGTAAATCTTGCTATGTTTATCCCAATGGAGCAGGTTTGCTTTGAAGGAAGGACCATTCTCCTACTTCCTTGCAGTGTTTTTGCTCACTAGTAGTGCAGTAGTAGGGCAAAAGCTAATGGGTATTTCCTCTTTGCTTCTGGGAGTCAGTCCTCTAAGGATAAACTATGAACAAAGAAGATAAAGCCTCTGTCATTACTAAGTTAATCTCTACATTAAAGAACCTGTCTTTGAGCATTGTAAACTTTGGTTAAACTCTTTTGAAGGTGGAGAGGGAAAGGAGACAAAGTGAATGTCAGGGAAATAGGATAAATGTTCACTGAGTTAAAGGAAAAAGCATTCATGTAAGCAATACTGGGAAAAATGCTTCAAAATATAGAAATTTAAGTACTCTTGGGATCTCGCAGAGTGAAAAATATAAGAAATTAGGTAGTGTTTTGACTTATAACAAGTTATGAGTTGAGCCAATATATTTTCTCAATTGGATGTTCTCAGGAGGATTTTTGAAGTCAAGGAGAAATATTGAGTGCTTTATCTGCTCACGAACATTAATTAGATTGAGTGAATGGGTGGGTTTTGGGGGAAAATATGGTGGAGGTAAATTGACAGGGAAAGGAAAAGTAGTCTGGGCTTTTTAGACCTCCACCCTTCCTCACTTACTTATTCTGTGTTTCCATCCCTTGTCTCCCTGTCTCTCTCTCTGAATCTGTCTTCTGCTACAACTTTCTGATTAAAAGTTAATCAATTTACTCACAGTATAGCATATCTTAAAATCACATAATTTCTGATATTGATGAACCTTTACCCCTGTTGCAAATAAGCAAGTTGTCCTTCTTCAAGAGTCAGCTGAATTGGCTTGCATTTTGAAGTACATTTTAGCATCTGAATGCTAAAGGTACATTTAGAATCTGAATGCTATTCCTTTCTTTGTGCAATAATGCTCCAAAGAGTAACTGTTTTTAAATTGCCATATAAAACTGATTGAAATGTTATTGTCAACAACTTTTAAAAAGTCAACAAAATCCAACAAAACCCTACACAGCATAATTTCAGAGCTATGAAATATTGATATCTATCCAGTAAACTTGACATCAAGTAGAAATCACCTTCAGATTTTATTTTTTAATATCCATTTGCTTTATGGAAAGTCAGTAGATATTATATGACCAAAGAATATTTGTATAAATATTCAGATTATGTTTGCATATTTGTATAGAAAGGATAACTGTCATTTGTCCAGACATCTAAACAATGAAAAAATCCACTCATATGCACGAGGTTTGAAAAAAAAAAAAAATATCATAGTGATTGCACTTGGATAGGGGTGTTAACAATTCAGTTATTTTCTAATTAATATTTTGAGAGTGCTACTTGTGTGTGCAATGTTCAATTTAATAGAGACAACAGGTTTGCATGAAAGTCTTCAGCTAATTGGTTGCCAATACCTACTTTACACTGCTCAGTGAGTTTAGGTTTAGGTTTTGTTTTACGTTTCAATTGCTTACATATTTCTGGAGAGGTTTAGTTATTCACATTTCAGAATCACTTGCTGAAATGAGAAAGAATTAGGATTATGTCAATCTTAAGTGACAGTCAATTATATTTTTTGGCAAGCGATAAAATTCTATAAAAAGAACATGAAGTTGCAAGGGATTTTTTTATTGTTCATGATCTTTTCACCTAATTTCCAAGTAGCATCTACCTTTTAATAGAAAACAAACACAGAAAACCCCTTAATATATACTGACTTAATTTTAACTTACTTTTTTACAAGGGTAGAGGGAAACAAACCTCCCTTCTTAGAGCTCAAGTATCACATTCTATGAGTGCTGTCATTACTTGGTTGCTTAAAGCAGATATTGTGACTGCAAGCTGTACCTTTATTTTCTTCTTTCACAATAGAAGAATGAATTAGAAAAGGAATACTCAAGCAACTCTATGTTTTGCAGTTCTTTCAATCTCTAGGAGATGATATTCATCACTCTAGCAGATCTCAGTATCTTTACAAACTAAATAGCCTCAACTAATGTGTGATAATTTATGGTATCTGATATGAAAAGGATTTATAAACCTATGTAAATTTGCTAGTATGCCTATGTAATAATGCTTCATAGATTAAAAATTCTGAAACCTAATCTGTTCTGTATTTTAGTTATTGCCTTTAAAAAATGAGGGGGGCTGGGGGGAGGTGCTTGTTTCCAACAGTATTAGCAAAGGAATACAAGTCAAAACGTATTTAGAAGAACTGTCCAAACTTCTTAAAATGAGCTTCATATAATGCAAGTACCAACTCTGTAAATCTGAGTGATAGATTCCAGTTCATCATTCTTTTTCTCAGAGTACATGTTACCATATTTTTTAAAATATATTTTAAAGCTTAACATATTGGAGAATAGCCATACTACTGCTTAGGCCCTGGTAGAGGTGAAGGAAGTTTGAGGAATCTGTGACTTTGATTACCTCTGGAAAGCTAGATATGGTTCCATGCAGGCAGAGGACATAATATAAACTGTCCTGAATGTCATGTAGCAACCAGCTACCTCCTATTTTCTAAAACAGAGGAGAGCATCTGTACTGAAACATGTGTCACAGTGATACTGAACAACATCTGAAAAACTACAATTGCAGTGGCCCAATCAACAATTTTCTGGTTGCAAATATACACAGTAGAAATGGAAACAAGGTACACAAATTGTTAAAATTCCTTGTGCCTCTTTCCTGTGGCAGAGGAGACCATTACTCTGACTACAAGTAGAGAATATTTATTCAGGATTTAACTAGTCAACTAAACAGATGCCCTTCTCAGAGGATAAGCTCTCTAAGCATCTGTGGGATATTATGCAGAGGACTGGCATAAGCTATATTAAAAGAGGCTGCTAAGCTCTGCTGATTTCGTGAGGTGACAATATTACATGTAGTCAGAGTGAAAAACATGGTTTTAACACCTGTTGTTACAGCTTAAAAGGCAGAATAATTTTGTGTAGTAAATAGCATGGTTAGTCTGCTTAATATTTGAGTTTTGGGTGGTTTTACATGTCCATGAAGGTATGAGACATGAGAATTCCAGAAATCATAGAATATGCTGAGATGGAAGGGACCCATCAGGAACATCAAGTCCAGCTCCTGGCCCTGTGGAGGATGCCCCAAGAATCACACCATGTGCCTGAAAGCGTTATCCAAATACTTCTTGAATTCTGTCAGGTTTGGTGGTGTTACCACTTCCCTGGGGAGCCTGTTCCAGTGCCCAATCACCCTATGGCTGAAGAATCTTTTCCTATCAAACCTAA
Organism: Sitta carolinensis; assembly: GCA_032173965.1. Lineage (NCBI taxonomy): Eukaryota > Metazoa > Chordata > Aves > Passeriformes > Sittidae > Sitta > Sitta carolinensis. Next base: position 26,441,136 of record JAVUNC010000004.1, on the reverse strand, counting down.
ACCTCCCCTGACTCAGCTTTATGCTGTTTCCATTAATTAGAAGGGATTTAGACCACAAGGTTGTGGAGAAGTTAAAAGAAGCACAAGCTTAGGAAGAAATAATTCTGCCAGTCCACTCAGTGTGCTGATGTATGTGAAGTAGAAACAGTGGAATTAAATTAATATTAGAGCCTGTAATGGGAAAATAGGCTGGCAGACTGCACTGCAGCTCTGTTGAGAAGAACCTGGATGTCTTCAAGCTGAGTGTGAGCCAGCAGTGTGTTGTGGTGGTGGTGTTTTCCCTTGTTCTTGTGCTGTCATTCTCATGTCTATCTTCCTGCAAATTCTGATGGTGTCATTATGATGGGTTTCCTTGGGGAGAAAATTCCAAAGACATTTTTATCACCTCATTTCCCCCTCCCCTTTTTAAACCTAGCAGTTGTATATTTTTCTTTGCATTAGAGAACACAATTAAATGCACATACACAGCTTAAGTAGTTAGTGGGCAGCACCTGTCCATGACCAAGGCATTTTCTATTCAATGCAAACAGCATCATAAGCATGAACAATCCCTAGGGAGTGTGAGCAGTTCCAAATGAAAACTGCATGACCGTCGTGGTAAAGCTTATGCACCAGAAAGGATGCCCAAGGAGTGGTGTTCATCTGAGCATGTGCTAAATTTACACACTTGGAAGTAAAATTTTCAGCTATATACCTAATATACTGGTCTTTGTCAATCACTGTGCAGATTCCAAGCATTTCTGCGGTGTTTTTTTCCCCTCTCACCCTTTGGAATTTTGGCTTCTCTGTGCAGTGGTGGTTAATATGACAGAATTTCTTCATTTTAGAGTGCACAGGTTCATTTCAAGAAAATTACTGGAATAAAAGTGTAATACTGCTTTCAAAGAAAAAACAGTAATTGCACATTCTTAATTGCACAAGTGAGAAAAACTGATTTATTTGTTAATATTTTTTCTCTGTACTTCTTTTCAATGCACTTTATAATTTTTACATTTCACGTACATTTAAAAAAAAAAAAAAGAATTTGAGAAAATAAGTATACTTCTTTATGGGCTCAGGACAATTAAAAAGCACTGCTCGATCACTTAGATTCAACACTGATCATAAAGTTCATTTCTCATCTTCCCAAAGGCAGTTTTTAATATGTCATAACAAGTCCTATCCTGGGAGAATAGAACAGTAGATATTGACTGGAAAGTTTAAAAGTGTGGAAATGAAAACAAACTAGTGCACTTCCTGCTAGTTTTTCTTGATTAGCAAATATAGACTTAAAATAATGCCCCTGCTTTTTCTATTGGAAAATGGTGAATGCCTTAATCTTTCTAGACCACTTTCTAGACCTCTCTCCTACTATTCTTCCATTCTTCCTACTCTATTTTGTTAGAAGGTGTTCATCCTTCTGTGTTGTTTTCCCAGCTCTATACTGCCAATCTATGAGATGCTGGACCAGACCACTGATTATTCATGTACTGGGACATCACAAGTACATGAGCCTAATGAGACCTTTCTGTTTCCTTGTCTTGTTCTGTAAGTCAATATTGCAGAAGCCTTCTACATTATTTTCAGTTCATTTGGTGTAATAGACATGAGCTCGGAAATTTAAGCCATTTCTAAAACTGAAGGGGTAAATGTAGCTCTGTGGTTTGAGGGAGTTATTTTAGCTTTTACCATGAAGGATGAAGAGTCATTCTTGGAATCTGATTTTAAAAGTAGAATAAAGTGAAATTTCATGCTTATTTTTGTCACTGTGGCTTTTACTTCACTGTATAAATTACAATTCACTGTAGGAATAAGTTTAATGACTGTTTTATGCCAGGTATCTCACTGTTTATGATCAAGTTTCTCTTTAACTATAATTCCTGTTATAAATCTAGGTAAATTGTTTGTATGCACATGAGTGGCAATTTTTTTTTCTTGCCTCCAGAAGGGCACAGAGTAGGCATTATGCAATTTATCAGCCTCTCTTTGTCAGGGTGAGGTTCTTCTCAGTCAAGTCTCCTGATCCTTTGTTCTCATGATAAGACCAATATTTTCAGTGACTCTCTTCATCATTTCCAGGTCTTCATTAGAGACAGGAGAGACATGAGATTCATTATTTTGAGTGAAACAATACCCCAGGAAGAGTGAGATTTAAATCTAACCTCTCAGAATAAAAAGACATGCAGAATCATTATTGATGCAGGTATTTGCACATAGTTTTAATTAAAAGCAGCCTTTAAATAGGATGAGAGTTTTCAGTTAGGGAAACTGACTTCTTGAGACAGAATGTTTGTGCCTCCTTCCCCTCTTCCACATCCACACAGATCAAAGTTCCAAGAGAAAAAAGTTTTAAACCAAAACACAAGTGAAGCTGTGGAAGGCAATAATAGCATTTCTAGCTTTGAAAAAGAAAGAAATACAACTAGTGTTGAACAATGTCTAGCCACTGGAATATGGCAGGAACATCCTAAATCACAGCCCTGTTGTGGTTTATATAAGTATGTCCTCCAGTCGTGAATCAAATGTCAGATCATCCCTACAAGTGTTTCAATGTTGGCTTTTTTCAAAATGGTCCACTTTTCAGTACTGCTCTTTTTCAAATTGATGAAAAACTTACATTAGGGTTTTATTTTTTGTACCAGAGAATTGGCATTGAGCACTTTTAAAGTGCATGGCTAGTCCTCATCTCACTGTGGAAAAGTAACGATTCCAGGAATCCTCTTCATCTACTCTCTTGGGTAGAGTCAGTTTTGCGTTCACAGCTTAGCACACATCAATAAGATTTGAGTCTTCACCAAAGCTGGCTACTCTCTTTCTAGTTCTGGGTGATAACATCAAGCTTCTGAAGTTATTCTCAGTTCTAAAAGATTGAAATCCGCTTTCATAAACTCTGAGCAGTATATGAAAAGTGGGTAGCAGCTACAGTACCTCTAGCACTGCTGTTCTTAAAAAGAACAAAATAACTACCAAGTACATTGAGGAAGACCCTGACCCCTTTCTTCAGGAAGGTATCTGACAGATAGAGTCGACCTTCAGCAGCAGTAAATCAAAAGTACCTGTACATTCTGGTTATCTTACCAATTAGAGTTCATCAGTTTTCAGAACATTTTTTGATGCCTGACCCCTCATGGGCTTTGTGAAATGAACTTTAGTGCATACATGGACCTTTGTTCAAGGACTAGTCCCAGTAAAGCTTTTAATATCAGTAAAACAACACCATCACTGTAGAAACAATTAGAATATAAATCTATTTAATATGCAAGAAACACTTGGGGGAAAATTTCGTAAGTATAATGAGGCAGGAGACTATGATGATCAGATAAAAATTGAAAGAAGGCTGACATTTCATTAGAAGAGGGAGATGGAAGGCAAAGTTCAGTTAATAGAAATGTTTTTTTAAAAGACGTGTTCATAGAAGAGAAGAGCAGTCAATCACAGTAAAAGGTAAAGATAGAGCTATAAGCAATGCACATAACTTACAGTTTTGGTGATGTGTGGCTTATAGACAGCTTTATATCCTCCTGTGACAATGAAATGTGTTTCCCTCTGTTTTAGGAGAGGAAAGCACTCTCAGAATGTGGTGGTTATTAATAAATGTGTTGGCCATTACTTTTTAGGCTTCCTAATGCACACTGTAGTAAAAAAAAATAAAAAAATAAAAAAAAATAAAAAGAAAATAACACATACACAATTCTTAAGCTCTCTATAATGGCTTTTGTTATTTGGAAATTCTGAAAATACAGTGACCTATCAACTGAAGGCTTTCTCTTCAAATGATATGATCCCAATAGCTGGTAACATGAGAAATGGCACCACGCTCACAATCTGTCATTGCTGGTTCCTGCAGTTTCCTGGTCTCTGAATGTCAGTAGCTTCTCCATTCTACCACAGCTGCAAAATCTTTTCAGGCAGCTGCAATCAGCAACGTAAAAGCTGTATCAGACTTTTCAAGAACAATTCTTGTTAAACAGTTTATCAGGCATATTCTTGGAGTGAGGGATAGGTAATGGAACAAAACTGCGTCTACACAAGAGAGATGAAAAATTTCCACAGAAACTGGTGTTTCCAATTCTAGTTTGCAAGAAAGGAAAGAAAGCATGCTCCAATGTTGTATGAATAAAAAATCTGTAATAGAGTTTGGAACAAGAGAGTGCTCATTTTAAGGGAGATGGCTGGCAAATCAGTATTTCTTCAAATAAGCAGTCCTAGTAAAACCCCCATCAGTACAGCCATATACAGATAGGTTCTTCTGTGCTCTCACAAGGCCTTACACTTCTCTAATATATAATTCTAAAAATAAAAAAAAAATTTTAAGTAGGGAGTAGGTTAATGGTTCTCCAGTATCTGATCTTAGCAGGTTGTATTGAAGGGCTTTAAAACCAGAACCTTTTCTGTGAGTTACTCCAAATTGTATTTTTAATGTGTTTTGCTAAGAACTATTTTTCTCTACAGACTAAAACAATTATATTTTAATCTATTAGAAATACCTCAGTTGAGGTTAAAATGCTGAATGAAAAAATTAATGACAATGATTTTCCAGTGTTCAATCTCAAGTCACTGCTTCATGATTTAGACAAAACGAGATAGGAATTGAATTTTGCACTGGTCCTTCTCAGTGTCTACTGATTCTTCTGCTAATTGACTTGGGGCAGTCATATAGCATTTACCTGCAAAGAGAATTTGGGTTCTGTGCCAGGAACTCGAAAGGTAAACATTAAACAGTACCATGTCAAATGATTAGTTGATTACATCTTTCTGTGAATCTGGTCCTTTGAAAGAACCCAGAAGATTAGTAAAAGTAATCTAAGCAACAAAATAATTTCTAAGGCATACATCTGTACAACTCTGAGAAGCTTGAAATGTGTATCTTGTTGCATAATAGAAACTAATCATAGACATAAAGTTTTAAATAAGATAGAGACTGTCAGAGAATCTCCTTCAGTCATCAGCAGCTATCCATGTTTGGAAAAGGACTGGATAAAACCTCTCATAGACTCACAAATATATGAGCCCCCATAGATCTGTATCTATAGATATTTGGCAAGAAACTCCAGTGAAATCACTACAGTCTCGTTAAACAGAAAATTGTGCCAGTCTGGATCCTTCTGTACTGTTCTGCCAAAAAATACTCAATTATCTGTAAAACAGAATGGCTTCCTCTCTACTGAAGAATTGAATCCTGTCCTTATCAAAGTGACACCAAAATTTTAAGCAGTTTAAGGTTTGATAATTCAGCATACTGAGGTTGTATCCTTGTATCCTTTGCTCTCGCTCTTAATAGTACTGTCAATAAAAGTCCCTGAAGACACCCATGGTAAATAAAAATTGCAAAATATTATTCCCAAGTTAACATTAATGAATCTTTTCTAATTTTCAAAGTTTTCATTCTCATTGAGAGTTCACTGAGAATGTCTTAACAGAAAACTGTCCTGAGACAGACATAGCAAAAGCAATATACTGACTGCTTTTTCAATGCATCCAGGGATAGAAGAAAGATCTCTTAAAGGATGCATAGCAATTTCTGCCAAAGGATTCTAAGGTAGAGAAAAAAATGCTTCTGAATTACTACTTGCCCTAGAAAGTTTGTCTTTGCCACTCTCTTACCATTAATCTTTTCAACTGACTTCCTCCTTGTTCCAGACATACATTATTTTTCTTACTTGTTTTCTTATCTTCTTACCTTTTTTTTTTTTTTTTTTTTTTTTCTTCTTTCACTGGTCTCATTTTATTCTTATATTAATGGGGAGAAATTTTATCTACAGTCTTTGGGACCAGTCTTTCATTTTTTGCACGCCTCATTCTTTTATCTTAATTAGCTGTGGCTTAGTTTTTTGGTTGTCTACCAATTCTTCCTTCATGTTCATTTATATCTACAGGTACATGAAATCAGCAAATGGCTCTAAGAATTCCCTGCTTTTGTTGAGACTAGGCTCCTTTTGTTATCATTAAAATGTGCTGATGATTAAAAAACATCCCATATTGTAACCCTCTGTGTGAATACCTGTCTGTACCTTATTACTCTCATTTGGAAGACTGTCTGCCACTGATAAGTAACAGTATTTTTGAGCAATCTATGCCCAGTACTTGGGGCAAAGGACAAACAAGAGAAAGAAAATACAAAGCCCTTCTTTTCCTTCGATATATAGTTCAGTCCTGAAATGACTATAATTAAAAAAAGTCACTGAATTTTCTTTTGTGTTTACTTTTTTATGTGCTCCCACATACATTACTGGCACACTTTTAATGAATTGGTCTCTGATGTTTTATAATCAACACTATTTTGTATATAGTCATCAGAACTCCATTTTATTCGCAGGGTCTTTTATCAAACTGATTTCTCAACAAATTGCATCCTCAAATTCTACCATACTAAAGATAATAGAATTTTAAAGATGCAATTTAAAGTCTATTTTGGGAATAGTCAGCTTCCGTAGAAGTTGCCCAAGGAAATGCTTGACCTGCAGAAACTTTATTACTAGTGATTTTGTTCTTTTTCTTGATTAGGTATCAAGTTGACTTTCAGATCCTGACCTCTTTCCAACAAGGAAATAATTTTCTTATGAACTTTTGAACAATCATGCGCCACCAGGCACAGAATTTACAAGAGAACTTAGCCATCTGTTTTTGAAGTATAACCACCCTGTCTCCTTTTTTTTTTTTTTTTCTTTTTTAATCAACCTTAATAAAATGGCAAGTACAACTTGTATGATGCTTCAGGCAGGACTAGAATAATAATATATGCTATAAAATAAGAAAAAATCCCTAAGTGCAACCAGTGTTTTTCAGCATTCTGCAAAGCCTTTTTAAATATTTGCTGGTAAAAACATTTGGAAATACTAAATGAAGTAGATATGGGTGGATCTTTTGTGTCTGCATCTCCATCTCCTCATGCAAGTGTCTTAGCAAGAATACTTGCTCAACTCAGAATTTTTAAGAGGCAAATTTTTAAATGCATAACAAAAAAATACATTCTTCTAAATGGCAATGCTTTGAGCAAATTTAATTAATAATAATAATAATAATAATAATAATAATAATAATAATAATAATAATTTGTTGTAGGTTTTGTTAAAATCTTGAACTTACACTGTTCTTTATTTCTTCTACTACATTTAAGTCCCTCTGTTATAATAGATTAAGACGATCTTTAACCCAAACATTTAATGTAATGCCATAGTACTCAAGTCCATTCAGATTACCTCAAACTTCTGCTTGAGAACTTGCATATGTGCTATAAAATTTCCGTGAAGTTCTAAATAGTTTTAAATATTTCATGTCTGCATTTAGCTGACTGTGTTTTGAGGATGAGCACAGAACTGGGATAGAAGCAACCAACCACTCCTGTCACTCCCCTCAGGCACTCAAGCCAGAGCTGTTCCAAGGCCCTCAAGTGCCTGCTGGGGTGACAGGTGTTGCAGAGCTCCTGAGTTTAATATTGCAAATGGACTGGAAAAAGGGAGAGAAAACCAAAAAGGGTTTGGGTTTTCCTGATAACTGCTTTCTCAAGCTGTACAATAACCTAAACCAAATTTCCATTTCATGAGTCAGTTTTGGATTTTTTTCTATAGAAGCATGGTGAATATCAGACCTGCAAGAATATGTCTTGCAATTCCAGAGGTAGAGTTACTGGTCCCTGTGATGTGGACTTCAGTCACTAGGTGACCACTGTCTACCTATGCAGGGAATTTCAGTTCTACCTCTGCAAGATAAGTTACACAGTCTTAGATTTTGTCCTGCTATTCAGGGTTTCAGGGAGGTTTTATTTTATATATATATATATATATATATATATATATATATATTGTGTGTGTGTGTGTGTGTGTGTGTGTGTGTGTGTGTGTGTTCTACTTATATATAGAACCAGGAGACAAATATTTGAGTTCCAATATTCCTTTGAAATGATCAAATTATGCTGTTAGCATTGACCAGATGTCACAAAAAGGGTCTGTAAAGAACCCATCTAGGCTCTGTGATCATCAGAGGAAAACACGTTTTCAAATTCACACTTAGAAACCAAGCATCCCAAGTGCAAGTTTTCACTGACAGTTTTGGATCTTAATGCTCTTACCTTGGAGAAAAAAGACAGGTGGTTCTTTCCTTCCTACAACAATTTCTAGTTTCTAATGGGAATTTATTGGTTTCTAAAGAATTTGCTGCAGTTTACTTCTAGCGTGACATATCTTTGTTGTTTTCTTTCTGATAATTACTGAATGTGTTTTGTGTATGCTGCTAACCTTGGTCAGTATATGCTTGTTCTGAATTGTCTCAACCCTGAAATATAGAAAAAGCTAGAGAAGAGAAAGTAGAAAGCTTATTTTTTCCCTTAATACATTTCAAACAAAAACATTTTTGTTCTTGCAGTTGGATAATAGATATATCTAAGTTCACTTTGCATTGGAATGAGGAAATTGAAACAAAAATACAGGCTCTGCTGAAGGAACACATAGAGATATTCGTGGGGGAAGACTTTTATCACTCTATACCATGACCTCTAGTATTTCTTGCTTCCACGTGAGGCCTGCAAATTTTTTCTTAGACAGTCTAGCAAAATGTTAACTGAACTAAGTCATGTAGTGGACTTGGTTTCTGTGTAAACTTGGATAAGATATTTCTTTATCCTTTGTGGCCTTGTGGCTTTAGGGGTTTATCCCCTGAAAAGTGCTGCAGGGTCAAAAGCATTACTTTCTTTGTAACCCCCAGACTAACAAAAGGTCAATGAATGGTCAGTGTCCAAACGAGGGATATGAAAATGGGGAAGCGCCTAAAGGGGAAGCCATATGAGGCAGGCACTAATATCTTCTCTCTGATGACCAGTGACAGGATCCAAGGGAATGGCCTGAAGTCCTGTCAGGAAAGGTTTGGTTGGATATCAGGATAAGGTTTTTAACCTGGAGGGTGGTTGGGCACTGGAACAGGCTCCTCAGGGAAGTGGTCACAGCACCAAGCCTGACAGAGTTCAAAAAGTATTTGGACAACACACTCAAGCACATGGTGTGATTCTTGGAGCTGTCCTGTAAAGGTAAAGATTTGGACTTCAGTTATCCTTGTGGGTTACTCTCAATTCAGGACGTTTTGTGATTCTGTGAATGATTTGATTTTACTAGTTTGTATTTACCACTTGACTACTTTAACTTTAAAAACAATCAAAAAATCTTATGTTTTTCAAATGGTTTTACATGTTCCCATCAGCTGCTGTAGTTTTCTCATCTGTGTATATATTGTAAGTACTGTTATATCATTTTGTGCACAGGTGTGTCCAGGCAGTTCAATAAAATCCTGCTGTTATATATACATTAAAAAAATTAAAATAATCTGCCTGTTGTGATTCCCAAAAGGAGGCTAAAGGAATGACAAGTGATTATTTGAGCCAGGAAATGTTTAACTGAGAGCAGGTACTGAATTATGGTGCTGTAGCTCTCTGTGTTTGTGACACAGGCATCTGTCCTGTGACATCAATTTTAGACTGGCTGCAATGCAACATCCTTCATTATGTTTCATCTAATGTAGCACAGTCCTGGCTTTAATATCCCTACTGGTGTAATGGCTGCACAGAGTTTAATTCTTGATAGCTTTCCCTAAATGTGAACAGGAGACAAATGCCTGGTGAGTGGCTCTATATCATTTAGTCATTTCCCTGTGGAAAACAGTCATTTGAACTAGATGTAAAATTAGAGAAGTCACAGACTTGGGCACTTACAGAGTTTCCCCCTTACCCATAATGGAGAAAAATAATGAGCTTCAGTACAAATTGCAAAGGCTAAAAATATCACTGTACAATGAAAATTGTATTGTTATATATCACCTCCCCTTTCACTGACACTTTCAATCAGCTTGTCAGCTTTTACTGGTAGATAATGTGATGAAAGCTTTGCACTGAGTAAGGCTTTTTGCTCAATTGTATACAGCAATACTACTGCTTGTGTCAGGACCAATTAATAATTTTCATACATGAGAAAAGTTACTACATCCTTTCTTCCATTATACTCCAGGATCCATGAGAATAATGTTAGCAGTAGGGACTAATGGCATCCTTTGTGGCTGGTCTAAAGATGTTACAGTAGCCAGCTGATAAATTTGATGACAGATGAAAAATTTCTGGTATGATGCCTGTGGGCTCCTGGCAACCTATTTAAAGCTTCATTTCTCATGCTTGCTGTTAACCATCAATAAAAACTGCAAAGCTATATATAGATATTAGTCCATGCTAACATTTCTCCCTCCTTCTTGCCTTCAAGAAAAAGGGGACCTGACAGTTAAGACATTTGATATTTAAAAGCCTTATCTATGTTCTCATTTTTTTTACCTTTTTCTTCTTGGGACTATAAATGCCTGTGATTTTCATGACATTTACAGTCCAAAGAACATATTATTAAAAGGTATGAGTAGAAATATCATATCAGGAGAATATGAAATGCACAGAAGCTTTTCCTTATAATGACAGAATCTCAATTTCAAAATAGCTGTTTCTGAGGCTGATATTATTGGACACACAGAGGACCTTCCTATATTTTTTTATTGGACATGTTATGTCACCTGGGGAGTGCAAATAGAGCTGTACAGTCCACCTCAACTGCAGGATCCAAGCAGCTGAAAATTAAAGTAATGAAAAAATTAAAGTGGCAGATACTTGAGTAATTTGAGAAAAGTGTTTGTTGTTTTAACTGCTTCCATTCTCCCCAGTCCTCTTTCATTTTAGATACTAATATTTGTTCATAAGTTATAGAAAGCTCATTTGTTGCTGTGTTCAATAATTTAATATTATTAACCTTTTTTTCCCTTCAAAGATTTACAAGTTTGTCTTTACCTCACAAGAGTATAAACTACACATTATATTTCCCAGGGGAAAGTCCTGCCCGTGAACACATTTTCTTTACTTTTAATTTTGTGGTATCTGTACAGTAGACCTACCACAGGAATCATTCATTAGTTCTTGATTATTTTATAGTTCAGTGTTATAACTTTCACTCTCTCTTCAGCTGTACTCTAAAAGAAAGACAGTAAATTTCATTTGATGGTTAATTCTGTGTTTTAGCTATTATTATGGATAAAAAATTTTAATCATTACTAATTCAGAAGATTTCTCATGGTCCTGAAATGTAATCAACAGATTCGTTAATATGACCTTGTAGGATTCACTTAATTCCTAATTCTTTTCATTAACTCCTGATTAATGTACATTACTTTAGTGCTTGGCTTGTCTTCAAGTACTGTTTATGATAAGCTGCATATTTTTCATGTTTGCTTTAATTTAATATTTTTTAGCCAGAAATCCCTTCCTATTAACAAACATGAATTGTCCTACTTTTACCGATTTTTCATGCATATTCAACATCTAAATTGACAAAATGACACTCGTGGTATTTTCTTTTTTTTTTTTTTTAAGTATATAATTTACAAAAAAAAATTAAAAAGTTTGGAGATGTTTTGTTTTTTAATAAAATATATAATTGCATATTTCAACAATTGATAAGTTTTTTCTTAGACATGTTTACCAACCTATGGAGAAATTAGTTTTCCATAAAGATGTATTCGAAAAAGGAGAAAAACTATGCAGTACAGTCTATTCCACAAGAATTGTGCAGGTAATAAGTACAAATTCATGGTGTCTGGCAGCACAGTCATTTTTTTTATTTGATTCATTTAAAAAAAATTTCTGGTTTCAGTCTCATGGTTTGTATTGGTGGCTGGGGTAGGGGCAGGATTGAATACACTCCTAGATGTGTCATGCTTCATAGGAAAAAGAGGAGTAGATGAATGGTTCCTCATACAAATTATGATATCTGGAACTGTCAAGTGAAACCCTAAAGTGTACAAGCCAATAATTCAGCTGCCTTACTAAGGTTCTCAGAAAAGACAATATCAATCATTTTTCAGTGAAAACATCAATTGTTTCCATCTTGTTTCTGTTTTCAGTCCCTCTTTCTGATGCATTATCTTCATAAAAGTAATTTTAGCACGTGTCCATTTCTCCATCTACAGATTGTGTGCCCAATATCTTAGATCTTGCCAGCAAAGAGCTTTGAGATCTGGTAATTGAAATATACAATTCAGTAACTTGTTATTGCACATCTCTTTATCAAAGAAAAGTGCTTGGAAGGAAAGCACTACCTATAAAAAAACCTTTCTCATCTTCTTTTTCACTGAAGTTGATGAGTCTGTGACTATTTTTGTAAGTACTGTTCCAAAGGAGATAGAGAGGAAATCAGTATTTCTTGTACTGATGGCTGTGATACATGTGATACCTGGTTCCTTTATTGAAGTCACAGTGCTAGGTTCAGACCAGAATATAGAATAGAGTCATAAAATCAGTAATAGATAGTCTGGCTTGGAAGGAATCTTTAAAGGTCCAACCTCCTTGCAATGAGCAGGGACATCTTCCACTAGATCAGGATACTTGAAGCAACCTGATTTAGAATGTTTCCAGGGATGGGGCATCTACCACTTTTGTGGGAAACACCATACAGTGTTTCACCTCTGTCATTGTAAAAAAATTTCTTCATGGTAAATAGTCTGAGTCTGCCCTCTTTTAGCTTAAAACCATTTCTCATTGTCCAGTTGCTACAGGCCCTATTAAAAACTTTGTCCCTATCTTACTTAGAAGCCTTCTTTAAGTGTTGAAAAGCCACAACAAAATCTCCCCAGAGCTTTGTTTTCTCCAGGCAGAGAATAGAGACATTTTTCTGTCTCTAACTTTCAGGATGTCCAGAAGTTGTCAGAACATCATATTCTTAATGATTCTTGCTTTTTGGGAGCTTATATCAGATAAAGCACAAGAGGACTGAATCAAATCAGTTCCTGTTCTTAATTCCTTTGGATTTTTTATATGTAAATAGTCATTTTGTCCCACCTTTGAGAGACAGAATACATGGAACCCCTTTGCCACAAGAAGAGGAGAACACCACAGTTTCCCACTTAGATGTTTGATTTAGTAAGGGGACAGAAGAAAGAAAACATTGTGCATGTACACATTATTGAGCTCAGGAGTCACCAGCTCTGGCCACTGTCAGCCCTGGGCTCCAGCCAGCAGCTTGGAACAAACACAAAACTGTTGTGCCTCAGGTCCTCTGAATTCACATAAAAATGCGTCCCTCTCATCTTTGAATTTATTATAGCTTACCTCTCTAATCACTGGGATGGCAAGGGGTGTATGTGTTGTTTTGATAGACAGATTTTAGCACAGGCTGTCAATCAAATCACTGTAGAATATTGTTGTGATGCATCTTTCCAGTAATTTCTGCTCCTGTTTTCCTGTCAGTTGTCCATGGCACGTGATGAGACTCATTGTACTCTCGTCCTTTTCCTGGAGTTCTTTTGAGCAGGGTTCCAAAATTTGACTTCTGTTTGCATTGTACTCCTGGTCATGGCAAGGCTATGAGTATGCTTTGTCACCTTCTGTACATCTGGGAGGAGATTTCACGTATTTTATAATGAGTATATTTGAGACAAATTTGAAACAAAGTAATAAGCATGAAGAGAAGGAGAAATTAAGTTTTCTTTGCCTATAAATACTAAATTGAGCAACACATTCATTCCAGACCTGATAATGCTGCATATAATATCATACTTTAAAGAAACTCAAGCCTTTTGCTTGGAAATAAGGCTGAAATGGAAATATCCACTTTTTTGTTATTATTTTTCAGATGACATATTAGTAACTATTCAGAGCATTTAATAAACTCTCACAATTAATGAAATTCATCCTGAATTAAATTATTCCTAGTCTGTTATAAAGAGGATTGTCAGGCTCCAAGGAAAACAATGTGTACTAAGTTGCTTTATATCATGATACTCCCATCCAGTGTTCTTTGGGAACAATACATATTCTGCATGTTAATCCCAAAACATTCAGGCTGTACTGCTATAAAGAGAACATTAGTTATGTATCCAATAGGTTTTGTTATAGAAGAATGCAAAATCGTGCCTTTGGATTCAAAACAACCAATACAACATACTCCAAAATTCTGACTTTTTAGGTAAAATCAGCTTGTTGTCATACTAGAGGCACTTATGTGCATGTGTCAGCTCTGGATAAATCCTGTGATATGATATGGTGGAGATATAGGTATATGTGTATGTGTGTGTATATTAGGTTTTTTAGAATATAAAAATAGATGTTTTCTTTCTTGCTGTTTTGTTTTTCTTGTCTGGGCCTTTCCTGGGGTTTCTGAGGTTTCTATGAGCTTGGCTTTCACCTAACTTAACTTGTCTCTGTCTCTGTGGAGGCTTTCCGTTTTCCCCCAGCCCTGCGTCTGAAAAAGAGCTCGAGTCGTCTGTTTTCTCGTGTTCAGGAATTTTTTTATTCTTTGTTATCTCATATATTGACTCTGGCCTGCCAAATTCTTTCTTGATTGTGTCAGACTCTCCGCCTTTTGGGATGGTTGCTTCTTTTATACTGAAAATTACATATGCTTTATTTATAACAATTCTCCAAGATCTATCCACTATGTTGTACAGTGTACTTTTGTTCTACACCAACCAAAATGTGCCACACCACTACAGAAGATGGAGAACAAGAGGACAAAGAACAAGCTCAGGGTCACAGCCTATTTCCTCCATCTTTGTCCCCCGATCTCACATTCTAAAATCCCAAAATTCTACTTTTTCACCCTGTGACATACTAATTATCATTCTATCTAAATTCTTGTGACTCGTGAATCTTCCCAGGACAGTCAGAAGGATATCCTGGTTCCCACATGTGTATATATATATATATTCAGTAGAAAGAATTAGTATGGACAGAATTAGAAAACAGCATTGTTTCAAAGATGCTTACAAATGACTAGAGTTAATAAATCTGTTTTCAGATTAATGAAATTTAACGTATATTGTTTCAGCAATCTGAAAGTCCATTTGTAGCATGCACTTGCATATTTTGCATTCACACTTTTATTATTTTATTTTAGTCTACATAAAAAAGCAAAGGTTTAAAGCTAAGTTATATTAAAAACTTAAACTTTTAGGTTAGACACTTAAAAATATATTAGAGTACACTTTTTTTTACATTCAATTTACAAGTGAATTTACCTCCATGTCCTCTTCATGTGTCCTGTAAGTATCAGAAAAATTAATACCAGAATAGTCATTTTGTGCATATAGTCTGAATTCCAATATCTTTACATTATTGTGTTTCATGTTATTACCTATTTTCTTCATGCGAAACCATTTACTCTTAATTCTTCACTCTTTTTATTTATGTCCATTTATTACATTTGATTGCTTCTGTTGTCTTTTGTAACCTGATTAATATATGAATTCTGAACCTCTATGCAAAGATTTGTTTCTCTGGTGGTGCTTATTTCATCTACAGATTAAGTTAGCTGTTAAAAGCTTATTTTTGCATTAGAAAGTATTTGATCTTATTTATTTATTCACAGAAACTCAAACTTTTAAAATGTAAACAGATTTTAAATGCAAATAGTTGTAAGATACATTTGGCTCTGTCTTACCTTGCCTATAAGTTCTTCCTTTTAAAACTAGAGAATAAAAGCAAAAGCAAAAAATCCAGAACTTTTCCCAAAACTGTTATAAATTATTTCTGTATTTGTCTTGAAAATAGCATCACCCATGGTGATTTGTTAAATTCTCCCACCACATTTAAAAAGAAAATGGTGTTCTTATTGCAAATTTTCATACCCTTAACATAAGTCTTACTCAGATTTCTCTGATACACTCTTGGTTTTTTGTAGTGCTTTCTATAATCTGTAAGTGAGTTACAATGACTGATCAGGCAGAATAGATTCTCCCAGCAGTCAGCCTTTGTCACCTTACAAAATCAAGGGAAGCAAGTGATCTGACCTTGTGCCATAAATAAAATATAAAAAGTGTGATGCTGAAGTTAAGATCAGTTCAGTTCATCTTCGCTGTCAAGAATGTCCTGAGTGGTTCAAGGTAGGCATGCCTAACTCGGGGTGGCTGTGTAGAGGGTATGTTTTTGGGTATACAAAGCTTTTTTGACATTACAATGATTGCAGAGTTTTCCATAGGCATACAGCATTCCTTCTGAATGACACACTCCTCGGAGTTATTTCAGTTCAAAGTCAGATCAAGAATGCTGCAACTACCTGTGTTTAACTTCTCCTCAGGGTTTGCTGGATTTAAGAAAGACGTAAAATGTAGTGCCTCTCGTGATTGCTGCTATCATTTCTTCCCTCAAGGATACAATCATAGGATTTATGAGTGTGTGTAACATCTCCTGCCTCCTTGTCTTCTGTAGCTGTGATCCAGCTACAGTCAAGCAAAAAATTCCTGAACTAGTCAGGCTTAGGAAAGAGTAAAAACATTTAGTGGGGGAAAATAGGAATACAAATTTCTGTTGGAAAATTTTGCAGACTCAGACTTGGAAAAAGCAGTCATTTTGCAAGACTTACAAATGATGGGTAAATCTATAAGCTTGGTGAGAAGTCCAGGGGCTGGATAAAACAGTCACTGTGGATTCCTAAGCAGGTCTTGGGGATTTTTACAGTATGCTGTAATCATGACACAGGCTCTAGACAGAGCTGTGATTTGTGAGTTTCTGTAAACCATGGAAAGATGGGAATGCAATAATTCCAGCATTTAGCTGAGGGCATGCATTTATCTATGTTGAGGTGTAGAATGTTTAAGTAGAAGACAAAAATTGCTAGGAGGAACGAGTCAGACTAGAAGTAGAGATTCCACAATGAAGTGTTTAATAAAAGAAGTTATAATCCTGATCTTCGTAGAAACTTAGTTTTTTGTTTGTTTAGATATTTGGGTTCGTTTGATTTGTTGTAGGAATTTTTACATTAAAAAAAAAATGAAAACAACCCCAAAAAGATTTGAAACAGGATACACTGCAGGAGGGGACACATTTTCTCCTCTTCCTGAATCCCTCTCCTATATATATCGGTTTCTTTTGCTGCTGGCTTTAGGTTCCAGCAAATGTCTTACAGTGAAACTTCGAATATACAACTCAATTAAGTGACATGACGCAGTTAACTTTTTTTTTTCCTGCAACCTGTGGAGTTTCTTAAGTGAAATTGGTATTTTACAGACGTGTGGAAACATGGTCCATTTCCCCACAGAGCTGGCAGAAAATGTGTCAGCAGATACAAGAGATCCGCAAACATAGGGCAGGAAAAGAAACATGAGATTTCCAAGAAGGATAGAGTTATGACCAGCTCCAGATGGTGAGGGTAACACATGTTGTTGTTAATAGATCCCTTAGGGCAGATTAGAGTGAAAGGACACTGAATGATCATGTTTGTAAATAAACAAAATATATATATATATATATATATATATATAGGGTTTATTTTAGAATAGTTTGGTTGCAATAGAAATCAGGTATGTTGCCATTTTGGTTATTATTATCTATAGTAAGATAGCAACATAAAAGCATAAAAATATCACCTAAGAAAATGTATGAGGGGAAGAAAGAGAAAGAAAGGATGAGAGTAGAAAAATACCACCACCCATGGACCTGTGATAAGACTTGATTGTTGGAAAGTGATGGTTGCAGTCTTGTCAATGTGAAGGTTGTGGTCTTCATCTGTGGAGGGTAGGGGAAGCCCATGAAATACAGAACTCAATGGGTTAACATACACTCAGGCTTGGTGGGAGCACCCTTGAGGGAAGGAGCTTTAAATCCTCTGGTGGAAGGTTTCAGAAATGAGTCTGGGGGTGCTTTGGGGGTCTTTAATGGGTTATGACACCTTCCAAGACATGACAGCTGCCCCTCAGGTCAGCTCAGGTGAGCCAGTTATGTCCCATTAGTAGGGATGAACAATGTCAGGCCTATATGCAAAATGTGAATGTTCTGTGTGAACTTGACCTCCCTAAGGAAGGGAATGGGGTGTGAAGGAGAGTAGTTGGCATGATAAAAAAAGCACTATCCCACCCACCTCACAGGATCTGCTGCTTATCTCCCTCAAAGCCTGTCTTACTGCCTTCGGTGGTGGGAGTTCACCCTTCTGTCATGTGGCAGACCAGAGGCTTGCTGCTACACACCCAAAATCTCACCTCTTTCCCTTGGGGAGTGCAAACCTGGCCTCAGAAAAGCACCCTGCCACCTCCACAAATTGAGTTTGGAGTCATTAAGCATCAGCATTTCAATCTCTCACAGAGTGATATGGTTTTTCATTTCCTCACTCTGTATCCTGGTCATGAAAATAACCTGACATTTGGCAATATGGCTTTAAAGCGTGCTGCTATTAAGAAAAAGGTACTACTCAGCTGGAGGATCACACTAAAGTAAAATGGATTTTTTTTCCCTCTGGTGGATGTGCACATCATTCTTTGTAAAAATCCTTCAGGTTCAACAAAAAAATTATGGGCGTATCAATGACAGAATTTGATTTCCTTCTCTTTCTTCACTGCCAAAACTATGTTTTTCCTTACAACCTGTGGTGATCATAATGACCATGTTTAAAGCTTTACTTAATTTTCACAAGAAAATCATCTTTGTCTAATACAAATAAAGGTTGTGCACATGTGAGGATAATTTTGCAACACATTCTTTTTTCAGGTCGTTAATATCATGGGAGATAGCCCAGCTAATTTTTTTATTCCTTTGCTCAACTGCAAAATTAGGATTTATTTTTCTAGTTTTTCTGATACATGTAGATGAACGTCTATCAAAAGATTGGTATTCAAAATACAAATTGTGATGAATAAAGGAACCGCTGCTATTACA
This sequence comes from Sitta carolinensis, assembly GCA_032173965.1. Taxonomy (NCBI): domain Eukaryota; kingdom Metazoa; phylum Chordata; class Aves; order Passeriformes; family Sittidae; genus Sitta; species Sitta carolinensis. The sequence continues at coordinate 26,422,505 of JAVUNC010000004.1, read as the reverse complement.
TTTATAATCAACTCAACCTGTTGCTTCTAAGTATTTCAATTTACTGACTAATATGATTATTGAAACATCATGGTTTAAGCATTTGAGGAGAATTTAGATTGCATTTTTTCCCCACCAGTAAGGCTTGGGTAGGAAAATAATACACTTTACAACTATGAAACCTCTCCACTTACATGTTTCTTATGGCACCTGAGGTGTGTGAGCAGCCTACTGGCCACAGTGCTTTATAGTTGTTTTCAATGCTGTACCCTGATGCAGTTCTAAGAGCTTGCTGTTACAAGCAACCTTCCAGTTTACCTTCTTTTCCACAGAGCTGGCAGAGATGTGCCTTCCATTTCACCTTCTGAAGCAATGTGTTCTGTAACACTGATATTAGTTAATTATCTCAGGGATCTTGTCTCTTCCTGCTTTCTACAAAGTCATTCAATGTAGTAAAGGACAATTTGTCCTGTGAAACTGAAAAAAAATGGGGTCAGAAAGCAGTGTTAGCGGAAGTGAGAAGGGGAGTGCAAGTCTGTAAGATGTGGACTGCATTGCATTTATCAGTTGTGGGGTTTTTCTTGCCATGCATTCTTTGAGCATCCGTTTCTACACATGGACAAATAATGGTGCTTGTCTCTATAGCAGAGCCCTGCTTGAGGGTACTTAACACTGAGAACAGAAAATTCCTCCAGTAATACCACTTTTATGAGGTTAATTTTTTTTCTGTGCCTACATTCATCTCGGGTTGTAGTTTCATCTCTCTGATGTTGTTTTGCACACAGTCTTCATGAACTTCCATGACAGTTATTTATCCCTGAATATTGATCACATATTCACTAAGGCTGACAGTTGTTCACTAAGACAGAGCAAGTTTGTGCCATCAAATGAAACTGCTGATCCATGTAACCCAGGCAGAAACTAGGGCAGTTGACTGAATGTTAGTTCTGTATACCATTCCTGTCTAATTTTAAGTAGCTCAGATAGGTTCATGAAGCTTTTCTATTAGCTGAAGAATTGTCTTATACTTAATGGGGCCTAGTTTCTTAGTTATATATGTTTGATTTAGCTCTATGTATTTATGCAAATAAGTCAACTAAGACTTACTATGGTAGTCTAACAACTAAAGTACATTGTTTGAACAGATTTTTTCCTGAATTTGTTCCTGAATGTCAGAGATCTACTAAGACAAGATATTGGGCCTGCAATATCTTAGGGCACTGCTGAGATTCTTCAATGCAAATGGAAAATTCTGAACACATTCCAGGTTTGATTGTATGGAAATATGATAGACCTGTCTTGGATGCGTTACTGAGGAAAACACTGGGGGGAAATATTGATAGTCTCAGCTATCAGTTATTACAAATGCTGAATTTTAATAGTACATCATCACTGAGATGAGCTCAGTATAGAAATTCTTCTAAGTAGAATTCAGCCTTTCTTTATTATGTGTCTATTTCAAAAACACTTATGATTAGAAAGGTTCAGAAAGAGGGGGTTGAAAATGGAAACTGGGAACTCTTCTACCATGAATACCAGGTTAGATTTGAATGCCCCAGAAATTAACTATCTTCTCTTTATATTCTGTTTCCCAGACCTAAGTATTCTTACGAGCCCTGCATTATTTGCAATTTTAGCTGAAAGTCATAAGCAGGGACAATGAGTCAGTGCCCTGTACAGCTCTAAAACATCAGTGGAATTCTTGATACTACAGTCATGATGCACAGTGCAGAGCCAATCCATTTTCGTGAGAGTTGTAGACCTCCTATACTGAGATTTAATCTGTTTTCCATTTCAGTATGAAAAGATATTTTAACTCTGAGAATTACTAGAAAGTATCTGGGAAGGGTGACAGCTCTCAATTTCCATAGATATCTCTTCACTGAGATGCTTGTGGGTTTTATTTCTCTGTTCTAAAAAACTATTTATAGGGTAGCCTTGTGTATATCAACAGGGATCACATCTTGTGCCATCAACATTTAATCAAGTCATTCCAAATAGAGAATAGGATTCTGCTTAAAGGATTTTTAGTTTTGTATTTAATTATACTTAAGGTCTAAACTAAGTGGCCTATGCAGTTTTTCACAGGACACCTAGGAATAAAAGGAAAGAATTCGTAGACTGAGATTCATGAACTGATATTAAGTTCAATTCTGGAAAGTAAATGAGGGTATTGCCAACAGTTCTACGTGACAGAATTGTGGTTACTGATTATAATGAGAATTTAGAATGTCTGTAGTTTCATTTAGGCATTTACATCTTGAGCTGGATCCTATCCCTAGTATATTTCTTATCTCCGTGGAAAAGCTCTCAGAGCTTGTGAAATCTTTGTCAACTGAGGTGGCGTCAAGGCCCAGTGGACATTGCTATTTTAAAGAGTGTTTCACCACATTTCCAACAAATGTAATAGCCAAAACTGGAATTTCCACCAAGTGCAATGCCTTGAAAAACCATGGCAACGACAGGACAACTAGATGTTGTACCTGGAAATAAGCCTTCTGATTTGTTCTAATATAATAGAGTCAGTTCTCATGAATTCTAAGATAAACGAGAATCATGTTTGCATTCCTTTGTAAAAGATATCACCTGATGGACTTCTCAAGTGACCAGTGGAGATGGAGAGTTGGTAACTTCTCTGTCCAATCTCTGATCTGTCTAGAAACTTATATATACGAGGTCAAAAATAAAGAGAGTTCTTTTCTTCTTCTCTGCCTGAACACCTGTTGTGTGTGTTGCTGTGTTCCCTCTGTGTGTCACAGTAACAACTAACAGCTCTTTCAGAACTATTAATAGATATCTGATATTCTGATCTGTTAAGTTAACTAAGAACTATTATTTTTATGCTAGCTATGCATTTAAAAACTGTGCAGGGAACTCTCACCTTTTTAAAAATACATTTGGTGTATTTTAGAGTAAATTTTGAAGGTAGGGGGCAGAGATAAACTGACAGGTGTACTTTTAGTAACTGACATGCAATTTACATATTAATTTTATTAGAGTTTGCTACGGATCAATCTATTGCATGAAATAGGACTTGCACCCTTAGACTACTGGCAGTGAGTAAAAGGGGTCATGGCCTTGTAAGCCTTCCTTCTCCAGCCGATCTAGCAGATCTAGTCAATCTGTTCTTGCTATTCTGGCCAGGTGCCACTTCCATGAATCCAAAGTTAACCAGTGTCTTTTATAACAGTTCCTTGCCTTTTTTGACATGGTCTGTAATGTTCTACTATGTCATTTAAGTGTGATGTTTTAAAATGGCAGCATGTGGTAGCTGTTGTACATTTTGTTTTATTTTCTGCGAAGTCTTCCAATGCAATTTTCCTTAACACTTGGTACAATCTATGAAGTGACAGAATTATTAGCTAATGTTTGTCACCTTCTTAAGCTCAGGTATTATATTGGACTTAATACACATATAAAAAGCTTCTGAATAGCGATTCACACCATTAAATGCCTCTCAAATTGCCATAAAAGGCTTGCCTGCTCATCTCAATTTGAAGCAGAAAGTGTTCACTGCTATAATAGATTTTCTGTCATCTACAACGACAGGTTTATAGGTGTTAAGCATCAAAAGGCTTTTTCTAGTTCTGTGTTATAGGTATAATCACTTTAAGACCACTAAAACAGTTAAATTGCTGAACCTCTCGTATGTGGAACAGTATTACAGCTCAGTGATATTATGTTAAATGAGGAACCAGAGGCAGAGTGAACTCCAGGGAGATAATAAAAACTAAGTGTATTATTTGGAATTAGTACATAGAAACTAATTCTGAACTTCCCTTTGCAGTCCCTTCAATAGTTCTGTTCTTGTAAACACCCATAAGGAATTTCTCACTGTCTGTATGTGCCCATTAATGGAGAACCTTTTGCTGTAAGAGTATTAAACAGAAAATAAAAGTCTATGTTGCAGCATATCTGCCAGAATCTTATTCATGCACTAATGAAATGTGGGGTATCTGGGTATCATCCAAATAACTAGTAAAATTAGAACTTTTGCTTGCTGTTTCATGGCTTCCTTTACTTTCATACTATTCTTCACAGACAGTTAAATCAAATGATATTGCCTTAGATTTACTCATCTACTGCAGTCAGGTGGAAGAAAAATACAATAAAACACTCTTGCTTATTCTGCAGTGTATTACCCTTTTGTGTCTGATTTTAGCCCCTTTGAAGAAAATTTAGTCTTGTAAGTTACTGAGTTTTGCCTTAGTGCCTAAGAGAAATAAAAATGTTATTTAAACTCTTGTCCTTTATCATTAGATAACCTGTCTACAGGATGGGAGTATTAACTTGCTGAGGAAATTCTCTTAAAGAAAGTTATAGCTGAAGATTTTAGATGAATTCTCCCCTTTTCATTATGTGGTGCCATATTTTCATTCGTTTTTAAAGATCTCTCTTGAAAACATAGCAATCTGAACCTTAGACAGTGGCTTAAAGGTGAAAATTGAAAAGGAACATTGAAAATTGTGAGAGAAAAAATGTATTTATATAACAGAAGGCTTCTGTAAACTAAAGAAAAATAAAGTTAGGGTTTACCTACAGTTACCAGAGTACCATGGTAGGTTTATCATCCTTGTTGGCTCTGAATAATTAGCTCTTTTCAATGATAAAACAGAGAGAAGGCTTTATGATTGACGCTGGCTCTGAGTTGGCTACACTAGATTACAGAAATGAACCTCAACATACGAAGTTAATTTTGCACCATGATTGCTTTTTTTTTAACTTTTCTGTGTTGAACTTCCATCGTACTGATGATGAGAACTTGGTCTAGAGGGAGTTTAGTTTTCTTTAAAGAGAATTCCTCCACATGTTCATTGAAGTTCATACCTCTAAATGTAAACACAATTGCATCATACCTGACAAAGCAAATAGTAGCTCCAAGGTTGATCTGTCATGAAATGATCTACTGCTACTTCAGGCAGAAGAATGACTTTACCAGCACATTAACTGCATCATCTGGAACACAGGAGGCAGTGGAGCATTTTTGCAGTTATTCCAAGTGAAAAGAAGTTATTTCAAGTAAATATATTGTATTTTTTGCTGAGAACAAGTTTGTGCTTTTGCTTTTTTTTTTTTTTTTTTTTTTTTTTTTTTTTCTTTTTTTTTTTTTTTCTTTTTCCAAAACTCTGAAACAGTTCACTTTACAAGAAAAGTTGTATCTATGCTAATGGTGAAGTACTAGGTCAGGAAAAAGTTTCAGTTCACAGCAGTAGCTCTTTAAGGGCATGATGCTGTTCTTGGGGAGCAGCTATAGGTATTGCCTAAGAAGCACTGTCTACCACTAGCATTAAATTTTGCAGTGGACAAGCTCAGGACTCTTTCATACTGAGGAGATCAGAAGCTACAAAACTGTGTACCACATAGATGAGGCACAAAGTACCCCAGCCATTCATACTGAAGGTGAGTTCATGTCTTGGTTTAAGCCTAATAATGATGCAGGTCTTCTTGGCTATAGTTCCCTGCAGCTCACCAGGTATGGACCTTGCAACGGCCTTTGGTCCTCACAGTGCAAAAATCAGTTTTGGACTTGGGTGTATTTTACACACCAATGTCTGAAATGTGCTGTAAAAGCAAACAGAATCATTTACACTACCATTAAGAGACACCTTTCTGAAAAAGTCTCCCCAGCAGCAGTGGCCCAAAGTCAGTTATTTCTTGAATGAGCAAATGAAAGTACTCCAAAAAACATTCAAAGTCATATAGGAGGCTGGTCAGAAGATCTGCTCAACAGATTCACCTGAAGGTTTGCCAATAGATATTGAGAAGAATTAAAAAAGTGAACATAACACTACCAGTAATCTAAACAGATAAATTCAGATTTCTCATTACTAAAAGATACACAGACAGAACTTGCTTACTGGGTAAATGAACATGTCAAGAAATAGCAACTACATTTTTATGTTATAAGAAAATCTCTACAGATTGCTGTAGGTATTTATTGTTCTCCCATAAGTCTGATCCTGGTTGCTAAGCAACCACAGCCATTTAGTTACATGTGTTCAATATGAACTACAACTGCATTTTTTTTCTTGTCTTAAAATTAATTGTGAGAAAATTCATCAACTTAAATGTAGTTCTTTATTGTGGTTCTCCTCAGCATTACAGATAATCCATATTGAACAATCTGTGTGAGAAAAAGTCCTAAGAGCAACAGAAGGTATAAATAAAAGACTTCTATGAAAAAAATTAATGTTGTTAAAGTATTATATGTATTAAATTTTTGAGATGCTATTTTTCTGTCAGGAATTAAGCAACAGATGAGGGTAGAGAAAAGTTCCTTAAAGTTTGTTTGGTATGTACCCTTCCTCTTTACAGGATGTAAAATATATAAAGTCAACACTAAACAGTTAGAGAAGGCTGCTGTTTTACAGTCGAAAAGTAGATATGCTAATTTACACAAACTAATGAAACACTGGTAAATCAGACTGCGTTTTTATTTAGATTAAGTTTCTATTAGAAATCATATCTGAGATAAAAGCTAAACAGCTAAAGTTTAGGATTCATTATACTCAAAGCTCTGAGCTGTTCTTGTGACTGATTTGATAAACCTGAAAGACAAATCTGAATGACAGTTTGCAGCGCTGAACCTAGTGTAGTCAAAATATGAAATATATAGTTTCTTGAGTTTTCTGCTAGCTTGGAATCAAACTTAAAATAGCTTTTTTTTCTTTAATGATCTATAGATGAAACTAAACATGTTCTAAAATATCTTCCAGGAGTGAAGTTACCTTTTTTGTTACCTTGGAATTACTAGCAATTTTAAAATGTATATAATTATTAGAGTGAGGTTTCTTGACACATTCCATTTGATTCTGATGACTGAGAAGTAAACAGTCTCTCAAGGCTTTGAAAAAATGGTTGGTTTAATTTACTAAAATTTTAAGGACTTGCTCCGCAGAAGAGAGGGTGCAAGGATCTTGGCTGTAATAGATTATTTTTCATAGAATGTGAAATTAGAATATTACTGTTTCAGTAATGCCAGTGGCTTCTGTTTGGAATCACCAGTGGATACAATTTTACCATATATTATTATTATTTTCTAGGTTAACATAGAAATTAGGACTAGAAACAATTCAGTGATGAGTAAAAACCTGATGTAGTATCCCTTCTGTCATTCAACTGACCAGAAAAAATAGGACTTTCTCTAATCAAAATTCAACTACACAATTTAGTGCTCCAGTTGAGTTTTAAATAAACAACAAAGAATGGTGTGAGGGAATGAATGATATAAAATCTGGAGGAATGTATTGTATGAATATACGAGATAAAATGAATATTGCATTCTTTATTTCAGTGTCCAGAAAAGCAGCAATGCAACTTCTTTATTTTTTCTAGAAAACCGTAGTACTTGGTTTTAAATTCATTGGATCTGAGGTTATCTCATATTCCTTGAGTTTGAAGCTTCCTTCTCTGAGAGATCTGGTGATTTGGAGGAAATGTGAGGGAAGATGAAGGTCAATATTTTGTTTGATTGATCTTCTCTTGTTCTGCATGAGTGAATAGATACTTCTCAGAACCTTGCAGTTCTATGTTTTCTACCAGTTTTAGGGCCAACATTGCCCCAGGCAGCTCCTTTCCTTTCTCTCTCTGGCTTTCAAGGACGTTTAAGGTAACTATTAACCAAATCAGAAAAGTCACCTTTGCTGACTAAATTTGGAAGAGGTACTGTTCATCTGACATTGAGTCGTTTGAGAGATCATTAGGAGTCCATATTCCTTAGCAGGATTTTAGACATCATCATGACTTGCCTTGGATGTTAATGATGTTATCCATATGGGATCTAGGTAATCAGTGCCTCCTGGTAAATATGCTGTCTGCCCTGACCTGACACTTCAGGGACTTAGAGTGGCTCTGGCCTGATCCGGTTGCTGGTTTAATCCCCGTGCTGGGGCCAGTGGCTGCTGCCTGCCCTGCTCCAGCTTCAGCTCTGGGGTGGCCAAACTGGGGAGGGGGTGACACCCCCACCTGTCACTGCCTGACAATGCACAGCCCTCTGGGTGCGTGGGGCTGGTGTGGGGCTAGAGGCCACCCTAAGGCTATGGCTCTCAGTCTGGGAGAAGGAAAATGGCTCACAGGGAAACATTTAAAAAGAAGCCAAAGCAGTGACCAAGCCTAAGGAGAAAGAAACGTAACAGTTTTTCTGGTGAAGACCTGAGGATGTTGACAGCTGACTGTGATCCCCTGCAACCTCTCACCCCTGTCACTCCTGAGGAAGACTGAAGAGTCAACCATAGGACCCAGCAGGACACAGGAACGATGAGTGTAACAGCTAAGAAAAGAGACAGAAAACAGGAAAAATGTATTACATAACGATTTTAATGTTAATACAACATTCCCATATTAATTACATAACATATGCTATGAGACCTTTAAAACACTGATGTCTAGTCCCCATGTAAATGCTGTTTTCTCTTTTGCCTGTGGCAGGATCTGGAGTCTGACAGTAGACTGTCTCTGTGCAGAGAAATAGATGTTTTTAGGGTGTGATTCATCTCAAGAAATGCATCTAAAATTATTCAGGTAAATCATGTTAGAAAAGTTCCTCTCTCCTCATCCACCATAAAGTAAATCTGAGTCATCCTTTGTCTCCCTTCTTTCAGGTAAATGCCCTCATCCAAGGCTACAAAATCTATAGTTTCTTCACCACTTATATTTTCATGAATTTTGCCACTCCAAAGTGCAAATGCCCTCTGGGCTAGTTTTCTATCTAGTAGCTGGGACATTTGCTAATACATAGAGGATAGATATGTTGTGTCCTAGACCTAGGAAAAAAAAAAAATTAACCTGGGTCTCCTGCTGGCTGAACAGTATAATAATTGCTCTGTAACATGAAAGATGAACAGTGCCACTACCATCACCTTTGTGAAACTGCTGTAAAAGAGAATAATGATCCCTGTTTAGTTCTTTGAAAGTGCAATTGTGAATGTCAACACACAGCATAAAATTCTGGCCTTCAGTATCCAGGTGGACAGACCTGCATGCAATCCTTAATCAGATACCTGGCAGCTGAGGAGGGATTGGCATCCCAGCTACTGCCTTCCCTGGTTTCTATTACTAGTGTTGCATATGTTTCTGCTTCATTTTCAGAAAGAGCTTTTCCTTTTGGTTTATTGCTTGAAAATGCTAAATTTCAAAGTTACTGTATATTTCTTGATACCATTTTGAGGACCAGAAAGACACTGTGTCGGATTTGGTCATGATCACTCTAGAGGAGATGCTGTCTAATCAGTAATTCCCTGAATTATATAAGGAAAAAAATAATTATTTAGCAAACTGATATTTTTACAGTAGTTTTTAATACTTATATTCATAGTATATCTGATTTTACTTCTTTTGTCAGAGTATGTAAGAGGTCTAAGCCACTAAACCCATGTTATTTTTTTGCTTTTTGCTTTTTCTAGGCATAATGCAACTAATATAAATGACCATTGCCTTTCACAGACTTCATTTGCAAATATAGCTCCTCTTCTTGTTTCTTACAAATGTTTTTTCAGCCCACATCCAAAAATGATGAATTGTTTTTATAACATAGATTTTCTTAGTGTTAAAAGATGACCTAAATTCCGTTCTTCTCTGTATAGGTAGCAAAGTTGTAGTCAAAATCCTCTTACAATACAGAAGTCCTCTGAGGTTTCTAGCCAGGTGACAGCCTTATTCACTAGGCCATACTGAAATGTCTTGCGCATCTCCCTCCTTTTCTCTGTTCCAGTGGATTTTACATTCCCTTCTGCAGAATGGCCTTATTAAGACGTGTATGTGATCCAAGATATGCTTGAGGAAGATGAGAGCTGCAGGTTAAACTTCTCCAGGCAGAAGGGTTTTGTAATATGTATGCGTCTATCTTGCATGTAAATGTGTGTGAATTGTCAAGTATTCAATATGCCTGCTACATAAAAGAGAAGGAAATACTTTTAATTCCTGCACAGGGCTTATCACTGTGCTCCTTAGGGATGAGAATCCTACTTTGTACTTTAAATAAGAGAGGCAATTTTAAGTCCTCAGAAAAAACTAAGTGTGCTAACACGTTTCCTGTAGAGTGAGAAGCTGATCTTCATTAGACCTTTACAACAGACAAATTATAATATAGAAAGTTGATAAAATTTGAAACTATGCTGAAAGAGAAGTTTCATATGAACCTCATAAAAACATAAGCCATGAAGTTTTCTTCATGAGAATGAAGATTTTAGTACCAGCATTTGGTAGTACTGAGATTTTATTTCAAGTAAAACATTGAATTTGAAAGACATAAGATAATTTTTTTTATGTTTTGATTCAGAAAGCATCAAATAATTTAAAGGTATTACATTTTAAAATAATAATTTATGACTGGGCTATAAAAGACACAAGCTAGATGTTAAATTTTTCTTTATAATTGTGGGAGAGTATTTCAATATGTTTCCAGATTTTTAAAAATATTTCTCCAATATTTATTTATAGTATTAGATATAAACAAATTCACCATAGTCATTATTAGCTATCTTGAAATTTTAAGGTAACCAAATTGTCTATAAACTTCACATCCTATAAAAAGAAAGAAACAAAGGAACTTTACCAGCAATTAATGAAGACACAATGAATGGCATCACCAGTTAGAATCATTATTTCTCTAACACTGTAAAGTCATCCTAAGTCATACAAGCATTGTGTACAAGCATACAGTAGTTTGCACTCTAAATTTCTTTGTGCTCAGCTAATATCACTTTTCAGGACAAAGCTTTTGTATTCCAGGGTCTTTCTGGTTTTAATTAATATCTGTTCCCCTCCAAAGTGTGCAGCACATGCTCCTGTTATAAAATGTATAGCAACTAGTTTGTTACTTTTGGCATATATGAACAAATGCTATAGTGCTTATCTTTATCAAGTGATTTTCACATAAATATTTTGGTGAAAATCGTATCTGTCATACAAATAGCTCTCAGATGCAGCTATTCTTAATTTTTCATATTTTCTGTGTCTGAAATTATTTCAATTGTCTGCATTTAATGTGTTTAACATTTCTAATTAATCTAAAACTTTGAAGAAAAATTTAAACACAGTTGGGTAAATGAAAGTCATTGTATCCAAAATTAAAATCATCATTTTTTTCCAAATTTTATTTGGTGCAACTAAGGGACTTTTCTATGGTTATCAATAACTGCTGTCAATTCCCATCTAATTTTCAAAAGAAATTAAATATAGGGTGTTCTAGCTCCCAAATAATCTATTTTTTCAGGTTTTACATTTTTTAATCAAAACAGAATTCAGTGTCTGCCAAGAAATTCTCAGTGATTGTTGCTATGTGATATTTAAGCACTAGTCAGTATTTGTAGTTTGGTTTCCCTCATTAATCTTTAGTTTGAGGCATTGGGGACGATATTGTTTCTCTTAAATTGTATTTTATATAGACCATGTAAACAATGAGCTTACCGGAGGTGAATTCTAAATTTCTGAGATAGTTAACAAATGCATTTAGATGGAATTACTTGGCCTATTGCCAGATTATGCAGAAGACCAAACAGCAGAAAAGCAGCAGCTAAGAATTTTGCAAATTCCTGACTGTGAAATTAGATTATTTCCAGTTCCTATACAAATTGTAATTTTGTACCTCGGTCCTTCCTCGAATATTTGTTTCTTGATTGTTGACATTTGATGGATAGTGGAGATGTCTAAAGCAAATTAGTTGGTTTTACATTCACCTCATTTACAAAGATTTTTATTTGTTAGAAGATAAATATACAGACAGGTTTTAGTGTTATGCACAAGATGTAAAAAAATACTAGATTTACTTCTACTTTTTATAATTTCAACAGTATAAACAGTCATCACCAGAAAATTATATGAAAGTTATGAAACACACATTTTAAACAGTGATTCTTCTGTAACGAGCTTATTGTTATCTAATTTTTTAATCTTTAATGGATGAAGGCATATTAGGAATTCCATGACCTGAAGTTATAGAGATCTGGTCCTTTCAAACTCGCAACAGTAAGGGGACCTTCCTAAAGCAGACCACAGTTTTAGTGGTGTTGCTATTGCAGGCACAGAGATTTATAGAACTAAACAAAAATTTCTTCTCTCTGCTGGGGTGAGACAATTTCCATATAGACAAAGGTCATTCCCACGTGACCAAGATAAGATAGTGATCTTGAATATTTTAATAGTGGCAACTTCACAGTTTTCTTTCTGTTCTTTTAGAAAATTTTCTTTCTCTTACTTTAGAAAGTTTTCTTGGGTTTGAGTGAAATGGGAATTCTCTCCATTGACTGAACAGGATGACAATGTTGTCTAAATCCACATACTAGAACAGAGGGAGAATGATTCTGACTATTGAGGACATCAGCAGAGTATTGCTATACTTCTGGTAAAAGTCAGAGCTAAATATAAGCAGAGAAACAGGTGCTTTGTCATATTTTAAATCAGTTTGTGTTTTGTAATGAAATATGTATGGGAAAACTTAGTGGAGAATTTGAAGTTGCATCTCCTGGGTAGAATACTCAGCAGAAATGAATGATATATATCACATCATCTACAGCAAGACTGTAGACTTCTAATATGTAAAAATATACTGTTTATATAAAGAAGACGTTTTGCTTATGGTAAGAGCTGAAATATGAAACAAAACAGAGGCTAGGAGGATGAATAGGGGGCTGGGGCATGTGTCTTATGAGTAAACACTGAGGAAGTTGGGCCTGTTCTACCTTGAGAAGAGACAACTGAGAGTGGACTTCATTAAAGTCTAAAAGAATCTGAAAGGATGTTTCCAGGCTTTTCTCAGTGGTGCCAAGCAATAGAAAGGGCAGTGAGCAGAAACGGTATGCACAGGACGTTCCACCTGAATATGAGGAATAACTTCTTTCTCCATCACTGGAGATATTCAAGAACCATCTGGACACAATCTAATGCCATGTGCTCTAGGATAACCCTGCTTAAGCAAGGAGGTTGGACCAGATGATCCACTGTAGTCTCTTCAGCTCAACCCATCCTGTGATTCTGTGAAAGCTTTGGGTTTGTTTCTGTTATGGACCTAAAAGTAACCATATTTACTGCAAAATAGAAATTGAGTTTTCTTTTAATTTTTACCTTGGCGATAAACAGTATCAAATGCAGATACTGTCTTTATTCATCTTCTTAATCCCATCTTGATTCTAAGATGCACCAGTTGCACTCAAAGTAAGCAATTCTAGACCAAGCAGAATTAACTATAAATATTACTATGGCAATTTCTATTCTGGCTATTACTGAATTAAATCTGAATAAAATATATTAATAAATCCATCTGAACAATAGTACTGGGCAGATTATTTGGAAAATTTAGGTCCCTTTGCAGACAAAGATTCTTTTAAATACTTGGCTTGTCATTTATCTCTCAGAATTTCTAGAGATCCGTTTGGTTTCCTCTTCATTGTGGAAGAGCCAACACCACATCATCAGCACAAGAGCTACTGTTGTTTTGTATGTGTTACATGAAATTTAAATCTACCTGTACTTGCCTCATCTTACTTCAGTGCAAGTACAAACATAAAACTGACACAGACTTCTGCATACTGAATTAATTCTTCTGTTGTTGCAGATAGACAGTACAAACACTTTGAATGTGCTTCCACCTGAGTTCTGATCACACCCTATCCTGCCTTTTTGTTTTCACAGTTTCGGAAATGCCATCCATATTCCTCTTTATTCTGAAGCTCTTAACACTTACATCCCACTCATCTTAGTGACTGATTCCATTACTGTTCATTCCTGATTTCTTCCCTCTGCTCTCTTTCTAGATCTATCTAGGATCCTTTGCTGTGTTTCCTTTATTGCTACTTGCTTATCTGAATCACAGTATATTCCTAGTTTGTCAACTAGAGTACACCCCAGAGCCTTTTATCTTCTACCACCATTTTCTTTGCTCCATATGTGTCTTTGAATATATTCTAAATTTGATCAGCGTTTCCAGCTTTTGATGTTGTCATTTTAATATTTGACAACACAGGAAAACTTCATGTATAGTATATGCCTTCTTAACACAGTTGAATATTATGTATTTTGCATGGCTTCTTCAGAACCAAAAAGTCTTGGTTTTGCCACCTTAATTGTCTGTGTCATCTTGATAACAGACATCTTTACCTATTTACTCTTTTTTTTCTATCACAGATATAGGTATATGGGTAACTTATTTGTTTTGTAGCCCTGATTGCTGTCTAGGCAGCATTTTTAGGTCTACCTTTCAGCCATGTCCCCTCAGTTAAGTTTGCAGTTAGTTCTATGTTTAACTTGATCAAAAGTGGGGATCTTTCCACAGATTCTCATTTAGAAAGCCTCTATCTCAGTCATTTAACCAAAGATACTAGTCAAGCGCTATACAAACCCATGTACTTGCCTGAAGCAGCAAGAAGCTACTGGTTCTTTTATTACCACCAACAAATTTCATACATGTAGTTATTTTGGAAGATGTCCAATATCTGCACACTTTAATTTTCTGTTTATGATTCAAACAGAATCTGTATTAGAGAAAATTTGTGAGACGGCCTTTTTTTGCACAATAAGTTCTTATATACAGGGGAAATTATTCTACAGTGCTTACATTAGGACACCAAATGTAAGGTTGAATTTTTCAGCATATAAATTACTTCACATGCATATCTTGAAATAAATTACCTAAGCAGCACTATTATTCTAAGCCTTTCCCATCCTTTGAATTGTCAGTTCTCATATTAAAAGGACACCAAATAAGAATTTTGCATGTGTATCAACATGCTAGGGACTAAATCACATACAAAATTGGAGGGGGGGATGGGGGGAGTTGGAGGAAGGGGGGGGGGGTAAGCAGCCATTATTATATATTATATCTATAATTTATGAACCATCTATTTGAAGTTTTGAATTCGTTATTTTTTCTACAATGTTACATATCATAATGATATCTACTGAATTTTCTGATCCTGTTTTTAATCAAAGTTTTTTTGTGTGATCTTCAAAACATTCACTTTGTTGGAATTCAAACATTTTATGGGTTCGAATGTTGATGTGGTGTGCTATTAATGATTCACTCCTTACGTGCATTCTTTAATATTTATGGCAACATTTGTTTCCATAGTTCTCATACACATTACAGATCCTAGACCACTGGGATTCAGAAAGAGAAATAGAAAGTGCCATGTCATATGCATCTATCTTTTGCTTTTACTATTGGACATCACTGAAGAAGTTTATACAGTCAATGATTTGTGTTTTTAACATTCACTGAGTGTATTCTTGTTGATGCTTTGTGCACATGCAGGTCTTCATTAAAACAAGTAAGAAAACAGTGCATTAGAAAAAACATGCATTAGAAAATGCTTAAAAAAAGAATGAATTAGAAGCCTGCAGGCTTCTAACACATGATTTAAGATGAAGGAAGCAGAAATAATACTCACCAAACTCTTAACTAAGGCTTTAGTATTTCTTTCATAGGACAGCTGCATATTTGCACTGTCTAATTGGGGGACAGAAAAGCAGGGGAATACAGAAATACCGAACACAGAACTACATGTAAGATATTAGTCAAAAGAGTAACAACTTCACCAGAAGGAGGGAATGAAGTCTTACTTCAGAGCACCATGGCTTTGCTGTCAGGGTCATGAGTGTCATCACAATTTGTAAAAGACAGCTTGGTATGGTAATACTGTGAATACTGTTCATATCTGAAGGTACAACTTCAGTTAGCAGTGTTTTCAGGCTTCATGTGTCCATGATGAAGCCAGACTCTGCACTGATATTAGTCTGCTCATGTGCCATCATCCTGAGAGATTTCATACATAGATGTGACCAAAGCAATGTGTACTGAAGACAGAAACATGCACTTGACTGATTTAACTAAAACTCACTAGGCAGTTATGAGCTTAATCAAAATCACAACTGTGGTAAATACAACAATACTTACTTAGAAATGCAGAGCAGATAAAACTTAGCTGTCAATTTAGTGGGGCACATGCACAATTAATAGGTAAAAGTAATTATTATAAATTATGAGAAACAGGCATAGGCTAGTTCACAAGCCTTGCATTGCCATCTTGCTACAGTATTTCATCAGTGACTGACAGAGGTGCTTTTCATGATAAGCATAACTTGAGTCTAAGGCCTGCACAAGAATTTATATAGTAACATTCAATGGGAAGAAGCACACTCCCAAAAATAATTGTCAGCAAATCACCTGAATTTCACTTCTTCCTTAGCTGCATAATCTTAAGCAAATTCCAACTGAATTGATAAATCAAAATGCTGGATATCTGAATATTTAGATCTGGAACAAGAACAAATTATTCACAGAGAGTTCCATTATACTCCTGCTAGGAACCATGCATACATCCTCAATTAAATGCACAGAATAGACAGCATTATTGTACGTGTCACTTTAAAGCAATACCCGTGGCTGGATAGTCCATGCACCTTCCTAATGGTGATTTTTATAACTCCAATGAAAAAAAACAGAATACCATGAATAAAATTACAAAAAAATCCACCCCTTCTACCAGTGGATTTGGCCAGATAAAAATATGGTCTTTTTCAGAATTTCACAATGGGTTTTTTGTTTGCTTTCTAGTCAGAGAATAATCATTCTTATATTATGTATTAAGGGTAAGGAGTGATTACTGGTATTGGGACTAAGGGATAATTGCTGATTTTCTTTGTGTGTGTCTGTTTTAGGCTTAAACATTTCTGTTTTGAGTGTGTAGCTCTCGCAATACATTGCAAGATCTTGATTCTCTTGCTATTTACATCAATTGTTTTTATTCTGAATGATGGGAAGATAACTCCCTTTGGAATAGCCTATAGTATTATACAGGATATATTAAATTCATATTATGAACTTTTCTTTCTTTGACCATTAATAGTAATAGTTTAATAGTATAATATATTAATAGCATAATATATATTAAATATAGATATTTAATAATAGTTGTAATCTTTAAAACAGTTATTATATGCTAAAAATAGTTCAGTTCTGTTTGTTCAAAGTCTACTTGCAAGAGACTAAAAAACAGTATGTTGGTTTATGAGTAAAGGGCAAAAAACTTGTTTTCCTTTGGATAGAATGCTTTTCTCCCAGTGGTGGCTCTAATGCTTTCTAGCCATGGGGGTTATCAACATGTAAGCAGTGGCACTGGGCTTGGTGCTGGCTGTGTGCCAACTGCCAGGGCTTTGTAAGAAAGGGCAGCAGGGAAGAAAGGTTTTAGCAAGGCTTGTGACGTTGTACTGAGAGCAAGCCAAATTATCCCCAAGGTTAGAGATGCTCCTGATATCTGCTCTAATACTACTTGGTCTTCTCTGTGTCTCTTAGAGTACATTTAAAAATGAAAAAAACCCACAGTCTTTAGCTGAAGCAGAACCACACACTGCTGTTTTTCCTAATTCTTGCATATATATATACACACACACATACATATATATGTTTTATGCCTTCAGTGAGAGAATCTCTTCTATTCACTTCTGACTGTCATGAATGTTTCACCGCTTTCCATTATCTCTGTGTTGATGAACAAGTCCACATGGCAAAAAATCCCTTCTGGGACTGGCAGGCAGCAGTCAAGCAAGTATCAGTTAATCTCACTAAGCTGTTACTGCAATTAATAGACATAGGCAGTAGATTTGAATTTTAAATCTACACTTCAGCAGGAAACAGAATCCTGTTTTAGAAACTGTTAATAATTTTCTGACCATAATAAAACAATTTCCTGCACTAATTGCATTCCACGTGCCTCCTATAATTTAAATGGGTTATTGCTAGAAGGCTCTGCTCCCCTTTTCCCTGAGTTCAAGGAGGATATTTTCCATTCTTTGCAGTTAGCATTTTTAGTTTAGAAAAAATCTGAAAAATTCATTATGTAAGAAAATATTATATGTATAATTTTCTTGTTGTTTCTAACTGTAAATCTTGAACAGATTGAGGGAAAACCTGAGAAATAATAGAAAATGCAGCCTACTGTCCCCTTCATGGAGTGAGTAGGAAAGATTAGTACCTTCAAATCTACTCACTCAAAGGCATTGCAGAATGGCTGTTGAACACAAAGGAGTTAAGAATCAAAGCTTGGATCAACAGACATGACTGAAGCATTTGTAAGGAAAGGAAAGATGTGTAACAACTTCAGAAAAACAGAAGGAGCTTCCTGGGATTTAGAGTCTGATGTTCCATAACTTTAGGGTCCTTGAATTCTATGTATGTATTTTAGCATGTGTGCATGTGTATGTTTAGGCTAGAAGTGAAGATCTTGTGGAGTAATAGGAGCTATAAAAGTCATGTTTTTCTTTCAGAAGAATTTTGCAGGCTGCTCAAATCTCTGACTCTGTGTAAGCATGAAAAAAGCAACAGTAAATGGCTTTTATTCATAACTTGTTTTTCTTTGCTTGAAAGCTACTTCTGAGCTGCACTGCCAACCGTTCTGGATGTTAACCACATTTTATTGTTGTCTAACACGCCATATTAGAGAACATTTCAACTTTGAGAGAAAAACATAACTATAATTCCCTGCTAGTCATGCAGCACAGACTTCTGTGACAGCATAAAACATGGATTCACTGTAATTGTGGGTTTGTTATGTGGAACCAAAGGTGAAGCACATCGCAGTGAAATAGCTTTGCAACTGTAAATAGAAATAATGGTTGGAGAACATTGTTCTGCTCTGCCTTTAAGGTGTTTCAGCTGAAAAGACTAAATGAAATGTATGGAAGTAGATAATACTCATTTGAAAATAAACTAAAGCCTTTTAAATGGTGGTTGCAAATATGAAGTAGATTATTGTATTTAAGGGAGTAAAGAGTAAAATTAATGGATTATTTTGCTGTGGCAGTTTTTCAGGACTTGCTGGAAAGGTTGACCTTCTTTTAGAATACAAAAGAGAGTGACTAAAGTGACTCATTAAATATGATGCTTCAATGAAATTTGATTTTTTGAGAGAAAACAAGTGTAAGGAAAATGAAAGCTGAGGTACTTTCAGCACATTGAGAGTGAAAAACTCAAACCCCACTCCTACATGCATAGGCCACCTGAAACAAATTTCTAAAAGTGGTAACAA
The DNA here is from genome assembly GCA_032173965.1 of Sitta carolinensis. Lineage (NCBI taxonomy): Eukaryota > Metazoa > Chordata > Aves > Passeriformes > Sittidae > Sitta > Sitta carolinensis. Next base: position 26,403,510 of record JAVUNC010000004.1, on the reverse strand, counting down.
AAAAAAAGCATCATATGACTAATATTTTCTATCAACCCTGCTTTTATATTCTGTGAAATTTCAAAAACAATATAGGGAGATGAAGTCTTTTTAGGTAGGACAGCAAATATGTTTCTACTGTGGTAAGTTACCTGTTTCAATTTAAGAATATTTTCTCTTATCCCTCTGTCATTGATGTCTCTACAAAGAGCCTGACTGGAGGCTCAAAAACGTCCTTGTAAGAGCTGCTGCTCGACAGTAGGACTGAAGGCCCCCCATGCCTTCCTCCCACATCAAGAACTCTGCAGTCACTCTTGGTGCATTGGGCTGCCCTTGCAGTGTTGGTGGTGCCCATAGGGAAGAGTAGCAAGGGTTAACCATCTGTGAGCTGGGCAAGCCTGCTGGTCCCTGTGTAGAATCCCAGATCCTTGCACTGACAGCCAGCCAAGCTGACAGACAAGCCTCTGAGGACATAGGCTGGATTGGTGTAAGGCCCCAGAGCTTGCTCAGTGAGTCTTTTAAAAGTATTTAACATAATTTTTTGCAACTTGTGTTAGATGCAAGGGAGAAACACTGACAAGATATTCTCAAGAGGGCAAACCAAGAAAATCTTTAGTGTCAAACTTCAGAAAATCTGGGAACTTTTTAATGTTAGAGCAACATTAAATCAACAAGCATTTCAATAAGCATTAATTTAGCAAACTCTAAGCCCATTCCACTTAGCAAACTCCAACCCATCTGACTTTAAGTTACTCAAATTATAGGAGAAGGAATTAGAAGAAAGAGAGAAGAAATATAAAAATAAAAAAAAAAATATAGCTACCACTTCTGGTTCACCTGGAAGAAATTCCAAGAAAATATAGGGTAAAGACATATGCATGCCTTGTGCTCCGGCTTACACACACATTAGCTTTTCCCCTTTCCTTAGGTGGAACTTCTGGTCATTTGGCCACTCAGGATCTGGGTTAGGTGCTCCAGGGTCGGGTGAGGAAAATTGCCTCCCACATGCAGGGCTGGGATAGAGCCCCTGGGGGTGAAGTGTGTGGAGCAGGGCACCACCTTGTCAGGGCAAGACCTGACCTGCCCCTTTCCCCACACATATTTCATATTGCTGTAATATTTCAAGCCGGCAATCTCCTCTAGACTGGCACAACTAATGGATTGGTGCCTTCATACCTCACAGAAGGGAGGCTTCAGCAGTGGTCTCACTTGTCTTTACCCCCTTCTGCATGTGGAAACCAGGATATCCTTCTGACTGTCCTGGGGAAATTTATATGTTACAGGAATTTAGATAGAATGATAATTAGCACGTCACAGGGTGAAAAAGTAGATTTTTTTGATTTTTAGAATGTAGGATCAGGGGACAAAGATGGAGGAAATGGGGTGTGTCCATCTACTTCTTCTTTGTCTCTTGTTCTCCATCTTCTGCGGTGGTTTGGCACACTTTGTTTGGTCTAGAACAAAAGTACACTGTACAATGTAGTTAATAGGTATTGGAGAATTGTTGTAAATAAAGCATACATAATTTTTAGTATAGAAGATAGCACTGTCCCAAAAGGCAGAGTCTGACACAATCAAGAAAGAATTTGGCAGGCCAGAGTCAATATATGAGATGACAAAGAATAAACAAATCCCTGAACAAGAGAACAAATGATCTCAACCTCTTCTTCAGATGCTGGGCTGAGGGAAAACAGAAAGCCTTCACAGAGACAGAGACAAGTTAAGTCAGGTGAAAGCCAAGTCCAAGAAAGTCCCAGAAACACAACAGAGAAAAAACCGTTTTTTATATTTTTATATTTATAAAACCTGACATTTTCAGATACCAGCTCTGGGCTGAGTTGGCTCTGAGGGTCTCCTGAAGAACCTTGTTTGCCTTCAGTAATGCCCTGAGCAGCTGCATGTCTGCTGGTCCATCACAAGTTTCCATCCTCTCCTGTCTCAACAGCCCACCCATCCCTACTGCAGGGATGTCGCCTCTGGCCAAGCCTACTCCCTTTCCATGTCTGGCTCGGCTTCTTCTCTGCACATGTTTACGCAAAATCTATCCAATGGGGGCAGCTGCCTCGTCCATCCCTACAACTCCCTCACCAGACAACACAGAGCTGCTGCCAGAGCACACAGAGACCTCACCACATGCAGCATGAGGAGTGGAGGGAACTGTGCAGTGCGTGGCAGCCAGGGGCACAGCCATCGGTGTGGTCAGTGCAGGGGCAGGGCACCGGCTCCTGCCAGCCGGGCTCACAGCAGGTGGTAGCAGGGCTGGGTGCCCAGTGTGGTGAGCCACGAGCACACCCTGGCTGAGGAAGCCATGGCAGTTTGTGTGGAGGAAGCTGACAAGCTGTCCCAGGGGATGCACTGCTTCTTGCATGCTGTTTGCGTAAACCTGGGACATGGACATCCATTGGAAGTAAGCTGTTGGGCTGGAAGGGTCTGCAAACAGCCCAGTGAAACTCTCCTTGCTCTGATTTTTTTTATTTGCTTTTCTTAATTTTTTTTTTCTTTTGGCATTATCCAGTTTTAAACAAACAAAAGTTCTTTTAATAATCAGAGTTAATACTATTAAGAAATGTGTTCATTCTTAATAAAAATAAATTCATTTGAAATAGAAAATAAATTGTTCGGATTTTTCATGACAGGTCCTTTCCGTACTCAACAATGTCCTCTATTTGAATGTTGTAAGATAGTTCTAATTAAAAGAATAAAAAAAGATGTGAAATACATGTCCATGAAAAAGAGAAGACCAATATCTTGAACAGAAGGATTTTATTCCCAGGTGTAACATAACAAAAAGAATGGTAGAAGAAAGAAGAAGAGTATTATTATAATCCTCTTTGTGCCTGAATGCATGCAAACTGCAGGGGGTGCATTAGACATAGAAATACATGGAGACAAAAGCTCAATCACCAGGAGTGCATGCTCATGAACATGTTAAAAGTTTTTATTATCTCTCTACCTGCCTTTAAAAACCAAGATTTACAATTGTGTGCCTCTCAAAAATTTTTAAATTTGCAGGTCTCCATTCTGAAGCCAATGCAGCTGGTACTCATTGGAATAGAGAAAACTAGTAGGGAGGGGCAATAGTTAATGAAGCTTGCCTGTCAGCTGGGTTTCAGACCTGCCGGTGTATCTGCTTACTATTACAGCTGAATCTCAAACCTTTTGGCATTCAGCGATTAATACAAAGTCTAGGAAACACAAAAACATGGAGAAATGGATGTTCACAGGGGAGCAAGCTAAAGCTGAGAGGATTTCATAGGCCAAAGGGCTTGTCTGTTTCTTAGGAGAGCAAGTGTTAGGCACTCTTAGGGAAAGATAAGATGCAGTTTCAATTTCTCTTTTATTTGTTCTAAAGGCTTGTGGGATGAGCCCTCTCTGTTAGGACAAAAAACAATCTAGGAAGCCAACTCCAGAGGTCAAACGAAAAAACTGTGTCTAAGTGCAGTAGAAGGATTATAAGCAAAGCTTATGTTCTATAAAAAGAAACTGTGTACTGTTATAAACAAGGTGAGAATTATAATAGGTAAAACCACAGCAGTGGTTTATGTTAATAGCTGTTGTGGGAAGGTATGTAGTGTATTTGTTATTGAAGTCGCATGTTTTTATGGGTTTTACAAAAACCTGGAGCCTGCTAAATATTCTTCAATGCTTGCTCCCATTAACTCTTTCCATATTTGTGGATCCAGAGCAATTGCAGCAATTTTACTGCAGATGATTTGTTTAAAAGGCTTTCTATTTGGAAGCACGAATGTATTTCCCTGGAGAAGCCAAACTTGCCTCAAGTCTGTTGCCTAGTGGAGTATACGGTCTTGCAAGGCATCATCACTTATTGCCCTATGAAGATAAAAAGAAATGGATGTTGGTCAGAATAAAGTAACAAGTTTTGTCCACAGTGCTTTGTGCTCTTGCTACAATTACATACAGAACGCTCAATGTAGATACTGCTAGCTTGTGCTTGTTTGGTCTTCCTTGAATTTTAGTAGATAATTCAGTCTGGCCTCAGTTATCAGAGTTAAATTTTAGTTTCAGGAGTCGTGAATAAACTGTTCCTGCACCTACCGTTTTGGGGTTTTTTTTCTCCTCATGATTACAGATTTTACTCTTCTGTGAGATCTAGGGTCTCAAATGCCTTGTGTTAGCAAATCTCTGAAGAGCTGACAGTTTTGACCTGTTCTCACATGTCAGCTTTATTAGATGCTGAACAATATGGGAAAGAAAAACAACCCAACAATAAAAACAACCCACCTCCAAAATATTGGGAAGGTAGCAGGAGGATTTAGGACTGCAGGCAGGGGATGTTAGGTGCAACTTTCCTGTCTTTTAGCCAAGCTGATCTCCTGAATGGATCAAGAAAAAGAGATGGTTAGATACCAGACTTTCAGGAGTCTGAGGATAACCGAGTGGTTCCTTGGGATAAGCAAAGCCTATTCAGGGGCAATACAGGGCAAACAGAATGAGAGAAAGATTTAGAGCTCAGTGGCTAGTTCAGGAAGGAAAACAAACAAGGGTTAGGGATTGGCAATAATTCTCTAAAGCCTTTTCTTTGAGAAATTGTCCTGTCTATAAAATGTAAAAAGCTTTCTGTGCAATTTTTTAAATTAAATTTTCTGAAATTTACACCTACAGGCTTATACTTCAAAAAAGAGGTTTTAAGGACTAGCTACATTTAAAATGATAAAATCTCTTGTATCGCAGCACTGGTTATTGATTGGTATTGCTTCAAATTTTTGGTCTCTTTTACTGCATGTTTTATGTATGCATATGTTGATGATTCCTATACAGTACTGAGAATTTCTTAAGAGCTTTGTTTGATATTTGACCACAATGACTCTGACTTTGTAAATAGGTTTATGCAAAGTTGTGAAAGGATGAAATTCAACATACTCTTACAGTGATACACAAAAGTTCAAACATCAATAGTTTTGTTTTATCCCAGTATCATTTTTGTTCAGAATTTAAGTATGTATAGTGAGGTATTTGCTATTGGAGTTATTGTCACAACAGATTAAAATTTTACCTGTTTTGAAAAATATAAAGAGATCTGTGACCTTCAAGGTACTCTAAACCCCTGTAGAGATAGACTGAATGAAATTTGATCAAAGTGAAATGGAATAATTCACTAATGTGTTGTGTACTGTACACAGGTTCATATTGTTGCACCAACATTTTTCATAAGATGGGTGAATTGTTAATATTTCTTTACATTTTTATAAGTCTCATGAATCTGATCAAACAAATACTGGTGTGCTGTGAGACTAAAGTACATACCTGCTTCTACAAAAATCAAAATACTTAACTCCTCGTGTTACATGTATGGAAGAGAACCCATATTTTAATATGAGCAGACAACTGTAACAATCTCAGTTTAAATACTGGCAAGTGAAGAAAACCAAAGTGCAAGACTGCAGCTGTGTATGAATAGGTACCTATGTGCATGTCTCTTCCCTTGAAAGTGAAAGAGAAAGAAGGGGGAAAATGCGTGAAAATGAGCAATAAATGGAGATGACAGAAAAGGGAGGGGACAAGAAAGAAGGGAAGGGAAGGGAAGGGAAGGGAAGGGAAGGGAAGGGAAGGGAAGGGAAGGGAAGGGAAGGGAAGGGAAGGGAAGGGAAGGGAAGGGAAGGGAAGGGAAGGGAAGGGAAGGGAAGGGAAAGGGAAGGGAAGGGAAGGGAAGGGAAGGGAAGGGAAGGGAAGGGAAGGGAGCAGAAAAAGTAGAGGGAAGGAGTGGGGAAATGAAAAACAAGAAGGGGACAGGAAAAAAAAATACAAAGAAGCCCCTTTGAAGTGTAGTCATGTGTCATCTGATGGTCTGATGGGCTTGAAGCCACATACTTTTTATTTAAATAAGAGTTGCACCAACCCTTGTCAGGAATTGCAGAGGGTGCTGTATTTTAAGAAGTGTATAGATAAATCAGACAAGCTGGATGTAGACCCAAGGGAAAGTGTCTGCTTTCATCCTAGCACCACAAAATATTTGATATATTTTTAAGATGCCAACTGCATAACTAGGTTGTAGAATGTCTCCTTTCCATACTGAGTGGTTTCTGTAAAGACTTCAAACCCATTCATTCTTGCACCTAGGTTTGATGAGAACACTTAACTTTGACAAAAATGTTGAGCCAAAGCTGCTAGATATTTACCAAGTCTTTCATCTTTGTAGCCTAGTCTTTCAGGATTTGATCTATATGCTTGCTTAATATTATTTGACCAAAACCTTTATGTCTAGTTTTATAAACTCTGTGTTAACCTCTGACAGAAGAAAACTAATATCATTTTTCAGATTCATATCTGAATCCTTGAAAGATATAAAAATTTATGCTATATTTTTGTTACCACTACCAGAGTAAGAAAACAGTGTGTGAAGAAGAAAATGTCTTTACACCCTTACATGTCTCAAAATTCTATTCACAGATTTTAGTTATGTTCACTACTATGGTGATTCTTACCTGGAATTTCAAGGCTTACATTTGAACATGCAAAATTTCATCCACCTGGAATTTAAGACCTATAATCCTCACGGACTTCTCCTAAATATTGAACAGAGACCAGAAACAATACAATATTTCCTAATTCGGCTTGTCATCAATAATGGTACTTTGCAGGTAAGGCATCAAAATCTCCCACTGAAGGAAAAACAAATAAAAGTCAGAATCTGTAAAAATTATAATTTTTTTCTTTTTCTTACTGTAGAAGATAGTAAATAAAGCTATAGAGATTCTTGATATCTTCAGCATTTTAAGGAGAATAGTTGTCAAACTTGCTGTCTGTTATGTCCAATTCTTGGCTAATATGCTCAATATGACTCACAAGGGTGCACATTAAAACACAAAACCAAAAAATGTAGGTTTTGTCTTTATATGTGGTACAAATTAGGTTATTGTATTTTATACTTAAACTAACTGAACTTCCTCATGTGGAATTTCATTAAAATTGTCATAAGGAAGGCTTATGACATAGGCATAGGAATTAAGTGAATTTTCATAGGAAAATTTACCATGGGAATAGTGTATATTTTTTACCATGTATCTCTAAGTAGAAACCTTCCACTTCATCTATTATTTAAACCACAGTTCCACAGGATTAGGAAAAAAACCCCATTGTTTCGGCCTTTGTGGACAGACTAACTAGTAATATATTTGTTTATAAACTTTAAAGAGTAAAGTGTGTGTCATGGTATATCTTTACCTTCCACAAATTATTCCATCTTTTCTGAGGAAGAGATAAAGCCAGAGCTTTATGAAGAGACAGGCAGATGCTAAAGAATCTATAAAAAGATATTAAAAGAAAAGTGACTTTTATCATAACTTATCTCCCTTTTTCCTGACAAAAGTTTCCCCAAGTACCTGTAATTATATTCTTTTGTAAGAACTGTGAAATGTGTGTCAAAAACAGTATATTTGTATTATATTTGCCTTCATGTTTAAATACCATGACCATACTAAACAGATATATAAACTGAAGATAAACAGAAAAGAAGAAAATTACCTTTTACTTTATTTTGTTATATTGTGATTTTTTGTATTTGATTTTATTCTGACTGTCTTCATCCAGAAAAAAAGATGAGATTAGTCATGGGCAGGAAGTTATCCAAGGTTTAGAAAACACTGACAGCTTTAAGTTCATATTACTAGTATTCATGGTAAAGTAATGACGCAGAAAAAATATTTTTCTAACATATCATAGGCACCATAAAATATGAAAGTACTTTAATTGACACAAATCTATTCAGAGATCCCAGTGTGCCATGTTAAAACTAATTGAATTCACTTAATCATTCACAAAGCTGGTCAATTAAATGTAGATTTAAAGCCCAATGAACAAATGGTTCTAAGCTCACAATCAAGCTACAATTACAAGTAGACAAACCATGAAATCAAGTGCTTGTTCACATTAGTATAGGAAATTAAATGGTGCTCCAAAGTGCTCAAGCCTGCATGCTACATTACGTGTTTGGAAGTGTAAGGAAGCTATAAAATGGTAAGTAAAATTCACCCGTGGCCAGTGTTAATTTCAGATGGGTTGCAGATGGTCAACTTCTTTGCAAATCAGACCCATAATATCTGATTGTACAATACACAAAGATTAAAGCATTTTCATGCAGGTTAGGAAACATATATGAGTACTTGTATATTTCTGGTACAATAGGCTTCCTTACCCATAACTTTTAATGAAACATTAATTTTCCTTTATATACACGATATCCTTCAGGGTTTTTTTAAACCATTTATTATTTTAAAATTCAAGTTTCTATATGCCTAAAACTGTTTAATTATTATAAATAATGTATTTAAAACTTTTTTATACTCCAGTACCTGTATTTATGTGATGAAGCAGCAGAAGTCAAAAAGATTTCTACCACTGCTAGAGTGGACAATGGACACTGGTATAATGTGCAAATTAGGTAAGTTTTCTGTTTTCTGTTTTTATCATTGTTTCAAAGATCAGATAGATTGTACATTGATATTGTATCTCATGAACTATGATACCTGAAGATGTGCAATAAAATCATGTTATGGCAGTCTGGACCACAACATATACTTGGAAAGAACGTTTATAACTACCGTTGGACAGTGCTCATCACATCCCTGATGTGCTCAGTGGAAATAAATTTATTCTCATTGAAATCACTTACTGTAGCAAACATAAACATTCAGTCAGGGAAGATGCTGCACAGTAGCTCCAAGCTACTCAGTCCAGGAAATTGTTGAATTTCCAACAATGAGAGTGTGACTTATAGAAAAATCTCGGAAAATAGATAGATAGGCAGAAACAGCATCATGACTTTCATTGCTGTCACTGACTTGCAACTCGTAATAGAATATGTTATTACTGTAAAAGTAACAATACTTGCAACTGAAGGAAAATAAAATGAAAAGAAAATTAGGTAGGAAAATGAGGTAGGTAGTAGGCTTTCCATAGTTTTTGTACATAGATGTATCTAATGACCAAATATCCATGCTCATAGAATTCACAGCCTTGGAAGTGAAAGTTTTGGGTTCATTTTACAGGAAAGTTAGGCACCTAGTGCACTCTCTGAGTGCCTAGTTCCTATTAGGTACCCTTAAAATAGGTTCAGTCATCTTGTCCAGCAAGAAGAAAGCAAGCTAGCTGTCTGTTTGTCTCTCAGGAATAAGTTAGTCCTTAAAAAGTTTGTGGAGGAGAGCAGAAGGAACAAAACCCTTTACTGGAATAGGCCTTTTATGGCTATATCTGTCCAAACATTGCTAAATGAAGAACTTTTGCAGGGCAACCCTGTCCCCCTTTCCTTCCATGGGAAATGCAGTGGAGTGTGTATCCATGCATTGCTGCCTCAGATATGGCAGCGAGTGCTCATTGGGGAGAACCAAAGTTTGTGACTGCATTTCAGTTACCATTGCTGTCATAATTTTTTTCAGCAAGTTAAACCACACTTATGGTCTGCAGCACTCAGTAACATACACAAATTAATTCAAGGAGCAAAAGCCAGTAATCCAATGAGGTTGTGCTTATCACCCAAAAATGAACACCAGAAACCAAACCATGCTAATGGAAGCTAAAAGCAAGTGTAAGCTCATCTATGACCAGGAAGATATAAAACACACTATGTCTATGACACTGATAAAAGTACGATTCTCTAAAATCTAATAACATATGGATTTCTCTTTATTTCCTGGTTATGACTCCCTCTCCATATTAAAATAGAGAAAGTAAATTAGAAAAAAGTTTTCAGAGAAGAGATGTAAAGATATTAAAATCATTAAGCAGCTTCTATATGAATAGAGACTAAATACTCAATACTCTGCAAGACCATTAAAGACAACTAGGAGAAGATCCCAAAGAAGACAAATCCCAAGAGACACAGAAAGGTCATAAGGAGAGGAGACATAAAATTTCTAGTTACTTAGTTTGTTTAAATCCATTGGAATTCAATAGCTATTCCTTTGTTGTTCATTTAAGAAAGATTTAAGATCCTGAAGATAGCAAAAGTAGGAATGCCTCTACCCACAGTAATTTGTAAGTCTTTACAAAAACAGCCTTTCCCCTGGCACTGAAGTGTTAAAACTGCCATGTCGTTGTCATCCCTCAGAGATCCACTAATTATCGTGATGCAAATACACTTATTCTATGTATTTTCCCCTACTACATCAAGCAGAAAATAACTTGGCTCTCTAAATCAGTCCATTCCAATAGCCCATGACAAAAGAAAACCAAACTAATCTCTATATTTTGCTTTTCCTTTTGAGCCTAAAGAGAAAGGAACTTTCCTTCATTTGCAGGAAATTATTTCAGGACAGCTCAGGAAATAGGCCACACTTATTTTTCCTGCTGACAAAGAAGACATGATACCATTTATGGGATTTAGGCTAGTTGCAGAGCAATTAATAATTAATCATTCTGCTCACTTTAGAAGACTGGAAATAGTTCTGGATAATGTTTTAAGATGACATTCTGCAGATGACACCAAGTCGTGTGGGAGTGTTGGTTCACTGGAGGGTAAGAAGGATCTGCAGAGGGCTCTGGGCAGACTGAATCAATGGGTCAAGGCCAATTTTGTGTCTTATGAGAAGTGGCTGAGGGAGCTGGGGCCATTTAGCTGGGAGAAAAAGAGGCTGAAGTGAGACCTTAAAACTCCCTACAATTCCCAGAAAGTAGACTACAGTGAGGTGGAGATCAGTCCCTTCCCCCAGCTAACATGAAATCGGACAAGAGAAAATGGCCTCAAGTTGCATCAGAGGAGGTTTAGCTTGGATATTTGGAAAAAAATCTTCACAGAAAGGGTTCTAAAACACTGAAAGAGGATGCACAGGGTAATGGCTCAGTCACCATTGGTGGAGAGATTTAAAAATAATGTAGACATGGCAGTTAGGGGTATGGTTTAGTGTTGGACTTGGCAGTGCTTGTTTAACAGTTGATCTTGATGATCTCACAGATATTTTCCAACCAAAACAATTCTGATTCTATGAGTCTAAGATTCATAATCTTAGTGATGTGTCAGAAAGACTAGGAGCTGCTTTCACTGTCATCTCATCCATTTTCACGTGTGCTTGAGTTAATGATAAAGTATATATCCTGTGTATGTATATGCTTTACATTTTTTCCCTTAATTGACAACTAAATATATATTGTTGACAATTGAGTTTAATAGAGTCCATCTTGAAAAATGTGTTGCTTTATAAAGTTACCATTTCATTTCATCAACTGCAGTGTAATACAGCATAATAAAACTTCAAATAACTTTGATGAAAAATTGTTGTAACTTATTTAGCAACTTTCTAGAGGCTTGCAGACATTTAATCTTCACTGATTTTCAGTGGGATAAATAAGTTAAGTTTTGAACAATGGTATCTGGGAAAGCGGTGAAGTTAAATGGGAATGTAGGAGATACTGCATATTGTAACGTAGTAGATATGCACACAGGATTTTCTTTGTCGTGCATATGTCAAGCATTATGAACAGACATTGTGGATAATAACAATAAAAAAATAATATTTTTTTGAAACAAAATGCTAATTTTTATTATTTAATGTAATCCTAATTGTTTGGAGCTCTTTTGATGTAGTCCTGTGATGGAAAGGATTTTGTCTTTTCAATTCAGGAAGAGCAGTGCATTTCAGCTACTGAAGATAAGCCATCTTCAAAGAGCACGCTACTTCTACAATATCATATTAAGTGAAAGTAGACTTAAAAATAGTGAGTGCAGTTTAATACAATTTTAAGTAGAGTGAAAATTAGATAATGATAGTATCTTCCTTTTCTGCTTACACGGGAACACATTTACTGCTTCCTTTATCCCACAGAAATAATTCCTTTTGTGAATAAATGTCACACCATCTAATGTTTGCAAATAAACGTGCATATTACTGTCAATATCCTTTTTCCAGTTCTTATGGCTCACCATGATATTCATGCTGAAAGAAAAATAGCAACATTGCTAAAGTAGATTTTTCATGATGATGGAATATTGTGACTACAAAAATTGTAATAATTTACAATATAAGGACTGTATTTGTTTCAAAATTTGGGCTATCTTGGATAATTTGGGTTAGGATATAACTTTTTTGCATTAGATTAGTCTGATTTGTGGCATTGGCTGGTAAAACCAACATGTTGCCAAGGTTTGCCTCAGAGCAGTGCCTGAGAGTTCCACTTCATATGTAAACTACTGTAGTTGTGTACTGATTCTGTTAATGAATCTTCATTGCAGCTGTTTCACTCACATTTCTGACTGTTGTTTTGGTTATCTTAAGAATGTTACCAGGAAAGGAAGTGAGCTACAATGAAAAATGGATCTAGGCAATATCCCACAGGGACTGGGTTACTGCAGGATATTATGAAGGGAAGGAAATGTTAGACTCAAGTACTGGAAGCTTTACATGTTTGGTTTTGTAGTGAAGATACAGTTTTCTTAATGCAGGGGATGTTTTACCACGATCTTCTCATTCCAGCCCTTATAAAACTAACTCCATTAACTGCTTTAAGATTTTTCTTCTTCAATCTTTGTCATCAAAACAAGTTTCTAAAATAATATGTATGGCAGAAACAAATTAAACTGCTGTGGCAATATTAGAAATTTGCCTTTCCTTGGTCCAATATTCTCTATTTCAATACTGATAAAAAATGTTTCCTCAATTATATGAAAAGTATTTTTATTTTCATTTTAGTCTCAGATCATAATTGTCATTTACTTTAGCAAATTTGTCCACTTATAATTGATTATGAGTATATCCACTTTGAAATATTTTTAATTGTCTGAGATCATTAGGATTAAAATCTGGTGTAGGTGGTCCATCAAAAATTGACTGCAAAATATGGCAGTTGCTTTTCAAAGAGTGTTTTATTCCTCTCCTTTAACTCCAATTGTTTATAATTTGAGCTGTGCACTAGTTACGTATAGGACTTTTGATGATTGATTTTCTTGCTTTTGAGATGTAAAAGTTTTCTGATTCCTGTAGTCAGAAAAAGATCTTTCTAATTATGCCAAAATGCAACATATGCTCACTCAGGAGATTGTATATTGCTTGGGTTTGACAGCTTTTTATGAGGGTCTGAGATAATCCATATGGTGCAAAGTATACTGTATTTATTATCCTTCACAACATGCTACAAACCTCATATTTTCCCAAGGGCTTTTAGGCAGGTAAGATAAGCATATGATAGTTAAACTGGGTAGCAAAACCTGCAGATGCTTCTCTGTCTTGTCTTTAGTTTTTTATTTCACTTTTATTGTAAATTCCTATTTTTATCACAAAGGTTGAGAACTTTGACCTTCATTTTTAGGCTTAACAGCATATGGGTGAAGAAGTCACACATCTGTTGTTTCATGTACCATGTAAATGTCATATTCTCTACTTAATGAAAACATGCTTAATGGTCCATATCCTCAAAAACCAGTGTAAGTCAAAAGATATTATTAGCAACTGCTTGCAGTTTAGTTAGAAAACTGTATTCAATATTTATAAAATGCCATGAGAAATATATTCCTGATATAAAATAACTTCAGGGTCTTTTAATTTTCTTCACCTCTCTCAAGATAGCTGTCAATGGATTTTACACCAGCTGCAAGAAGTTTAAGTACTTGAACCCAGCAGGGTTTAGCCTGTTTTATATTTGTTACCAGTACAAAAGATTTGTGAGGTTGCTCTACCTCTGAACTGGCAATTGACAGAGTCCTCACAAACATACTTTCTTAGCCACAGTTATGTTGGGGTTTTTCTCCAGTCCCTCCTAAAGTGCCTAAGTAAAACTAGGGGTGAGTGAAATATAAGTGCTGACTCACCTAATAATTTCTAATTTTTATATGGTTTGAAACTTTTCTCAGATCAATGGAGCTTACTTGGAAAAAGTATAGGTTATTATAGTTAGTCTAATTTATTTATGATGTATTAACGCTGGTTATAAAATGACACTTGTATTTTCTTAATTTCACTCTGTTAAGTCCTACTTAGTGTCCAATATACATTGCAGAGACACTATGTCACTGAAAAAAAAAAAAAAAAACTGGTTTGAGATTATTGTTTAGAAATACAGACATTTTAATTTAATATGGAATGAAAATAATTAAAACGTTGGAGATATTGATGCTGATGTCAAGATCTGGATTTGTAAAGATGAAAATAGAAATGAGTTGATCAAGAATTGGAAGGATTTTTTTTTCATCTTGGTTTGGGGATTTTGGACAAAGATAAAGAAATTTAACATCAAATACATATGGTAACAATCACACAGATGAGCAGGAAAAATTAACAATATCCCCAAAAAGGACATTACGAAATACTTGTGAGAGGAAAAAGATACTAACTTTTTTACATCATAGATTGGCTATTGGCACAAGTAGCTCAAAAAGTGATTTCTGGGGCCGAAGATTTCTGTTACACAGTTATACTATTACTGCCTGCTAGCAGAGCATGACAGTACCACAGAAATGGTAATACTGGTTTGAAGCAACAAAATCAAAATAAATTCTGATTATGAACTATGAAACTGAAGCCAAATAAGAATCAAAATCCACTAAAGAGAAGAAAAGTTTAGAGAGAGTTAATTTGGTTTTAATTCTGTCACAGATAACTAGCAGAGGAACCAAGCCAATAATATTCCATCCTGTGACTAATTTTATGTTTTACTTTATCTCATAAATACTTTATAATTTAAATGTACTTTAATGTATCTTTCTATTTGGGAGCTGGGTTGTTTAGCTGGAAGAAAAGGAAGTTCAGTTCATGTTGCTCTCTATAACTACCTGAAAGGAGGCTGCAGCCAGGTGGAGGTCAGTCCCTTCTCCCAAGTAAGAACAGGAGAGGAAATGGCCTCAAGGTGCACCAGGGAAAGTTTAGGTTGCATATTGGGAAAAATTTCTTCACAGTATTGCTTGTTAAGCATTGGAAAAGGCTACCCAAAGAAGGGCTTGAGTCACCATCACTGGAAGCATTTTTTAAAAACTTAGAGGTTGCATTCAGGGACATGATTTACTGGTGAACTTTGCAATTTTAGGTTAATGGTTTGACTGGGTGATCTTAGAGGTCTTTTCCAACCTTAATTATTGTATTATTCTATGATAATTCTCCCTTTTTAATGACTTAGGGCACTGTGGAAATAATGACTCTGTAGATGCTATAGAGCAATAACATCTCACTAAAAAGACAAGAAAACTGATCCATACATGGGTTGATCCATACCTAGGTTGAGTAGGAGAATGCATTTATTGTATTTGCTGCTAAACAATCATTAAGGAAAGAAATACACCATCCATGAATTTATATTTACCCAGTTTCTTTTGTGAATAAGCATAGATTTCTGTTTCTGAAATAATTTTTGTGCACAAATACCAGAATTAAGTTTTAAGTACAGTGTATCACTGCTGTCAAGTTCTATTAATCTTAGATATTTTTAAAATACCAGGCTGAATTATTTTTCTTTTTAAAGAGAACATCTTAAACTTCAATAGTAGAATTGCTGTACTGCAACTAATGGTTCTGCTGTTCCTTGAAGTGTCTGTATTGCGAAAAACAAAAGTACATTTTGCTTAGATTCAGATATTATTTAGTTTTCCTTACGAGAAATTGCCTTTCTTTGTCTATCTTTATTACAAAAAGCAAAGAAACAACTTCCCTCTCTTACTGACTGCTGCATATCACCAAATGCTATATCTGTTAGAGATATTGTCTAAACAATTTATGTATTTGCTGGAGGCTTTTCTTCAGGATGTGTCTTTAGCTGATTCTCTGTTTAAGAGTATTTAAATTCTATTCTATTCCATGTGATCTATACAATAGTTCTTAAATCTATTGTTCACATTATTAATTTCACAGAACATTCAAAATTTTCTTACCAGGATAACTCAAAATGCTGTTTTTTAAAATAAAGTAGTAACAGTATCAGCTGAATTTTTAAATACATTTTAAATATTTTTTCCTTATAAAAAGTAATAGAATGTAACAGTATCTTATTTCTGAATGGATTTTGATTTTAGGAAAGCAGACCTAACATATATAATACACACAATCTAATGTTTCCTTTTATACACTTAAATGCACTGAGGTCTTTGATTTTGTAATCAAAGTGATTTTAAGAACTGAGGTTTACTTATGTGATGCCAATATATTATACAATATATGCATATTACTAAGGAATAAGTATACTAGTTATCACAAAGGAAGCTTAGTGGAATAAGATATAGTGTAGGTTTTAAACAATATTTTATAGAACTTCTTTTTTTCTCTATGGATGAATGCATAGCATGATTTGAACACGGAAGCATAAGGTAACATAAGGTACCATTTTATCCATGTTAAAATTTCTAAGATTTCTTGGGTTTTGATTTTCAAGCCAGAAGGGAACATTTATTTGACCACCGAGGGGCCACTATTTTGAAATCATTTATATCTTAAATGATCAATATTTTGTTTGAGGTCTGTGAAAAACATCAACTTCAGTTAAATCAAGCCCTTCTATTTAAATATTTTACTAAGATACACTTTACTGTGGTCACTTATTCCTAAACCCACAGCATTGGTGGGCAGTTTATGTATACAGATCATTCTGTCTGGCAAACCCCAGCCAGTTCTTCGGTAAAAAGCTGAAAATAAAAGGTGGAAAAAGGTTCCCTTCTGACCCTGCTAACCCGATTTAGGTATTGAGATAATGCTCAGGACTGAGCCAGCAGCTCAGACATATAAGAGGTGTAATTCACTCTCACCTCAAAGATCTTTGTCTGCTAGATACCCTTTCACTACTCTATTATGTGAGACATGCCCAGAAAATGAAGAAATGAAAATAATTAGACGGTTCTGTAGTCAGAGAGAAACGCTGATATGCACTGCACATTGCATCCAGAAACCTGAAGACATAAATTTTTATTAAAGTCTTTGTACTGCAGCAGATATGAGCCAGCATGAGTATTTGAAATATGATGCAAGCAATCTTTTACTGAATAAAGAGGGATATGCAAAGAGCAGGATAAGCAGTACAGCAGTGTTGTTAACTCAGACAGTGCTGTGTGGATTCTATACATTGTAACTCCTACCTAGCAAGAAGGGAGCTGGCTTTCTACTTTATCCCACATGAATCCCTTTCAGTCAGACTTATCTGGAGGCAGGGAGACTGCACCTCTTCTGAAAGCAAATAAGCTTTTTCTCCCTGAAGGGCAGGATGGAGCTTGCAGAGAGTCTGCAGTAACAGCACAGACAGAAAATCCCAGAAAAAAGAAGGCAGAGTCTGCTTGCTATAGGTGGCAAGCACCAAGGTGAGCCTTGTAAGGCCATGGAAGGAAGGTTTTGTTTAGTGCACCTAGTAGAAAGTATACATAGTGTATCTAGTAGAAAAGTGTATCTTGTAGAAAACTTATTTCAAGTTAGAGAATAAATTTGCTTTCAAGGCTTTTATTTAATCATGCTTATTGTTATATTTTCATTTTTTAAAAAAAAAAAATTAGCTTTTTAAGAATCTAGTTATCTTGTATGCTAAATAAAGACTATCCTTAAAGAGAGGGCTCATGTCTTTTTGTTACTCTAACAAAAGGGAGACAATTCAGAATGCCTTTAAAGGGCCACTTTTATCCTGTAAAGGATTTGTTGTTTTTTCCACATTTAAACAACTTTATTCCTCTTTCTTTGTTTGGCTACTGACCCATGTTGCCAGGGCTCATATAGGGTCCTTTGCCTAAGCTGCCACTAAAATCACACCTGTAACTATATGCAAAATGCCAGTGAGATTATCCAGGCTCCATGATATCTACTGTATATATTCACAGGCCTCCACTAACTTCAGAATTTCTTTAAAACATTAGTTTGAAGTCTGTCTTCTTAAAATGATCAATTTAACTTTCTTTCAGAAACAAAACTTCTGTTGGTAAACAATCATGGGGTTATACTGCTGGATAATTCTTTTGAACTGTGTAGGAAAGATCTTGGTGCTGCATTGCCCCAGATGGCAGAATACCTTTTGCTATTCTGAAATCACTAATTACTATCTTCATTCAGCACGAACTAAGATTTCACAGAGAAAGGAATAGTGGAAATGGATAAAACCTAGAAATTATGTCAGAGAAACTTGACATTAATATTTTTTTGTATCTTGCATTTAGTTTCTAGAAACTATTGAAAGTAGACTTTCTCCTTACATAGCTGTCTGAGTTCAGGAAAAAAAACCCACCCTGCACTGATCAAGTCTTCTACTAAAACAAAAGTTTAAAACTTATAGCACTTTTTTTTCAGCTAAGTAATGTTATTTAATTTTGCATCAATGCAATCTTAAAAAAAATCTTAATTGAAATCAAAACTCATTATGAAATCAAAGCTTCAGATGTTGCACATATTTTTTAATTTTCCAGAGTAGTTATTTTTCACAAACTTCTTATGAATCAACAGAGAATAAGCAACTGTCTTTTCCTAGTAATGTCATTGAGTGCAATGGATTAAATTATACTAAATTGATCCTAATAACAGTTAATAGTGATTTAGTACCCCCAATTAGTTTGATACAAAACTGTTGTTTTACAGCCTCTTTAAGTTAAAAGATTACTTAGTTGGGCTACATCTTGGATACAAATCACATTCTCAGAACTCTACCTTAAAGCAGGCACTCAGACATTAAAATTTAGAATCATACAAGTGACAAATCTGTTGTGAATTGTGATGTTTTCTTCCTCAGATTGTTTAACTAATAAAATGCTAAAAATTCTTCTGTCATAGCTACTTTATTTTGCTCTGGGTCTCAAAAGAGTTCATTAGTGTCACTTATAAGAATTAAAACTTTCTACTTTTTCTTCTGAAGCAGCTTATCTCAGGAACAGAAACATAAAAACAGTAAAATAGAATTCTAATAACAGCCAATAGCAATACATCAGGCTTTGTTCTGTAATATTTTCTGTGGAACATCCAAGGACACTTATGGATACTAAAAGTGGGTTCAGTGTTCTGTGGCTTCTTTTGCCACATGTCGTAAGAACAGAACTTATATTAAGGAGAGCACAGATAGGGTATAGAGAGCAGAAATAATGTTGGCCTGCAGAGTTGATGTAAATATAAATTCCCACAATATTACTATCTTTTTAGGGAAACAGTCTTCAATATTCACTTAAAATTACAGTGTGGTAAGTCTAAATCCAACTCTAAACTTTCTGCTGTCTGTATATTTAAATACATTACTCTCATTTGAGCCAAACTTTTCCCTAAGTGGCACTTACATCTACATCAACTTTAAATAAGTGCATATAGTTTTCTAAGTTGAATTTCTGTAAGTAGTATCTATGGTTGGTATGATGTGAGCAGCAAGAAACTAGAAGCAGGAAACTGCAAAAACAGAAAGGGCCAGAGGCATAGATATTTGTTTTTTCTTTAGCTATATCTATAGTAATAAATTAAATGAAAAGCCGAGGCTATTCTCTGGACTGAGGCCAACTGGCTGCTCTAAGGTCATGTCTATAAAAACTTTTTTGGTTGGTAAGGGGAGTTTGAAATGAGTCCTGAATTGCACTAACAAGTGAACTTGCAAGTTTCAGAATTGAAGATAATATCTAACTCCCAACAGTAACTACAGCAATGACTTTATAAAAATATGGATGATTTTATGTCAGGATTTGAACTCGAGTTGTGGACTTTAGTATAGTAGTGTAACCGTAACTTCTGAGAAAAGGGGATACTATATTTATCTATATTTTTTTTTTTTATTTTTTATGAGAATATGGAACAAAGTTTATTTCCTCCCTTCCTTGTATTACTGGAGAAATTTGCATCGTTAGCTTCATTGTTCATATTTGATTAGTTAAATCACAGTTAAATCTAAGACCAGGCTAGAGAAATCAGCTTCTGGCCCAGGAAATATGCTATCAGAGAAATGAGAAGAAATATGTTCTTGACTAGTTAGTTCATCTGCAACATGGAAGTGTGTCTCACTAAGGCAAAGTCAGCACAAACAGATAAGAGTAGTCTAAAATTATGCGTTTTACTGCAGTGTGAAAAAATAATGACTGCTAGCGAACTGGTATATATTTTATCTAGATAATTGCAAGTAATAAGAGATTCTGACCTATTCTGTAAATGTTATTAATATGGAATTGCTGGGGTATTTTTTTGCTGAAGGAAGGTGTTTTATGATTGTAGAATTGTAAAATTCTTTGGCCCAAAATGGATTTCAGGAGGTCCTTAGCCCAACCTCCTGCTCAAAGCAGGGCCAGCCAAGGTCAGAACAAGTTGCTCAGGGCTTTATTTGGCCAGATTTTGAAAATCTCAAATGCTGAAACTGGCAAAACTTTCAAAGTAGAGAGGTCCAGATCTCCCATTCCTAAAGTTGCCTCAAACAACCGTGAAAAGCCATAAAGATTTTAAAACCAGTGCTAGGTCAAAATTGATCCAACCGTTTAAATGTGCATTAAAAAAAAATTTCTCTTGATTATAGTAACACTAGGTTTATTATTGTGTCGTAATTTTGCAAAAATAAATATTCTACTGAAAGGAAGAGTTTGAGTATGAAACCAAAAAATGTAAACCTCCAGATACTGAGTGAATAACAAGTTGGGGTTTTTTGGTAAGCTAAGAAATCCATAAATAATAATTAAATATAATTAAAGTTAAATATATTCTTATGTTTAATTAAACAATTGTCTTCAATATAGTTGGAAAATTAGGGACCTTTTTTTAATAATATGTGATACTAAAACTTCTTGTGGTGGTTCACAACTCATATTTGGTATAGATAGTTTTAAATTCTTGATGCTTTTGTTTAATAGACAGAATGGTAATATTACAACCTAAACCGTTCAATGGTATTAGTGAATTATTTGCTGTTGTTTAGCATGGCCACATTCAAGTGAAATTTCTAGAGACAGGTGAAAGTTTCAATCTTATTTCTAGAACAAAAGATTTTCCTCTATCAAGAAGAAAACAGGTTAAAGAATCTTTATTCCCTGCAAGGCTGCACAGCATGACTGACACAATACTTTTTCTGAACATCCCCCTTTCCCTCCTCCTCTTACAACATTTGTTTAGTTACTTTTTTTACCATTTTATGATAATCCTAAAAATGTCATTTATTCATCACTGAAAAATGTCAGAAGGTAAAGACATTATGTAAAAAGACTTGGATTTCATACAGACATTGTAATGTTTAGGGACTGTTATATCAATAGTTATCAAATTATTGTCTGACCTTTCCATCCTTCTAACCTGCAAGGCATTGAGCAATGGATTTAGTACTGTTTAGACAGAATTCATCTTCAGGTTATAATTAATAGGCCAGTATTTAATCACTACATTTGTGTGATTACAAATGAGGAAACTGTGAACTATTACTGCTGGCTTGGACTGAGGCACAATTACTGGTAGCTTACCCAGCAAAAGTGCTTGAGAGTTGCTGTATGCATTTCCACATTTATAATTATGCAAAAAGCCCTGTCATCGTACTTGACCTTTAAAGTACCCAATGTGCTGATTGTAGGAAAAGTTTTTCAAACGCCTGATGGAAATTTCATAGACTGCATATATGACCCAGTGATTGTATCATCAGCAAATGCTAAACAATAATGGTTTAAAGTCATTTTTCTAATTTACCCAGACCCTGCTAGATTCAATCAAACACAATCAGAGGTGCATGGCTGACATTCTAACAAGCTTAGGGCAAAGGCAGCTCATGCTTTGAATTTTATTAACTTGTTTTCTGACACCAAATACTGGTAATTAATTTCAAAATATTATTTTAATATATGTGCACAAAAATACTTTTACATATCAATCATATAAGCTATTAAAGACAAGCCAAAAAGTATGTCTAAAGCTAATGTGAAAAGAGACACATCAGTGTGGTGTTTGTGTGATAGAAATATGTACATGGCCATGTAACTAGTTACAGCATTAACATTTCAAAACATGTAGAAGAAATAGTAATTAGGAGAAAAAGAGAGGAGAAGTTGTTTGAGCAGCTGTACTTCACTTAGGGCATCTCTCAAATGAGCGCAGATCTTTTCTTTTTTCAAAAGAAATGCCTGGCAGTTCCTCCCAGATCCTCTTCCTCTCCATCTTAAGAATTATGCTACATTAAAACAAGTCTGATTTAAAATATTTCTGAAATATTGCTATCTTCTTATTATGCTTTAATTCATCATTACAATATAATTTTATCAGGAAGAGAAGAAATTTTTATATATTTACAAAATCATAATTTTTTTCCTTTGAAGTCTTACTGACACTCTTTTCTGCAGAATGATATATATCCAAGATGTCATACTGGGTTCAAACAAATTTCTTCACCATTGGAAAGAGAGCTACAGAGAATGATTGGTTATGCTAGTTACACTCATTATCAGCAAACTTCCTTTGTAAGTCATTAATGAAAACAGTGTTACAGAACCTTTGGGTGTGTGCTTAGACATATGGTATATATTGTATAATATCCAAAAAACATGGTAGGAAAAACATTTCTTTCCTTGATTCTAGATACATTTATCTCCTTTTTCGCATTCATGCTATCCATTAATTATTAAGATTAAAAAAAGATTGAGGGGAGAATAAAAAATATCCCATTAATTGATCCATTAAGATGCTAGTTTTCAGTTCACAGAATCAAATCCCCAATTTATTTCTCTTCTTTATTCTTGATTTTAGCAACAAACTAATTTTTTTTATTCTCCACCCAAAGTTATTTGCCATAGGATGAACAAGCCATTTTACATACACAAATATTTATAGGCCTTTCTGTAAATATGTATCACCGTGTTTGCATATTGTTCTGAAAATATCCCAAAACAGAATTACATGGAAAACAGAGAACTGTTTGCAAATGTTACTAATGTTAGCTCTCCATTATATCTGTTAAAATTACATAGAGGACTTCATGAAATAATATGTGAGAATTCCTATATTACTGTATGACAGAATATGGTTTAGAAAACTTTTAATGCTCTTTTTCACAAGAATTTTCAGCAGGTTGTTTTCCATTGTCAGGATTAAACTCAATTCATACAATACCTACTGTGTCCTACCCAAATTGCTTTTACAGAGCTTTGGGTTGCTGGTTTGTGCTTTTGGGGTTTTTTTTGGTGTTTTTTTGTTTTTTTGTTTTTTGTTTTTTTTTAGTTTTTTTTTTTGGGGGGGGGGGGTTATGTGCTATTTTCACATAGATTTTTTTGTGACGCCCATATTACAAAGACACTTGGATAGCTTTAAATATAGACCTGATTGAACTCTGATTTGTTTCATGTCCAGAGAGGCTGGATGAAATTCCCCCATGAGAGACTGGTTTAGTTCTGTTACTTCTTTATTGTGCTTTCTTACATGAAGATAAAGTGATTGCTGCCAGTTGGGTATAGAAATGCAAATGACCTTTACATAATTTAAAAAAATTGAAAGAAACCAAATTGTTTGCCTGGTACCTTCTGTTTGTTGTTGACAATTTATGCACCTTTTTAACAACAACATTTTTAAGAGGATATGTGAATGGGGGAGGAAAATGGGAATGTATATATTAATTTCAGGGCCTAATATCACTGACTTCAGCTTTAGGAATGATGCTTTTGAAGATAACTATTACAGATTATTATAGTACCTCTGCACTCTTTAAAATACAACTTGTTTAAAATTGCTTTAGTGGTTTGTATTTTGTGTGTGTGTGTCTGATGAGAAAGGGATATTTAAAATATTTCAGTTCAACTGATGTATTTTTTGCAAATTACAAAGTCTTATTATTATTAAATATTGTCTAACTCTTTTTATTCAGTCATTTATGTGCTTTGATTTTTTTTAGCAATTAAACTGCCTAGATTTAAAATATGGCTTTATTTTAATGGAATTTCAGACCCCAAATACATGTCAACTTATAGCTTGTTAAAAAACTTTTATATTTATAGTTCTATAATTAAAAACAGCTATTTACTTGATTTTCTTTCCTTGTTGGTTTAGTAACAGCCGGATTAATTTGTCAGATAGACAGTAATGTAAACAATATATGGTGGTAAAATGTGCCTATTTCTGAATTGGTGCAGGCAAGACATGGTACCATGTGAAGCCGAAATATCAATCCTGAAGTTATCTTCAAATACAAGTATAATGAGAAAATTCTGGTCCAGTTCTAATTGGCTTGAAACAGGATCCATATTTGTTGGTGGTTTGCCTCATCCTTATGCAGCAAAACAGGTTTGTTTTTTTAATTTTATTTTATTATTATTATTACCATTATTATTATTGGGTTTGTTGATATTGTTTATTTTTATTTAAATTTGTATTATTTTTAGGAGTGGCATGTTGAATATGATATAACTGAAGAGATTTAAACAACACAAAAAATAAAAATTTTTTAACAGCTTTTTGAGAGTTACATCTAAGGGAAGAGTATGGTCCCTTGCAGAGCATTGTGCATGTGTGGGACTTGGTAAGTGAATAGAAATGGTATTGTGGACTAAGGTCATTATCTGAAATTTTATTTGTCTTGAGTAAAGGACAAGTAGTAGGCAAAGTAAAAAAAAAGTAGGACAAAAGGCAGAGTAAAGGAGAAAATATGATCAATTTAGAGGCAGTACCTGTTACATCAGGTGCTAGTTCTATGAAGATGTAAGTAAACTGCAATGGTTTCCAAAACAGAGGAGGCTCTGCATCCTGTGCTGGCTCAGACAGGTGTGTAAAAATGGACTGGCCGAGAGAAAGCAACCGTGAAACTGCATTAATGAATGAGAGATAGCACAGGAGGGGGGTCTGTATGCAGCTCGGGTAAGCACATATGCAGGGATGAGAAATAATATGCAGTGGGGCTTGTACGGAGATAGGGAAGAAGAATAGCCACAAGGTCATGCAGAGAGTTGGAGACAAGTGGATCACTACTGAGTTGTTCTTATGGAAGATTTTGGGGCAGAGTAGTCACAATAACAGACACACATCACTTAAGTGATTTCCAATTTTTTTTTGTTTCAAAGCAGGATAAGTATAGTTAGCAATTTCTATTCTAGTTTATGATACTCAAATTCTTCATGGTTACAAAGAACAAAGGCAAAGGCCCTGTAATTCATTTGAAACTGGCACCATATACCCAGGGCACACTCAGTCCAGCTTCCAGTTGCATGGACCCTGTGTAACACAGCTCCCAGTGCAGCTGGTTCAGCCTTCCACAGCTTGTCAGGTGTCTAAGTATGGAGTGCACCTCAGCATCTAAGGGGCTATTGTCATAGCTATGTATGGATTTTTTTAATTCAATTTTTGACATAAGGTGCTGATGACCTCACTAATCACATGGCTCCAAACTGTTCTCTGACTTTCACTTCTCCAAAGCCAATCTGTGTTGTTACTTTGACTATTTAACTCTCTTGTCTCATTCCGAAATGCGCTGCCAGAATGTAAAACTGTTTACTGTTGCATGATAAAGACTATCCGTGAGTGTTTGTGTTTTCCACATCATGAAATAAATTAAACTGTAAGCACTGAGTTGGTGTAGTGCAGCTCTCATTTATATGAACAAGGATCTTGGGGTTGGTGCCACCCCAGAGCTTAACAAAGTTAAGTCTAACAAAGTTAGACTGCAGGGGTTTTGTTTCTACAGTGCACTGTAAAAAATGGGAATATGTAGTCCAGTTTTCATTTTTTAAGCCATACTTTTTGGTAGTCTTCACCCTGTGCAATTGATTTAACCTTTTTATTTCTGTTCCATTCTTCAGTAAGTGAAGGTCATCTTCCCATGAGGTAAATAGAGTCATTTCAAGCACTGGCGTGTTTTTGATACTGCTACTATAATGCAGCATTTCTAGATTGCTTTCACCTTATAATAAATAGCACAGTAATCAATGATGTGACAAGACTGTTGAAATCCAACTTAGTGCTTTTTTAGGTTGTAAAATATTTCACAAAAGTGTACTTCCAAGTAGCTCATACTGATATTAAAAGAACACATAAAGTAGTATTCATAGTTATAAAACTTGTCCCTTAATTCAAATGTTCATACACAAACTATACCTTCATCTGGAATATTTTATCCTCAGTTGTATATAGACTTTTTGTTTACTACAAAAATGTATCCATACTAACGAGATATATAAAAATTATATTTATATAATTTATTTATTTATAATTAAATGACTTGTCTTCTAGAAGTAAAGAGAAATTTTTGGAGGATACCCCCAAGAATTTATAGTGTAAGCTTAAAGAAATTCAATTCACATTGTGTATTTTGGAGCAGGTAAAGAAGCAATTTGTTTGAGGGATATAGTAATAATGTTTGTATGAGAATATATTTTGAGAAGAAAAATAGCTCTTTATTAGCTAAAGGCCAAATAAAATCCAGAAAAATAAACTTACTTTAGAGAAGTTCAAATAGCAATGAAACACAATGGTTTAAAGGTAATTTATTGCTAAAAATTTTGCCTGGATGTGTTGGCTTGTCATATCAACATAGGCTTTCCTTCTTTGAGAATGTTGTAGTTCAATTCTTTTCTTACTGTAGGATTAATAGGTGAGGTGTTCTGGTTCATGATTTTTATCTAAATTAGGTAATAGATGTGGGACATATACAAGTGCTCAAGCTGGTGATACTTAACCTCTATTTGTACTTGGAAACCATACGGTCCTATAACTTCCCCAAAAAGGCAAAAATATATCCTCTACTCTCAGTTGCCTCTCTAGTTTTCCACTGAGCTTTCTGGCAACTTTCCTTCTGTTTGAGATGACTTCAGCCTTTATTTCACTTAATTTTCTTTGCTTATTCATGATTTTTGTATTAACTTCGATCTTAGTAAGTATCTCATTTTACTTAATTTTTATGTTTTTCTAGCTTCAGGGAAGTTCAATTTTCCCTGGCTTCCCTGTCAAAGTCTCTAGGCTCCAAGACAAATATAGTCTATAAAGGCTGAAGTTTATCCCTTTTTGTCAGGGAATGGAGAACTGCCAGTCCAAGTATTCTTTACGTGGGAGTTTCAACCCCAGCAGTAGGAAACCACTCCAGAAAGTTTCTTTTCCATCAGTTTAGACCCAGGGAGTTAGGATTCTATTGTAAAACCTTCATCATCCCTGAATCAGAACAGGTCTGTTTCTGACCTTCATCCTGCAGTTTGCTTCAAGGGAGACTTCTGCTCCAGCTGAGACTCAGCTTCTTCTGGCAAGTGCTCTGATCACTCTTGGAGTCATTTGATAATGACCCCTGTGATATCTGTAGTATTCACCTAATAATACATTGTCTTGCTTTAGCTCCTTCTCTCACAGGAGCAGTTCACTCTGCTGTTGGCTCTCCTACTTTCCAGTATTGTGGAAGTTGCAGAGAACAGTGACTTTAGACCCTAGACCTCATGTTTCTGACTAACAGAAACTTCTAATTGTCAGTATGAGAAGCTGTTGACATGGGAGTCACATATTACTGGAACTGGCTCATGTCAAATGATTCACTTCTAGAATAGATCCCTCCTCCTTTCATTTTGATTGAAGTTTGAGATGACCTATAAAGCCCTCGGGGTAAAACATTGTCTCCTCTGATGATTTCCTGTACATTTTCCTAATCAGCTATGAAATGTCCATGCATTCTTTCCCACATTTTTTTTTCCATATGCTTTTTTCTGTATACTTGGTATTCCTTAGAGTCTGAGTGTACTCAACATGTAAGGCAAGGCACAACAATTCTGCTGATTTCTCTTGTTTCTGTCAGTCTCTTCAGGAGATCAGAGCTTTACCCTCAGGCAGTGATGCATTTAAAAGAATATCTGTGACACCTGGGGAAGCAATGCCATAATACCCAATAGATTTCTTCTCTGTTCAGAAAATCTCAGACCTCCCAGATCTCAGTCCTAATGTCTGTGATTGGTGACGAGAAACACTAGAGCAAGTTATAGACTACTTAAATAAACCAGATGTATAAAGTACCAAGGATACAGAAAGATGCTTATAAACATGCACCCCTGGCTGATGTTATCAAGCATTACCTCTGAAAGCCTAGTAATCAATGAAAGCCCCTGATGACAGAGAAAAAGAAAAATTTGAGATTGTGTTCATCTTAAAAAAGCCGAGAAGGAAGATGGGTAACCATGAGCCAGTCAGGTCAATGGCACAGCTATGTTCCTGATATTAATATAGAAACAGATGAAGGACAAGCATGTCCTTGGGAAAAACCAGCATGGGTTTACCAAAGGGAAACTCTGCCCATCCACTATGCTTACATTCCTTGTTGAGATGTCTGTCTCTGCGGGCAAGGGGAGGGCAGTGGATAATCCTTACTTCATATCCCAGACAGCTTCACTCCCAACTCTTATCTCCTATCTCTGAGTGGCATAGGAGGATGGGAAATGGGAGTTATAGTCAGACCAGAACAGTTTGTCTCTGCCACTTCTTCCCCCTACACATCTGCAGTTCTCTTAGCTATCCACAGGCCAAAGATGGAAAAAGTATTTGGCTTAGTATGAATTCTGAAGGCTCTAAAGATGTGGGTAGAAATCAAGGTAGTAGATACGTGCACTGAAACACCTTGAATGAATTAATCCAAGTTCAAGCACTGCAACATGTTTCATGAACAGCAAGAAATTGTTTTTATGACTGCAAACTGTCCTTTGCAAAGTTTAGTGGAGTCATCTGACAGTCCAGGAAGCCATCGCCGCCCAGTCAGAATTAAAGCTAAACTATAAATAGCCGGCTGGCGAACATCCTGGCCTGCTGTCTCACCACAGTGAAAAAATCCCCTTCAGTTCTGTGCCAACTTAGTTTATTATTTATTTCTATAATCTATCCTATTTCTTTGATAAAGAATATGATGGGAATAGTTCAGACTCTCCACAGGTAAATGGCAAAATCAGTTAAACAGTTAAATAGCATCATCTTTTTAAAACATTGGGATTTCAAAGCTGTTTATGATCACTGTTTTTTAAGACATAAGAAGCAACAAAAAAAAGAAGAGAAACAAAATTACACACAGAAAATCCCACCTTTTTGATCAGAAATTGAAAAAAGGCATTATTTCTTAAATCTCAAGACATGTTTCAGAATAATTAATTTCATGCTAGCTTTAGTATTGTTAATTGTTTACAATAGCTTTCTCTGCAGAGAAGATTGGTACACTCAAAGGGAAATTAAACATTATTTTCAAATACCTACAGCAGCAGTTGATAGCAGTAATACTATTATTTCTGCTGCTATAATTGTTCCAGTAATTTATATTTCTAGACTTAATAGTATTTTAGTATTGAGAAAGTGAAATGTCATTATATCTTCATATTTCTTTTCAACTCAAGCAATTCTCTATAATTAAACCTTGCAAGTATTAAACCAGGGAAGTTTCAGAAGGAAGGGAAGCTTCTGTACCAGGAAAGCAGTCTTCTATATAAAGATAAAAGATTAAGGGGAAGGTGTTCAAATACATATGTGGGCATCAATATGTTACCAGTGGGGAAATGGAAACTGATAATTGAGTGATATTCTCAGGATCATAGTGTGTTAGTGTTGAAACTAAGATGAGATGGAAATCATTATATATCTAAAGATTCAAAATAGGAGAACGTAGTAGTCTAGCGGGATTGTACCTTAAATAAAAATGTGCAAAATGCACTATGCAGTGTAAGAACATGTGTAGTATGAAAAAGACATAATGTGATATCACAGTCTTATGTATTTACCAGTTTTAAGATATTCTCAGGTATACACATATGTAGATAAAAATGTTTTAAACATTTTAATAACCAACTATGTTAAAACATACAAAATTGCATTCTTTCTGTTTTGATAGCTCATCCACAGAATTCAGCAGCATTGAGTGAAGAAATGGATAATGTGAAACAGGTGTTACAAAGTACAGAATCAGACCCTTTATTTGGAATGATCCAAAAGCAATTTGCTCTGTGTTACAGCTGCTGTGCTTCCATAGACTAACACAACAGTAACCCCTGTGTAACTGTCTAGTTAGAAACAGTTTATGAACCATTTCCCTTGCCAGAGCATTGCAAAGCAGTGGGAGAATTCAGTACAATCTGTGCACAGTGATTTAGATTTGATTATCTAGCATTTACCTTATCTGATAAATCTTGGGGTCTGACAGCAACTTTTACACTATACTTTATAATAATATAATATGTACATGATTCTTTAACATCCTGCTACAGTAATCGTAGGATGTGAGCAAATTACAGTGGTCCTGACCCAATTAATGCTCCCTGGGCTGCAGTGTTGAGCCTGAGAAGATTCCTGGGGAAGCCAACGAAGGAAGTGAAATGTCATTATATCTTCATATTTCTTTTCAACTCAAGCAATTCTCTATAATTAAACCTTGCAAGCATTAAACCAGGGAAGTTTCAGAAGGAAGGGAAGCTTCTGTACCAGGAAAGCAATCTTCTATATAAAGATAAAAGATCTTGGCATGACAGGCTTAGATCCTGACAAGTATTTACTTTCTAATGTCCTACTTAGGATATGCTTTGACTCTGTCTTTGTATCATCTGAATGCTTATTTAATTAAGAGCATCACTTACTGTTTCTCAATATATTTTAAATATTTATGCACTTTTATATACTAAATAAATATTTATCACATCATCAAAAATACTTCTACATGTCAGTTTTTCATTAGCTTCTATCACATATTTTGGAATTTCTTCTTTTTTAGATTGCTAAGTCATGGTCTACAGCATTACCTGAAGTCAGGAGTCCTTTCTCTTGACTAGAGAGATGTTTTGCCTGTTCTGAATTGTTTGTTTTGACCAGCACACTTTTTGGCATCAGAACTTCTTACATTGGCAGATAATTTGTGAATGTGTTTAACAGTATAAGACTCAGTGGAAAATATTTGTTCCATCTAACCAGTGTGAAAACTCAACTAGTATTGGCAATTTTTGCCTCTTCTTTTATTCAGTTTGTTCACCACCAACCTAAAAAACCCTTCCTGTATTTCCTGCAATCATTAATTTTCTTTAAGAAGTTTTGCTTGGGAACAACGTCAGAACATCTTTGTAAATTAGGTTGTCTCAGGTTTTGGGTGACCCTCTTATATAGGATCGTTAATGTGTTCAAGGGATATTAATAATGGGGGGAACATACATTTCCTTAAACAAAAATTTAGATCCTTTATGTGATATTTTCTCATTTTTTGCTACTTACATTCTTCATTACAACATTCAGGAATTCTGAATTTAGATTTTCTGAGTTTTAATTTGCTTCAATCATCTTGGCCTTTCATAGTTCTTTTTGAAATTCTGTTATTGTATTTGCCACTTTCCTCTCTATTGTTACCAAATATAATTTAGTTAAAAAGTTATATAACATTTTTCCACAGTTCCAGGCTTCCCTGCTTTCACATATTAGAAAGATGTGATAACATAGAACAACCTCCCCAGGAAGATGGTAGAGTCCCTATCACTGGAGGTTTTCAATACATGGTTGGACAGGGTGCTAGATAATCTCATCTAAACTCCCTTTTACAAGAAAGGTTGGACCAGATGATCTTGTGAGATTCCTTCCAGTCTGGGATATTTTGATTTTATGGCTTAAGTACTTTTTTCAGCCAAAATTCAAATACATCTCAGAATAACTCAAAAGATACATAATAAATTAAAGTTACTAGATATTACCCTTTTAAACCTTCACCCATATTTGGCCAGAAAGGTGTTGACTAATAGTCATCTTTATTCTGCTACTTTGATAATCAATCTCTCTGGTTTTAAGTTTTTCATTTTTTTCATTTTTAAAGTCATGCTTGATTTTTTTTTCTCCTTAATCACTGAATTATATGGAAGTATTCTTCTGTAATCTGCAAGCATTTTACCCATCAAGGTTTCCAGTTGGTTTTGTCCTTACTAACCTTGTTCTGATGCAGTTAAACCTTCTGGTGGCTTTTTAAGCGAGATTTTCTCCCAGGAGAGCACTGGAGTTTAGTGTCAGTGTTTTAATATTTGGGTGGGATTTTTTAATGATTATATATTAAAATATTGAAACACATTCTTTGCCTAGCTTAATGTAACCAAGAGTTATATCTCTTGTAGTTTCTCTAATAGTTCCAAGACACCATTATTTACAGCATCTAAAAATGTAGTCTCTTTTGTCATGATTTCTCATAAGACTGCTTGAAGTTATTAAACTATGTTATTACTGTCTTTTCTGCCTTACCCCTTCTAACTTGCTTTAGTATTTAACAAATGCTATCATCTCCTTGGTGATGTATAATACAGCTCCAATTTTTTTCTTTCTGCATGAAATTTTAGTGCAAAATGATTTGTGCCAGTTTGTGTATATTTGACTATTTTTATTATAATGCCTTTTTCTGGTGCATTTCCTTACACATTTCCTGATTTTTAACAGGAAATTTTTAACGTCATAACATCCCAGTGTTTATATTTCTATCATCAAGATGCTTATCATATTCTTACTGTTTTACTGGTTTTTTTTTTCTTTTTTAGAACTTAGTTATTTTTCCATAGGCAGCTACATTTATTTTGAAAATTAATAATGGTTTAGTGGTTAGGCAGAAAGACAGTTGTTTTTACACAAATGTTCATATTACTGTTTCTGTAACATGTTTAGTTCTGTCATATATGTTTTGAATGTTTTTCATATTTTTTAAAATGTTTTTTCTAGGTAAAGAGAAAAATATAATGGAATTACATTAGTAAATTGTTTTTATTCTAATTTCAATATACTGTAATAATGTCACTATATAATGGTGATAGACAGTCTTACCTAATCCATTGATTGAAACAGAAATACATATGAGACTTCAGATATTTTACTGAAAGTATCCAGTGCTGCCCTGTGGGATTCTTTGTTACTAGCCTGCCAGTAGCTCTTAACATCTAAGAATGTGTTCTTGTTAGGTCTTCCAGGCTAAACAATACAGAGAAGTGATACCATCAAGGAAAAGCTAAAACATAACTAAAAACTAAAGCTAAAACTATCCTGTAATAGTGTCTTGCTGGCTTGTGTTATTCTTTTCTAGTCAATCTGTGTAGAAAAGGCTACAGATGATGATCTTGGACACTGCAGCATTTGAGATATTAACTTCGAGGAAAGAGGTTTGCACAGGGAGCATTGTAGTGAAAAGTGACACGTTTTATTTGTTATTTTCTAATTAGATTAATCAGTGTGCTTATAGTCATATTATTGATTTGTTAATTCTTTTTCTTATATCTGAGTATATTCATGTAAGTGTGTTTTGGAGAATTCATTACTGATTTATTTACTTGAAACAAGTTTGAATTCTCACTGAAGATTATTATTAGTACTGTGTGATCCTTAAACAAAAGCAGCTATACAGGTCACAGAAATCTTGAATTTTGCTAGTTATTGTAAAATCTAAACCTAGACTATTAATCAACATGTACAATAAATGTTTCTAGTATGTTTAATAAATTCCAAATTTAAAATATTGAAAATATAGAATGGGAGACATAAAGGTAAGTAAAAAGATTTTCAATCATATTCCTGAATGCTTCTTTGTTAGTTTATATTGAAAAGTTATGTTAATTTGGGTGATTTTATTAGTTATATGTTGCATTTCATATTTTATTAGGAAGATATTAAGAGAAGTGTTTTTGAAGTTCATAATAGCAGACATTGACTCTTAAAATGTATATTTCTCCAGCTGTATTCTTTGATATTTTTACTGCTTCTATTTTAAATTTCACTACAGTTGGTTTAGAGAAGCTAAAATTTCACACATGCATGTATGAATGCATGTATTTAATATTTTATTATTATATAATGCAAATACTGGTATTATATTAACAAAATGTCCATTAAAATTTTCAGTAAATTCTCCTAACAACATAACAAAACAAATCCAAATGAGAAAGCAAGTCACTATGTTAAGACCACAGACCAGAAAGTATTGCTGGTGAGAAATCAAGGTTTTTTCTCACTGATTATCTTCTGCATTAAATTAAAGGGGACACTTAAGGTTATAAATTTTGAATAACTTTGACAAGGCTGTGCTTCACAGAAGTGCAAAAAATGTTATTAATATCAACATCTCTACATTAAAAAAGAAGAAGCATTTGCATTCCGCATATATATCAACAGTCACAATATAAACTGATCACTATAACCGAGATTAAAAATTTAATTCACTCTCATTAGATAATACTAAAATTCCAAGATCATTATACTTACTACAGAGCTACAGTTCACTTGAACTGGTGATATAATATCTACACCATATTCTTGCAGAAAAGAAGCCAGTGAACTTTAAGAAGTTCATGGCCCAGGGCCATCTGTGCAACAGGCCTTGGCTAAGAGCTGCCACACCAAATCAGAACATAAAAAGCAATGAGTTTGTGCTCCAAAACTCTCAGTAGAATCACTGTGCTGAGCCAAATAGACTATTTCTGTTTCTTGTTTATATGAGATTTTGATATGCATGGCTTTAACTGTGTCCTCTAGAATCTCTTTTATGCAGCTAGAAATAACCAGAGCTCTGTGTGCATGGGGAAATCAAATTCCTGAAGCTTCTGGGTCTGAAAGAAAGGAAACAAAAAATTGCAGTCTTTTGCTGATCTTAAATGATAGTCGTTGTGCCACTGTCTCACTGAAATCCCCTCAGAATTTGGCTTTATTGGAAGTATTTTTCTCAAAAGCATTTTAATTATTTCATAATTTCAGTGCCTGAACTTAGGCTTGTGTGTACTAAATGCTTGAAGCTAACCAGGTAGCAATCTCAGCAAATTAAGGCTGGTATCAAGGTATCACTGAAAATTTCTCTGTCTTGTTCTCTTGAGATAACTTCTAAAAACATATGGGGTAGAGGGATGTAAACAAACTCAATATTTGGAGAATTTAATAAGAGATTTGAATTCAGATTTCTGTTTAGTATGGACAAAATATTTCCTTTTCTTTTTGACTAATATTTCCTATAGAGAAAAACAAGAGTTTGGGAAACAAAAGATAAATTAAAAGGAAAATAATATGATATAATTCAACTTCTAAAGGCAACTGGTGGGCATGTTCAGCTGAATAGATATACTGTAAAAAAATCTGTTTGATAAAAAGTGCATGTCATGTATTCCTGTGCGATATCAGAAGTTTTTTCCTATTCCACTACCTTTAGGGAATCTGTTCAAGCTCTTTCTCTCAGTCAATATGTAAAACACAAGAATGTCTGCAACCCCTTCGCACTTGTCCTGGGTTGATGCTGAATTGTATCCCCATTCATCTGTTTAAATCAAAAATAAGTTCTGCACCTTTAAAACTGGATCTGAGAGTGAGGGAGAAGCGATGGAATGTCTAAGGCAGTTGTTTTCAAAACATCAAGATCAGAGTTTGCAGCTTTTGGGGACACACAGCGAGTGTTGTCTGCAGTGCGGATGGTGGGAGAGAGCTCTCCTTTGCTTTTTGTTAGTTTTTGGCTAGCTGAAGCACAGTTGTTCTCCAGACTGAGGTTTTTTTTTCCTTTTTCCTCGCAACTGTTCGAACCTGCTTTGGACTAACCCCAGCAGAGCACCAGGAACTCACCCCTGTGTCCCCCCAGGCCTGGCCTGGGCTGGCATTTCCCAGTGCCAGGGACTGACACGGACTGAGGGAGCCGAGCTGCACCCCCGGCACAGCCTGGCTGGATTGGGCATCTCTGCGGAGCAACGGGAAGTTCTGTTCTTTGGTATTCATTTGTTGTGCTTTGCCTGTTTAATAAACACATTTTTTCCACTTTCCTCTAAGGGAAATCTTTCCTGAACCAGTTGGGAGAGGGGCCGTTTGGATTTGCTTTCTGGAGGGACCCATTGGGAGGTTTCTTCCCAAATTTGCCTTAAACCAGGACAGCACTGCACTGAGATGAAATGCTCGACAATAAACAAATACCAGACCATTCTGCCCCATGAGATTTTTCAGCTTGAAGGAACACCCTTCTCCTAGGAAGTGAGAGAGAGTTCTCTTCCCTCTCCCTGGTAATGATGTGAGTGGGTACGGAATATCATTAGGGTCCTGGCCGTACCCCTTCTTGGCTATTGAAAAAAATCAACCCTGTCCTTGCCAAAACCAGGACATCATAAAAAATGCCTTCAGGAATAGAAGGTCCCTAAGGCCAGAGGGAAACTCAGGAGCAAGGAAAAATTAACACTGCTGGAGTCACCATCCCTGGAGGTGTTTTAAAAAAAGAGTGGATGTGGCACTTAATGGCATAGTTTAATTGATAAGGTGGTGTTAGGTCATAGGTTGGACTTGATGATCTCAAAAGTCTTTTCCAACCTAATTAATTCTGTGATTCTGTAAGAAGGATTAGGTTAGGGATCCCTAAAACACACTGGTCATTTGTAAGTCTCTGACGTTTAATGGGTTGCACCCAGTGCTGAGAAAACTGTCTGATGCCATTGTGAGGTCTCTGTTAATTATCTTTGATTGGTCATGGCAATTAGAAAAAGTTCCTGAAGGCTGGAAGAGAACAAATATCATCTTTGAGAAGGGCAAGAAGGAAGATCTGCAAAACTATAGGTTAGAAAACCTCACCTCAGTCCTGGGAAGGTGATGCAGCAAATCCTCCTGGAAACAATTTCCAAAGACATGGAGATCGAGAAAGTAACCAGAAGTTATCAATATGGATTGAAAAGAGAAGATCGTACTTGATCAGCCTCACAGTCTCTGCAGTTAGGTAACTAGCTTGGAGGACAAGGGGGATCACTGGATGCTGTCTACCACGACTTCAGTGAAATTTTTGACACTGTCTCCAATGTCATCATCGTAGAAAAACTGACAAAGTACAGGTGTGTATAGAAGTTCATGGTGAGGTGGATAAAAAAAAGTCAGAATGACCAGGCCTGAAATGTGTTCAGTAATGCAAAGTCTGGTTGGAGGTCAGTAACTAATGAGGTGCCTCCAAATTTACTAGTTGGTCTAATACTGTTCAACTTCTTCATTCGTGACCTGAATGATGAAACACAATGAATCCTCAGTAAATTCTAGGATTGATTCAAAAATGAAAAGTGGCTAATTCTCCAGAGGGTTGTGCTGCCATCCAGAGCAACCTCAACAGACTGGAGAAATAGGCTGACAGAAATCCCATGAAGTTCAAAAAGGGGTATTGCAAAGTCCTGCAACTGAGGAATAATAATCCCATGTGCAAGTACATTGTGGTGTCAGCTGATTGGAGCACAGCTCAGCAAAGGAGAAGCTTGGATTTCTGGTGGGCAGCAAGCTGTCTATGAGCCAGTTAGGCATCCTCACAGCACATGGTTGGGGATTCATCCTCTCTATTCAGTTCTGGTGAGCTTGTATCTGAATTAATGGGACCAATTCTGTACCTATCCAATACAAGAAACATCTGGTCTTATTGGAGCATCTCCAGTAGAGGGCCACAAGTATTATCAAGGGGTTGGAACATCTCTCATATTAGAAAAGATTGAAAGAACTGTGACAGTCCTTTTGGGTTTTTGATACCCTCCCGTCATATCACACCAGGCCTTCTGCACATAAACTCTTGCAGGGACCCTATGCAAAAGTACCCTAATTTTATCAGAAAAAATATGCTGTTTCAGTGATATGCAAAGATATGATTTGATGATATACAAGGATTTGATGATATACAAAAATATGATTCTGTTTCTGTGGAGATTATTTCCTTATTTTGGAGAACATTTTAAAAAGGGATAGCATTGTTTTGAACTTATATGCAAGTTGCTTTTATGAATTTGAAAGTTCAAATACAGGTGATCATTTGTCTTTGAACGAAATTGGCAGGCCTGCCAAATCAGTTTTTGTCTTTCATCTGTGAAGACTTTTATTTTCTCATAGCTGCCAGGTTGACCAGATTCAGTTTTTGGTTTACATTGCTACTTAATTATTCCACAGTTCCTGCACGTTACCGCAGGATCCTGGCAATACCTACAGCCCATTTTTGTTGGCGAGACATCTCCTTGATATCTTATCTTGATGTGTACACTGATATGGAAGTTGTCCTGGGTTAAAACTTTCAGTGTCTTTGTGCTGCTTTCACACTTTGACAGCTGTGATTCCCTTAGTTACATTAACCCTTTGTCTCTTCTTCCTATTAGGTGTGCAGAATCCAGGGCCGTTATAGACATTTGGGATGACACCTTCTGCTGAGCATGTTCAGCCTTTTTTATCCAATAGCTTTTCATGTTCCCAAATTTCCTGATTTTCCTGGAAATGGGGTAGTGTATATGCATAACACCTTCTCAAGTAGCATGTCAGGTACTTCACCTTTGCTTGCCTATTATTCATATCCAGTCTGGCAGCTCTTTTTAAAAAATGATTGTTACCTTGAAATTGGCAGCAGGCAGCTTTATGGGGTGGACAACACATTCAAGCAGGCTGCTACACAGGATCTGTAGTGTTTGATGGAGCTATATCATATTGATATCTTAAAAGTTGATGCAATTCAAAATTAATTTACCTTTGAGAGTTGTAGGTATAGGTTTATGACCTCATGTTATACAAACAACAAAAAGAAATAATTGCTGTTTTTCTGGAAGAAACGGATCTCAAGAGATGGCATCATCTGTGAGGTTGGCATTTCATTAATTCCTCTGTGTGACTCTTTGAGATCCTTTTTGAAAGTTTCAGTAGGTCTGGTTGATGATAGGTAAGAAGTAATGTTTAAGCAGTTAGAAGACAACTTTCATGAGCCCTTAGAGGGCATGTTTGATATCAGTCCATTCCAGCAAAACTTAAAGCTATAACTACTGTCAAGCGACTTAATGCAGCAATGCTCTTCAGTACTTGCATCTCAGACATCTGCCATCTAAACACTTTGAGTTCTTTCCAGACACTGACTTGAACATTACACTGTTTCCAAGCAGAGTTCCAAAGCCTGGGAGGAAAGACTAATCATCCATTGAATAAGTGTACCCTGGGATCTTCTGTAACAAGCTTGATGGCAGACTTTCTACTTGTACTGAAAATGTATACAGGCACATTTTCTTCCCAAATAAAAGGTTTCGTACATAAGTTTTGTGTGGTTTATCAGACTTGTTTACCCCTTCATTTCAGTCTCTTTTTCACAGTAGAATGATATCTAAGAGTCATGAATAGTGGCCACTACACTCCCTATAGGCAATGAAGAAGAAAAAAGATCTAGGATTTACCTCTCAGAAAAGCGGTAATTGTGTCGACCATGTACCAGCAAATACCAGGTTGTGGCCTCTAATCTTCCTTTCTAGTTCTTGAGGTGATACAACCTGCTGGTGTAAACCTAAATGGGGATTGTGCAAGAGCATTTACTTCCATATAGTTTAGGCAGGAGCCTTTTAGCTTCAGGAGAAACCAGACATTTGACAAGGCAGGGTTATATTTGACAGCATGTGTGTACTAGTCAGGAAATTATTGCAGTGATTACCCAAACGACCCTTTCAACCAGCAGTTCCCTAGATTTGTTGTCTACTCTTTCCTTCTATACTTGATAACTGTAGGTTCATTTCTTGCAGACTGGTTCTTTAGGCAATTGATGAGTCTGCACAAATATTGCCTTTAGTTTCTTTTGCATTCTCTGTAACACACAGCTAAAACCAAGAGCTGATCTTTAACTATCACTATCAATTTTCACATCTGTTAACTTGTTTTTTTCATAGAGGTAAATTTTGAGGCATCAACTGTAGCAATCTAAGCACAAAACTCAATCTACATGGGAAAAAGAGCATATTATGCAAAATTCTTATCATATTTTAGTAGATAAAACTGATCTGAATATTCATTTGTTCCTATTTTATGTATGTGTGATTTTTTTCTCAGTTTTTTCAGCAGCAGAGAGGTTTATGCCACAAACATGAAGTTTTGGGTGTATTACTTCATCCTATTAAAATGCAAATCCATGAGTTTCTCTTCAGAGAAAAAGAAGACAATTTGCTGCTAAATCCCATTGAAAATTACTTTTGCCGATTAAACTTCTGTGCTTTGATAGCAAGTGAAGCAAATTGTTGCCATTTCTGATAAATAAAAACTCAGTAACCAAAAGCATCCTCAATCCACATTGAGGTAGACTAAGGTAGTTTATTTAATTTTCCATGACCATGTAGTGCCTCCTGAATTGTTAGCAATAAAAAACCCCCTTTGCTCTCACAGCAGTACTTTTACAGTATTCTGATACAGTATCTTGGATTTTTATTTCTTACCCTCTGACACCATTTTTACTAGTGTTTGTATGACATTGCATCTCTTTAACATCTTTAATGGCAGTTGTGTTTTCATGCAGTGACTCACAGTAAGCATTGCATCAACTACGGTGTAATGTATCCGTGAAATTTTATATGATAAATGCAATGTGTCAATATGTATTAATTCTCTCTACTGGATCTGGCTGGGATGCAGCTAATTTTCTTCACAGCAGCTGTGTTTTGGACTGGTGACCCAAGCAGTGTTGCTAATATAGGGAAGATTTGGCTGTTGCTGAACATTGCTTACAAAGCATCAATTCCTTCTATTCCTTGCTCTTACCCCTCAGTGAATAGACTGGGTGTGGTCAAGAGCCTGGGAGGAGACACAGCTGAGACAGCTGACCCTGGGTGACCAAAAGGATATCCCATACCAGATAACATCATGTTCAATGATAAAATGGGAAGAAGTTTTTCCAAAGTAGCTGTTGCTCAGGGACTGGCTGGGTACCTGTTTGCTGGTGATGGTTGCTTTTGGATCAGTTTTTCTTCCTCATTTGCTACACTGTCTTAATAACAAACCCACGAGTTTGCTCACTTTCTCCCTTCTCTCTGCCATCCTGATGGGGGGTGAGAGCGAGAGAATAGAGGGA
The DNA here is from genome assembly GCA_032173965.1 of Sitta carolinensis. Taxonomy (NCBI): domain Eukaryota; kingdom Metazoa; phylum Chordata; class Aves; order Passeriformes; family Sittidae; genus Sitta; species Sitta carolinensis. Next base: position 26,362,950 of record JAVUNC010000004.1, on the reverse strand, counting down.
TCTTACCTTCCAGCTGGGGTCTACCTACTGTATTCCCTCAAGTGCACTGTCACCTCAGAGGGATGTCTGTGGCTAATTTGTGTCATGTGTTCACAAAGAATCACACACAGTATTTTCTCTTATACTTCTGTTAGGTGTCATTGATAATATGTAGGCCTGCAGAAGACTTTTCAGTGTGCTAAAGGCAAGTCCAGAGGTGAGAGCCCTGCCTGACTGGCTGGTAAGAACCATTCCTTCAGCAAGGAGCTAATAATCTTTTTATAAAGAAATACTAGGACAGCCAGCAGAAAGACCTGTCACATATTTTATATGAAAATAGCCATATAAGGTAATATAACATTCCTAAACTTAGAGTGAAATGAATGTTGAATTCTGGGCTTTTCTAGTGATATCATAACACAAGGATGCATAAATACCCTCACAGTTGGTAGCCCCTTGATCTCACCTAAATTGCAAGAAGTTGTCTGGGCATGATACTCTGCATGGTATTTTTAACCAAAGACCAAAAGTCTTCAAAATAAGTAACATCCCAGGTTTTGGTAGAAAAAAATCTAGAAACTAGAATATTTAACTTCTTGATAATAAAAGATTAGTATGAAGTCAGACAAAGTAGAAGAAAAATGTCTAGACACAACCGTCACCCACCCACCATGATCTTTCAGGTGGGGTTTTAGTCTGTCACTGCCTTCTTGAAATTTAGTGAATTTTCATCTTCTTTGATCCTATCTTCTGCATTATCTCTGTGCTCTTTTCTCCTAAGAGTAGTTTCAGTTTCTCTGGTTAAGCTGCAATCTGATGGCTTTCTGTGATGCCTATTGTCTTCCATCTGGGTTGTGACCTAAAAAATTTTTACTTTTTTTTTAAACAGAGCCCACTCTTTGGCTAATTATGGAAACCAATCATATTTTATCTTTCTAATAGCATAAAATTTAGGCTTAAGGGACCATAATGCTAATTTTAAATAGCAGCAAATGAAATATGCAGCCTATTAAAAAATCACACTGATACATGACTGTCTAGGAAAACCCTGACCCAAGAAGTTTTAGCACTGTTTTTCCAGCGTTAATATGACAAAGGTTTTTGGTGACAGCTGCAGTATTTGTAACTTGGTCCTGTCTCTCATTTGTAGTCTGCCACTTTTATTTTCTCCATGTGTTTGAAACTTGTGTTATGTCCAGCTCAGTTTGATTTTTAGAAAGTTTTATTTAATCTTTATGCTTTCTACTTCCAACAAAAATGTCATGGTTTCAATTTGAAACCAGGCAGAAACACCAATTTCTGTTCTGGTTTGATTTTTGCCAATTTCAAAGTTTCTAATCAAGAGCAAAGCAGGCTTAAGCTTAAAAGTAATAAAACTTTATTAACTAACACTAAAAGAAAGAAAACCAACAAGAATAACTTTCAAAACACTCTTTCTCCCTCCCCACACCTTCTTTTCTCTTAACTAACAATGCAAAGAAAACAATACTCAGAAATCTCAGTCAGTTTTCCACCTCTAAAACAGTCTTTTTCAGTTCATTTAGGGAGGGAAGCACCTCTCATTCGTTATGGTCAAGTTTCCCACAAGAAAAGAGTTCTCTTGTGGATCCATTCTTCATGAAGAGCAACCACCCGGAATCTTTGCGTTCATGAAATTCCTCTCATGTTCACAGTTGTGTCTCTGGGCTACATCGATGTATGGGGTCTTATTTTAAAGATAAACATGTTCAAAACAAAGGTTCTCTTTGTCTTTGGGACCACCTTCACTTCCAAGGAACAGAGATTCAATTCTTTGAGGGCAGAGTCTTTATCACTTCATCTCTCTGTTCAACTTCTCATGAAATCAACAGTCCCCTCAACATTTCACTCCTTTGCTCAGGTCTACAATTTGAACTCTTTTATCTCCCCCATACTTCTTTATGGTTTAAAAGAAACATTTCAATATGTTATAACCAACCACCATAGCTTGCAAGAGTCTTTACAGCTCAAAAGAAACTTCCCACACTCCTTCCACCTGGACTTTCACTCTTTCTTGACTGACTTTGATACTTCATGTGGTCTTTACACATTTGCATTCTAATTTCTCTCACTGGTGAGAGGATGGAGGCTTTCCAGGTCCCATCTGTGCACTGATGCCCTGAAGGAATTAACAAGAAACAGTATCTGGCCACAGTAGTCCATGGTGTCATATTTCAAAGCCGTGCTGGGGGGCTCTCAGAGGGTTCAGGCTCAGAAAGCAGCAAGGAGGGAAAAGTTGGACAGATTCCCAAAATTCCTTTTGCACCCCTCGGTCTCATCAGGTGCTCCATCCTGCCTCATCGTGCTCCCCCCTCTCTGCCCAGGCTCCCAGAGGCAGGTTCAGCTGGGGCCAGCAGCAGAGCAGACTCTGTGCTGGCAGATGTTCCCAAATCAGCTGAGCCTGCCTGGCCCGCGGGGCCTCCCCCTGCCCCACTCAGCCCAGGGCAGAGAGGGCAGAGGTGTGTGCTCTGACAGCCGGGGGGAAAGAGACCTGCCCGGGCTGCTTTCAGAGGGAATAACAACTAGAAATGCTTTCCCATTGGTCCAATAAAATGCCAATCTCAAACCCAGCCAGCTCATTTTCGTGGGCTGGTCAAACCAAGACAATATATTATATTCTTTGTTGTTTCCTTGTTTGTGGGTTTCTGTTTATTCATTATTCCTAGTACCCTCTTCCAACAGGTGATTGCCAGACAATCATGCAATTTTAATTAAGGAAATTTCACACCTTACAACTTTGATGGCTTCAGTTCTTTATCTGATCTATTTAATTTTTTGTTTTTCCTTCCTAAAAAGAAAACCATCACTGAAGATGTAATTTTGTTTGTCTAGACTCTGTTTAAATTATGGTGATTCCTGTTTGTTCTTTCCAGAGTTAATCTGCGTGATTAGTGTTTCTGTAACGTCCTTGACAGTTATCAGTCTACAATGCAAGGTTTGTGGGGTTTGGGGGCTTTTTTGACTGAGTGTGTATTTGATGAATAAAAAGACATAAAACCTTTCATTGAGGAATAGAGACTACCACATTCAAAAACATTTGATTTCCTGTTATGCGTGCTAAGTTAGTCTCAGTGTTACGTGGTTTTGCCTAGAATCTACTTGTCTAATAATATCAGCAATCTCTCTCTGCATTTGTTCTCAGTACAGGATCTTCCATTCCTATTGATCTTCTACATGGAAGTTTCTATTATTTCAGTAACAATAAATTGACTTTGTGTTTCTTGACAGCTTTGACATTTTGTTGTGTCGTTTCATTCTTTTTCCCAACAGCGAACATTGTAGCAGAGGCAGATTTTATAGAAAACTGTAATAAATGGAGGCCATTCCTGATCCCTGGCAAATAAGCCTTTCAGTGCTGTTTGCTTAATGGCTTCACTCTAAACTAAATATCTGAATGTACCTACTGGGCATGCAGGGAACATCTGAGCCTGAAAAGTGGTCATACAACACATTTGCCAAACCAGCAGGAAATGCACTCAGCTCTCAAAGTAAAGGCTAACTAAGCTGCTGTAAGATAAAGAGTCATTATTAAGAGAAGAACATGATGATCATATTGTTCGTAAATTTGTGATTTTTGGAGTGCAACATAAAAAAAAAAAAAAAAAAAAGAAGAGAGGAATAAAGGAACTGACAGCTATTCTACATTGGAAATGCAAATATTATTTGTGCTCTTTCATCTAAATGAAAAGAGATTTGGAAATGAAAGAATAGAGTAGGAGGAGGAATCATTTAATGAAATGGAACCGTGGAGAACATGAGCACAAAATCTTTAAATTCCAATTTTATTAGTATTAATGGTAATTTTTTTGAAATTTTTATGAAAGCAAAGAGGAGTAAAGATAAGTTACTCTACTGGTGCCTGTCCCTCTTTTCAGTGGTTTAAAACTCTGTTTGGCTGGATTTTACTTGCTTTACTGTGTTTGTGATTACAAATTTCTGAGAACCATATATAGAAATACAGCAAGCTGTTTTCTCTGTGTATATGAGTAGCAGAAAAAAGCAATATGTGATTGTGTCACGTCTTATTATACAGATTCTTATACCAGGTTACGGAATGCTGCTTTACAGACAATTGTTTACAGCATGGGCTGAATAGTATAAAAGAAAATAAGAGAGGAAAAATTAAAACCAAGTGCATTTATAAAATGTATTTAAAAAGTAACAGAAGTTAATTATAAGATGAAATGCCGATGTACACCTGAAATAGTAGGAATATCCTGACTATTCACTTAAGCTAATATTGTTTGGTATTTATGAGCTCATAGGTAAGCAAGATCTGAAATATAATGTTACTGATTTTGTGTTACGATCAGTTCATGAAAATGAAAATTGTTTGTCCATTCTGCAATCCTAGCGTCCATCTTGTATGTCCATACAGCGGAGTACTTTTGAGTCCTTTAATGGTTTGTAGGAGAGGGATTAGCCAGATGTTTAGTTAAGAGATTCCTGGTTTACAGCATAAATGAACGCATGAATGCAAACCGCTGTGTTACTGTGCGTGTGTGTGTGTGTGTGTATTCGTATATGAAGCACTGGCACGAGTTGCTCTCATTAGTATGGGAGTTTCCATTCATGGAGAATATTCAAAACCTGTCTGGACTTGATCCTGAGCAATTGGCTCTAGGTAACACTACTTCAGTAGGGGGGTTGGATAAGATGACCTCCAGAGGTCCCTTCAAACCTTAGCCACATTGTGACCTGTTACTGTTCTTTTTCCTAGCATCCTGTATTTGTTGCTGCTATGGAGATATGGGATACAGGTTCAGTGTCTGATGAAGATGGTTCTTTACCCTCACCTAATACTTCTGTTTCTAAGAGAATGGTAGGAGAAGAAACATGAATTATTTCACATGGTCAGATGCACTTTGAGGTGGCAGTATAAGCCTCAATGGCTGCAGAATAGTGGAAGGGAGGGTTCAGAGTCCTCTGAGTACTAGATCATCATACTGTTATTAATGACACTTATAATCTCTCTAATGACTGAATAGAAAATTAAATTATTTTATCTTGGTAGGATGCATATTGCATGAATATATATTATTTTTTAACCTCATTTAAAGGGCTTTTAATAGCACTGACTTTTTTTGACTTTTGGATGGTTTTTTTCGACAAGAAAGAATATGCTTGAAAAGGAATGCAAATGCATTGACCCGGCCCCCTCCCCGGACCCGCCCTCTCCCCGCACGGCCAGGGACGGGGCAGGGAGCCATCCCACCGACCCGGCCTCCTCCCTGGACCCGCCCGCAGCGGCCGGGTCGGGATCGGGATCGGTGCAGCCGGAATGGGGCCGGGCCGGCCCCCGCCCCCGACGCAGGCTGGCACGGGGCAGGGAGCGGCACAGCCGGCCCCTCCGCAGCCTCGCCCGCTGCCGCCGCGCCAAGGGGCGGCACAAAGGGCGGCACAAAGGGCGGCACAAAGGGCGGCACAAAGGGCGGCACAAAGGGCGGCACAAAGGGCGGCACAAAGGGCGGCACAAAGGGCGGCACAAAGGGCGGCACAAAGGGCGGCACAAAGGGCGGCACAAAGGGCGGCACAAAGGGCGGCACAAAGGGCGGCACAAAGGGCGGCATGGCCGGAAGCGCCCCAGCCCTGGGCCAGCGGCGGCAGGCTCCAGCCATTGCCGCCCCCCTCAACTGGCGCCGTCTGCGCGGGCATGGCGGGGGGCACGGGGCCAGCCCACGGGGGCGCACAGAAGGCGCCCTTTTCAAAGGCTGAAGGGGGAGAGACTCAGCCCCCCTCATTTGAAGCACAGCTGATAAGTGCACCGGGCCCAGACACAGCTCCTTCCCCATCAGAATGAGATCTGTCTGGGGTGATCTCCACGACCTCCCTGCGAGTGAGGGCCTACCTAGCCTAACCCCACAGCTCGGCCATGTCGCAATGACCACACCGCCCGGATCCAGCTCCACTGGGAAGACGGGCAGTTCCTCAGGGTTTTCAGCCCCCACCACTGCAGGGAATGTGTGGGTTAAAGGTGGCTGAAGGGGTAAGGATTCATTTCCTGGCATCTCACAGGCAGCTGCTAGCTGCTCTGAGCCATGATTAAACCGCTCCCCCATCAGAAGGAAAGCATGGGGGATACTCTGATCATCCCTCTTGCACACATTCCCAAGCCCCAAGGGAGATGAAATGCCTTTGCACCATTCACTGCTGTGGCTAGAGAAGAAACAGAGCTAAATACGGTATCCCGGGACGGAGGGTGGGATTCCAGCTCACTTCCTGACTCGTCCGTCTCTGGGGGAGTCTGGCAAGATTCTACATCTGAGCCAGAATTGCATTACAAATCCCCTCCGGAGACCCCAGAATCTGAAGAGGACTCAAAAGCCATAGCCCTTTTCCAATTCACTACAAATGGGGCTAAGTTTAAATCACCCTGATAGAATGACTTGTGGAGAGCTTCGCCATAATCTTTACAAGATTACAGACTCAGTGCTATGGAAGATCTCCCTTTCTCTCTCTCTCCCCCAGAAGCAGAGAATTTGAGAATCTTTTTGGGAGATTCCAGTTCTCTGCTGAACTATCTCTCCCCAAAAATCTAAGACCAGCTGATCGTCTTGGGTAGAATTTCTCATTTTGCTAAAATTCTTTCTCCTCAATTAGAAAGAAGAAACAAGCTGGCAAGAACCACAGGTTAGGTACCCTGTTTTTCCAAACAAACTCACCTTGTTTTTCAGTAAAAAAGGATACCAATTTTTGTGTGCATCATATTGGCGTCCACCAGACCCTCATGTCAGGGTCCACCAGATGTCACTGTGGCAAATAACAAATGACACAAACCTCGTTTAGCAAAATCATCTGACTCCACCTTTATTCAACTACGGACCCCCTTTATATACCTTTTTGAACAGGGCACTCTCATTGGTCAGAAGAGTGCCAGAACTCTTCATTCCATAGGCCAAAACCAAAAGACATAGAGAAAGTCTATCCCACCAAAAAGAATCCAAAACATTAAACTCATGACAGAAACACTAGCAGTGTTTATATCAAATCTTGTGAGAATCAAGCCCTCCTGAACCGAAACATCACAAAGAAAATGAATTTAGAAACTCAGAAGCAACAAGCCTAGGAAAACCAGACTACACTATACCATTCTTGTTTCATGAAATTCTGATGATAGGATTCAATGTCCATGGCAGATACAATAAAAGCAGATCCGAGGAAATAACAGTTAATTCTTTTAAAAATTCAGGAGAGGTAGAGGGAAAAAAAAATCAGGATTTCATTTACATCTTGAACTTAATTTTTAGTTGTGTTAGTATAACTTAATTAAAATTATTTTGGGATGTTTGGATGAGAATCACAATATCAGTGTAAAATCATCTGTTATATTAAAATATGAATGGACTGAAACTTTGTTGTTATGTATAGGTTTATATAATATTTCATTTCATAGTCAGTATGATTCAGGATGGAGAAGATTTCAGTTCCTTTGTGTTTCACCCAATTTATTGATACGATAGTATGTAGGCAAGTTTTTCAGTATGTATTTTCATTTTGTCTTCCTGTTTCCATACTACTACCAGGATAAAAGCTGAAAAAATATTATTTCTCCCATATTTAAAGTGTTTTTCTTTATTACTTTTGTTTGACTGCTAATACTACTTTTCATTTTCCTACACATTTTGAAATGTCATTAAACTCTTTGGCTCACATTTTTTTATCTAACAATAAAAATACTTGTTGAAATTTGAAATGAGTATGGAAGGTGTAGTTAAAAGTAAATATTAGGAAGTGAAGTAATGAACAGTATAGATACATCAAGGACACACACTCCCTTGCCAATGTAGTCTGGTTTTTCCAGACCTACAGCTGCTGTCTATTTCAACAGAACTCCTCAAAGGGAGGTACATTTTTCTCTCATTAGTAGCTATGCACATTAACCAGATAAGCTCTGTTCATTTTGCTTGAACTGCCAGAGTTAAAATGAATAATGTTTAGTTTTTATTGATCAATTTTTTTAAAAAAATTAAATTGGCAAGAAACATTTTTCAGCAAGGTGATGTCTGAGTCACTAATGTTGTTTTTTAACAAAATCTTGAAAACTTTTGGGTTTGAAGAAAGTGCACGTCCCATATATAGCATGTTGCCTTGAATGCAGACAAGTTTCAGTGTTCTATAAGAAAAATAATAGAGGCAGAATAATTTCCTATTCAATTAAACCCATTTTGATTGTCTTGCTGCTAATTTGATAGTCTGTATATTTCTATTTTGTGCTGTATGTAATTCAGTATTTAAGAAAGGAAAATAGGTTCCAAAATGACATTTTAAAAATGTCACACCATCACAACCCATGGAACTTAGATGTGGGATTTTTAAAATGTTATTTATTATTTTCATATTTTTCTTTAGTGGGCTTGATATTGAAGTTAATTGCAGTAGGCTTCAAGCAGGTTATAACTGACATGGTGTCATGGTTTGATGCTGGCACAAGGCCAGTGTCCCCATGACGATACACTGTCCCTGGTGTTTGCTGTGAGATGTGACCAAAAACAGAGCAAAACAGTTTCTAATTTAGAAACAAAAGGAAAGAAGAACTTTATTTCTTATAATATGTAAAGAAGACACACACAGAAGAGGATGAAAACTTTAAAAAACACTCCTCATCTCCCCCCACCCAAGTTCTCAACACAGTACAACACAACTAAAAATTCCCAGTCAAGTTACCACTTCTCAGATAATTAATCCTCAGTCTATTACCACCCTTCTGATAATCAGCACTCAGTTCATCAAGGAGAGATAGGAGTCCTTCTTGCACCATATCGTGACCTCTTCTTCCATGTCCAGTGCTCTCACCACTGTGCATGGACCAGAACTGCTTCTAAGGTTTCTTTTTTTAAAGATGCTTTGGTCAGTTCCAAAAAACGACAGCCTCTCAAATCTTGGGACACCAGTCCTCCCCAATTTCACCCCCTGGGGCCGAGGGGCTTTGAGAACAGAGATCTTCCTCTCATCTCTGTTCACACTGCTCTTCTACTGTCCACTCTTGGCTCCAAGCCAATGCCTCTCCCCAGATGCAGTCTCTGCATCACAGAAAAGAAATGAGTCCGTCCATGGCTTTACAAGAAAAGTCCAGCCAAAGGCCACTCCATCATCTCCTCCCACCTAGGATTCTTTTCAGCAACCTCTGACAATCTTCTACTTGCACGAACTTTCATTACCTTTGCTCAGTTCTCTATCTTTCTTCAAATTCCAGAGGATTAGCATTTATAAAGTTTCCATCATCTACGAAAAGGGTTAAAACCTTGGACTGTGTCTGCCCAGAACTCCCACGGTATCTGTGCTGCTGGGCACTTTTCTTGCGCCACCCCCTCCTTACTCCTTCGGCCATGCTGCCCGGCTGCCGATATTAAATTTCAAGGTGGCACAGGCACAGTCTCTCTCTCTCTCTCTTCGAGGGGAGAAAAGGGAGGCTGTCTGATGCCTCTCAAGGTTCTTGTGCTCTCTCCACCCTTCCATCCTGCAGGATTTTTCTCTCCCCCTCTGTGCCCAAGGCTCCAGCCTGCCTCGCCCAGCCCGCATGGCTTCCCCTCCCCGCCCAGCTGGGCAGGGGAGATCCCTCCGTCCTCAGGGACCGGAACCAAGAGAGAGTTCTCCTGGGAGCCCTCTGCTTTTAACCCCCTGTGTTCTCAGAGGGGATCCTTGTCCTCAGTGGCCACATTAAGTGCCAACATTCAAACCTGAGCACTCATTGGTTTGACCACCGAATCCCAAAAAAAAACTCATTTCCTTTTCAAACCACCACACATGGTTACCCAAATTTTTATGGCCAATTTAAAGAGAATAATGAGGTGAGATTATGGCTTGTTTAATTTCAGAGTTCATTATGACTGTTTCATATGATTCTAGTCACTAGAAGAAAGAAAAATTGGAGTGAAGAAGTTGTTATCTAAGTTGAGGGTTTTTTTGAGTTATTAATTTCCAAACAGTTCACCATGGTTTTGGTAGATACAAGTTAAAATTTTATTAGAGTATTCCAAGCTGTGCACTTGAGTTATTTTAAAGTTTGAAATATTGCATTTTAAAAGTTTTGTAGTCTATTGAAGAGAGTTCTACTAATCAGTCTCCAAAGTCAGACATAATTCAGGAGCCACAAAAATGTGAAGCACTGCTAGTGTATTCTGGTACACTGTAATGTCTATAATGAGAATTTTTAAGATACATAAAATTTATCTTGAGTTGAGGCAAATGAGGAAAGATTGTGCTATGCTTTGTTTTCTTTCCAATTAATTGTACTTTTCAAACAAATGCTCAGATCATAAGCCAAAACCTCATTATATTATTTATGAATCTGTAGTGAATTGACAGCATGTAAGTTCTTTTCATCAGGAACTCATTCTAGGTTAATTCTATCTAGCAGCAGCTTAGTTTGGGCTAGTCAACAAGAGATGTTATTAATGATTTGGCGTATATGTGTGAACTTTTCCTTCAAGGTAAGTATCTGTATTCATTTTTGTCAAGTATAAAGGGTGTTTAAAGAGCATGGTTACTATATGTCAAACATATCTGAATAGATTGTGAATAGTGAATTTTATTAAACTAAATTTCTGGTGTTGCTCTGGCCCTGACATTTTCAGGCAATTTAAGTTTACAGATTGTCAGCATATTAATGTATTTTTGTAAATGGAAGGGAACTTTACTACGTGTGAAGTCTACATTTTAATATTCTGCTAAGCACAAAAAGTATCTGTTCTCAAAAATAGAAGAATAAAACCCCCTTATTTTTGATGATTATATATATGTATATATATATATATGTATCTCAATAGCTCTTATTCCTATGTATCTCTAAGATACTGGGGGGTTTTGTACAGATAGCATAGCAGAACAAATACAAGTAATTGTTAAACCAAAATGTTTATAATATATTTATAGTTATAAAACAAAGAAGTAATGATTTTAAGATTGCTTTAGAGGATTGCATTACCTTCAAAATATGCACATATCAATGTAAGAGAAATTATTAAGAGGCCAGCCAGTAGTGAGGGGAAGGAAGCCATGTTGTTAAAATATTCACTGTTACAGTGTTTGGGGAAATATGCAGCTAAATGTTGATTTCCAAACCAAGTGACTAATTTGCTCTTCAGTGTGCAAAATGGACCATAGGCTGACATAGTGAATTTTCTCTATACCAGAGTCTTGGATGAACTTAACTTGGCACAGTAGTTATCATTAAATCCTGTTGTATATGCCCTTTGCATTTATTGATTTATTTTGTTTTCTTTTTTGTTTGTTCATTTTTACGGTCCCAAGAAAGAGGACTTTTGTCAAAATGCATGCATGGTATGACTGAGACAATCGTATGAGGCTCAGGGAGTTAAAAAAGGAGCAGAGCTTTAACAAGTTGATTTATGCAGCCAATATTAAAACAGTGTTCAGTTGTTCATTTTTGGAGGGGCAATGTTACAGGTCCCATATAGTTTCCAGCTCAGAATCCTGTAACCACGTATGTCTGTAAACCATTTATTATGAATAAATTTATAACAGATCCTGTTAATTTGAAAATTATTTTATTTAATATTTCTAAAAGGCAGAGAAAAATATATAACAAGCATCTCTTATAAAAATTTAAATGTGAAGCTTAGTAGGGCAAGATATCTTCAAAGATTACCTGGTATATTTTATTATAATGTCAGCAAAAGCATACTGCTGACTGTATGTTCATCTTGGCAGTCCATCACACATATTTCCATGCCAGAGTGGCTGGCAAAGGAGGAACAGAGAGAGTGTTCTCTTGTCTGTAATCTATATGAATAATCTCTGCCAGCCCTTGTGGTACATCAAATGGAATTGTTTTCTTAATATACAAAGTTAACTTGAAGGAAAGTGATCAGGTCCAGTTCTTGAATGAGGTTTCTGGGGTTTTTTTAAAGTTCATGAAGCTTTTTTTGTAATCCTCTGCGTTTGTTTCACACAGAAACCATCTTCCCTTTACCACACATGAACTTTGTTGACTTTAGATGCCACATTATAGATGTTTACATAACTTTCCACATTGTTGCAGTGTAACAATATATCTCTTTTAAAGTCTTAACTTGCTGTAAACCTTTGCTGCTAAGGAAATAAGCAATAAACTGTTAGGGAACTCTTTAGCCCTCCCATGGGTTGGAAGGCCAGTCCATTCTGTTTATAGTGTATGGCATGGCATGCTGTGTGATGTCCTAGAGTGGTTGAGCAGTGCAGAGAAAAGTAATTCTCCTTGCTTCAACCATGCAGTACTTGTGCAGCCTATCTGTCTGCTGGGAGGGAGACAGCTCTTCTTTCCCTTTGATATGATTGATTTTTAACCCCAGTAAGCAGCTACGCTTGTACCATCCACAACATGCTATGGCAGAGTTCCACAAACTCATTTTGAGTTGTATGTAAAGCAAACTCCTTACCTTGCTTTCATCTCCACAATGATTTGTCGTTTTGTGTCCTTTTGATTCTGTTTTTTGAGAAACTGAAAACTCTATTACTCCGCACACTTCTGTGTTCTGTCCCTCATTGACAGTGAGTTTTCCTGACTGAAGATTCCTGGATATGTATCATCATCCTTACAAACCTTATAATTTTGCATATTGTGACACTTTTGCACATTTTTAAATACTATTCTCAGGATTTTGGTTTTGCTATTCTGAGCAGTGCAGAAAACATTGAGCCAGTTAAATATGTTGAAGACCACAGACCCCAATACAGATTTGCAGAGAGAATTTCTAGGGACTCTCCATATTGAGCAACGTCACCATTTAGTCACAATTTTTCTGCTCCTATTTTAACCATTCTTCTAATTTATTGAAGGCCTGCCTTGTTACTCCAGGGGGACTGAGTTACTTTAGAATCCTTTAACACAGAAACTTGTTAAAATCCTTTGGAAATCAAAGGCTATGTGCCAAGGCATCCTTTTTCACAGTCAGTGTTCCTTCTGTGAGTTACAATTTCCTTTTTCAGAAACTGTCTCAACTATTCCCCTCTACATTGCATTCATTTACATATATGTTAATTCTGTTCTTCAGTATTATTCATAATCGCTGTCTTGAATGGAATTGGGACTTATTGATCTGTAGTTTGAGGTGTGTCCTTGCATGCCCTAGTCTTGTCCCCATTTTCAAAATCATATAAAACAAAAACCCAAATCCCCCTCCCAAAAAAAATCCATGTTTACCATTCCCATGGTTTGGATGCCATTTTAAGTGGAAACCACAGTAATTTCCCATAAGAATCCCAGGCAAACAGTGTTTGATCTTTTTTTCTTTTTTGCCACTGTTCACTTTTTGGGTTTTTTAGAAAACATTTTCCAGTAGTAATTCAATTTGAGACAGATCTGTAACATACCCCAACTAAAAAGGAGTTCCATCATGGGAACCTCCCACATCTCCTCTTCATTAAATTTTGATTTGATGGGTCTTTTACATTTCCTTCTAGAGCCTTGTCTCTTTGAACATTCCCTCTATACTTAGCCGGTCTATTAGCCCTAAAACCTTTCTGGCAGGCTTAATGCTCCTGTTGGGCCTTAAAAAGCATTTAATGCTTTCCATTATGCTTTCAGCAAATTGTTTCTCAAGATATTGTTATTTTTCTTTCTGCAGCTATCTAAACCTGAATTCATTGTTAAAAATGGGTCCTTGGCAGCCCTCAACAACTTACTGTTCTCTGTGTTTTCAGTGCCCCTGCAGTGATACCCATTTTTAGTAAGTTCTTAGGCATCTTTGAAACAAGATTAATGGTACTAGAAATCTTTTAAGCAGGGAAGTAAAAAACTTATAAATTTCAAATCTTTCCTGTTTACCGTTCCCCATGACCTGTATTCCTCCATAGAAAAATAAATACCCTGATCACAATGACAACAAGCAAAAGAACTGTGTGCATTTTTTTCTTTGTAGATTTCTGGACCTGTCTACAATTTCACTGGCTGTATAAAAGTCATAGAAATCAATAATGTCGGACTTTTCAGCTTTTCTAATGCTGTGGGAAGAAGTAATGTTGACAACTGCAGGTAAACCTCCTTCTATGCCTTTCCAAATCATAAGAAATTGTTTGTGCTGATTTTGCTTTCTTCCTTACAAAGGGCAACCATTTTAGATAATTCCAACAATGGTTACAGAAAAGAAAAAAAAAGACAAAAACCAGAGAGATGGATATCTTGCTTTCTTTTATGCTTTTAAAGTGTTTTCTTTATGAAAGATTTCATTTTTTGAAGAGTGGTTCAATTAAGCTTGACAGCTTATTTAGAGTGAGTTGTCACACTGCATGCTGAAACTGCTAAGAAATATCTGCAGGAAAATACAGGACTAGGAAGTGGAGAGATGCGCTGCTTGTGTTTTACTCATGACTTTGGGACTTACATTAATCTTGTTACAAATATGGATGACTTGGTGCCACATTTACTCTACAAGAGATTGTGAAAAATGCTGGAACGTATTGTTTCTGAATACATTTCAAAACCTCAATTGATTTCAGTTTTGCATGTTCACATTTCTCTTGGTCATGCATTGATTGAAATAAAAAGCCATACAGGGGCAGTGGTGTAAATTAGGATTCTATTCTGAAATATGATAGGTTTGAACATGGAAAAATGGAAAGCAAAGGGAAACAAGTGAATTGTTTGTAGATAATTAAGTCTTTCAGAAGAGAATATAATTTCAGTCATAGGATGTACATGTCCTAGATTCCTGGAGGACATTATATATGGCTTTTTACATATGACTTTTTTCCTAGAATTTACAGAATAGATCAATCAATGTTCATGTGCTTGCGTAAACCATATTCTCAAAAGGTGGTGGTAACCTGATAGATCATTAACTGAAGATCAGTGAGATCTGAACTCTGCACTCACCTCCATCACTAACCCCTTAATGAACACACATCCCACTCAAAGTTCCAAAAAGAGTGTAAACACACTATCCAATGAGCTACCTGGCCCAAGTGCCAGGCATCTAAGCTTTTGTAAGTAAAACTCTGAACACAAAATTCAGTTTGTTATCCCTGCACAGACCTGCCACCATTTTTATTTAGAACAGCAGCTCAGTGTGATCTCCTTGTCCAAACTTGATAAAGAAATAAATCTTTGCACACTTAAAGTTCCCCAAAGCATTTTGTTTGGAATGTTTAACAAATGGTTGTGAGTCTAAATCCTGCACAAAATAGAAAACCTTGGCCTATGTTGTGATAAACCCCAAATAAGAAAGAACAATGTCTCCTCTCTTGCATTACTGCACAGAGTTTCATCAGAAATTTTCCTAGGCAGAACTACAGTGTCCTTCAAAATGAGGGCATATACTCTCGTCTGTGAAACTATACCTCTGTGCAAAACAGAAATTCATAAGGTTAAAAGCAAGTGAGGAAGCTACTTCATGTCTTTCATTCAGATATTAACTTTTAATAATCATGGTGAAAAAAATTCAAAAACCATCTCTGCTGTCTCCTCTTGTTACTAGATTAGGAAATTTTTCTCTATTTTGCATATGCATTAGAGCTTTGATGTCCTAAATCATAGGCAAGAGGCAGTTCTGGTTTTTAAACTACTAGGTAAAACCAGGATAACTTAAAAATCAGGACTGTTACCATCTTTTCTACTTTCTTTCATTCTCCTTGATAATACTTTCATTGATACAAGTGCTTACATCCTTGAGCTTTTTGACACTATTCTTTTTTACAGCTTTTCCTATTGAACACTATATAACCATCCCATTAAGTATTACTAGCCTTCAACAAGCAAAAAACAGCAATGGGAACAGCTTTGTCCAATCTGTGTTTATAACATAGAGAGGGATATAGACCTGAAAGAGATGGCTTGTAAAAAAATGGCTTTGTTCCTTTTAAATTTTTATTAGTATAGAATGCTGTGTTATCTGTTATCTATAGAACTAACACCAAGATTCAATGAATTTTGTATTGATTCTGATACTCCGCTTCATAATTAATTAGCATACAAATATGGCTTATTTGGTATAATACAGACATTAAAGATTGCTTTATTTGAATAAGCATAGAATAATAAGAATATTTTTAATTTTAACTGACTGATTACAGTCTAGGACTGTTTCTTGCAAATACTTATTGTGCGTTTGTTAATGATTAGGTGAGTAAAATGACATGACTCTTTGTATAGCTGAACTGTGGATATAATCTTGTACATAAAAAGATATTGGAAGAGTGCTAGGCTTTCTCAATCCTCTGTCCTAAACAGCATGTTACTTTTATGTCCCTGCTTCTTCAGAATGCTGCAGAAGAGCCTAAGAGTGTACAGCCCCAAGCGGTCCACACAGACCTGGCACCATCCTGGTCCAAATCACAGTTATTCCTGTCTGGGAAAAGTTGAATTTCAACAATGGAAATTGTTGTACTTAGTCTGTTGAAATTCAAATTAATTTCAACAGATAATTGAAATTATTCTGAATTTCCCTTGGTGGGGACAGAAATCCATAGAAATGGACTGTTTGGAAGCCTGGCAGACATTCTTCTTACTCATTCCTGCACTGTGACACACAAATTTCATAGCTGCTCACACCTGGAAGCTGACATCAGTGTTTGCTTTTCACTTTAGGTAAAACCCACATTCATCTTGACATCATCAGTCCTTAAATATAGTCTGCTTCCCTTAAAGTGCCTACAAAGCTCACCTGTCATTCCCCTTTTGCAAGACAGGCTTCTGGGGAAGGTGGATTTTTTTTTTAGAAGAAAGGAGAAAGTGATTGAAAAGAGTTGTTTAAATAGGGCCATAATGGATTATATACTTTGCAAATACAAGTAGCAAGTGACTACTAGAAAGCATGGTGTAATTTATATTTTGTTTTCAGTATTTGTATGGTTTTGTAGATGCAGTATTGCTACAGTTGGAGCTGCCTAGTAGTAGCAGAGAACTCTACAGTGTGGCAGACAAAGCAATCCAAATTTTTCTGTAAAAACATCCCTGTATTTGTCACTCAGTGGCACTGTTTCTGTTCTTAGTGTGGTAGTTTTTCTTTAATTGCCTTCTACTTATCATCACCTATTTGTAGACTTCTAATCCTTTTGAATGCCCTGTTTTTACATGTCTAGCATGGTCTAGTGATGTTCAGTTTTTCTGCTGTGTTTTGTTCTTCTTGGTGCCCCAGCTGCATGGATTACTTCATTATTGTGGACATGCTGACACTTCTTAAAATGTATGGGTTTGTGAGTAAATTTTAAGCTTATTATTTTTTCATAGGATTGAAACTTACTCAAATGTGTTCTGCCATCTTTCTAACTGGATCTATTTTAAAATACTAAAAGAATGATCTAATATGTGCCAGGAAATAGAGAGCTTTCAAAAACATATTTTAGAGATAGTTCATTAACCTTTTCAAAACTGTTAAAATCACTACATCAGGACAAGACAGCACCTTTCATAGGATATTATATACTGCATGTTCCTTATCTTAGATATTTACATTACTGTTTAAAAAATGTTTGGAATTAATAAATGTAAAAAATTTCACCATAACATTAGTTTCATTGCAATACATATCTGACTATCTATTGTCTAAAATGCTGAATATATAATGGCAAGAATGCCATTCGTTCCTTTAAAATTCATATATTTTAATGCAAATATCGTGCACCACAAAGGAGAGAGAATTATTTTAACATGGTAGAACTAAATTGGAGATGGGGGCAACATGGAAATTACCTTTCATGTAATTTTGGAAGCAGGTGTTAAATTCTGCTTAAATTCAAGAAGATGACTGATACAAGCAGCACTAGGCAATTGGATATGATCAGAGGTCAAAACCTTGCAATAATCCTTATTATTCTGAAAAATGCAATATTTCTGTGCATGCTCAGAAGCACTAAGGTTTCAGACATGAAGCTTTAACTCAGTTAATCTGTCCCAGATCCTTCTGCTATTCACAGGCATCATTGTTTAAGCATCAAGTTCATAGGTAAATTATTACATGATAGCACAAAGACAGAGAGCAGGTAGGAGGGATGGACTACCCTGAAGGCTCTTCAGAGCTTCCTGCCATTCAATGTAACCAAGGTGAAACAGGAAATGGCAGGATAATGGTATGAGCAGGAGGAGTTTGACTCTCTTGAGAGCAGACTGGCAGCCATAAAGTGCTCTGAGCCATGAAGCTTTGGCTTTCAAGAGGGGTTATAATGGAACTGTGCCAATTACTAAAGGTAATCCTCCAATAGGTTGTTTACTAGAATTACAGTAGACTAGATGGTTATGTAAATCTTGTCAAAGTTTATTTTATGATTCTCTAAAGAGAATCAATTATACGTGTCTCAGAGTTACGAATACATGGGCAATTTTGAAAGAGACAGTATAACAACCAATAGTAATAGTGGAAGGACAATTGAAAATAACCGATTCCTGAAAATATTTTTTTAAGTAATGAAATCTTTTTTATTTTTTCCTTTTTCTGAAGGAAGATACTAGTGATGTGTTAATGCAATATAAAGCTTCTTCAAATGTTTCAGAAAATGTTACTGGATTAGATTTGCAGGATAAATGACTATCACTTCCAGCTAGAGTTCAGATGACAGATACAAATGAAGCTGAGTCCCAGTATTAAAAGCTGGTGTTTACTGCAGTTTGCTTCTGTGCTAGTGTCTGGGAGCTATGACTGCTATATATTGCTGTAAGAGTTTACTGTAACAGTTTACTGCATGTACTAAATTCAAAGGTTACAAACACAAACACCCAGAGAAAACGTATACATACATATACATATATACTTATCCAAGACCTGTTTTTTTCATTAAAAAACATGAAACAGAAAAACTATGAAACAGAAGAGTACTGTTTACTGTTTTCCTAAGAGAAGTCATACTGATGGATGCAAAAGTACAGCAGTGAATTGGACTCTCAGAGAGGAGCTAATAAGCTAAGTTCTTCATTATTGGACAAAATTGTGGTAGATTTTTAAAAAATATTTTTTCTTTCTTATTAATTTATATTAATATGTGTTTCCAGGCTTAAGCTGAGCTTCATTTCAGCAAAAACTCTAATTGCTATTTGCATTTTGGAAAGAGGCCCTTGAAAGTGCATTACCCAAGTTCTATTCCATTAAGAGGACTGATGGGTTTCCTAATATGGCAATTTTCTCAGGAGCTATGCAGTACAGTTTGGGGAGCTCTACATATTTTCAGTAAACCCTCAATTCCACTTCCCCCTCACTCATGCACTCATGCACTTTCCAACAAGCTCCATATCCCCTTCCTCATGTGTAAATACTCCCTTTTCTACTCTGTAGTTTTCTGTGATGCTTTTACAAAAATCTCCACATACCACAACACCTTTGGGAAATCAGTCTCCTGTGCAATTTCTCAGCATTTTTTCCCACTGTGGAACTTCTTGTTTTTCTGTATATTATAAAACATCACAACTCAGAGCATCTGACACCAGACATCTGGAGATGTTTGACTTCTGTCTTTGGAATGAACTGCATACTTTAAAAAGGGGAAAGTTCATCTGCTGAGTTATTTTTCAGTCAGTTGTGAAAGTCCTACTGTTACCATTCCACTTTCCAGGAAGGTATTTATGCTGGTGTATGCTGTATGTTAGAGTTCATCCTGAGTCCATAGAAGACTCTGGTCAGCTTGAAGAGTTTCTTCATATGAATCCACTTGAACTGAAAAATTTAAAGTCATTCAAACATACAAGCTGGCTCAAAATCGAAAGTGCAATCATAGTTTCAAGCTTTAGCTCTTCTGTCCACTTGCATCCTAGTTTATTAATAAATGCAAGATCCTATAAAAAAACAGAGCTTCTGTTATATGTGAGACTACCACATACTAAATTCACATATATAAATACACATGTTAAATTCTTACATCCCAACATCTCAATTTTTACATTACCTGCATTTGTATTTTCTCCTTAACACTTTAAAGTTATGTGCTTAATTCTGAAACACACAAAAAAAAAAGGCAAACAAGAATATGCAGTGCCCATAAACATTACAGAAGAAAATGAATAATTGAAGAATATTGACGCTACTTAGTTTTATTTATTCAACAGGTTTTATGAGTTTTCCCTGGTAACATTAGACTAAATGTTTCTGAAATACAGAACTGAAGATAAAGCTTCATAAATATCATTCATTTGTATTCATCACATGCATGATGCCTGATTTTATGTTATTAACATTTCTGTACGATCCTAACATAGAGTGATAACAAGAATTTGATCTTCTTTATTCATTTATTTTGTTACTTTTCTCCTCTCTCATCTACTGTTTTTGCTGGCTAATAACTTTTCTATGTGTTTACCTCTTACTCCTTTTCCAGGGCCTGGGTTGCTTTCATTTGCTTTCATCCCTTTACTTGATTTGCCCTTCTCAACTTCCCTCATCTTTTGCGTTGATTGCAATATTTTCTTTTCCTTTGTGAGTTTTGCCCTCCTGTACAATTTCCTTTCTCCTCTCTGTGCATACATGAATTTTATTCTTCTGTTACATTTTCTTCCTCTTCTGTCATTCCTGTTCAAATAATGACTTTTCAGCTATAGACTTCAGTGTTAAAAAAAAAACTTAAAAAAAAAAAAAAAGGAAGAAAGAAAGGAGTGACAGGTGTAATCTTCCCTACTTTAATCTGCTTTAGGAAAATATTTCTAGATTAATAAAAGTACTTGGTGATGTTTATCTTGACATTAATTATCCCTCTGTAACTTTAGGCATATTCATTACACCAAGAGAAAATTATTTCTTAATTCTGTCAACAGAATTCAGTGCCAGTTACTGTCCATTAGTGTGTGTCTGTAATGAACAATTGTAATGAGATTGTGATTTCTGCTGAAATTGCTAAGTGCTTGCATGGAAACTAATAAGACAAGTATTAAAGGAAACCATGCATATTTTTCCTTTCATTTTTATCAAGGAGGCATTTGTAAGTATGTATGTTGATGTATACATACAATGCTCAAGACAGTGTGTTACTGATAATAAATAACATCTCAGTTAAATATTTTGGAAAACACCGATGCAGCTGTGAAAAAAAGAAATATTTTTGTGAATAAGACTCACAGTTTTTGCGGTTTTTTTCAGTGAAATTGTCTTTCTACTACTGCTCACGTTTACTTCATTATTTTATACAGTATTGATTTAATGTACTTAAAAAAAGGGCTCCACTGATGGAGTGCTTTTGCACTCCAGTCACACCTTTGGATCTGTTTGTGTTCATTTATATAATATTTAATGTCTGCAGTTACTGGTGATTCTTACTCTAGACTAATAAATTTACTAATGGAATTTATAAAGCTTATTTCACCTCAAATGCTAAACCATTGCATACAGACTGATCCCTTCATGCACCACAGATTCGCAGAAACACAGGATGGGTGAGGCTGGGAGGGACCACAGTGGGTCATGTTTAGCAGAACACTCATGGTATAGGACCAAATTTGTTCACTACTACATCCAGCTCTGGGGTGCCCAGCACAAGAATGACATGGACCCATTTGAGCAAATTCAGAAGAGGCCACTAAGTCGATCAGAGGAATGGAGCACCTCTCCTATGACGACAGGTTGAGAGAGTTGGGACTGTTCAGCTTGGAGGAGGGAGGGCTCTGGAAAGACCTTATTGGACCCTCCAGTACCTGAAGGGTGCTTCCAAGAAGGCTGGGGAGGGCCTTTGTATTAGGGCATAAGAGGGACTGGCTTCAAATTGAAGATTTAGATTAGGTGTTAGGAAAAAATTCTTTTCTGTGGGGCTGCTGAGGCACTAGAATGGGTTGCCTGGAGAAGCAGTGGATGACCCATCTCTAGAACTTTTCAAGGCCAGGTTTAATCAGACTTTGTGCTCCCTGGGCCAGTGGGAGGCTTGGCCAGTGACAGTGGAGAGTTGGAACTAATTGATCTTTAAGATCCCTTCCAACCCAAATCCTTCTATGACTCAGATTCTAACTACTTTAAGAAGGAAAAATATGTGTAAAAGATTTTTGTTACAGCGAGAGTCTCTGTCTGCTATGGCTGCTTTACATTGAAAGGCAGATAAAAAGCCCCACAAACTGTGCTTGGTGTATAAAGTTGCTGTATCCATCCAAAGCATGTTCACAAATCACGGAAGTGAGAAAGATTGCCTGTCAGATGCCTGTTCACTAGGCCATCACAAGTTCTTATGTAGGAGGTAAGACAGTTAAGGACCAACACTGGGAAACTCTGGGAGGCTTTGCAGTCCAAAGGAGAGCCCAGTGAATCCTTCATACATGGAGCTTCCTCACTGCCAGGACTGACCAGAATTAGAAGGCTGCTGAGATAGTTTAAAAGCCTTATGGCAATCTTTCAGCCTTTCTTACTTGTGGATTATGTGGTTATTTAATGGTTGGAGAGGTGTAGGGTTTCAGCTGTATATTTTTAGCTGCAGTAAAGGAGAATGTTTTACATCAAGGATCACAGTTGTCACAACATTTGGGTTGTTCTAGGTTATCAACAGTGTTCATTTCCTTTTGCCAAATTGCTTTGAATATCTATATGTCCCTGGAAATTCTGTTATCCAGAAAAACACTGTGCTTGAACATTATTAGCTTTTGAAATGTAAAAGCATAGAAAAGCACAAGAAACTATATTTTAAAGATTTGGGATCTATTTTTCATTAATTAATGTAACTTTTTCATTTTAGATTTCAGCACAGCTTCCCCCCAAAACAAAATAATATTATTAATGTGAAAAACAGAAGGTATTTCCAATAATTAAATCAAAAAGATTGAGAACATGCCAACTTTCCTGTAAAACTTGCACTGTTCGGTGATCTCAATCCAGTTTTAAAGGTGCAAAACTTATTTCTGAGCTAAACAGATGAAT
This sequence comes from Sitta carolinensis, assembly GCA_032173965.1. NCBI lineage: Eukaryota > Metazoa > Chordata > Aves > Passeriformes > Sittidae > Sitta > Sitta carolinensis. The sequence goes on along the minus strand of JAVUNC010000004.1, from coordinate 26,340,208 downwards.
GGGGATACAATTCAGCATCAACTCTGGCACACAGATTCACAGAATAGAAGCTAAATTTAAAGCCATTTTTCAAAGTTCTTAAAATTTTACTACATATGTTTTTCAGAGTATTAATAATATCATGTGTCATAGCCATTGAAATACTCTTTGAAAACTTTACCTTAAGTTATGTTACTGACACAAGACATCAAATGGTAGGGTTCAGTAGCTTCCTGAAATAATTACTTGGACTTCTAGCCAGACAGGTATGTGAATAATAAAATCCTTTTCTTCTACTTTCTTAGAAGAGAAAAAATAATCTCATTTTTGTTCTGTCCATCTAAAACTTGGTTTTAAAGATGGGTGCATGTGTGGTTTGACAAAATTTTGCTTTAAGAATATTCCCCTATATATCTAGTCTTACACCATTATGAGCAGTGGTTAAGAAAAGCTAAGTATATAGGATGATGAATTGTCTAAAAACAATCAAATGGAAAAAGAAATTATCTTGCATGCTTTCTCAATTGAACTACAGTCACACTTAACTGTAGCATTTGCTGTCATTCCAATTACAGAAACCTGGAAATGGAGAAGTGTTTCATTATATACCCAGAAATAATTAAACTTTGAAGCAGGTTTCCATGACTTCTGAGTTATGTGCAGAAAGTGGCTCGTAATGGAGCTGTAGTTGCTCCTGGTATTATACCAGACTGCATTGTGAGGAGAGGCATATTAGCGAGAATCAGCGAGAATGAAAGCCACACTGAAAGAAATAATTTGCCTACTGCAAACTTGAATTGGAATAATACTTTAACTTTTAAATTTTATACAGAAGTAATAAGAAATCTTCAGAGCTGTTTCAACTGCTAACAGCCAGAATGATGAGAGAAAAGTTTGGAAGTTCAGTTTTATTCTGTCTGGCAGCATTCTGCTGATATCCTTTCTATGTCCTTCACTGTGTTGTTGAATAGACCATGGACTTTGTGACTTCTAAAGTATTTTTGGGTTTGTAAAAATCTCATTTAACAAAGTTAAAAGTGAAACAATCATCATAATAAAATCTTGTGTGATTTTATAGAAAATAAAATTCATCAGAAATAATATTCCATTAATTTGTATATTTTCCATAATTAAAAAGACTGTCTGAACTTCTCTTTGGAAGAGCACTTTTTATAACAATGGTTTGTTTCAAATCTAAAAATCATCATGAATCAAAATTTTAAAAACAGGGGTTTTTTTTAAAAGATGTCCCTTATATTCTTGAAATCAAAAATATATTTTTTACAATGTTATGTATTGTGAACCTATAAATCATAATTTGATATATTAATATGCAATTAACTTAATAAAAGACATTTAAATTAAAATAAAGCCCATCTAAAATTGCTCAAACATTGCACATTTAGTTGAAAAGCCTGAAAAAAGGCACTATTAGTAAATTTTAAAAATTATTTTTGTACAAAACTTCATATCTGAATTACTTTAAACAGGCCAAACCGCAAAGGGAGAGCGATGTCCTGAAGAGTTGCTTTTAGTTAATTAGACAAGCAACTCAATGCAAGCTTCTGGAGCAAAAATGATAAATGTGATTTCTGTGTGTGTGAGCAAGAAAGGAGGAAGACAATTTCCTTTCTGTATACACTATTGATTGTGATATTGGTTTTACTGTATTTCATTGTGTCCTGATGTGCAATGTAGCAGAACCTAGAAACCATAAAAGATGAAAGATATAATTCAAAAACCCTCAAAGAAATTGGTGATATTTTTTATAAAAAGGGATGCAGAAAGTTACTTTAGTAATTCAGTGTCTTGGGATTTTTGCTGAAGCTTGACTGTGGTGATTATGGTGCATACAAAAGCAGCACACTTGTTTAATGAAGAGAAGCATAGGATGCAGAGTAAGTTTCTTTAGCTCAGTAGAGACCAGCATATTAGAAACAATGGCTGAAAAATGTACCTAAAGGTCTGAATTGGTAATAACCCCCAAAATAGCTGTAGTATAAATTATAAAGATCAGTACAAACTACCAGTTGAAATGGTGGCCTCTTCCTGTGTTGCTTTGTTAAGAATATACTTCCTGTCTTTGTGTAAAGGGTTCTCTGGGCAGCCATAAGTTAGTACAGCTGTAAATGCAGGAATTGCTAAGGCCTGAGATGAGCAGAAGAAATTGAACTTCAATGTAAGCTGCATTAAAAAAAAAAAAAAAAAAAAAAAAAAAAGATCACGTCCAGAAAGGAACTAGAATAAATCAGAAGAATAAATGCAACACATGATGAGACATGGCTGCCTATCTGATATATATTGGTGAGTCATATATTGTCATAAATTCTTATTATCAAGAAATCTCTGCATCTTAGATGCCCTCACTCCTAGGTCCTATAATATAAAATATTAAATAAACTGAAGTGATATGTAATTATTTCTTTAAAAATATAATTATTTCTTCTTGTAATAAATTCTTATTTAAATAAATTGGCGAATCAGGTAGTAAATATATTGGCTGATTAATATATGAGGAAGTTATTATCTACAGTGAATAAATAGGCTTCTCTGGAGAGTTGCTAAGCAAAATTTTATTTTCTGTGCAGGATAGGGATTGTTTGTTTAAGGCTGTAATATTAAGTAATGCAAGACTAGAAAGATTTATCATCCTTCAAAGGACCTTGGTTGTAAAGTTAAGAAAACAGTCTTATCTCTACAACCACTGGATTGCAGCAGGAAAACAAATACATTAACTAGTAAAAGAAACATGTATTTCTCTCCAAGATTCATATAATATTTTACAATTACCTAATTTCTCAAGACCTAAATTGATTATAAATAGTTTATATGTATTTTTCTGAATCTGTAACCTGCAGGACTGTTTAATCATATCCTGTCTGACTCTTGCTCTGCAGTACTGTAGATAAACAGTGCATCAGTGCCCCCTGCAGCCTTAAAACACTAGTATAACAGTTAAAACCCCCCCAACGCTATTGATCTTTGTTGAAATAACTATTCAGAAAAAGAATAGCATTAAATCCTGTTGTATCCTTTCCTTTTTTCTCCTTACTTCTTTAAAAGTGAAATCACAGCTCTTGGGTAAAGAAAAAATTCTTCAGAAATGCAGCCTTAAATTCAAGACAGACCTTGACATATTTCTGAGAAAAAAAAGTCCCTTTATTTTACATTCAAATACACTGGCATATGAAAAGCAGAAACCAGAGGCATAAGAAATTCAGAATATATGTGTAGACTTTAAAATAAATAGCTATAAAAAAGAAAGAAATTCTGATTCTCAGAAGACAAATTTCTGTAATTTGTGGAATGTTCAGAGAATAGAGAAATGTTGCTTCTTCTGTGTTAAACTGTAGGTATTTGTGCATTTTGATGTATTTTTGAAAATTTGCTCCAAGTTACATATATAACATAAAGATAATTTGGGATTTGTTTCCACTCATTCAGCTCCTACACACATACTTCCAAAGCCATTGGCAAATTTCTAGTCACAGTATTAGTTATAGGTATACAGATTTCTTTTCAAACTCTGCAATTTCAATGAAGCAGTGGTTGGCAATAGTAGAAATCTAAAGTAATTTATCTATGTATGGAGACAAGGAAGGTTTTCAGCTCATAAAACCACAAGCTGCTAAAATTGCCAACAGTGCCAAAAAGAGGACATGAATATAAATAAAATTAATTTTAAGAAAACACCTGTCTCTATGCAGTACATGAATTTGTTGAGATATATGTGCTTCTGACCAGTTTTCTGAATCCAGTTTTCCCCATTTTCTCTCTCTCTACTCGTGCTAAAATTTAGAGGTATATAGGAGATGATGCTGCACAAGTAGGACCCACACAAGGTCCTACTTGTCAAAAAAAAAAAAAATTACTTGGCATTTCTTAACTGCCAAAAAAATCCATATTTAAATAGCAAGATATAATGTGAAGTTTTTACATCTGTAAGGATGAAGGCTGGAGGCCAGATTACATAAGTCGATTGAAAATGCATTAATTTCTTAGAACTAACTGTCTAACATAGTTCACTGATGTTGTAAAATTGAGTAAGTATTGTATGGAAATGATAGGAAATGATTAAATCTGTTCTGGGCACTATAAACACAAGTGTGACATCAGTAACTGGCCTCCAGCATTTACCAATTATAAAATCCATTTCATAAAGCAGAAGATACAAAGTATTCTTGACTGAATTAAAGTATATGAAAGAAATTGGGTGGCATTCAGAACTCTTAAGTGGTGAGATAGTTCTGGTTGCAAGTGAGATTAGTTTTCTTTACAATAAATAACTTTTTCTCTCAGAATAACTTTATAATATAAACAGAGTAAGGTAAATTCTCTAATTTGGGAATACAGCCCTGCAATCTTTGACAGACTTTTATTGAAGTGGATTAATTGAATAAAATTACTAATTTTTACATTAAAAGGTATATTTGTACCTCCGAAGCCTTCCTGAACCCTTTGCAAATGGCAAAGCATAATCTACTTGTCTTGGTGGCTTTTGTTTTCATAATTTAAATCTATAGCTTAGATATTTTAAGTCTTAATTACTAAATGAGTTGTTGAAATTTTTCACAAGAAAACCAAGTATTATTTTTTTTTTAATTAGGAAAGTAAGCAAAGCATACATATATGTTACACATACATCTTACCTCTTTTAACCACCTGACTGCATTTATAAAATTGTTTTGTTGATATGATGATGAGCATTTGGCTGTTATTATTAAATCTGTTCTGATACAATGACCTAAAATCACTAATATCAATACTTTAAACATAACTGCCCTTCATGATTTAAAGTTACTCAGAAAGAATGGCTGGAAAATATAGCTCAGTTTGAAGGTATAAATGAGAAGTGTTCTCTGCCATTGAGAATAATCTCACAGGTTTGCTTCAGGTTTCTTTTTTACTCTTGTTTCAAGACTTGTTTTATAGTTGGAAAGACCAATTAGTTTTGCAAGTGGTGTTGCCTATTACCAAGTCATAGCCAGGTACCCAAACCATCAATGACATTGTATTTGGGTTCAGGTAGTGTTTAAGAAGATAACCAAAAGCTGTTAGGATCAATGGATGCAAAATATATAAAACTTCCAATGCTACTCTGGAATAGCATGACCACCTGATAAATTCAATATAACGTAGTTTTAGTTTATTATGTTTTCTACCTTGCTATGATCTTGCCCTCTTACAACCTTTGGGTTGATAAGAAGATGGGAGGGTGTGAATAATACATTTATAACATTTTTCTATTAAATAATCCACATCAAGGTAAGTCAACTCCTTAACTATTCCTTAATTATTCATAATCTTATTCAAAAGTAAATAGTTTAAGACAGAGGAGTAGCATGTTCTTCTGCTGCACTCGATCTTAGTTCCTGTGCAGTCTTGAATATTGCTCACATATTGGAAAGGCAGAAATCTGCTGACAAGGCATCTGGAGTTTTCTTATTTCTTGTTTGTGGACTGTTATTTTTTCTTCCAGTTCCTCACACTAAAAATAAAACTTCTCAGTCTTGATAATGTTGCCTGTTACTATCTCTCCATGTTTTAAGATTTTCCTAAGTTAGAGTCACGTTCTGTTACACATGCCAAAGTAACAGCAGTCTCTTCATTGCAAACTTAAACTGCTTAGAGTTAGAAAGATTACTTGAGGTTGTAAAATGGTAAGGTAAGCTCCATTCTTTGCTGTAAAGATATATGATTTATGGGAAATGCTTTTAGAAAATGTTTTCAGTATGTATAACTGGTTTGGTGTTGGGACCCAGGACATTCTTCTGACTGCCCTGGAAAATTTACAAGTCACGCAAGTTTAAGTAGAATGGTAGTTAACTTATCACAGGTTGAAAAAAGTAGAATTTTGAGATTTTAGAATGGGGGTTCAAGAGACAAAGATGGAGGAATCTGGGCATGCCCTGCCCTTCTTCTTTGTCTTCTTGCCCTCCATCTTCTGCTGTGATGGTGGCACTTTTCGATTGCTTTAGAGTAGAGACACACTGTCCAACATAGCTGATAGGTATTGGAAAATTATTGTAAATAAAGTATACGTAGTTTTAGTATAAAAAGATAACACCACCCCAAGGGCAGGGAATTGGAGTCTGGAGTCTGCCTCATCCTGACCTGCAGAATGGACCTCAGCAGGTCAGAGAAATAATGTATTAGATAAGAAAAAAATAAATAACCTTGAAAACCAAAGCAGACGAATCTCGACTTTTTCTGACGCAGGGCTGGGAGACAAAAGACTTGTTTAATACCTCAGGTTCATCACAACAACAGAAATCTGAGAGTTTGGGATGTTTTTCAGCTATATAATCAAAACACAAATGATTTTAAAAGTGACATAGTGAGCAGAAGTTGGAATTTTTCCTCACTCATCACAGTTGTTTTAATTAGTACCATCTCTAGTTGATGGAGAAAGATGGTTACTTTTCTTAGAATGTGATGAGCTGGAGATGCCTCTCTCTGCATATAGATAGTCTATGGGGAGAACCATGGTGGCCAGCTCAGGCAAGTTTTGAAGCTCTTAGGCAGATAATGTTTGACAAAGTGAGTTCTGTCCCAGATTTTTAATTGCAGATGAAATTTCTTCAAATATTCATGAGGAAAAAGATTATATCGGGTGGGATTTTGATGCCTTGCAGAATTAGGAATCCAAAAGAGATTGAACATGAAGCTGTAAGTATCAAGCTTCTTAATCACTTGTTACTGATGGTTCTTGTGGGTGCTCTCAACATCATAGTTACAGTATTTGATCACTCTCAGGTAAAGTCAGAGTGTTTGTTACAAAAACACATTTGGGCCAAAATTCAAATAGTTTTCCAATTGCATGAAAGATAAGTATTGCTTACACCAGCATTTAACCATCTTCCTTTAGGAAAATCCCACTAGTAAAAGCATAACATTGTTTAGTGTACCCTTACAGTCTTCCAAGAAGGGAAAGTCATCTACCAGCATTGCATCTCACACTGGGACATGCTAAAATATGATATTGCTGTAGGGGAAAAAATATTAAATTGTAAACAATAGCTGCTAGCATATAAAAGGATACACATATGAATGTCCAAAATTGAACTTTTTAATTCTTAAACAGAAACCTCCTACTTCAATCAATATGAGTGGTTGTACACTTTAACAATATCTGGACCAAACAATAGTATCAGACCCTGAATCCTGCAGTTAATAAAGTGACATGAGATAAAAGCATCATTTAGGAGGCTGATCTCACACTGTATTTCTGCACAGGGAGACTATTGGTGGTTGAAGGCCATCTGGGGCATGGCAACCATGAAATGGTAGAGTTTTCAATTCCCAGTGCAGTAAGGAAGGAGATCAAGTAAACCTCTACCTTGTAACAGAGGGTGGACTTTGGGTGCCTCTTCAGTACTCTTCTTCAGAAAGTCCCTTAGAAAACAGTCTTTAATAACAAAGTGGTCCTCTTTAATAACAAAGAGAAAGTTAATCTTATGCACCAAGAGATGAGTTGGTCAGAAAGAATGGTGGCCTGGCTGAACAGGGAGCTTTCAGAGAACCTAGGGACAAAAGGATAGTTTAAGACCTTTGGAAGAAGGGGCAGGCAGCTCAGGAAGAGTACAAGGATATCATTAGGTCATGTAGAGAGAAAATTGAAGAGGCAAAAGCTCCACTAGGATTCAATCTGGCCACTGCTGAGAAAGATAATAAAAAGTGCTTTCATAAATACATTAGCAGCAAAAGGAGGGCCAAGGAAAATCTCCATTTCCTCAGAGGGGAGCATTGTCACCAAGAAAGAGAAAATACTGAGGTACTTAACTCCTTCTTTACCTCAGTCTTTAACAGAAGGACCAGTTATCCTCAGGGCAACCAGCTGCCTTGGCTGCTAGGAGCAGAATAGATCCCCTGTAATCCAGGAGGAAGTAACTAGAACCCTGCTGCGCCACTTAGATGCTCAGAAGTCTGATGGACCAGATGGCATTCACCCAAGGGCATGGAAACAGGTGACAGAAGATCTCACCAAGCCACTCTCCATCATTTATCATTAGTTTTGGCTAAATGTTGAGGTCCCAGCTGACTGATGGTTGGCCAAGAAAGAAGGTAAACCTCCTGTCTGTCAGAAAGATCCTGGAAGCGGGGGAAGATGCGGAAGGTAAGAGAGGTACCTGGAGATGAATACCAGGGGATGTAGAGGGACCATGGCTGGTAACAGTCAAGACCAATTACTACAGATAGCAGCTTGGTGTGAATCAACATGAATTTCCACTCGAGCTTCCCAGACCACCAGCAACCTCCCCACTAGAAGTGAAAGTGGAAACCCAGTGAACATAACAAGACATGGGGGAACTGAGGGCACGTGGGAGTGCATGAGATGAATAACTAGGGTAACAGCTCTATTCCCATTGGTTCTTAAGTAAATTTCAATATCCAGTTTTACTATGTGCTGTTATTTAGTCTCTCATCTGTCATGCACTTTACTGATTATAAAATCATTTCTTCCTCCCAGAAAAAAAATGCGTAAGGCCTATTATTTTAGTTCCTTATCTTTTAACTTGTAAAATTCTATTTAAGATGTTTCAAGTACTGTACTTTTTCATCCTCTCATTTAATATTGCCAGGATTTTTTGACCTGTCATATTTACAACACTTTCTTATGCACTCAATGAGAATGCAGTAATATTTTAATTAAATGCCAAATTACAGATGAATAAATGATGTTTGTGTTTATGCATGTCAACCATTCTCCAGCATTAAGATATAATTAGAAATTAAGAATGAAAGAAAGACTTGATAATACATAACAGTTCTCTGCATTTTTAACTCTTTCTGTACTAATAATTTCTATGTATCATTCTCATCTTGCTTTCAGGACAGATTTTATGTTAATTTCTATTGTGTATGATACAGAGTTCTTTTTTAAATACCTATTTCTCTCCAGTAACACAATTTTTGAATAAAAAATGCTTTCTGTACAGGAATTTTAATTAATATTTATAAAATGTCATGGTTTAACCCCAGCTGGCAACTAACCCCTACTTAGCCACTTGCTCAGGCCTCCCTGGTGAGATGGGAGAGAGAATCAAAAGGTATAAGTAAGGAAACTTGTGAGTGGAGATAAAGACAGTTTAATAGGTAAAGCTAAAGCCATGGACAAGCAAAGCAAAACAAGGAATTCATTCACCACTTCCCACAGGCAGGTGGAGACTCAGCCATCTCCGGGAAAGCACTGCTCCATCACTTGCACCATTGACTTGGGAAGACAAATGTTCCTCTTTCTTTCCCCAGCTTTATATGTTGGCCATGACACAATGGGGAGTCCCTTTGGACAGCTGGTATCAGGCTCTGTGCCCTTCCAACTCCTTGTACACTCCCAGCCTGCTCACTGGTGGAATGGGGTGAGGAGCAGAAAAGGCCTTTCTGTGTGCAAACACTGTGTGGCAGTAACTGAAACATCTCTGTATTACCAACACTGTTCTCAGTAGGAATCCAAAACACAGACCCACATTTGCTACTGTAACTCTATCCCAGTCACAACCACAAATGTAGATCTCCCCTACTTCTATTAAGTGGGTAAGAACTATTTACAGCACATGGAAAATGTGCTAAAAGAAATAAGGCAGTCCATCTGTAAAAATAATTTAAAGGCTTCAACTATTCTTCTGTGAGACCTCTAAAAGCAAGTACGTACTCTCAAAACTGCACTCTATCTCTAATGTAATCAGAGCACATTGAATTTCCAGCCTGCCATTCATTTCTGGAATCATCTTGATTCTCTTAAGAGTGCTCCCCACACTTGTTAGGAACTGAGAATGCCTCTGTTTTATTAGTGTATCTCAGAGAGAACAATATCTCCTAAATATTCTCAGAAGAAGTTGAGATGAGACTGTAAAAGACAGGTCTAGTGTTGGTACACATCCCTTCTTTCTGTTTTTATTCCTCAGATCATTGATAGCAGCACTCTTCTGGTTTATCAGATTCTTGATTTCAGTCCTGTCCTTAGCTTGGTGGAATTATAAGCACCTTCCAGAAGTGCTGTAAGAGCTCCCCAAAACAGCCATTTTGTCTCATCTGTCCTGCATGGAATAAGCATTGACTGGGTTGAATGGATAAAAGAAAAATGTTCACATATGGTTACCCATCACTTGGGCTAGAATATTTACCTGAGTACAGATTTGTATTTTTACACTGTATCGATTGTTTTTAAAGTATATTTCTTGAGGCATTTCAGGGTCTTGTCAAAGCAGGGCACTACCCCCCTAGAGAATATTCTTTGTGGGCAAAGACAAAAGTTTGGCTACTATAGCCCTGAAAATTGCAATGCAGAATTCTTGCCTAAATGAGTTATTGCTTAGGAAATCAATTGCATATTCAGGATCTAGAAGTGCTTCTCCTTTATCCCTCACAGACACGTTGTGCAATAATATTGCATAAGTAGATCATGCATTTTGGAGTCCAAATTATCAGTGAGGTGGAAGAATATCTTTACTGCTTGAACTTAGATAGAATCCTTGGTAAACAGTAGTGACTTCATTCTGAAATTGTGATTTTTGAGATAGTTGTCATAGCAACTTTGTTACAGGAACTCAATTTATCCAGTACAATTTACTCAGCCACTTAGGACTGGAACAGAATGCTTATATTCTAATTTTTGCAGAGGCTTTTCAGAAGAAGTACAGTGTCCTAGATAACGAAATAACATTCTTCATCTGCTGAAAGAATCTTCAAAGAGAGAGTGAAAGTATTTATTTCCTTTCAAAACCACCAATTTCAAGAAACAAAAGTAGTTGCAGAAATCAACAAAAAGATGCAGTGCTTAGGTGGCCTTTTGAATGCTCTTTTTCTAAATAGCAGCTAAGGAGAAAGTGGTAACTGGTAATCCAACTCTGATTATTGACTAAATGTAAAAAAGAAAGCTTAAGTTCACACAGATTTGAAATCTGTTTAAACTTCAGAAAGTGTAACATTCACAAACTGATCCACTTGGTGCTCAGGAGTTTGACCTCTTTCCTTTTTTTGATTTTAATATTTGGATCATTAGTACATGTAATGTTTTTTGCTTAAGTAAAGATAAGTGTGAACAACTGATAGATTTAATGCTCCCTTATTTCTTCAAGTAAGCCAAGTAAAAAAATGTCTGAATTTGGTACAGAAAGTCGGTTCAGTTTTAGCAAAACCATTGTTTTAACAATTCTCATAAACTTAGGGGCTAAGGGTGTTTTTCAAGTGTCATCTAAGGAACACTCACTTCAATGTCTACTATAGTAATGTTTTTGCTACTAAATTTTCAACATAAAATATTGCTGCTACAATAACTTATTTATCCATTGCAAAGTTCATGGAATCTATGTACTTTAGAGGAAACAACAAGAATATATCTTAATACAGGCATTTCCTTTTCCTCTTTCCACTTTCATCTGTCTGTAACTGACATTTCTTCCCATATCTAGTAGTGCTATGCATCCTGGAGCTTTTCTTTGTATTTGTAAACAGAGTTTCATCAGCTTCATTCTATCTGTTAATTTCATTCTCACATCCTCGGCTGCATTGTATATTGAATATATTGTTTGCATTGCTAAGAGTTTGCACCATTAAATGACATTCTGTGTGTGCAAAAACAGTTGCAAACAATGATATTATTCCAGTTGTTTGTTTTTTTTTTTCTTTTTTTAATGGAAAGCTGCAACTACACAATCACTGAGTTGTGCTACCAAATATTGTGGCATGTAGGAGGGGGAAGCTGGGCTCACAGTCTGGAACATACACTGAAAATTTAATTTTTTAAGAGATACACCTGAGCATATATCATCTCTATTTGGAAAACTGACCCCCAGCACTTCCAACTAAAACAAAAATTGTGATGAGTGAGGATATAAACTGCAGAATATAAATAATCTGTATCTGGTAAGCCCTTGAATTGTTTTCACAATTACTGTGTTGAGTGATGTAAATGGTGTCTCCAGGAGGGTAAATGCATAGATATACTGCTCTGTGGATTCATTGAAATCAGTGAGATGCCATTTAAAGTACTCTGCTTGACATGGTTGTGAACAGTGAAATAAACAACCTGCAAAAGGCTTTATTAATTCTTGCCAAATTACATTCAAGGTATTTATTCCTGTTTAAATCAACATTCCCATGAAGTGCAGTTTTCTTCAGTTTCATAAAATTTGAAACTAATGCTCTTGAAAAATCTGTTTTGGCTCCAAATTCTAAAACATTCACTTAAAATAGTATTCTGTAACAACCTAAGAAAAATGGCAGATGCACACTTTTCCACTGAAGAAAACTGTAAATAAAAGCAGTTGCTACCCAGCACAAACTACTTTATTGACAAGATAAAAATACAAACTGCCTTATCCCACTCATATCAGATAAGGCTAAATCCATTACTCCAGTAATAAAATGTTAACTGCATAAGTACCAGAAGATATAGGCAGTGGAGATGTTATCATATCATAGGGACTCCCATGCCATTGCTTGTCTCATCATCCTGCTTCATGGGAAATGTCAGAGTGCTTCTGTAGACACATCTGCCATCAGCCTGATAATGAATTACTTGGGGAAAAAGTCTTTTTCTCTTTGCAGGTCTCAGAAAAAAAGATCTCTTATATTTAGGTGGAATTTCTTGCATTTCAGTTTGTGTCCATTGCTGTATATCCTGGCCACCAGCAAGAAGCATCTGCTTCCATCCTTTCCCCTTCCTTTCCCCTCAGGTATTTATACAAATTGACCAGATTCCCCAGAGCCTTCCTTTCTTCAGGCTGATCAGCTCCCATGGCCCTGGTCAGTGCCCCGGTGCAGGGGCCAGTCTGGCAGCACACAGGTGAGCCCCCTGTCGAGGCTGAGCCCCTCACTGCCAGCTCAGCACAGAGCACGGCATCCCAGGGGTTTTGTTAACTTTTGAAGCTGCAGTATCTCTAACTCCACACACTGAGAGTTCAGGCTATTATTGGATAGAGGAGAGTGTATGGGAAAGGGAAACACAGTTGGTTTGTGTGTGTGCTTTTGGTTTAAGAACATACCTCAAACATGACCTCTAAGTACTGTATTCCTGCCATTCAGTTCATCATATATCTCCTTGAGTAGCAAACAATGTAATATAAAATAAACAATGCTTCAAATTGCACTAACATCTGCGTTTAGACAAGCATTTTAAGCTTACACGCACTCAGCTATGAAACACAAGCTTGCAGGCCTTTAAAACTCAGCTTTTTGAGCTCATTTTAAGATTAAGAACAATATGTTGATGCTTGCAGCAAGTTAGAAGACCTTTATGTGCATTATTGACCTGAGAGGTAGTGACAGGCTGAGAAATTGAAAAGAAAAACATCAAATATAAAATTGGAGCCTTGTTGTGGAGTAACAGTGAATCAAGTTTTGCTTGACATATTTTTGACACTTTGTCAAAAGTTTTAACACCTCAATTACTATTTTACTGTAAACGCTTCCCAGCTCTTTATTCAAAAAATGTTTTAGTTAAAATTCATTGAGCCGAGGTCATTGCTTATTCACAGCAGCAGCTTGAACGGCTTGTGAGTGCAGCTGCAGATGTTTGCCACACTAACCAGCCCCAGCAAACTCTCCTGTGCTTCTGTGGCGAGGCAGGGAGCTGCGGGGAGCCTGGAAGCAGGGCTGGCACGAACACAGGCAGGCACCATCTAGAAGCAAAACATCCAGAACAGCACTGCAAAGGCTGACATCCTGTGAAAAATTATCAAATGAACCGGGAAGAAATCAGCCTACCAAGTAGCTTTCCTTTCTTTCTTCTCTGCAGATTAGGATGTCAACCAAAAAAGTGAGGCAAGGCTGCATTACTTGCACTCATAAAATTTCATTTAAAGCACACTGCTGTGATTCTATTTTAGAGAAAAACAGTAGCTTTCCATTAGAAAGGGATGTGAAACTTCCACAGCTGGATATCAGTGCTTTCAGTAGAGACAAGAATGCACCTGCCAGTCAGAGAGCTCTCCCTCTTGTTCAGCATTTTACCCCTGACAGTAGCTGTGACCAGGTTCAGAGGAGTAAATTTTGCAGTGGTCTGGTAGGATTATCTGTCATTAGACACATTGTCTCTCTAATAGCTAGTAGTAAGAGTTTAGTTTATACTGTGTTAATTCCCCAGGTTTTATGTAGGCTTTGTTGACTTTTTTTTTTCCCAGGAGTAACAGAAAAATCAACAAATACCAGTAATTGCTCCCAATAAATTTCTCCTGTAAATGCCTAAACCTTTATGTAAACCTACTATTACTTCAGAGTTTCTACAACATTTTTGTTTTGCTTGGGACAAAATCAAGATTTTTGGTTTATTTACTTGTAATCAAAGATTGTAATCCCAGCAGGTGACTAAGCATTTTTAATTTGCTGTGCTAGCATATAGAAGATTATCTGTGCTTGCTGGTAGAAGATAACACACATTAATGCACCCTTAATGCTGCTCTGAATGGAATAGCCTACATGCAGTCCATGTGAGTTATTTCCCTTAGGAGAAAAGTATTGTTTTAAATCCAGTAATTACATTGTTTTCATTCTATTTGTATAAATGGAAATGTTGTTATTCAATTCATCTAAATGGAAACAAACAGTAAGTCACTTAGTTTCTTCAATTTACAAACCTTTTATTAGCAAGTCCTCAGCCTTAAAAATATTTTAAGGATTTATTTTCAGCCACCTTGATGACTGCCATTTTTTTGATGCTTTTCTCTCTTATAAAGTAGATAGCTGCCTTGAAATCCTCATTGCTAAGCACCACAATGTGTGTGTTTTGGCTATTTTGTGTTTAGGATGCATGCTGCATCGCTGCTTAAGTATCCCATTCTAATGTTTTCCTTACTATTATGGCTCTGCACATCTTCTCTTCACTGTCACATAAGCCCTGTGTCCCTTTTGTTCTTTCCCAGGATCCACTCCTTTCTCAGTTACTGTGTCTTTCTTTGTGTCCCCTTAGATATTTACTTTGCCGTGAATTATTTGTCTACTTCCTCTATCCACCTCCTTTTCTTTCCTAACTGCCTCTGGGCATGTATCCTTTTTTTGCTGTATTGATAATTTAGAGAAGCAGATTTTTAACAGTGACATTAACAGACCTGGGTTGTGTTATGTTGGGTGGAGTTTTTTTCAGAATATTATGAAGTTTGTTAGTACTTTGAAAAATACAGATTCAAAAAAAGTAAATTATTTAAATCAGTTTCAGGGTAAATAGGATATGTAAAAATTTTGAAAGCTAGGCTTAAGAAGAAGCTAGGCAGATGCATGGAATGGTGAAAGCAATGTCACACAGTGCATGCCCATCTATCTTCTTTCTGCAGTTGCAATCTACTGGTGCATTATTTCCAATGCTTCTTTATAAGACATAATCTCAACTCTAAAATATGGTGAAGTAAAAGTTTTAGCTGAAACAAGAGCAGGTGACAAAGGGAAACGGAAGGTCAAAGCAGGGACCAATATGTAGGCTTCTGTTAATTTTTGTTCTTGTAAAACATCTTTATGCTATAATTTTCACCAGAATAAGTACGAATTTGAATATTGATGTTCAACACCTTGCCAAAATATAATGTCATTTGCTAACTGTGGTGCCCATAAACCATTGTATTAAGTACTTAATTTCTATGCTCTGTTTTTCCCAAAAAGTTAGTGGTATTTCAGATCAACCTCATCTCCCTTTTATAGAACCATAGGTTTGGGTCAGAAGGGATTTTAAAGATTATCTAATTCCAACCCAGCTTCCATGGTCTGGGACACCATTCACCTAAGTTGCTTGGAGCCCCATCCAGCCTGGCCTTGAACACTGCCAGGGTTGGGGCACACACAGCTTCTCTGGGCAACTGAATTCAGTGCCTCACAACTCTCACAGAAAGGTATTTTCCCCTGATACCTAATGTAAACCTACCCTCTTTCAGCTTAAAGCCATCCCTCCTTGTTCTGTCACTACATGCTCCCATGCAGAGTCCCTCTCCAGCTTTCCTGCAGGCCCCTTCAGGTCCTGGAAAGCCATAATTATGACTCCCCAAAGCCTTCTCTTCTCCAGACCAAACAGTCCCAACTCTCTCAACCTGTGTTTCTGTACTACAGCTTTTTCCCTTCTGCTACTCATGCTTGAACTACTTGTATGGAAGTCTCTTGTAGAACTGCCTTACAAGTTTTGGTAGCTTCAAGCAATGAGTTATTCAAGAAGTGAAGCCTGTGTTTATTTATCAACTGTTGTTGACATCCACCAAAATTGAAATATGACAGCACATAAAAATTCTGCTATTTCCATGAACATTATTCCTTGCTCCCTCACAGGAACAAATACCTTCACTGTGTTTTTGCTACTTTTTTGGATGGGGACTTGATTTGGGAATTCCTTATATATTCATATTTTCTTAAGTATTTCTATTAAAAAAAAACAAACAACGAAACTAATCTCAATTGAAGCTTAAGTGCAGTAACAAAATTAGATCATACAGGTTTGGTTTTTTTGTTTTGATATGTTGTCTCTCTCCTTCCAGAATCTCTGTACCCACACATCTGCCAACAGCATTCCCTGTGGTTTTTTCTGATGTGCCTCACTTGCCTGACCCTGGTGTGCCCTCTCAGATTTCCTCTGCATTACCACCTGTGTGCCAGGGAGGACTGTGCCATAATGGAGGGATTTGTCATCCACTCTCTCTGCCTGCTGGGGCCACCTCATTCCAGTGTGACTGCCCACTACACTTCACTGGTAGATTCTGTGAAAAAGGTAATTGTGATTAATTTTTTCTCCATTAGTTATGAACTGGAAGTCTTCTTCTACTTTGGAGATTAAAAGGGGGGAGAGGATTGATTGTCGTATTTCTCTGCTTTTCATCCCAGTTACTTCTGGTTAACAGAGTAGAAAATTCATTGAGGTAATTCAAATAACATTTATTTGTAGTGTAAATTAGGTGATATCACTCAGGCACACTCTTAAGAGCTGCAATTGGAGTTAATGTAAAAAACTATTGCATTATTTGTGAAAATTTGTTGTGCACAGTTTTAATGTATATTTTTCAGTGTATTATTTCTGGGACATAAGAAAGTTGACTTTCTCAAAAGATTATGTTTTCCTTTTCTACAGATTGGGTTTTTTCCAACACTGTGTTAAATCCTTTATTGAAAAAGGCTTTTTTTTTTTTTTTTTTCTCTGTAACTCATTTATACTGTTGCTCATAAAGCACAGATCAATCAAATGAACATATTTAAATTAGAATTCAAACAAAAAAATAATTATTTTAGTAATTTTTGTTTATTTGTAAGATGAATCAAGGCTATAAGGCAAACTGATCTATATTTCTGTTTTGTAACTGTAATTGCTTTTCATTATTGCTTTTCAAAAAGTTGTTTTTTAGAGTAAATTTCATAGCTGGCTTCAAAAACTTAATTTTTAAGGTACTGTGAGTTATGAATTGCAGAAGATAATTCTCATAGCACTAAAGGGCATTAATGGTGGACAGGAAAAAACCAAAAATATTTCTAGAATATGGTTATATCACTTTATTATCCTCCTAACGAACTTTCCATGGTATGAAGTAAAAGTAACTAGAGTTAAGAAAGCCCTTTCCAGACTGCCAGTGTATCTGAGCTAGCATCACCTTGTATTACTGTCTAAAATAGGTTATTGCACTCACTATATGTGAAAGAAATCACTTACTGTCTACTCAAAAAAAAAAAAAAAAAAAAAAAAAAGGTCATGTGTTGCTTAGATATCAAAGAATATTTTACCATGTATCCTTTTCAAGTTTATAATAAATCATATATTTGCAAACGTTCAGTGTTAAAATTGAATCCCATGAGTATTTTCTGCATATTTAGTATCTGGGCATACTCTTTGCTCTTGCTTACAATACACTGCAGCTGTGGAAACTGCAACATGAAATAACTAAACTGAAAAAATGTGTTTCCATAAAACATAAAATATTTAGTTAATGCTTCAATGAAGTATTTTCAACAATTCATCAAAGTTTTTTATTTATTTATTTGCATACATTTTATGTGCCAGAATTTCCTTGTGTTCCAAAGAGTGTCGTTGGCATCCTTTTTATTAGCATCATCTGTGGTACTTTGGATGAGAGTAGGTTCTGGCTTTTTGAAAGGGTTACGACAGGAGTAAGCAATGTTCAATTTAAGCAGGATTTTGACAGACATCCTGTGGTAATGGGCCATATCAATATGTGTGCAAAACTACTCTGTGCGACTCCACTGGTTCCTTCCACCAGTGTCTGATTGCTGCTTTCTTCTGACCTTCCAGCTGATCTGTCAGTCCCCAGGGGTCTTCAATGGTTCAGTGTTTTTAATGATAACTGACACAATCTGTGTTTGAATGATGTTATCTGGGCTGAGTACTTCCATGTGCCACAGACTTTGGGGAAAGAACCTTCTGTTTCATTGACTGAAAAAGCTATTTTTATGTTACTCATTCAAAAATACAGCGTTCTAAACCATTTTCTCCTTTGAAGCTTAACCAGTGCAGGCCAGCAGAGTTCATACATTGGAAAGAGTTGACTGCCAACTACACTTGCAAGGAAATTTGTCTTCCAAGGAAGTTTATCTTGGTTGTGTAAATGAAGGGGACCCCTTCTATCTCTTTCTATGATTTTGTTTCAAAAATCATGTGCAAAAATACGACTGAATTATGACTACCCAAGAGCAAATTAAAAGCAGATGACTCTTGCACTAAGTTGCAATTGTAACCATATCTCTGATGGTTAGGACTGACTCTACATAAGGTACGCAGTAACCATTCCATTTGACAAAACAGAATAGAAACTTTTAAAAAAACCCCTGAAAACAGTAGCTCCTTTGGAGAACATAACTTCAGCTGTGTAATATATATATCATCCTTTTAATGGTCAAACGACTACTTTCCAGGAGATTTTTATTTTTTTTTCCTCAAAGTTGTAGAGATGCCTTTTGCTTTCCTGCAGCTTCCATGATGTTAAGATATTAACAGCAATTAATATTTCCACATAGGTTGTCTAGTAGTTCTAGAACTGGAACAATAACATTTCTTTTCCTTTTTTTTTTTTTGTGTAGAGAAGATGATTTAAGTTCTCTTTTCAGAGACCTCTGCTTTCATCCTCTAAAACCCCCTGTTCAATACAGGGAACAGCCTCCTCCTTTTTGCTAGTGCTCCTGGGTCAGCCAGGGCTGCTGTATCTGACGTTCATTGGCTGGGAGCTCACTGGGGCAGCTACATCCCACAGCTCATGCTGTCACATTGCATCTTTATATAGATCAGAATATGACTTGATGGATACTGTATTTAGTAGCTGAAATGTAACTGCAGAATAGAGTGATTTTATTTAATCCTAAATTTTCAATGAGATTGATAATTTAGTCTAATGAAACCAGAATTTGCTCAACTGAACTGTGATTATAAACCTTCAATATTCAGAGACCTGTTCTTCAAGAAATCTAGAGAGAGCTCATAATTCAAAACAGGAGACAAGAGCATCTGCAGTAATTTTATAATTCTTTACCGTAGAAATCTCAATGGAGAAGGTAAATTGTAATGTATGCAATACAGAAACTGTTACAGTTAAGGAAATTTTCTCTTAACTCCATAAAGGTAGCTGTGATCTGTTTTAAACCTGGTTTAAACCTATTATGTATACCTGTACATTTCAGCATTATAGTTTCCTTAATCATCTTTGTGATCTGCCTTGTACCTACCATTAACTAAATTTCAGCAAGAAATTCATCATACACTTTCCTGGCATGTTAACAATCCACATGGGATACACAGAGTTTTACATTCAAACCCTCTGTGGATATCTTGGCTTCACTGAAATGGGTGAATTTGCTAATTTAATAGCTATGCTACGATACACTTAGTTTGTTAGTAACTATTTTTGTTGCGGTGTATAACAACACCTTCAAGGGTGAGAGCAAGTTAATATGATTATCAGTGACCAGTTTTAACTTGATGCAATTTCTTGTTTTTATTCAATTGTTCCTCAGCTGGTATGATCCAGCATGTTGTTCTGCCCTTACATGAAATACATTCAAGTCATAATTGTCCTTTTGGATATATTAGATCAAGGCAGTTTGTCTGAATACACAGTGTACTTACTCTAAACAGATAAATCCAAACTATCTCTAAATGGCAGTTTTGGAAAATGGAAATATAGCTCCATTTTTTCTAAGGAAATAGAAAAGTATGCATATAAATCAGTGTATTTGCCAAAATCAAACTGAAGTTGTCAACACTGGTTATATACAAAAGGGCCATAGTGAGGATTTAGTATAAAGCATGGAAAGGCAAAAATCTTAGGCCTCTGTTCCCTTTAATACTGCTCTCAGTGTTTCCATTTTTCTATTTTTTTTAACTACAAGTTACCAAAGTTAATTGGAAATTAGAAGTTAGTACAAGATGTATTTTAAACCTGTATTAAAATGCAGCATAGAAAATATGTTTGCCACATAAAATTAATCTTCATTACAAAGTGTTGAGTGCTATATGAATGCTTTCATCTAATAAAAAGTGAGGATTTTATAGATAGGGAATATTATGAAGGGTAGATAGTGTACTCTGCATTACCTATTTTTCTTTTTCCTTTCTGTATAAATATGGGGTTTGACTATAACATTAAATGTATCATTCTTTCCTTATTACCTAAGCTGTGTTATCTGCTTCATTGTGAAATTCCCTCACGAGTGGAAAATCTGCAATGGTTCTGCTCTAGCATGAAAGCAGATGGTGGTGTATTCCTGGAAAGTTCATAGCAATAGGTCTGGAATATCAGTGTCTTGCATGTGTGAACATAGTATATCCTTGACTGTTAATTATAAGATTAACATTTTTAAAGTCTCCGAAATTTTTAGTATTCCGTTAAAGTTTTATAAATTGTTCAATAAAAAGAGTATTTAAATGTCATGTGTTAAAACCAGGAAATCTGTTTAATTTGATATGTTGCCTGTGTATATTTTGTACATTACTTAAAGGTCAACTCTTTTGACAAAGCTGCAAAAATACCAGTAAAATGGAAGGCTGTTGCAGGCATTTAGGTTGGAACAGTCACACTAAAGTCTTTGCTACATTGTTGCCCAGGATATACTTACTGAATTCCTGATTTGTTGAGAAATACTTTGTAATATCACCTTGAACATTAGAAGTTTCTTTTATGGATGCTTTTCTAGATGTTCCTAACTTAACATTTCTAACATGTGTCATTGACTACCATAATTCATCTCAGACAAGTCTGGGGGGTTTTGTCTTTTTGGCTGTGACAAGAAATTTAGTTGGTCTAATTTCTGTTTTTTCAGCCATATTTGGAACAGTCTCATGCCTCCAGTATAACTGTTTATCTCCTCAATAACATTTATACTGTGTACGTATGATTTAAAACAAGTTTGTGACATTTTCCTTCAAAAAGAAAAGTGATCCAGTGAAAATAATCTAAAGAGGCTGAGGAAAGACAAGTGCACTTTCATCTCCAAATTCAGGTTTATGTTTGAGTTACACAGAAAGAAAAAAAGGGATGTGGTTACCCCAAAACCTCTGTTTTTCCAGGGTTCTTTCACTCATTTTGTCCTCCTTCAGGATGATTCATACCTTATAAGACTCTGTGAGCAGGAAAAAATAATGTATTTAGAGATATCTATAAATTCCCACATTCATTAATTTGATGTCATTAACCTCAGGTTATATCTAGAATCATGAGATACCTATTGATGTCCCACAATTTTTATTTGTTATTTAAAACTTTCACATGAACTCTAGTTTTTGGACTAGATTTGAAAAAATTCTATTTTTTTTTTCCATTTTCCATTCAGACTTATTTTAATTTTTTTTGGGGGGTGGGGGGTGAAAATTGAGAACACAGTAGGCTAGTTAAGGACAATCAAGGATTTAGCCAGTAGTTAACTTTGTATGCTGGATTTGATACACTAGTTGAGATTTTAGCAATTTTCATAGGAAATATCTGGCCATTCTCACAGTTTGTTCCATTCAATATAATTCAACAGAAATATTATTTGGCTGAGCAATGCAAAAGGGAATTATATAAATTAATTTTCTTCTCTGCACTTTCACTTGAGGATATATTTTTGCACTGTGATATCAGACAATGCAAACCTTGTGAAGTGTAACTTGTTAACACTTTATAATACCCTGGATCTGTGAATAATCATATTAGCTTCACAGTCACCTGGACTTAGCATATGGTCCTTGCTTTTTCATTCCAAGTTCACAGAATTACAGAGACTTTTTCAAGATGTCTAAAATATCTCCAATCCAATGGCATCTTGTTCTATCGATTTTTTTTAATGTGGATTAATTTGCTGAAGTGATTTTTTTTTAATTTTTGAGATAAAGGAAAACAGGATTTTGAAGGAAAAAAACCTGAGTTCACAAGGAAGAGGTGAAGCAAGGTTAGACTAATCCTTCTTATGCTCTCCTGAATGTTTTTGTTGGGATTTCGATGCTTCAGAAACAAGTGTCAGTTTGAGTTTTCATACAGCTTAATATTTTATTTTCCTCAAATTTAGATATCATGTCCCAGATTCAGTGGAACATGTGAGCTTTACATGTATTTAATTTTAAGAGTGTAAGAAACCTCTGTGATTCATGGGATTTGTGTTCAGAATGCAGGTATTCTACTGCAACAGACCCTGAATTAGTATCCCTCCATTCTGTTACTTGTTCGGGCATTCATACAAGCTTATTACTTAAATCCAACCTACATCTCAAATCCCTCCAGATGACTTAATGAAATTGTAAAGGGATGTGACAATTTTCCGTGATTGTTAAGACTAAATATGCGATTAAACAAAAGTTGTAGATATACCTTAATTGTACCTGGGGAGAGGATAATGAGAAAGAGCTTGTTGAGATGTGGGAAGAGCTCTACAAAGCACCAAGAAACTCTTAAAAACTGCTGTCCCAGTGTCTGTAAAGCTATTTATGCTTGCAGCTGCCGTCTACCCACAACCAATGAGCTCCAGAACATCAGTAGGGCCTACTGCTATAGCATATTATATAGAGCTATATGTTGTACAGTAGAGCTATAGGGTTCTTATAGGGTTCTCATATTTAACAGAGATGTAATATATATTTCACGAGTCTGTTCTGTGAAACATAATCTCTAGATTATGGAGCATGTTGGGCATAAATTACTTTGAGAGACTATGGTAAAAAAAGTCAATAATTATAAAAAAATTTTATAGAGTTGTCAGTTTGCTAGTACATCTTCTGTCTTTTATTCACATCCAGTCATGAGCCATTTAAAATAAGAAGTGTTTGATTTAAGTGTTGTTTAAAGTTGTTTATTTTTATTTGGATTTTATTAAAAATTAGATAGCTGTAGCATTTTGCTCTAAGGATTTTTATGAATGAGCATTTCTGGAAAAAAAACAATTGATAATAGCAATAGAAAAATCTTTGTCTCCTCATCTTATAGGCCAGACCTGTGAAATTTTTCTATTTCTAGCATTTGGCTTTTGAATCACTCTTTCTTTAATGTGGATGATTCTTTCTTGTCATAGTATTTTTTAGGAGAATTGTAATGATTTGATAATATACCCTATTCTTGTCAAGAAGAGATAGCATAAAATGAAATAATGGTGAGTTTGTAATTTGCAGGGAACAAGCTTTCTCCCTGTCATTTTCCACTTGAAAATGTTGGTGTAAAGTTGATTCTTTCTAAAGCTTGCAATGTATTAGACTGCAATGTCCCAGTCCTTTTGAGTTATTTTTCATCTGAAGGTAATCATAGTTGTGTAAGTGACAAATACTTGCTTTTTTCTTCCTTTACTTCTCCATTTATGGCATTTTCTGGGAAAACCATCTTTCAGTAACTCCTGAATTGCAGCCATTTGTTCTGTTGTGCTAACTTGCTGATAATCAAGTCATCTGCAAAAATGTTTTGTCTCCCCTGGCAATATGACAATGCTTGTTTTCTGAGCTTGACTCATTTGAGTTCTTCCCCAGGAGATACCGTGTAATAAAGCAGGTGAGGTATTAAATAATGTTTTTCAGCTTTATTATGTTACCTGTAAGAAAGAGACAAAGAAGACTCTGTGTGCTTTTACAGCCCAGTTAATTTAATAGTTAGTTAGAAATCATCTGTAATACTGAGTTAGGATAACAGTATGTTTTACTACCTTGACATTTTGATTTCAAGAATGCTGTGATTAAAACCAGTGTTTTTTCATTCCTTCACAAAAGCTGTGGGTCTGTTCCCAGACCATTCTCAGGAGCTTTCAGCTTGCTGGGAGAGTGAAGTCAACCTCAGGACTCTCTAGGGACCCCAGTAAACTGTCCTGCTCAGGACCGTGTCACCTGGCCGTTTCATGTCACCTCCCAAGGCCAGTGGCTATTTTGGAAGGATGCTGACTACTTACATAATGTGGCTAAAGAGAAAAATGGCTTTGCTATTTCCTGGCCAAATCATAAATCTCTGAGTCAAGTATGAAACCACACATTATTTCTAATTAAGAGTGCCTGACACATTCCTTTTCATGCATCTTCATGGAACACTGATGCCTGCATCTACATAAAATCTTAAACTGCAGGTGTTTAAAGAGGAGGAAAATTTTTAATACAGATGTTAAGAAGTTACCATTGTGAGGCTCCTCAAATCACCAGCCTCCTTCTTAGGAAACCACTTCTTTTATGTAGTATAAAAAACTAATTTTCTTTCCACCATTGTACTTTCTTTATAATTGAGTAATAACAGTTTGTGGTGATAAAATAGGCAAGTCACATATAACATATTAGCTATTTAGCATTTTAGTTACCCAGGAAGTATAGGATTCAGAAGGTGAATTTCCTAGTAGCATGATATACTTATATATATTAAATTCTACATGGGTGTAAATCAGTTCTTTGTGGAACATGGAGAGGTTCAAAACTTGTCAGCATGTAGACTCTCCTGGTGTTTTAGTGGAACTACTGAAAATACAGATTGCATCATCAAACAGGGCAAAGGATTGAGACATTGCCCAAACAGATACTCTGTTAAATTTGTACTTCAAACAATGACTTATATAAATGAATATAATTTTCCTATATGACTTTTATTTCTCTGTATCAAGAATTTCCTTTGATGGATTTTTTAGCCCTATATAAGACAAAAATAAAACTACTCTATTATAAATTATTGAATACTATAGAAAATATGCAAATATGAAAAGTAAACACAGGAAGAAAAAAGCCCTATTAGCTTCTACAAAGCAAAATAAAAAACTATAGATTCATCTGACTTCCAGGCTGTTTTTCAAGACATGGAATTGTTCTGTATATTATCTTTTGGAAATCCTAAATGAATGGCTGTTTCTTTTTGGTCATATGTACAATTGGTTTCAGCAACTAATGAACGTCAGCAAAATAAAGAGCAAAAAATCAAACAAAGATTTATATGAATAAAATGTGTACAATGTGTACAGCCACAAGCTTTTTAAGTTTCTTTTAGAGTTTGATAGCAGAAGCCCAGTCCCTGTTGTACATCTGTGTATTCACATGTATTTTCTCTTATTAAAGGTTGTATGCTACTGAGTTTTAGGTTTTATGCAGCACAGTTGCAAAATTAAAAAGTTTTTTTCACTATACATTTGTCTGAGGTTTAAATTATGGAGTTGTTGCTGTAATAGGAAAAAACACCTATAAGGTGCGAGTGTCCTTCACTTAACACTTCTTAAATACATGTGTACTTCATTGAATGTCTAGCTAAAAGCATTGTAAAATCACTACACAATCCTCTCTTTTTAGAGATTCTTGTACAGGAGTTTTACAGAAACTCCTATTAAATTAATTCTGCTCTTGATATAAAAGCATTTTAAATCACTCATAAAAATATTATTGTAGAGAAAAGGTGAAGAAAATCAAGAATTTTAATGCATTAAAAAAATAAAGTATGAAGGTATCTTTCATTCTTTGTTCTTTGAAATCCAGCAGACTGCATACATTTCTTCCTTTATACTTGAATTCAGAGAGACTCAAGGGAGAAATTGAGAATATGAAATTCATTTCTGGATGATCAGAATCAGTATCCCATTTTTTGACATTTCTGGAGAACAACTTGAGTGTAATTGAGAATAAAGGAAAGAATGTCAGCTCAGATTTAAAGCCTGAACATTCTCATGAATAATCCAGCCACTGATGCTTGTGTGTGTAAATTTTATTCAGAGATGCTGAGGAGGCAAAAGATTTAAAAGGAGCAGTAACAATAAATTATGTCAGAACTGAGCATTTTGATCCAAAATATTGGCTCAAAATGTGTCTGTTTCAAGGGACATCCTGGGGATTTTTTTTTTTTTTTTTGCTTTATTTAGGATTTTAGGTGCATTAAAAAGGTTATTAATCCTTTGGTACCAGTTAGATATGCTAAAATGTTGATAACATGTAAGAAGAGGAGGGAACAGGATAAAAGAATTACTACTGTGCACTTAACAGCAGGCAGGACAGATTTGTGAGATTGTGTAATAGGGCAGCTGAATAATGAAAATATATTTTAAATACAAATCTAGAAAAGGAAAATAAAATGAGCAGTTATAAAGAAAAGTAGTCAACAGCATTGTACTTAATCCAGCTGAAGTTCTCTTAAAATGATAAAGAAAAAAATCTTGGATACAGGAATGATAATTAAAACTCAGAACTCTCTGGAGAAGGAAATTGCTGTTATATATTTGCCATTTGCACAAACTCTTTCCACTTGCAGTGTTAATCATCCTATCACAGTGCAGGGAATGCCTGCTACTTTTTTGTTGCTAAAATGAGGTTTCAAATGGAGCTTTACCAACCCCTGCACCTGTTTGCATTCCTGTGAAAAATGCATCACATGTTTACTGCATTTCCAGAACCACAAAATTCTTCATTCTTTCTGCTGGCTCCGGTAGCAGCACTTTGAAATGCTGCTGCAGTGTTTCAGTTTCAGAAGCATTAGATTAATACTTTTCTATTATATTGCTGTAGCTTATTTTTCACATGAACAACTCACCAAAAGCATACAAGAACTCTGTGAGTAGTGATGAAGCTTACTTGCAATAATCAATAAGGCTTAGTCACTCTCCATGACATTAAGGTTTTTATAAGTTCTGACAACATCTTCATTTATCTATGCCACAATTTTTTGCTCATAGCATGGCTATTTTCATTTTCTTCTCTAAAAGGCACTCCCATAACAGAAGTATCTTTCCCCTAAATATTTGATTCATGAGTCTTTTAAAAATGTTAATCAATATCTGTCTACTAAAAAACAAAAAGTGGGGGAGAAAGATACTGAAAGCATCAATGAAAATGCTGGAAAAGTATGTCATTAAAAGTAGATTCTTTGTTGAAACCAGAAATGTCAGTTCTTACTGGCCCTGACCAATGCAAAGTCTTCTTTTCTTCCTTAATGTTATGTTACTGACCAAATAATACTATATTATTTATTTTTTTATATTCTTTGTTCTCCCAAATAGCAATAAACTATTTATATGCTATTGTATGTATTTGTAGAAAACACAAAAATATCTAAATTTCAACTTCATAATAGTTTTGAATCTTTTCCTTCCACCATTTGTTGTTTGTTTATTCTCCCTCATTTTTGTTGTGGCTGTTACAGTCCTTTTTCACTTGCCAACCCCCCCAGGATGGTATGAACAGAAATAAAAGAAACTGAGTCACCATCTCCTTTTTTCTGAGCCCCAGTATAAAGAAAGGGACATTTTTATCATCTTCTGTTTGACAATTTCTTTGTCACAGAATTACAGAATCTTTAGGGTTTGAAGGAACCTTTGGGAATAATCCAGTCCAAGCTCCATGCCAAAGCAGGGTCACCTGTATCAGGTGACAAAGGAGCATACTCAGGTGTAGTTTCAATGTCTCCAGAGAGGGAGATTTCATGACCTCCCTGGGAAGGCTGTTCAGTGCTCTGCCACTCAGTGTAAAGTTCTTCCTCATGCTGAGATGAAACTTCCTGTGTTTTAGTTTATGATCATTGCTTCTCATTCTGGCATTGGGCACCACTGTAAAGAGCCTGGCACCCTCCTCCAGACACCTGTGTTTGAGATATTTATAGGCATTAATGGGATCCACTCTCGGTCTTTTCTCCTGTGGACTAAACAGACCCAGCTCTTGCAGTCTCTCTTCATAAGAGAGATGCTTCAGATCCCAAATCATCTCTGTGACCTCTGCTGGACCCTTTCCAGTAGATCCTGGTCTTTCTTGTACTGAGGAGCCCAGAACCAGACACAGTAGTCCGGGTACTATGGCCAAGTCACTCTTACTTTTGTACACTCTTCCACTTAGGTGGAAGTCTTCTTCCTGGTGTGTGGACACTGTTAAAAACTTGCATCGCCCTTTTTCTACTCCAGCTACCTGGAAAAATTTCTGATTTCCAGTCCAGACCAGTTTCATTAACTAGTTAAAAGTTAATCAAGTTAATTTTACTGATGCAGCAAAGCATATGTGAGCATGTTGTGTACCAGCTGCTGCACTGCTTTCAGAGGCACTCAGAGCCGTGCAGCACCCACCTAGACCAGCATATCTCTGAACTAACCTGCTCATTTTGCATGAGCTGGCAGGAGATGCATTCTGTGATAAAGGTATGTGCAGTGGCCCTTGTGGTGGGGAGGTTGGGTCAGTAGAACTGTAAATGTGTACGCCATTTAATAGGGAATATAAGTGGGACTAAAAGTGAAAGTGAGATTCTTTGCCACTGATGTGTTATTGAATGCTTAGTGGATAAAATACGTTTATTTTAAATACTCCTTCAATATTCTTGCTTTTATGTGCTATCTACACATAATTTATTTTCTTTGTGGTTGTCAATAATTGAAAATGAAGGTAGGTTTGAAAATGAGATAATACTTACTAAACAAAACCTGAATTCAGTTATCTCTTGGTAGTATTTCTTGCTACAAATCTGGGTGCAATTTCAGGCCTAGTAGTACTTAGTCCAAGTCCTGCTTAGACTTTTATTCTTAAAAGTGCTTTAATGTTTGCCTATCATCATCACTGAATGAAGACTGAGCTGTGGAGTTTCTTTCTTTATTTGTGGAAAAAATTAATGGGTTTGGACAGCATGCATAGAAAAAAAAACCAGTGAGTTTTCTAATCAATACTTCACTATGTAGTACTGTGAGATCCTATTTACTTCCTTTTCTAAGCCTGGGATGTCTGATCATGCAGAACATTGGCTTATAAAAACCAATATACTATCATAGCAAGCAAGGGGCTCAATTTAATTAGCAGCCATTGTGATCTACAAAATTAATAATTTAATGGGAAAAATGGGGAAGGGGAAGGAGAAATTCCATGAAAATTTGGGGTTGAAATTTTGTTAACATATATGCCACCTAAAGAGACAATGCTAGGAAATAATTGGAGAATGTAAATAAAAAGCTGAATATGGTGACTGCCATCAGACAGATTATTTCAAAAAGTATATCCAAATACTTGTGTTACATTTTGACACTAGCAATCACTGTGTTTTATTAATTCTCTCTATGACCATAAAACCTATGGACTGTAATTTTGTTGTTCTGATAGTTCCATAATCCCTTCTCTGGAAATCTGCAGGAGCCTGTTGCTTATTTTCCTTGATTTTGTGACCACTGGACCATCACACAGCAGAGAACAGAATCCACCACCCAACTTAACTTGATGCTCTGCACATGTCACACCAGAACTACAATAAGAGCAAAGGGTGAAAGGATCTAAGGAGGAAGAGTACATATACTCTGAGATTAACTGAATCACTCAAGAGACCACAAAAATAGTTTTCTTTGGCTATATATAGTGGATTATACAGCTGAATCAAAGGTAGCAAAGAAAAATACCCTCACTAAATTGGATTATAGGAGAAAAAGTTTGACTTGAAAGAGATAAATTTTGGAGGTAGATGATGCCCTGTAGTATTGCAGAATTAGTTTCCTGAAGAAAACTGTTCAATTGTTTGATATTAACAGTAGAAGAGGTACTTGCACTGACAATGTTCAGTGTAAGGGAAGAAATAACAAAGCCAAATATACTGAAAGAAAGGTAAAATGACCTGTCACGAATCAAAGAATGCAACTGTTTCTCAGTCAACTCAGTGTATTTGAGGAAAGAAAGAACAACCAGATAAAGAAGTGAAAAGAGCAACTTTGCCTCTACCTCCAAGTAAACCTTAAGTCATTTCATAGGGCAAAAACCTATCCCTAGGAGCAGTTTAGGCAGAGTGTGTCAGGACATTAGAAATAGCTCGATGCATGCTCTGTAATAACTGATTTTCTAGTTATGAATGTATTTTATTTTCTATTGTAGTCTGAAAAATTCAGTACATGACACAGAAACTGTACTTTTAAATAGCATGGGAGACTGAAAATCAAGTTCACCTATGTTCCTGAATTAGCCTCCATGACCTTGGAATTCTGTTCTCTTGCTGCAATTCTTTCTGCATTTTCTTCTGTAGTTTTGTTTGTTTAGGGGTTTTTTGGTGGGATCGTGATGATGTGATTCTGCTTGTTAATTGATAATTCACTTGTCTGTTCTTTATCTAGATGGATTTCAAAATTTCTAGGGTTGTCTCAAGGAGGTTCTTCTTTACATCCTTTCCTATTAATGGGATGTCTGATAATTCCGATCAGCTGCCTTTGAAAGCTAATACAATATCATAAAGAGCAGGAAGCTCAATGAATTAGTAGGTGTTATAATCTGTCAGACCTCAAACATTAAATAAAACATATTTGACACCAATCATATTCCACAAAGATTAATTCTAAATCCATTTTTTCTGCAAAGGACTAGGAGATCACCCAGAGGGAGTCAGTGTTCTTGTAGTCCAAACCAACTGCCCTTAAGTCAGCGCAGACACATCCATTCTGACAAAGCTTGTCAATAGAAATATTAGACTGTGCCTACAGATACATCTGATCAACAGTTTTAAATCCACTACCCAGTTTCTAAGACCAGACACAGAGGATCTGATTCATTATGTATCTTCACAGAACAGAAGCTTTTAGCTTTTTTTTCTCTGGAACAGTCACGTGTATATCATCAGCGACTTTTCTTCCTTCTTTATTTTCCCAACGAAAATTTCTTTCCTCAAAGTTTTTAAAATTTAATACATTAAAGGGAAAAAGTAACTTTAGGATTCATTTGCACTGAACAGTTTTTAAATATAATTTTTTCTATATAGCACTCTCCATATATATCAAATATCATTCTTGGCAACAAATCCTTTTTGTTATTAATTGAAAATATGCCTGTCTAGTAATTACATAAATGAACTTTCTTCCAGTTACAATGGAATTCATTGCACAAATAATTTTTAAAAACCTTTATCTTGATGCATCTTTCCTTGGTGATTAGCTGACACAAGAGAAAATATCATCTTACAAGTTGGATACACAGCATACGTTCAATATGTTAAGAAACATACAGAAGGTTTGTTACATGATTTCTCTGAAGAGAAATCTAAATTCAGAGTTCATCTGGTTTGGTACAGATTTCAGACTCTTGCAATGAAAGAAACTCCAGGTCTCGCACTATAAGTGTTATTTAACTTGCTATAATATATGTATATTTTATGATACAACTTTTTCATATCATATTCCAGATTATGTTTCCTTGTTAGCTTTTTGAATCATTCTTTGACCAGATCCTGCATGATTGCTCCATTCTATGCATGTCCTTATGATCAGTGACAGATGGTCATACTCTGACTTTATCTGAAATAATCACTTGTCTTGAAGCAGTGTGTGAAGAAATCATAAATAATGTGATTTTATTAGCATAGGAATTCACACGTATAGGAGAATTACTACCATCTGTGTGCATTAGTGTAGCAACGTCTTGTAGATCTGATCTGATTCATGCCCTGCCAAGTTTGAATAGAAATTGAATTACTCAGTATTTTTCTGCCTAAGATCATGCAGACAGGCCTCTGTATCTCCATCCAATTGCTGGTACCAATTGCTGAATACCAGAAATAGGGTGTTAACATTTTTATATGTGACTACATGCCAGAGGACTCTGATTATGTTCAGATATAGATAAATACAGTAATTTTATTATATGCCATATTCTTCATGCAGATGATGAGAGGATTTGCCTGGAAGTTGACCACCCCAAACCAGATCATGTTTCCTTTGACTCACACATCAGGTCTACAGAAAACCATGATAGAAAACTTTAGCAGGCATACTCTCCTCATACCATCAGTGGAAAATCAAAGGCTCCTATGAAAACAAATCTTTTAAAGACATGGACATATCTTTAGGTGTGTATATATTTAGGCTGTGATTAGTTCCTAAAACATGGATGTCATGCAGCATTCAAATGGTTGTTTTCTAGAGTTCCATTCAGCTCCCCTCAGTGCTCTGCTATCCACCTGAAACAAAACAAAGCAGCTCTATAAGTAGACAGTCTTTTACAGGCATCACAAACAGTTCACTTGTGTCCATCAGAAAGCCATAGGACCTGCAGAATGAGGGATAGTTTTCGTGTTACTTACAGAGATACCTCAGTAGGTTTCCGATTTCAGTGAGGCTTTGGTACCTTCCATTTCAGGGAGCTTATTAAAATTGAAATAGAGCAATTAGGCATTAAATTTGGTCGAAGATTGTTTGGCTGTTACCAACTTCATTATTTGTGTCAGACAAATTTCTCCCATCCTCTCTTAAAGTAAAATTAGTGGCAGTTTTTATTTAAAACTATAAGTATTTAAACCTATTAAACACCCAGTCGCTACTAGGAACTTAATTTAACATTTTCAGGCTACGGAACTGTCTTAAATGAGTGAATGAGTGACATTATGATCCCTCTTAGACCTAACACTAAAAGTCGCTTGTAGTTTCACTAGAAAATACATTTCTGAGCTGTGATTGCACTTTTCTTGTCATTTATCTTTACAAAAAATTGCCATCTATGTTGTCAAAAGTAGTAACGAAAATATATTCTAATGCAAAGTCTTAATGTATCAATACTATTTCATAATTTTCTTTTCTTTCTGTGATGTAAGAGCTGTAATAAACACAATATGTAAGCTCTCACATATTGTGTTGTGTTCTAGTCTCCTGGCTTTAAAAACTGAATTCATCCAGATATCTGCCAGTATTTTCTGCAGATGTCTCAAAAAAGAATGAAAGGCAAAGCTGTCTGAACTCAGTCTGATAAGATCATTTTCATCTGAATGAAATCTTGCTATTGAGTAGTCTATCACTTAAAAGTCTCTTAGCAAGCACTCCCTGGTATCACTGGAGTATGTGTTCAATTTGAGTATTGATACAACAGCTGCAGGCACCTTTTTCTGTGTCATGAAAGCTGCTGTCATTAGATCTTCAAGAGGCTGAGATAATATTTTTCTGGGTTTTTTGTCTTAGCATAAAGTACAACAATTTTGTGCTGCCTTTGGCATGAAAAAAAGTTCAAATAAATCTTCATACAAAATATACACAGTATGTTTCAGTCATTAAGGGAATATACAAATAGGCAACACATTTTGAAGTATCTAATATGTGGTGATTTATTTATTATTTTCTAATGCATGCTCCAGAAATTATGAGAAAGTTATCTACTGTATAATTGAAGTTATGCAAATATTTGAGCAGTAATTTACAGAACTTGCTTTTGACTTACGTATCAGTCCTAGATGAAGTACTGTGTAATAGGGTAATTTTTGCTACAGGAGACTGTTCAGTATTATGTATACAAATTAAACACTTGATGAAGAATTTGCCATATTAAATATGCAAATTAAACTTCAGGAAGACATGTAACTGAATTAGCACTGAGAAGTCCTTGGTATTCTGTAACTTACTTGGAGATTGCTTCAGAGAAAAACCATAAAAACTTCTGCCCGAGAGAACAAAAGTCTTTAGCTAAAGTTTGATGAGAAAAGTGTTAATAATAATCACCAAACTAGGATAAAGTGGAATAGGAAACTTACTCTGCTTTGGTACTATTGATTTTGGCCTCCTAGAATGCTTCATTATCAGCCAACTATGCATTGCTTGTAAATGCATTAGAGTTTTGGGACAAATCAGTCATTGTTAAAATTGGCAGTTTAGTCCCTAAAGACAGACAGTGTGCAGAGCCTAGATGTGTGTGGTCCCTCAGTAACATCCCTCTTGTACTTCTACTACTTTCCAGATAATTTTTGTACAAACTACAAAGTATCTTATTGATTGAGCTCTGAAAGTTGTAAATGTGATTTATGAGTTATATTTGATTAAAAGTGTGGCTGCTCTGGGGGACACAGGGATTTCTTCCCCCCAGTCTAACACTAAGTAAATCATTTAAATCCATTACCTCAGAGAGTATGCCCTTTAAAAAGACTAGTAAAAATGGAAAGTTGCATTGGAAAACCATATAGGAGAGCTTTATTTTAACCTGAGTGCCAGGTGAAAAAAGATGTATGAGCATGGGATAACTAAAACACTGCAAACATTACTCACTAACAGGTAAAGTAATGCAGTTTTTCCAGCAATTCTGTAAGTACAGCACTTTGAAGATAAAGTAAAACTTGACAGCAGGGTAAGTAGCTAAGTTGTCACTACTGCCACTGTCCTTTTAATTATACTTCTATTTGATGTGCAGTGCTATGTATCCTGACAGGAAGGAAACTTTATCTTCTTAAAAAAAAGTAAAATGGGAGAAGACTAGCTTTTAACCAGGCAGCATATTTTCCTAGCTTTTCAGAAGTAAGTATTTGTTTTTCAGATTGTTTACATATGAAAGAATAGGTCTTTTTACAGGCTTTAGAGTTGCACAGCTTTTAAGTTAGAACCAAGGGAACATAGAGTGAAGATATGTGATGTGTGTTGGTGTCTCTTCTACTAATTAAGATTAGGTGTTTTGTGAGTGCCCACATGACATATCTCTTGTGGCTGATATCCAGTGAGGCTGTAGCCTGTAATTTAAAAGAAGAATGTCTCTCTCTTTATCTTCAGCCTGTAAAATTGGCTGGAAGACTGTGCTTGCTCTACCAATTGATCAAGCTAACCTTGCAATGTACTGCAACTTCTTTCCTATATTAATCATTTTCCTAATAAGATTCATTTAGCAAGAATAATATTTCATGTCTTTGTATTTCAAGGTGTGAAGGATTCAGGAAACTAATAAATAACAAGGGTTGAAAAATCATATTTAAAAAATTATTGGATCACTTTTCCCCAGTATGCATGAACTTTCATCTTTTTAACATTTAAACAATTATTTGCATCTTTCTTTGACACAAGACATCAGTAGCTTTACTGATGTAGCAAACAGTTACCTGTGATGACATTTTTAAGCATGTGACAGATTATTCATGAACCTTTAGGCATGCATTCCTATACAGTCTCCCCATGAACATTCTGTCATCAAACCACTGACAGCTTTACATACTTAGTTCAAACAGTGCAAAAATTAAGTTCTTCCTTCGTTTGAAAAAAACATGCAATTTGTAATGAAAATACTTAGCCTTAACTGTTGGATGGATATATTTAGTCAAACACTAGTGTTAAGTTGCAGATAATACTTTCCTACTTTTCTTAGATCCATGGACTTTCTAATATGACAAAATGCACCTTGAAAGAATTGCATCACTCTTAAGCATGCTCTTTTGTTTTCCTCAGAAAGTTCTGCATTTGAAGTAGACTCTTGTAAAATGTTCTATTGAGCTTTCTCAACAGAGGAGTCTAGAAAATAGCAACAATACTATTTTAAAATACTTCTGTTCTAATTAGTTCATCTATAAAACGTGTGCTTCCTTATGATAGGTAGAAACCTGTGGTAGCACAATACCACGCAATACAAGCCATGGTAACTCACTTTTAGGCATGACTTTATACAAAAATTTACTGCATGCAGTTACTCAATCTAGCCCTTCTGTGCAAAGGTTTAATTGTGAAAGTGAGCTCTAGAGGCTGTGATATTCTTCTCTTTGCAGCTCAAACCTACCAGAAGCTTTAAGTAATGTTGTCAAAATTCTCAATGCAGTTTCAAAAAAGCAGTGAAGTCCTGCAGTTACTTTCCCAGGCTTGAATATCTTCTGCTTTTCTGATATTTAGGATTGTGTTTGTGATATTAAGCTAAGTCTTCAGTAATGCAAACAGAAGCCTGTAAGCCTGCTAGCTTAATTTTAAAAAGACTTGGCTGAAACTCTGGAGGGCTTCATTTTGATTCATAATTAAATAGCTTAATTTTGATAGTTTGGGTGGACGTTGCAGCTACAGGAACTGGTTATTTTTTTCTCATAGTCTCATGATGCATTTTATGTTAGCTATTTTTACCAGATTTCAAGAGAATAGACAATGGCTTAAGTTTTATTAAAAACTCAA
Organism: Sitta carolinensis; assembly: GCA_032173965.1. NCBI lineage: Eukaryota > Metazoa > Chordata > Aves > Passeriformes > Sittidae > Sitta > Sitta carolinensis. Next base: position 26,304,040 of record JAVUNC010000004.1, on the reverse strand, counting down.
ATGGTTTGAACCATTAAAAATTCAATGGCTTGATTTTTTATAACAATGACTTGAGTTTTCCAATGTTTCCTGCTCCTTAATATATGAAAGATATGCTCCTCACTGAGTGATAACTTGCATATATTTTACTCCTTCTGCTCATGCAGTGCAAAAAGATGGTTCAGTTAATTAAGAATATGCATTGTGTTTTTGTGTAGCCATCATACCTCTGCATAGCTACACAGGTACTTTACTCGCCACACTGCACTCCAAGCCAGCTGTAGTCAGTTATGTGCCTGTCAGGCCACTGTCTTACCTACTAGTACAAATATTCAGTGATTGATCTCCTCAACTATGCCCTTCCTATTTCACTGCCTCGCCAAAACTGCAGTCTCAGTCGTTCTGGAGCCTCTGTAAACTCAGTGGTTCTGTCTTCACACAGCACTGTGCAGAGCCAGTTTTCTGAATGGGTCAGTGCCCATCCAAAATGAACAGCAGATAGTACAGTTCTTCTCTTCCTCATTCTCTCTTGTGCAGGCATTGCAACTCTGGGAAGTAATACAATTTTTAAATCCTTAAAACTGAGGTTTTGAAGTAACTGTCGTAATATCCTCTTGCATGTTTGCTTGCTTGCCTGCTTGGGCACCTTTATCATTGCTTGCAACTGGCAGAAAGGATTCATCATCTGTGTTTGTACCCTAGAGATGTACAAAAGAAAAGGAATTTTTTATAAGACTATTAAGATGCTAAAGGAATTTAGGAAATACGAAGGTGCTCAGTCTTAAATCAACACAGGGTTATTTTTAATAGACATTGCAACTCAAAAAAGTGTAAGTAAAGATATTTATTTACCTGTCTATACATACTCTTTTCAAACCTGAACACACAAAAACTGTAAATGTCACTTAGCTGTAAGCACAAGACACTGAATACTGCTCCAGAAGGTCTTAGATTCTGATTGCTAAGACAACCTGAGGGAAGGAAGTTGTGAGACAACTGCACAGAAAACTATAGAAACAGAATGGGAGACAGGTTCAAATCAAGATTTAAAAACCAGGCTTAAACACTGAAGGAATTGATATTAAACTAAATTACTATTCCTTAAGTAAAAATAATTAATTTGACAATATTACATGCAGCATGTGTCTGTGCAGTCCATTAGAGCAACAGTAAAGCTTGTACCATGGAGACAGCTGAATGTGAATCTGGTTTTGCACCAAAGCAGAACATCTGTGATGCCATGCTGGTTATGGACTTTCCTGAAAACATATTTTGCAAAGATCTTAATTTTGTTAGAATTTAATATGATTGGTGCAGTATAAACAATCACTTTATAATTGTCAGTAAGTCCTTTTCTAGTAGCCTTTCTTTAGCAGCATTATAAACATCCAGTAAATCAGGATATAAAATTGAGACTGAACTGGCAAGTGGAGACCAAATGGACTCAGACACAGGGGCACTGCTAGATCTGTCCTTACCACGAGGTAACGAGGCACCAGGCTCCCTGCCCATTGTGGGGGAGATGGGACAGCCTGAGAAAGGAGCCAGGCAGATCAGGGTAAATGTTCCTCACAGAAAGCCCTGGCCCCTTGGCAGCAGTACTGGTGGTGGTGGTGTCCGGGCAGTAAAGTCTGGAAAGGAGGTGGGACAGGTCGGGGCAGCATTCCCAGCCAGCCAGAGTCCCAAAGCTCCCTGTTCCTCAGTGACCAGAGCTCCTCTCTGCTACAGAAACAGAGAAGGAATACCTGGCTCTGACTGAGCCAAGTTCCCATGGCTCACTCTGGAGGATTCTCCACAGTCAAGTAAGAATGAAATTGCCTTTAGCACTGAGGGACAGGATGGGTTTTTGAGTCAACAGGGTTTAATCTGTCCTATGGAGAGTTAAACTCAAAGGTAAAAAAAATGGTTCTAATTGTTATCCAGACAGTAGTGTGTTATGTTTGAGCCCATTGGGCCATTGAATGTATAGGTTTCCTGACTGCCCTGATGTGCAGGACTGACTACTCTTTATGAGTGTAAAAAATTGAGCAGGAACACTGCTTTTACACTATATAAGGAAGGTTATTCTTATTTAAGAGGATTACTTGGCAATTGTCTGTTGTTTCATGATGCTGAAATGGTAAATTCACATGCGAGTCTTAACTGTTATATTTCATTGGATTTTGTTTAGCCCAGGTCTGCATATATTTCACATTGGCATTATTTGGATTCCTTTAACACTAATAATAAACCAGGAAATTTTATAATGAGCCCTCATTTCATTGATGCTGCAACATCAGCCTGAGGCAAAAACAACAGAACTTTTTTCATTATTACTTTAATCTAGCACTCAATAGAAGCAAAGATGCAGAAAACCAAGATTATTTTTGTCCTCGGATGCACTTTAAAGACTTGAGATGTACAGAAGGAAAGTTGTGAACATACTTAAGGGTCATTCAAGGGACAATCTTTACATTTCTGATAAAAATTGAAGCTCTTAATTTATGGCAAAAAGCAAAAAGGGATAAACTACAAGTCCTTTATCACCACTTTATATAACAAAATTTGTGTTACCTTGCCTTTAAAATCACTTTCCCCTGTTGCACTGCCCTGTGCTTTTGTTGTCACTATAGCCCAGGCTCCCAAATACAGCAGGCTTAGATTTCTCTCTTTGTGATGCAGCTGCTGTTGGGAAATTTTGACTTATTGTCAGTGCAATCTTCACTTCATAGTGAAGTCCAAACAAAACTGAAATTTTTGAACCCCTGTGGATCTCTGTTCTTTTTCCAGTGGTTGTGCCATTTTTCGCTCTATGGATGTAGGCCATTTTTTTTAAAGTTTCTGTGACATTTCACCTTACAAATATGCCAAAGTTAGCTAGCAGTGTGTGACTTCATAAAGGAATCCATCCTCTCACCAGCATTTCCAAATTGCTTTCAGGTAAGAAGAACACAGAATATAATATTGCATATTTGAAGAAAATTTTCACTCTGTCTAAACTGGTAAATTTTAGAGTATATTCTGAACAGTTGGAAATAGATAGTTGAAGAATAAAATGCAGGTCCATCACTAATGAAGGGATCTCTGATGTAAGATGTGGATATATATCAGGTTATACCATCATGCTGATGAAAGATTTGCTGATTCTGACAAAATGTTAGCTGACTATTTTAGGGGCTCAGGCCCATCAAATGAACCTTGGACATAGGCAATTTTTTCACTTGAATCCTTCCAGGAATATGATGCAGTAATGATTTTAGATGTCTCCTCACTAAGTGCCTCACTTTTATGATGCAAAACTTGGTGCACTTTTGTTTTGGTCACTTTGTGGTTAATTTCTTTGCCAGAGTTTCTATCAAAAGAACATTTTGTAGTAGAACACCAGCCATAGATTTCTGCTCAAGGAGGAAACTGCCTCTTATCTCCCAGAAGATGATGTACCATGAAATATGCTGTAACTGATTTTGTGATGTGTTTTCTGTTACTATTACTTAATCATAAAATCTTTGCAGAAAAAAAACTTTCCCAACTGCTCTTAATGTGTAGAAAAGTCTCTCACTTGAACAAGAGAAAAATACTGTCATGCAGAGTGCATCTCAAAACCTACTGTCATAAGGCATCTCACTGTTTGTCATCACTTGCATATATTTCTTACATAAATTTCCATATTTTTTTCATTATTTATGTATTTGGCCTATGATTTACCCATGAACACTTACAAAGTGCTAAAGTAATATGTATGAAATATCTATTAAATATGTCCTTTAAAAGAATGACAAAATTCCAGAGCCAGTTTCTGTCTTTTGCTTTTCCATATTGTTCTGTTCTATTTCCACTTGTTTTCAATCTTCTGTATCATCATAATGCAATTTTTATTTATTTGGTGGGGTAAAGTTTATTTTATTTATTACAGTGATGAACACTTGAGAAAAGCAGAATTTATCAGTACAATTTCTACTGCTTGCATACTTAGGTGTTAGGTTCCATGTCAGGTGATCTGTCAATAATTTGAATAGAGTACTCATGCAAAATATATACTCTTCTTTCAAAACCAATGTAGGTTTTATTCTGTTGATGGGATCTATTGTAACCGTTAATTTTGCTGGCACAGTGCAACCTAATACAACTGTCACACAAGTTGTCCAAACATCTGGGTCAAAAAAAGAAGACAAATTAAAAAGAAAATCTACTAGGAGTTTTAAGAGTACGTTCAATAGCTTTTGGCAGTGTCTGTCTGCAAGCCAAACAGCTAATTCTAGTCGTAACTGCTACTTCTCTGCCACAGCCATATACTTATTTGACAGAAATCTGGGCTTTACTGTTAATAATAAAATTGGTGTACTTAGTAGATTTCTTTAAAAATGGAGAGAAAAGAAATTGTGATGATATTTAAGAAAGAGATAATTCTTAAAATTTATTTAGCCATTGCAATGGCAGGCTGTTTTTCGGGATAGAAGTTTCATGTAGCAAAACTGTAAGTTCCCTGCTTCTTCTCCCTGAATGAGCAGAGCACTTTTAAAAGGGGCACCATCAATACCAGCATCCTAGTCAATTACTGACAGCAACATTTAATGCATTTATCTCTAGCACATGGCAAATCTGCCTCCAAGCTCACTGATGGGTTTAAATTATTCATAGTACAATTTGTTATGGTGTTACACTGACACTGAATCATAAATTAGATAGCACCACCCAATCTTTTTATTTTTATGTAGATTATTGAAAGCTCACAATCTCACAAGAATGTCCCTAGTGCCATGTTTTACATGGTTAATTGATGTGCATAAGCAGCTTGAGATTGGGCAGCTCCTGGTGCTGTGACAGTGTGGTAACTAGAGCTCTCCCTCCCTGAAGCATGAATGTATGGTGCTGCCCAGTCTACTTCCCAGCTGCCTCATGTACAACATAGAAATGTCAGTTGTCTGGGCATCCCTCAATGATTCTCACTCAAGTGATGAATGTTGAGCTAGATGGATCCTTAAACATTCCCTTCCAACCCCAGCCATTCTATGATTCTAAGTGTGGATGATGGTTACTACTTCTGAGGAGTAAAAGCCAATTGAGTCTAGCCAGACTTAATCTGTGAATGTTAACTTTCTTGCTTTCCTGCAAATCTCTAAGTCCTAGCATTCTAAAAACATCTTTTTGACGTGAGTCAGATTTTACATGGTCAAAATTTTCAGGGTGTTTTTTTTTCATTTAACTGTCCTGAACAACTGAAACCTGTATTTTTAGTAAATATGAAATAATGCCCCACTTATACCATCATACAATACCTTGCTCATCTCTATGTGTAAGGTAGAAGTAAGGAAATAGAATCAGTCTCATAAAAAAATTATTTTAACAAATTTCAGTAGTCAATTTGCATCAGTATTCAATGTCATACCTGTAGAGGCTGAAGCACCGTATCAACTATCCCGTAACTATGAAAGGAACTTTCTTACACAAAGTGATGCTATTAATATTTCTTTGTAAAACACAGAATCCTGGAAAAAAAAGTGTTGCAATTTATTCCTGTTATTTTATATGGTAGTACACTCACATAAATATAATATAATTTTGGTTATCTGAAATATAACCACTGCAAACCCTATCATATTTGAGAGTTTGGGTATGTTTTGTATAAGAAATTTGGATCGGGATCATTCCAAAATATCATGCATGAGAAAGTAAGAACTCTTAAAAAACTGAATTTAGCAATGATAACCATTGGATTACACTAATATAAAATATAATTTAATGCAGAAAGCATTAATTAAGTAAGAACAGGACACAAAGACCTTACAAGCTTCTGCTGAGTGTGTGTTAGGGGTTATTATCATTATTCTTATTCAGGGCTAATGAGACTATCAAGGGTGTTCTGGTTCTTTAGAAGTCCATGGTTTCCACATGCCTGCCCCAAGACAATATTTATTCAATGGATTGTATACAGTTTTAAATCTCCAAAGTTTTCTGTTTTCTAAAAGACTGAATGCTTATTTCACTTTTGGAAGCAGCAAATTGAATGCATGAAGCAAACAGCATATTTTTAGATATTTTTCAAAGACTTGGTAAACCATAAATCTGCTGTCTAATTTTTCTCCTAATTTATCCTAATTTAGGATATTATTGTAAGCCGTGGTGATAAAAGTTGATTCTGCAATGCTCTCATTTGTATGATTTAAATTAACATGTTTTACTGTGCACTGAAATGTACTGAAAGGAATCACCATTCATATGATTAAATCTTATTTGAGGGCACAGTAATGAGCAGTTGAAGAACAGTAACATTTTAAGCTACTACATCTCATTCATAAATGAACATGAATATAGTGTCAGCATTTCTACTATTTCTAAAATTGTAGCTCATTTGGAAAAAGATCTTCTGTCTTTTAAAATTAACAAGTTCTTCTTGTTCTCTCTGTGTATGTCCTTTGATATTCTTTTTCAGAAAAGTTAGTTAAACTTCAATTCTTTCATTAGACGGTAGTATTTTCGAAAAGAATAAAAATGCAATTAATTGGGGCATGAATTAAATTTCATTTACAGATAGAGAGATGAAGAGTAGATGTGTCTGGATGAACATGAGAGTTTTGACCAGGAATTTCTCCTACGACCCAAGAATGCACCCTCTGTGAAGAAATAATTGAGGCTTCAGGGCTTCTTGAGCTCTGACTGTAAATTTATGCTGGTAGAAACCAGTTTCATAACAGATGATACTATCTTTTATTTCTTTTGACATTAGAAATGGTAGTTTGCTATCTTTTGCTATGCCTGTACAATTTTAGTCATCAAGACTTTTTTTAATTTGCAGTTGGCAACAGTAGAAACGGTTGCTTTATCTCATTATCCTCAGCAAATCTGCTGAAAGTTATAATAGGTTTGTTGAGTTTTCAGATTCTGAAGATAAATATGAAGTTTTTCAGGAACAAAAAAAATCAGTTTTGGAAATAATTCCTTGTCTGCTAAAAGAGATGTCCAAGGAACTATCTACTGGAATTCATATTTTCCTACAGGTTTGAGTTGTTTTGCCTTTTTAAAGACACTGTGTTCAGAGATGAAAGAAACACTCAGCCTAACTGCAATCATTTGAGATTCTTCTGCTTGTATTCTTCATGTAGTGCAATTAAGCAGTGGGACTTTTTATTTGTAGGAAATTGTAGACACTAGAAGTTACATCATGGTGTGAGTGACATGACATCCAAGTAAAACCACCAAAGGGAAAAGGGGTGGATTTTGTGCAAATCGGCTATTTTCATTAAGTGCTGTGGTGATGTTATTTTGCTTTTGTATGTGGATTTTTTGTCATGCTTTGTTTAGTTAGTTTTGTTGATGTGAGTGTAGGTTCTGTGGTGAATGTGGATTTTTGCTGATAATTCTTATATATGTGATTCATAGAGGTGATGGGTAGAATGTATTGGGTTTGCATGGTCAGGTGTCAGTAGCAAGGGGTTACAGGGGTGGCTTCTGTGAGAAGCTGCCAGAAGCTTCCTCCATGTCCAGCAGAGCCAATGTCAGCTGGCTCTAAGACAGACCTGCTGTTGGCAAAGCCTGGCCAATTAGAAATTATGGTAGTGTCTCTGTGATAACATATTTAAGAAGAAAAAAAAGGTTATTGCTCAGATGTAATTGCAGCCAGAGAAGAGTGGGGTGAGAACACATGAGAGGAACAGCTCTGCTGACACCAAGGTCAGTGCAGAGAGAGGGGCAGGAGGTGCTCCAGGCACTGGAGCTGAGATTCCCCTGCAGCCCGTGGTGCAGCCCATGGTGAGGCAGCTGTGCCCCTGCAGCCCATGGACGGACACGGGGGTGCAGAGATCCACCTGCAGCCCAGGGAGGAGACCCATGCCAGAGCAGAGGGATGGCTGAGAGGAGCCTGTGACCCCGTGGGAGGCTGTGCTGGAGCAGGTTTCTTAGTGGGACTTGTGACCCCGTGGGGTACATACATTGGAGCAGCCTGTCCTTGAAGGACTGAACCCCATGGAAGAGTAATCCACGAGGCAGAAGTCTGTAGAAGACTGTTGCCTGTGGGAGGGACCTATATTGGAGAAGGGGAAGGATTCCTCACCCTGAGCAGTGGCAGGAGCACCTTGTGATGAACTGACAATAACCCCCATTTCTTGTCTCCCTGTGCCACTGTGGGCAGGGGAGTTAGAGATGGGAAGGTATTTTTAAGGTCTTATTTTACTTCTCATTATCCTGCTCTGATTTTTCTTTTTTTGCAATATTCAATTAGTATCTCTAATTAGAGTCTGTTTTGACATGAGAGTATTTGGTGAGTGATCTCTGTCAGTATCTCCACTTACAAAACCTCTGTTAGATTTTCTCTACCCTGTCAAGTTGCAGAGGGGAGTTCTAGAGAGGCTTTGGTGGGTATCTGGAATCCAGCAAGGGTCAACTCCTTACCCATGGGTTCAAAGAGCAACATGTATAAATTCATGAGATAAAGGTTCCTTAGAAGATATTAAATACAAAGACAAAATCTTTGCCTCATAAAGTCCACAAGTTGCAAATCATCGAAGGCTGGCAGAACACTTTTCAGAAGCATCACTGTGTACTTGCCATGTTTCTGTCTTCTTCTGTGACATCCACTCAGCCCCTGTCATAAAAAGAATCCTGAATTAGGCTGTGGCTGCACAACTTGTTCTTTTGACACCAAGACTTCAGCTCAGCTCAGATGCAAGTTTCACCTGAATTACAGCTTGGCTATTTCTAGCCACAAAAATTCAGATCCCTCTTTCATATTCATCCGTTTGGAGATCCCATTTCTGATGTTTCTCTTAGCCATGCTTTAATCTATGACCTGCAGTGGTTTCCCACCCCTTCTAAGAAAACAGGATTTCTTCTCTAACTGAAGAGAAAATAATATTAACTTAATTTGTTGATTCATCAGAACTTTGGGGTTTTGTCTCCTTGATACATAAACATTAGTAAAGAAGGATCAATATGCTTTGGCTCCAGATAACTCCTTATGTAAATATGAGAATTTAATCGAAGTCCAGGCAGTACATTTTTACAGCAGTAGTTCCAGTTTAGTCACCACACTTTCTTTTTCATGGCAGAGTTGTATGTCATAGTAGCAGATAAATTCATTTATTGCCAAAGGGGGCCACATGGTTCTTAATATATATGAAAACTTTCCATAGATTAAAAAGAAATTATATCAGCTTGTAAGATTTAGGTGGTCAGGGAAGGTACCAGTCTATGTTCATGTTATCATTTTCTCTCGTCTTCCTCTTCTACAGTTTTAAACTAGTCTAGCAAAGAAAACATGGGCTCTCATCAAGACCACTGCTGTGTGTCCTTAGCAATGCCAGCATGCTTTAAAAATTCATTTTATATTTGGATATCACTTTGAAAATGTTCTACTTATTTCACACATGATTATTTCACTTAATAATCATGAAACTACTTTCAAAACATTTGCTGTTCAGAAACAAAGCAACATGCACTAAATAATGAGATTTTAAACATTTATTGTTTATTTACATTTACATGCTGTTTTCATTCTTTTGGTCCAAGATATGAAAAGATAATTAGTTAATTTTTGTAATATTTTATATTGTTAAAAAGAGCTGCCCACGCTTAGTGGTAGTAGTCACTATCATACATTGCTTTAAAGACTCTTTATTCTGGATTTATACTACTGTGTCTGACATAAGTAAGCACAGTAGAAAAACAAGCCAAATGGCAAATTTCAAATTTTATAGGCATGCATTAAAATAAATGTGAATTTAAATCAGTCTAAACAAGACTGCTCACTGCCTGAGTCTACTAGACATTAGATAATAAAGGTAAAGATTATTTTGAAAAATGACAGATGTTAGTTATTTTGAGCCTTACATCCAAGTTATAAAATGGAAGTGCTGTACTAATGACATGAGATTTTTCTCCACTTGTTTTTTTTTTTTACTTTGTGGGAGGCTATTGGATTGAGGAAAGTGCATAGGAGTATTTTTTTTTCAAATAAGTGTTGTCATTCATCTTTGTGTTTTAAAAATCTGGACATAATAGCTACAGTCATAAAATAAAGTGATTTAGCAGATAAATTAGATTAAAGCTGTGTTGGATCATCTACCTGTGGTTCACCCATTGTGGCACTTTTTAGTAGGTTTGTTACCAAATGAATGTAAAATCCAGAAAAGCAAGTACATTTTCCAATATGAAATCCATCAGCCCTGAGACTGTTAGGGAGAAAATATCTGAGGTGTGACTTCACATAAGATAAAGTTCAAACAGTACTAAAATGAAAAATATATTTTTGCTAATAATTAGATACTACAAGTTAAAAGGGCAGGTGTTCCTTATGCTGGCACATGTTCTTTTGAGCATATTTTGATTTTATCACCCCTTCAGTGTGTCTAGGGATTTTGTTTCTTTCAAAAGAATAACCAGCACTGCTACTGTTCTAAGCTGCATCTGATCTAGTTCATTTAAACCTTGTTTTTTCCTCTCATATCAATTGTTCATCTATGATTAGAAAAAGAAGTAATTTCCTACATGACTATTTATAGCCTAGCAGATATTAATAAGGCAGATGGGGAATGTGTATTTAAAAGTAGCAGTAAAAATGATTGCAGTATCATTTTATTCTCTGCTCGCATGTTTTTTCATGTACCAGAGAACCATGATATTGTGTGGCATTAGTGACAGAGCTGTGACATTGTAAGTTTATTTTATAATTGATAAATTATAATTTATAATAGATAGGGGAAAATTATAGAAAATTGATATTACAGTAGTGCAGGCAGTTCTCAAAATGAAACAAAATTCTAGTCCTGCCAATAACTTAAAATAAGACTTCCCATCCTAAAGTATCATGTCCTATCAGAAAGGAATTAGTTAGTAATGGAATGTTAGTAATTGTGCTTTTTTTTATAGAAACAGAGCCTGGGAGAGTCTTCTCTCTGCACAGTTCAAGTCCATAATTTTTGGAGGTAAAGAATTAAAAGTGAACTATGCTTGTGAACGAAAAAAGTAACTATAGTAAATTCTTGGTGCAACCTCTAGCTATTCTTTGGTTGCACCAGTGATGCAGTTAAAATGGTATGGTTCATTTTGCTTTTTGCAATGGCTTTCAGAAATATTATCTGCCTTCTCTATTTCTCGTTTTCAATACCTTACATTGCATTTTGCCAGGCCTATCATTCCAAAATTACTTTTTAGATTTTTCTGGAGGAAAAAACCAGTTGGTATATAAAGAGGATTGTCGAGGGAGAAATATCTCATTTAATTCTAGAAATCTAGAAATTCTTGTTCTGAATTCTGTTATTTCAGACATTTCAAAATTTTTAGAAATACTTGCAGTTGCTAATCAATGAAGATTTTGCTGTTTATTTTGCAAGTTCACTGTTCAGCCTTAGGACTCTAGGCAGATATATACTTCCCAGATATTTTCAGTATCCAAGGCTGAGCAAGGAGCTTTGCCTTCTTTTCAGGGTTATTGATCGTTGATTTCTATAAAATGACAACAACCTGCATTGCAATGCTTTCTAGAGAGCCTGAAAGTATTTTTCCTAGAACACTATTGTGGTTTAAGGAGCCCAGGAGGCAGTTCAATCCAATACAGCTGTTCCCTCCCTCCCTCCCTCCCAGTGGAATGGGGAAGAGAACTGGAAGGTAGAAGTGAGGAGCTCTGTTTTCATCACAAGACCAAAATATAGCAGCACACAGCTATGTTTCTATCACAGCTAAAACCAGTGCAGTCATGGTATGAAATTTGCTATGAAGATGTGGAACATCTGAGATTTAAAACTGAAAAAATAACTTTATAAGTATCAACAACAAGAAAAGTACTGAACTTCATGAAGTAGCTCTTGACATTTTAATTAACATGGCAAAAGACTGGCCCACTGAACAATTAATTCTATTCTAGATTATCAGTTAATTTTAGCTATACAAAAGCAAATTAATTTTTTTTATATTTTGATAGTATACACCAACATCTTAGGTAATAGAAGTTAGTGTAAAATGGTAGATAAACTGTTATTTAATAGGTATCAGCCATAGGCCAGTGATAAATGGAACAAAGTAGAAAATAGCCATCTGTAAAAGATTTGTTATTTCATTATCAGTACATCAGACTTTATGTTTATTTTGTGTATACCAGTTATACTATATTACATAGTTAGAAGTATTTGAGTTTCAAGCCTTTTCTGCTAGTAAACTCCTGCTGCAGTATAGACGTCAGTGCTTTTGAGTAAAAAAAAATGCTGACCAACCCTCTTGCCAACCCTCTATATATAAACATATAATGTGTTTTGTCAGCAGTTCTAAGGTCAGAAACAGAAACCTGGAAGGGTTTTTAGCTTTCCATTAGAAAGGGCAGCAGACTTTCTAGCTCCAGTACTTTAGGATTTCTGGTATCATGTAATCCTGATGAACATCTTGCCTTATGTATTTCTGTCTGCCTTAGTAGGGAGCTGAAGGATAGACTGTCAAAGCTAAATCTAAAATTGGCATCAAACCTGAGGTGAAGTATTAATCGCTCAGTCTTGGAATGGGTGAGAATATATGTTCTGGAATCATCATGGATCAAAGGAAGAGAAGACAATCAGAAGTGTTTACTTTGAAAAGGAAAGCATTACTTTAATTTGTTTCCTTATTCTAATACATCGTGTTGAAGTCTGAATAGTTTCACAAAATATAATGCAAAGTTAGTATTTGTCCAAAAAGTATATTCACCTCTTCAGTCACAGAAACTTGATGAAATCCTACTTATTTCCCAGCTTCATATGTAACAATGAAGTAATATTCTAATGGAATATATAGATGGATTTATTTAAACTTTAAGGAAATAAATACCTAGCATAGTAACTAAAGGCCAGTTAGCCTGGCCTCAGTACCCGGTAAGGTAATGGAACAGTTTATACTGAGTGTCATCACACAGCACTTACAGGATGGCCAGGGGATCAGAGCCAGGCTGTGGATGTTGTCTGTTTGGACTTCAGCAAGGCTTTGGACGCTGTCTCCCCAGCACACTCCTGGAAAGGCTGGCAGCCCGTGGCTTGGGCAGGAGCACTCTCTGCTGGGTTGAGAACAGGCTGGATGGCTGGGCCCAGAGAATGGTGGTGAGCAGTGCTGCATCCAGCTGGGGCCAGGCACCAGGGGTCTGTGCTGGGGCCAGTTCTGCTCAATATTTGTATTGATGACATGGATGAGGGCATTGGGTCTCTTTCAGAATTTGTTGGGAGAACATCTGATATACAAATAATAAACCTCTAATTTGGATGTAATAAATGGCATAAAATTATTATTTGTGATTTGTCAAGAAATATGCAGGAATTGATAGGCATGCTAATGTCAAGAATATAGTTACTTGTCCTGAGACTCTGGGTTGTGGTGTGCTACAGTGCTTTATTATACAAAGTATCGATCCAAACCAGGAAAGGAAAAGAAACGTTGAATACTGCAGATATACATGGAGGAAGAGCAGAACAAGTAGACTCTTTAGTTTTCAACAGCTTCAATTTCTTCACTAACCTGTAACCAGAAATTAATTCTTTGAGTCCTTGAAGTGATATGGATTCTTGATACAATATCCCAATCCAGGTCCATTTTGAACTGCAGTTCCATGGGGTTGTTATGAAATAAAGAGTAAATTTTTACAACATGATTTAAACTTTTAACATGTCTCTTTGGTTGTGGTATAAGTGGTTCACTTAAGTGAAACAATTTTTTTTGTTGTTTCTTTTTTGTTTGTTTGTTTTTTTTTTTTTTTCTTTTTATCCTACTCAGACTTGAGAGATGATTCCATGTGCCTTTTATACCCATGAATAAAAAAAAATATTCCTCTTCTGGGCTTTCCCCCTGATATGATCATTACTTTCATTTCTCTGGATCACATCTACAAAATTACTCCAGACTCAAAATTCCTGGCTCTGATTATGCCATTTTTCTTACACTACTTGATACCAGTTTTAAGCTTGAATTTTAAAATGTCCCATAAAAACAAATGCATTAGATTGAAAAAGGCTCGCTGGATATCCTTGAATCTACTATGCAGAAAGATATACTAATGAAATAACTTATAACTGTGAACTTCTAAAATATTTCTGTCTAAATATGGAAAGCAAATTAATATTATTTTATATAAATTCCTATGGTTGGTTCTATTCTCTGTTTAATACTGGAATGTACCAGATGGATTTATGCCTGTATTTCCTATCTAAACTTTTGGCCTTTTTAAGACAAGAATGAAAAAAAAAAATTAAGTTAGTTCTTTCACAATGTGTTCCATGGGTAGTTTTTAAGCTTTGCTGGAGAAATACATTTCTCATCTGTGGGGAAAAAATTTAGGAGTTTGAGTTCTTTCTTTTAATTTCAATTTGGAACAATAACCAAAATTAGATAGTTATGGGGACCCAGTACTTTGAGAGTATTACCATCAAAAACTCACCAAAATCTCGCTTCTGCAAACTTGAGACAGGTGGTTCCTCAGTCTTGCAGAAATTTATTAGTCTCCAGAAAAAGTATGAAAATCTGTAAACTCCTGGATGAACTGATGGGTGTCCAGAAGCACAGGGTTTCCTTCCCCAGATCTGGAGACCAGGGCACCTGCAGATTTCTGGATTGTAAGTAGGAGTTTGGAACTTTGACCTAGTGGACAGCACAGACTCCAAATTCTTCCTGTTCTGTATTGGGTTATTGGGGAAGGAGGTGGACAGCCCAGTGTAGGACACTTTTTAGGACAGGTGTGAGGTATGAAAGCCTAAGCCTGTCTGAGGACTTTTTAAAAGTCATGTTTCAAATGTAATTGTCGTTTCGTGTTTTCTTTTGGTAGTCAGTTGTCCTTCTAGCTGGGAGTATGATTCCTTCACATGCTGTAAATCAGTACTTAAGTGTCTCTTATCTAAAACATGCTTCTGTCTGTGAGTTCAGCTGTGATATTTACCAGCAGCAAAGTGTGCATATTATGATTTTTTTTTTTTTTCTCAGAACATCCATAGACACTTGTATTAACGTGAGGAAGAGTATTTTGGCAATCCAGCAGAAGGGGTCATCCATTTTTCAAAAGTATACCTTGTTTACTTTGGCCGCACTTCCAAAATATGAAGAATTCCCTCAATTTTATAAAAGAACGATTACTTATCTCCCATCCTTTTCGTTATCAAGTTGCAGGGAAGACTGTCCTGATTTTATGTTAATGTCAAAGGTTTGACTACGACATTTACATTAATATCTTAAATTTTAAGTTCTCTTTCTCTTCAGCAAAGAGTTCAGTATCAGCTTCGCAGTGCTGGGACTTAACCATAATTGCTACTTGTCAAAGGTTTGACCTTGGCACAAGGCTAGTGCCCCTATGACGATATACTGTTCCTGGTATCTGTTGTGAGATGTGACCAAAAACAGAGCAAAACAATTTCTAATTTAGAAAGCAAAAGAAAAAAAAAGAACTTTATTACTTATAATAGGCAAAGAAGACACATACAGAAGAACATGGAAACTTTAAAAAACACTCTTCCTCCCCCCACCAGTTCTCAACCTAACAAAACAAACTGAAAATTCCCTATCACGTTACTACCTTTTAGATAATTAATCTTTAGTCTATTACCACCCTTCCGATAATCAGTACTCAGTTCATTGAGGAGAGATAGGAGTCCTTCTTGCACCACATCATGGCCTCTTCCTCCATGTCCAGTGCTCTCACCACTGTGCATGGACCAGAGCTGCTCCTAAGGTTTTTCTTTTTAAAGATGCTTTGGTTAGTTCCAAGAAACGACAGCTTCTCAAATTTTGGGACACCAGTCCCCTCCAATATTACCCCCTGGGGCCGAGGGGCCTTGAGAACAGAGCTCTTCCTCTCATCTCTGTTCACACTACTGTCCACTCTTGGCTCCAAGCCAACGCCTCTCCCCAGATGCAGTCTCTGGGTTATAGAAAAGAAATGAGTCCATTCAGGCTATGCAAAAAAAGTCCAGCCAAAGGCCACTCCATCATTTCCTCTTACCTAGGATTCTTTTCAGCATTCTCTGACAATCTTCTACTTGCACAAACTTTCATCATCTTTGCTTAGTTCTTTCTATCTTTCTTCTTCAAATTCAGGAGGATTAGCATTTATAAAGTTTCCATCATTTACGAAAAGGGTTAAAATCTTGGGCTTTGTTTCCTCAGAACTCTCACAGTATCTTTTCTGCTGGGCACTCTTCTCGCGCCACCCCCCCCATACTCCTTCGGCCGTGCTGTCTAGTTGTTGATATCAAATTTCAAGGTGACGGAGATCACAGACACGGTTTTCAGTCTCTCTCTCTCTCCGGGGGGAGGGGGGGGAAGGGAAAAGAAGGCTGTCTGACGCCTCTCAAGGTTCTTGTACTCTCTCCACCCTTCCATCCTGCAGGATTTTTCCTCTCCCCCTCTGTGCCCAAGGTTCCAGCCTACCTCACCCAGGCCGCATGGCTTCCCCTCCCCGCCCAGCCAGCCGCTGGGCAGGGGAGATCCTTCCATCCTCAGGGACCGGAACCAAGAGAGAGCTTTCCGGGGAGCCCTCTGCTTTGAACCCCTTGTGTTCTCAGAGGCGGATCCTTGTCCTCAGTGGCCACACCAGGTGCCAGTCTTTAAACCTGAGCACTCATTGGTTTGACCACTGAAGTTCAAAAAACTCATTTTTTCCAAACTACAACACTACTCAACTGTTAAACAGGTCTAATAATGGAAAACTGCTAGAATTATCACTTTTTCTCCCTAAAAGTAAAGTGAAAATCATCCCACTACATAAGAAAATCATTGTCACTGATGAAAGAAACAGAGTTTGAAGATCTGTGTGAGAATGTGACACACTATTTAAAAATAGATATTTAATGAAAAATAAGATACCACAAGATTAATTCCTTAGCTCAACAATTACTAAAACAACAGAAAAAAATCAAGCAATTTTTCAATAGTAACTGTGTTTTTTTCATAATGAAGCTAGGTATACTTGAGATCTACTGCTGTTTCATATCTTGCTTAAGAAATTCTCTTTTACATGTTGTTGAGGCATACTGAACATCCATCTCATCTGGAACTTCTACCAGTTATATGTTGGAAGTGGGAGTGAAGATATTACAGTTAAATACTGTAAGATAAAACCTAAGATGTCAGAGAGTATTACAACTTGGCTGAATAAGGCTGCTAAAAATTGGGAATTATGAAAGTTTATGTTTCTTCAATTTTTCAATAATGGTCACCTCATTATTTTAATCCAGATAAGTTTGCTTACTTGATTGTAATATTCTTTAACAATTTCATGTGACCGAACTGGTTTGTGTGCCCACAATGCTGAGCCAAATTAAAATATTTTGAAATTAATTGCTGTTGAGATTAAGCAAACATAAATATTTGCAAATGAACATGCTTCCCGCAAATGTTGCTGTCCTGTAATTGTCAAGACAACAATCAAAGTTACTACAGTTCAGGTTTGTTATTATTGTTTTGTTATTGTTAGATACTAACACAGTAAATATATTAAAAATCAATTGGAAAATACTTTTCTAAGACCAACGTTGTATATGTTCCAGTGTAAATGTTTAAAGTGATCATTATATGTAAGTGATATTTTTCACTTTATAACTCCTAACGAATGTAACAGTGGTAAATGTTAGGAAATAAAGGAAAGGAATAGGTAAGATGTCTATATAGATACTTCATTTTATATTTTTTCATTTTAGGCAAAAAATAAATAAATTACATTAACATAACTGAGGGCAGAAAACTACTGCTTTTTGAAACCTCAAAGGAAAGGGCAAACAGATTGAAATATCTGGGTTTTTAATTCATGCTCTGATACTGATTTATTTTGTTAATAATTTTAACCCTTCAATATTCTTTGCCTGTTATTTGTTGATTATTTTCCACCAAGCCCTTGAGTTAGCTACATGATTCCCAAAGGAAGCCATAGCAAGATGTTAATATAATTAAGAGATGGAAAATAAATAGCTTTCATATTTCTATTTTGTTTGCACACTAAACCTGTGAAAACAAGTTCAGATTAGAACTCAGATTAGATTTACACAATTCTGTAAATTATGTACCTATATAACTAAATAATAATAGGAAATCCTAATCAAAATCTCCTTAAAATCTCCCATGAAAGTAATAAAAATATGTTGCATACACAATGTAGCAATATATAAAATGTATTATTTACATGAGCACATAAATTTTAGTGTTCTTAAAACTACAGCTTGCATTTCACTTTTAATATTGATCATCTAATATCTGGTGCCAACCATATGACAAATTAGTCTGCAATGTTATCCAGATGGAAGATTCCTCTTCAACTGACTATGACACACACTGGAAAAATCTGAGTATTTTTCCAAATTAAACTTTCATAGCCAATTACTCTTCAAGTATTTCTAAGATCCTTTGGGATAGGAATGTTTGTTTATGTGTTCAAGTACCACTGCAGAGAATAAAATGAAACTTAGATGGCAGAGATAAAATTAAAGTGACGGAAAACACATTGATACCGCATGTAAAAAAAAAAAAAAAAAAAAAAAAAAAAAAAAAAAAAAAAAAAAGCAAAAAAGCCTTGGAACTTTGATAAATTTAAGAATTTTAAGTTACAAATAAAATATGTACACATTTAGCTGAAGCTCACTGCAAACCAATAGAAAATTCTGCTATTTGACCCATTCATTTGTGGAACCAAACAGTGCTCATTGCAATCATGAACTCTAGTACATCAACTTGTTATGAAAAGTATGAGTTTTCAAACATATTATGACAGCTGCCTCTTTTCCCACTGAAAAGCAATACTTTATTTCATTTTCTTCTTTTACCAGTTCATTAGATGTGAATCAAAACTGTGAAAGCTCATGTTCAAGTAGATCTTCTCTGATGTTTTACAGAACAAGCATATTAATGAGGAAACTTCAAAAGATTTTTACAAGTCTTGCTTCATTAAATCTTGCCATAATAGGTGTCACAGCGACCTTCAAAGCAACCAGCATTTCAACACCAAATATTGCAGCTCAATATGACAACTCCAGTTTAAATTATGGTTTCATATTAAGAGTCTGTCTTAGATTTTTTTCCCTGTAAGCGGGAAAGATAGAAATATAAATTAAGATATAAAGGACATTAATTTCCCTCCTAGATGGGGTGCCTTTTAAAAATAGATAAAACTCTGGTGTTTTTGCAGGAAGATCATATTTCCTGTCAAACACGTTGAGCTTGAAAAAATATTAGATAATAGCTTCCCAATTTCCTCTATGTCAAATTCAGGAAAAGAGAAGCACTTATGCATCATTTTGAATGCAGGTGGTAAAATACATCTGATTAAGTACAAGTATCAATTAGGAACATTCTTTCCGCTTCAAAATCCAATGCACTTAGGAGAAAAGTAATAAATTTTCAAGATGAAACTAATCAAATAGAAAAAGACAAATCACTGTGTTGTTTTCAAAACTATTAAAAAACAGGCAGTAAGAAGCTAATTCTGTTTGTGCATTTGGGCTAACAATAACTACATTGTTTGGTATTTTTTCAACACAAAATATCTTCACTATTTTTTATCTTTCTGTGGAGGTGTCATTTCTGTTTTCACAAGATCTTGAGCTGAATATGAGTTAATTTTCTTTTTTTCTTTTTCATGTCAATCTGTTGTACTTGCTCACTCATCTGGACTTTATATGTCTATGCAACATCCAGAAAAAATTACATAATTTAATAATTACACGGCACATCTCACCTGGACATTTTAGAATGTTTCTTGACCATTAAAATAAAATTCTTCTTATTCTGAGACAGGTAATTTTCACCCTTTCACACAGACACAGTAGTTGACTAAATTCTCATCTTCTATAAATGAATGCAGTTATAACATTCTTGATGTACAACAACAGAGGGTCTAGGAAAAAAAATTTAAAACATTCTTCCTTCCTAGAATGCGAGATTGAAAGAGAAATATTTTGAGCTACAAAATAGGAATATGAAAATATTTTTTTCTTCTTTTTGTGTCTCTCTTTTTCACAAGGCATGTTAACATCAAACTGATTTACTATGATCTTGTTTTGTCAGACACACAACTAACTCTTCAACTTCTTTGTATTCAAGGAATGCTAAAACTATCAACACTTTTTTCCTTGAAATAAATCTAATAACATATTTCCATTGAGTTGATCTTCTCATTGAAATACAGCTGTCAAAAGAGATGGGTAACTAGACTCTAGGTAATGACAATTGCTATATGCTTCAGATATCTACAGAATCAGTAATTTCCTTTATGGTAAATGGTCTGCATCTCTTAGTTTCTGTCATTCAATCTTAGTAGTGATACACAGAGCAGAACAAGTCACACAAAAATCACAAGCCAGATCAAGCCAGGAGGGCATCTAGCTCAATATCCTGTCTCAGAGAAAAAACAGTCACTCTGAAAAGAATACATAAAACAGGAAAACTGAAATTTTTTCCCCAAGTGCATTATTTCAGCTTCCACCAATTAATGAGACTAAGATCTCCTGACCTGTGGTTCAATTATATTTGACGCTGGTGCATTAGTTTCCCTTGTTCTTGTACTGCTCTTAATTTTTCATTATTTTTTATATACTTTTGACCCACATAAAATCTTTTGGCAATAAATTACCCCAAACATTCTGCAAAAAGTTATTAAGAATTTCCTTTTGTTTTGCAAGCCTGTGACCTGATGGTAACAATAATAGAGTAGTTGAGTACCCTTACCTGCTGTGTTCCAAGACATGGAGCTTCCATTTCTTACTCACATCTTCCTCCGCATGTTGAATAGGCTTGTTCTGTTTCTCCATTTGGAAGCAATGCCATCCCTTTGATCATCCCTGTTTCTGTTCTCTGTTTCATTGTACCTTTGTAGATGCATGCTTACTGAATATCTTCCGCTATATTTTTCTAAATTTTTTAAAGTCTTTTATTTTCTATTTCTGTTCCACTTGTATGGAAGTTTCCTTCAGTGAAAATTATGTCCTGCTCTAAGAATTGCTTATGTGACCCATTGCCTCTAGTGTTTTTCTCTTGAGTCTTCACAATTAAATGTGCTGTCTTTCTGCCATTCAAAGGCCCTAGCAGTCTGCAAAGTAAGAGATTGAGTCAGTGAACTGATTTCAGACCTCCCAGTTGACAGCAAAGAGCATTATCAAAAAGGCACCAGGCTGACCTGATAGAAGAAGATTTGTGTATTATATTTTGTAAGGATTTTTTGCTTTGTGATGTAGGAGTTCAGTTATAGCAGGCAGGAGGCTTTTGTGCATTGAGACAAAAGAAAGCAGCAGGGTGAGATTTATTTTGTTTCATATTTTATTGTCTTGAAACAGCTGAACTCAGCTAATCAATTATTTCATAGGAAATGGTTACTGTACTTCTGTACTGTTGTAGGTGCGTGTGATGCTTTATGAAACACCCAAGTCAGATTTCATATGTGCCAGACATAATCCCTAGGAGTTTTCTGAATCATATTTATTTCACTTTGATTTTCTTCACACCATGAACATGAGATAAAAGAATGCATTACTCTAAGGTGGTTAAATTCTGTGAGCATGATATGGATAGAACAGATCATGTATTCATCAGACCCTTGATATTGCTTCTTAACTGACTTTCTGCCTGCTGGGAACATCTCCATTCTTGATAATATGGAAAAGGTTTGCCGCACTGCTCGTAAAAGTTTTTATCACCTGTGCTTCTATTACATTTTTTGAGTGATGAAAAAGAAGAACAAGCACAGAATCTGTCCGTAGGTTTCAGAGAATGTTTACCTTTGTAATTAAAAGATACAAACAGCAAATTCAGAGTTTAAGCCCTTAACTAAATATTCTGACATCCCATTCAGTTCACATAAATAACATTTCAGCTCGGAACTACTGTACCAATTTGGTTTTGTCTAAAGAATATCCTTCTACAGGTCATCTATCTCTGATGCATAAGCAACAAGAATGAGAATTGTTCATCTGTCTTCAGGTATTGCTAGTGTACAGGTTTACACAGGGAGATCTCGCCTTTGAAGGGAGTTTCCTAAAGGACTTATGAGATTGTCCTTCCTTTCAAGATTACCCAGATATACCATGCTCCCTTCCCCTGCTCATTCTTCTCCCCCTTCCCTTCACCTAGCTGAAACTTCACAGATTAATTTTAACTTAGAATATAAATTGCGGACAGTTACTCTCTAAGTTGACTAGTTGGGTTTTTTTTAACTACCTAATAAAATACATTTTAATGTTGCTCAGTGTACCACTATATTGTACTGAACTACACTGAGGTTTCTAAAGGCGCTGCACTTGAAGAATAATAATTAAGCTTGAGTGCACAGAACCTCTCTGTGGAGGATAACAGAATCACCAATTTGTTGAGGTTGGAGACATCATCTTGAGACCATCAAGTCCAACCCCCTGCTCAAGCAGAGCAGGATCACCTAGAACAGTTTCTCACAACCATGCCCAGTCAGGTTTTGAAAATCTCCAAGAATTGAGACCTGACAAACCTCTCTGGGTAACCTGTGCCAATGTTTGACCATTCTCATGGTGAAAAAGAGTTTCCATGTGTTCAGGTGTAATTTCTTGTGTTTTGATTTGTACCTATTGCCTATCAAATGCACTGCTGAGAGAAGTTTAGCTCCCTCTTCTCCATCCCCCTATATTTACAGATATTGATGACATCCACCTGAGCTTTTTCTTCTGCAGCCTTAGGAGTCCTGGCTCTCTCAGCCTCTCTTCATGTGAAAGAGAACCCAGTCCTTAATCCTGCTTGTGGCCCTGCACTACATTGCTAGATACCCTAGCACTGTTTCATTTGAAAGAATTAATTTAATTAGGCAAAAAACACTCTCATAATCATGTAGGTCTGCTTCTGATTTGCAATGCCACTGACTTTTCATCCTGTAGCTTTTCCACTTTCTCCAACAATCATGAATTTTCCAGACCTATGATTTAGAAACATAACTAGTATTTTTTTTTTCCATCCTGCCCTTCTTTTGCTGTCAGAGTGTGGGGGTTTTTAATGACTGTCCTTCCACATGTGCTTGTTCAGCTAGCCCTTTCCTTTTGTCCTTTTAACATAAGTCCAATAAAAACAGCAAAGGATAAACAGTGGTCAGATTCACAAACAAACAAAAAATTCGTAAAGTTAATACAATTTTTTTTTAAAGGTACTAGTCATGCTTGTGTGTAATCATCACTCACAGATACATTGTATAGTTTTAGTCCATTAAACTAAAAATTTCACTGCAAAAATATTACCTGAATGCAAAATACTTTTCTTGATGCTTTTTTCTTATTTGTATCCCTTTTGATCAATCTGGGCAACCTTCAAGTCATTTTCCTCAAATAGGATTTTAAGGCATCAAGAAGATATTCTGCCTAGTCTCACTTAGTTTTAGTTTATTTTTTTCTTGCATTTGTGATACTATTATCATGTCTACTGGGTGAAAAAAACCAAAAAACCTTTATGACTAAAGTAGTGAATGCAATAAACATTGTAAATGTTAAGCCTTCATGCTCAAAATTTTTCTCTTAACAATTATTCATTTCCAGAGTAGTATAGAGGAAAAATGCATATGCTGCCCAATGGCATCCTCTTTACAATTTCAGACTCCAAAAATATGAGTATCCTAAAATTGAACAAAAAGTGGATTTCTTGTCTAGAAATAAAAATGAAAAGTACTTCACAGAGATAACACATCTGCACTGACACATCTGTAAAGATGAAAATGTATGACAGCCTTTTTAAATTGTGTCCTCTAGTGGTAGTCCCTCCTATAATGATCTTTTCACTTCTGGTAATAGGCAGATGCCTTTCATTTTCTGTGTATTTGATTTGAATGTTTGAAATTAAATAAATTTATATACATGCTCAGCAAATAATATAGTTGATGATGCTATTCACAGGTATACAAAAATGGATCTTTTTAAATGTGCTTGCATTTTATTACTTTATTTCGTAATAAATTAATAAAATTAGCTTTTTATTGTTAATTTCAGACATAGCACTGTTTTTCCCATCCTTCAATGGAAATTCTTATTTGGAGCTACCTTCTGTGTCATCTGTATCTGATACCAGGACTGCATCTGGGCAGGAAACAAGCAATCTGACGACGCTGTACTTGACAGTGAAAACAACTGCTCTAAATGGCACAATTCTTTACAGTGAGTACCAAAGATACTTGAAGCTAAGTATCAGTTTTAGCTCCTTCAGGTCCTTATTAACTTTAGTGTACATCAGCTGGAATTTCCTCTTCAACAGAAAAATAAGTCATTAAAATGCAGTAGCAGCCTTTTGGTATTCTAATGCATGCTGCATTATCAAATTCAAACCATTGTTCCTCGTGTTCCTCTGGAAAGTTCTTTAATTCATGACTCATTGAGCAAAGCATAACTTACAAGAGAAAATGCAGCTTCCTGACAAAAAAGAACATAGTAAGCATATGACTTTAGTTGTAAAGTTTACAGCTCTAAAATACAAATGTTGAAGAAGTTATTATGGAGGAACAGCTTCTACATAGTTGGATTGAGTCTTGCATTTTATAATTGTGATCTTGGTTCCAAATTCATGATTTATAGAAGTATCTTAAGTTCTGCAATTTTGCAATATTTTGAAGTACTTACTCTGTTTTCACACTTCAGAGAATTCTTTTGTGATCCCCAGAGGCTGTACTTGCAGACTTGGATGTATGCCTGTTAATACTACATAAAAAAAAGTTGCTTCTTGCCTGCATATTTCATTCCTCAATATATGGCATAAACTTCTGAGACAGAAGTACACTTTTCACTAGTCAGCAAGAAAATATAGACTCCTCTGCGAGTTGAGTATTTCATTATATATTTTATCTTGCAATTTCTTGCAAATGGAAAACATGGAAAGTAAGATGATTTGTTCCTCAACCCAAGAAGAGCTAGAAAAATATTATTTGATAGATTTACTCCACAAAGACAAAATCATTTGGAGCATTTTCAGTTCACTGCAGCTTCTTAGGGTTTCTCTACACAAAGAAATCTTGTTGATATAGCATAAATAATTCTGATTAAATTTTGTTGCAATTATCTTAATCTGGTATTACTATATATTAATTCATCTGAACTATGTACATATTTATAAGACAGGGTTAAAATTAATATGAGCTTTGTGACATTATTTAATGATGCCTTTTATTATTATCTATACTAGATTTTTTTTTTTAGATGTGAAACATTCTCTACCCAAATGGAAAATTAATGTTTACTTCTTTTCAAAATAGTATCTCAAACCCTTGTATGTTATATCTGAGCTGTTGCTGCAGCTGCCTAAGCTACAATACTGGAAAATTTGCTAAGAATCATGGATAAGTGGCAATGTGCCAGTTCTTTATATCAAAATGTTTTGTACTTGTTAGTTATTTCAATTTCAAGAGGAGTTATTTGCCCTTGACAAAGAATTCAAGGAAGGTTATTGGAAGTACATTGAATATATTTGGCATTTAGTGATTTTTGTTTGCTTCATCACTGCAAAGTAATTTGGCTCCATCCAAAGTTAATCTTGCTATCTACACATAAGCCCTTAGTAAGCATCTCTGTGAACCAAAAATCTCAAAGAACTGCAAAAATAAATAATGAAAGATTCTTCGCTATATTCAGAAGGAAATGGTGTTTTCTGAAGCTAAAGGAGTTGAGTTTGTTCAGCCTGGAGAAGAGAAGGCTCTGGAGACACCACATTCCAGTCTTTAAGAATTAAAAGGGTGCTTATAATAAATATGAGGCTAAACATTTTTGCAGGGCCTGTTGCTATAGGACATGGGATAATGTCTTTAAACTAAAAGAGTGTAAATGTAGACTAGATATAAAGTGGTTTTTTACAATGAGGGGAGCAAGGTACTGGAATAGAGTGCCCAGAGAGGTGATAGATTCTTCATCCCTGAAATCATCTGTCAGGTTTGAGAAGACTCTGAGTAATTTGATCTGGTAAAAGATGTCTCTGCTCATTGCAGGGGGTTAAATAGAGGACCAATTCATATGACTCTATGTATTTTCTCTTCTAGATAATGTTCTCATTCTGCATCTAACCTAATTATATATTAAAACCTAATATAACCTTTTCAGCTATTAGTTCATACTGTCTATGGAAAACTGTTAATATGGTACTTTTCAGGTGCTTGCAGAGATTTTGTTTCAGCAGTAATTAAGGACTTCACATTCTTTAGAATATATGTGTTTCCACTTTCTGGAAAGATAGAATGACATTAGTGGAGAGCCATGAAGAATTTTGCTTTCCACTTTCCACATCTTGTCCCTTCATGCACTCAAGAAGGAGCAAATATGGGTCAGAATAGTGGTATAAGTTCAGTTCTCACCCTCAAATTGAGCTGGGGTAGCTCCAGAAACTTGGGATAATTTTTGTATGTTTTCACACAGTGAAAATTTACCTTTTCTTCATAGGTTGCATTCTCATTCCCTTTGTTACCCCTAAAATGGAATTTTAACTGACTTGAAACATTCCACTCTTTTCATAACCAGTAGGGTTCTACTAAGGGTTAGACTTCTGTTAAGCTGAATAAGTAAATAAGTAAAACTTGTATCTCTGCATGGCTGTGGAAAACAGATACAGAAAGTAATGGATGACTGTACATCTTTTAGAATTCTGACATTGTGTTTAACATTAGATGGATCTTTGCTTTACATCTCTACTTTAAAAATATTTTTTTTTTTGCTCTGTGTCTCCCTGGTAATTAGATTCCTTTCCAAATATTACAAATGTTTGTTATGATGATTCAGATCAATATTCTTATTTAGTTTTACATGAAGGTAGAATAAAATATTTAATAAATTTGTAAATAAAAATCTCTTCGGTGTTTTATGAATGAACTCCATGCACCTATACACATAATTGAGAATTTTTTAATTATTTCTGTGTGCAGACGCAAAGCTCTTCTGTCAGATAAATATCCTTTGTGTGTTCCCTCGTGCTTTCTCTGTAACTCCTTCATCCCCATTTTTCTCTCCCTGCTCTGTCTTTCATTTTCACTTCTGACTACTACAAAAGAGAAGCTGCTGTTGTCAGGTCTTCCGTTTTTAATAGTAATACAACTCCTGCCTTTACTGCTGCCTTTTTGAAGCTGTGTTACCATCAAACATCTGAGGAAGGAACGATCAGCAGAAAGCCAACTTGAGGCTATTGCACTCACTAGGAACAAGAACCACACACTTCTAAGGGTTAATGTTCCCAATATTTTGAGATTCTGTTGATGTATGCATGTTAGCAATGGTTTCATAATTATGGTAACTATAAGATCCACACATTAATAAAGCAAAAAACTTCCTATTTGTCAAAATATTTTTTTTTTAACAGAAAGAACATTACAGTGATCTGCTTCTTTCAGATTTACTTTACTAGAAAACTGTTACACATTTTGGTAATATTTTTTTTAATTAATCCACCTTCAGATTACTCATTTTACAAACACACCTGTTTTTTAGCAGGTGGTGGTGAGGTTACATCTGTTTTTCTGACAGATAATTAGTAAAAATTTAATTACAGGGAAAAATCTCAGACAAGATGCTACTGATACACAAATGAATTTGAATCAGAAAGTATGCATAAGAAGACTATTTAAGTCAAAATCATAAGGATAACATAAAAGGAATAGAACTTGCATCTGTCTTTACCTAGTATATTAGCCAGTGAAAAACAAAAAAGATCTGTGCCTTCTTCACCTTTTCATGTCAATGTCACTTAAAATAAAGAGAACAGAACACTTAAACAATCAATGCATTATTTTAATACATTTTAGCAGTTAGTGCAATTATATATATGCAAGTATATATAAGACAAATAAAATAAATGAGAATACAGCAAATAAGCCTGCTTATTAATAACCAATAGGCAGAATATGAGAATCATTACATGGCTAGGCATGTCCCTTTAGTAAATCATACCATACTGTTGTTAAAAACAATTTTCCTATTTGATGCATTTATTAGAAAGAATTTTATCAATGTTTGGTTGAAATTAACAATTACAAAGGACTTGTAGAGGATTCCAAAAATAGATTGTTAAAAAAAATGGGGAAAAGAGACAGGATATTATAGAAGCCTATGTGTGATTTATAGAAAACTACTATACCTTCATCTGTTTTAATACAAAGAAAAATGAACTTACACTCTTAGTAATGGTGTTTTCTCTGATTATTTCAGCATATATTCAAGAAACGTCTGAATGCTAACAGTAAATAGACTAAAACTGTCTGGAATGTTTGCAGCTACCTTATGTTTAAATTGTTGATAGAATGTGACAATTACACTTGTGCCAATAAAGATTAGCCATCATTTGAGAAGATTTATTTGTTGACTACATAATGCATTCATAAAATTTCTGTTCTATTCCTTAATTATTTTATTTGTTTGCATGATTAAATTTCATTAAAATGTCAAAGCAAATTGCAATATTTAGCCACAAAGCAAAATAAATTGCTAGTGATCATAAAAACCTGATACAGTTGTAAAGTTTTACTTCATCATTTTCACTTTTAACAGAGTCAGCATAATGCTGTTCACAATCCCTTCAAGAGTAGATTGTTTAGCTTCTGTTATATATGGTAGTCTATAACTTCTGACAATTGGATTTCAGATATCACAGCCCATGTTTATAGCATTCCTTATGGACAGCAGCTCCCTTTTCATAAGTTGTGCTCATAAATTATTTCCTGTGCTCTCAGAAGCTCTGTTCCCCAGATCTTCCCATATTACCCTTTCCCTTATGAAACTAAATAGGGGCATTTCAGGCATTTCACTTGTATTCTCTTTGTCTCTAATTTCAGCAGAGCATTTCACATTATCCTTCCCCTGTGTCAAAATAAATTTTCTTTCTCAATAAAGCTTATCCCATATTTTAATGGCACTTCAAATCTTTTAGATCGGCAATCGTTTAAGCCCAATGGCCACTTGCTTGTTTTCATACTGATGTACAAAAATAACCTTCCAGCTAGCAGTTTTCTGTGAAAGGATGATTGCTGAGATACGGATTCTTTAACCTGGACCTCTTGCATAATCTCTGCTAAGGTCAAGATAATTTATCCCTAATATCCAACATGATTTTTCACTCAGATATTTTCTGATCTCTCTCTCTCTCTGCCCAGAACTCATTTTGCTTATGACTCAGGCTATTCCTATGGAGGTGACTTCCATCATATACACTAGGTAGCATATGCTCTTTCACATTGCCAGAACAAAATCCTCTGCCTCCTCATGTTCACTGTAGAAAGATTTAAAGGATTTTCCTTTCAAAGGATTTCATGCCACCTAGCAAATAATGTGAAGAATGCTGTTAGTCACCTGTAAGTGTGACTTAAAAGTGCTCCCTAGACTGAAGTTCAAGCAGCAACACTCACTGAAGTTTCAAGAAGTAATGCTGCCTTTGGGAGAGCTGTCCCTTATTTTTTACTTTACTGGTAATAATGAGGACCTTATTCGAAGTTTTTACTAGTGGGCAATGTGAATAGAGAGGCAAAGTCACTGGTAGAAGGGAAACAAGTTATAACCTCACTTTTTCAAGATATGTTATATATGTGCACATATACATCCACTTCGTTCTCTGAATCAATATGACTTACAGATCTACTTACTAGTAGAAATTGGAAGTTCCAGGATTAGCAAGTGCAGGGAGGGGAGAAGATAAGGAAACAAATAATACAATGTGTGCATATATCAGTTATGTGAGGGTTAAAAAGCAGTGCAATAGTGCAATATATTTTGAAAGAGAATTATCAGACTATTGTAGAAGAAAATTGTAAAAGCCAAAGGCATGAAATCCAGTCAAATTAAAATAGCTTGGAGTTAATTAGGTATTCAGAATACAAAATATTCCTAAGCATAAAAGACTTCAGTAGGTCATCAGGGTTTGTAACAGACTAAAGAAATGCAATGTTGACTAGAAAGCTGCTCTAAAGGAGGGAGTTTACATTGTGAGCTGTTTATGCTAAGAATGATACAAAAGGAAATGATCAGGCAGTTGCAAGCACTGTTGTCACTCTCTGTCTCCTAAAAGATCTATGTTTGCTTTTTGTTTTGTCCTCCAAAAAAAGTTGATAATTTTATTTTTCCAGATTAATTTTTTCTAAATCTTAAGTATGCCCTCATTCTTTTTACCTTTCTGAATAAAAATATTAAAGGATGTTCTGACCTGTGACCCCCCTCCAGGGCTTGGGTGCTCCAACCAGCACCTCCAGGCTCCTCCCCAGCTGCTGAAAACAGCCAGATCCCAGCCCTTCTGACCCACTCTGGGGCACTCCTGCTCATGGTTCATGGACAGACTTACTCAAGACTCACACGACCAAACCCAGGCCCTCCACAATTGAGGGTCCCCCAATTACTAACATAAAATTTCTACCTATCTGGTACCCATGCCAGTGCCCAGGGTGTCCTACTCGGAGGCAGTAGTACATCAAACAATACATGCAGTAAATTCAGTTTCATGACCCAGCTGCTGAGTCTTTTTTGCTTCAGTTAAACATAGTGAAAATACATAGTAAAATATAGTGAAAAAACAGATCAACGTTTTATCTATTTGTCTTAAAGGGGAATAAAAACTGTAAACGGGAACTGTCTTACCTTGTATGAAAATTAAATACAGTAAAATTCAAAGGGCAAATTTACCCAATATCGTTTGAAACTGTAGGTGTGAGTCCTTTTTTTGTAGAAGAGCCACGTCTCATCCGCCACTAAAATATAAATATTTTGCTGTCATTTTTACAATGTATAATATACTATTCAGTGAGAGTGAACGTAAACATATTTTTATTCATATTTTTAATAGGGAAAGTAACAGTGTGTTTGATGTTTTGTAAATCATTTTTCTTCTCTTCAAGTCTGAAATATATCATAAATTGGGAAATGTGAATTTTTCATATTCTTTAAATCTATTATAAGAGCTGTTGTCTTAGAAGTTTTGTTTTCTATAACTTATTTGAAAAGCTGAATGAATTTGATTTGGGTTTTTTATTGTCACCTTTGTTGCATTAATGATACTGCTAGATATAGAGAGAAATTCAATTAATGTAAAGATCTCTGTACAATAGATGCAACTGCAACAGTATAAAGTAAACTTTGTCTTTTAGTTATTTTCTTTTACTTTTAACTAAAAGTAAAAGTTAAATACAGATATTTAATCAGCTAAATACAGAGATTTTCAGAGTCTGATTTTTTGTCTCACAGTGACTCAAGAAGAGTCCTGTCTGTGTGCAGAAGCGTCCCCAGGATCACATGGGCATGGTGTCTGATGATGGTGTTCCAGTAGTGTGAATATATTTCTGGGAGGTCCTGCACTTTCAGAAGTGTGACTATGTACATTCTTGTTTTCAAAGCTGGCGAAAGAAATTTTGGAGAGCAGTTTCTTCACTTGTATCTTGTGGAGGGAAGACCAACAGTTCGATTAGGCTGTGGAAACTCTCAGAACATTCTGACTGTATCCCTGAACCACTCTGTCAGCAAAGGTATACTCATCCCTATCACAATAAGGTAAGAATTTACCACTGGGCTGCACTGAAAGAGTTTTAGTCCTCTATATTGAGCCATAAAATGTGACTTAACTTTTTTTTGGATGATAAAAAGACAAGTCAAATTGGAAAGCAAATTTGGAAACCTAATTCATAAGGTAGTCTCCTTGATTGAAAATACATTTTAGTTCAAACGGATTTCTTCAGTCCTTTGGAGAACTTATGAATCATTCAAAGTCTAGATACATTTACAGATACAGATTAAGTCAGTTTGAGAACCGAAAGAGTTTAAACATAATTTTGGAAATTACAAATGGGGATCTCATATTTTATGCTTATTAGTTAATACATAGAATAAATTAGATTTGTCATCAGATTCTTAGTGCTAAATATAAGACTAATCTATTGTTTAACATAAAAAAATAAAAATGGACATGCTATCATATCACATCTCACATTGCAGGGTGGACTTGGTGATTTTAAATGTCTTATCCAAACAACTATGATTCTAAAAATTGTCATATGTACATTTGCCACTGTACTGTCAGTGTTATACAATAGTGGTTAATCACTACTGTCATTTTTCATCTTGTACAAACAGTAGTCCTCAGAATAGTTCATTTATCATTTTGAGATGGGAATTTGTATTATGCTTCAGTAATGAATTAACTCTTTTCCTGTCATGGAATTTCATATGTGCAAGCTGGGTAAGAAGTAAAACAGAAATAATATTGGGGTTTTTTTGTTATATTTATATTATTAATGTTAAATAATGGTAAAGAATTCAATCTGTACTTCAGAAATATTTTAGAAATTATTTTGACACCCATATAAAATATCAAATTACTGTGATTAAAATAATATTTTATTTTTACATAGTTTAAGTGTTAGAGATAATTGTTGCACCTGAACTGTAAGAATTTGTGATGTGAGGGAATGTAGTGCACAGATTATTAGATTAAAGGAAGCCTTAACAAGGCCTATTTTTGCTGTTGGAAGATGTTATGTGAAGGAGACTGCTGCAAAAGTTACCATGAAATGCACATTAGACTTTTCAAAATTGCCTTTTACTGACAAAAACTGAAAATCAAAGCAAAATCTGAATATTTTTGTGTTTTTCCTCTGAGCTCTTTCTCTGTAATGTAAATGTTGATAAATTCTAAAATGACACAGGTTTGATGATCTCAGTATATAGAGTAGATCAATAGGGGGAGAATGTTCAGCTGGTTTTTTTTTAGATTGTATGCTTAACCTATAAGCTTTGCCACTTCTTTTAGAAACAAACTTGTTAGAATATAAATACTCTTTCCAATGTATGGGAGGCCAACAGGAGCTACCATTTAAGAAACTGCTTCATTTCCATCTCATATTTCTTCTCAGCCACAGGTCTCTACATTACATTTTTTCTGCATTTAAAACAGGGATTTTTTCCTTTTATTAACATCTAGTATTAATGGGGCAAAGTCACGTAGTATGCATTCAAATCTTGTTAGCTGACAGTGTATTTATTTTAGGATTTTTTTCCAGATTATAAAAGTATATAAAATTTATAAATAAAATTATATCACTTCCTCTCCTTTTGACCTACATTATAAAGAGGTTTTTTTTTCTTTCAGAAAATACTTTATACAGTTATACAGCTCAATACTAATAAACTTAGTATTTGTCTTAGACTTCTCTTGTGTGAGACATTGGTCAGAAAATTGTCTGCACTGCATCAGCTGTGGCAGCATTGTCTTTGCTTCATACATTTAAGCCATTGAAACAGGTACAGATTTCAAAACCTAATAATATCTTCACAACAAATGCAACTAAACAGCAATTAAAAATTGATTCTAGGTATACAGTTCAAGTTTACACTGAAAAAGTTTTGTTCCTCTTTTTCTACCTTAAAATTAACACCTGTGTATTTATGGCCCCATTCTCCTTGTTGTTACACTAAAAATAATTTCAATTCAATTTACACGTTTCCTTTGTTTATTGGAATTTTTATACTGCTATATTTGAAACAGTGGCATACTAATACTTATTACATGTTTATAGTAAGTAACTTGCAAGGACTGCTTGGAGATTGTGACTAGCAGGGATTTACATGAATTTGAGTTTATGGGCTTGGCCTTCAAAATGACTTGTGATTATTCTTGTGAGTCCTTCTAAAATGTAGAGAGAGCAGTATATCCTTCACCAAGCAGCAATAAAATTGTAATCCTTCAGTAGTCATCCTTAACCTCTGTCAAAGGAAAAAGCAAACTTGACAAGGCAGTTGTAGCCTCCCAAGATCTTGTATCGTAAGATATAAAATATGAATCCATGACAAAACTCTTGATTTGTGTTCTCAGTGGCTGTTGGAGATAGATAATTCTATCTGCATACTTTACCTGCAAAATTAATGGGTGGGATTTTTTTTCCCTATAATGCAGAAAAAGAGTCAAAGAGTAGAATAAATGACCATTTTTTGTTACTGTTTCAAAGCTCTTCAACAGGGGAACAATAGATTTATTACATTTGAATTTGAATTAGTTTGGAAGATTATATTGGAAAGTTATTTGAGTTTTGGACGCAACCATCACTCCAGTGGTTAAACACTACAATTAACACATCCAATAACATCTACAGTAGCAGATTTTCTCCTTTTCAAAGTTTTTCTTTTTAAACCACATGTGCGGGGAACTAATACATTTCCATAGTTTAGAGCTATTGCTTTCTTTTAACTGTATGATTAGTTTCCTTAGATATGGCCATTTTCTCAAACCCAATGAAGATTAAATGAGTTTTAAATGTTCAGTCGTTGTCTTTATGATACTCATGGAATGGCAGCTTTATAGAAGAAAGTCAATAAAACTCTGATTGCTTACCTTTTTTGCCTTGCCTAAAGAAAACAGAAACCTGTTTCAATGCAGTTTCATTCATTGTTTCTCTTTTTGTTTATTTCAGGATGATTTGATTACTGGTTTGAAAATGTGCATTCATTCAAGTATAATTTTTGAGGAATTTTATAGTTGAGATTGTTTGGGGTTTTTTTTCAGTCGGTCTGAGCACATACTTGAAATGTAGTTTAGATTGGGTTTACGGATTTATTCTTTAAAGTTATTCAAAGAACATTAATTCAGACACATTTCATTCTGTGAGTGTGTTCTGAAATGCATTTGCCTGATGTAAAATTTGCTCTACTTTGTGGTTAAAGTGATATGACTGTCATGAGGACAAATGATGTTTCTTCAATTCAGTGGCAGAATGAGGGAAAATTTAACAAGAAAGATTGAAATAATCAGGACATCGGGATTTTGATTTTTCTAGATAGTAAGGTGGAATGTCACTTTCAGAATATGAGTACTGATTTTTTAGACACCTTAGATTTTTGTCTCTAAATTATATTTTTGTGTGTTCTGCACAGTGATGTGATATAGCAGGTCCTTTTCTTTTTGGGATATTCCAAGCAAGCATTAATTAAAATCTTCCCTGTATGTCATCACTTTTCCATCTTATTTACCTGCAGAACTTTTAGAATTTTTCTCTGGAATTTAATGAACATTGTGCCCATCCCCACAGAGCTATATCATGGTATTATGTACATTTACATTTCATGTATCTTCCAAGTGAACATATTGAAAGCAGTTGTTTCCAGTTTTCTGTCACACTTTAATCAGTAGTATGGATGTGAGCATTTACTCATGGCTGAGAAGGGCACCTTTAGCTGTCCTTAAAAGAGTTTATTTGTTAAATACATTATCCAGTTAATTTGGCCAACTCTCATCTCGACCATGCAGTGGTAGAGTAGCTGCTGAAGTTTATTATTTGGTCTTCCAGCTTCAAAAGCAGATGGCACATTCTGAACTGTGAAAGTCCTCAGCATGTTTTCGTACCTCCACATGGGAACTTTGGCATGATGTAATGTATTAAGTGCTAGTTACATGATTGCATTATCAGTGTCTATGATTTTACCTACAATTCTAATTCTCCCTTTCCACAGAAGAAGAAAATATTTTTTTTAAATATTCCACAAAGTTTTTCCTTGCATGTGCATTCTGAAAATGTGTTTCTAAAAAAAATATGTAAATCACGATCTGTACAATACGTTGACTCATTTTTAGTCATGGTGTTTACCTATTTCATTTCATTATTTCATAGATATATAGGTTTTCATATTAGTGCATATTTTAAGTATTATTTAGGTATTGGGTACCCTGCATAGTGTGAAAGTATTACTTAAAATTACATTAAATCAATAAACAAAAAAAAAAAAACAAAAAAAAAAAGCAAACCCTAATTATCTGATGTTTTGCTATTGCTCCCAACATTACCACTTACCTAAAAATATAGGATATTTTTTTTTATTGTAAACATCTGAGAGCAGGTTTTTGTATCTCAGCAAGTACATAGTGTAGCCTAGATTTCATACATGCAATACTGAGTTCCAACATAATCAATTATGAGATAAATGAGAAATGGAAATGTGATTTGATAAATGGCTTGAGACAACTGCATGTAATATTGCTGTCATTTTATCACACCTCATCTTTTCAAAATTATTTGAATATTAACAGTGAAAGCAGTCTGGGATAGATTTAAAAACTTTTATTTTAGTATATGAATTTATAGAATTGATAAGTAAAACACATTTAGACATGGTTTTAAAAGGGAATATTTTACATACTCTATATCTTAATTTAAAATTTTAAGTCAGCACATAGATGAATCATACATATGTTGTATTGCGTAGAACTGGAAATGCTGTAGGATATTAATTATATTTAATAAATCTTGAAGAAAATTTGCAATTACTTTTAGAAGGACATATATACAACTGCATGCATTTATGTTTACTGTATTTTCTACAGCAATTGAAACTTTCATAAAATCATCACATTTTCCACTGTAAGGTAGGACTGCTTTTGCCCTGTACATCTATGTAGTGTTTGTTCTCTAAAAGCCTTAATCCCAATTTCATTAATTGAGCTGTTACAGTTTTACACAAGTAATCACTACATCTATTCAGTCTTAAAAATAGTCCCATAAGAGATGCATCAAATCAAGCTAATAAATACAAATTCTTGTGAGTGCAATTAAAATTTAAAACAAAAATTTGTAACATTGGCATCAGCTAGTTAAATCATTCCATCTGGTGAGTTGTCTGGAATAACTCAAATAAGAAAATGGATTCTCATAAAGGATATTGAAAAGATTACCTTTTGTATTTGTTTCGATTTCAGCTTTTGTGTAAACATTCAGTGTGTTTAGAAACATAAGGCACTTTCTGAAACATTTTTTTTTGCCTTCATTCATCAAAAGTATGCAATATTTCATCAACGGTCTGTCAAAGCCAACAAACCAACTGGTATGACTGTTCAAGCTCATTAGCTACTGACTTGAAGAACAGATGTTTGAATTCCTGTAACCTTCATGCTCTGGGTTTACACTAGATTTTCTTACATTAACTGACCTTACAGAAATGACCCAAAAATACAGAAGGATGGAATCAAGTGATTCCTGAGGCTGGAAAGGGCTTCTGGAGGTCCTTCCAACATTCCTGCTCAAGCTGACTGACCTGGGTCCAGCTGAGGTAGATATTTCTTCTCAGTACCTAGTATAGTGCTGTGTTTTGCTTTCAGTATGAGGGTAAGGGTGATAACACATTAATGCCATGGTTGTTGCCAAATCATGTTTATAATTAGTCAAGGGCTTGTTTTTATGTCTTATTCTCTCTCTGTAAGGAGGTACACAAAAAAAATCATTAACTGGTTTTGGATGGTTTATTGCAAGGTGGCTCACCACAGATCAGTTCACAGTGTATGATGTCATAATATTTTCATCTTCCAATTCATAGTGTGTCATTATACATTTATCTCCGGTGAAAAGGTTATATCACAAAATAAGTGATATCTGCTGTGTTTTCTTATGGACAAATTACAGTGTTGCATTAAATGTCCTTTGAGTTCCTAAAAGGATATGTATTCCTCAAGCTAAAACTACTTACCAAAATCAATGCATTAAAGAAGGTTTGAGCTTCTCTTGTGAGGTGTGAGTTTTCTTCGGTCCCTTTCAAAGCTGTCAATATCTATATAAATTTTAGTATGTGAACTGTATTAGCAGTTCAGTAATACAGAGTAGCTGTCAGGCATCCAGAGCTCCATACTGAACTGGGCTCTGAGTCACTGATGGAGTGCCATGACCAACCTGGAACCATAGAAGCAGCAAGAAAAAACAATGTTTATTTACCATATTTCAAAGATAAAGTTTTGAAGAAATACGAGGCATTGATTACTTACATTATTTAAGAAAAATTCTGATGAGTTGTTTTTACTCCATTGAGCCTCACCTACTTTCAAGTAAGGAGTTACTAAGTATTAATCTAAAGGAGTTTGTCTGTATAAGTACATGGCAAAAGGTTAAAAATTAATGCGGTGTTCAGACATTTATTGCTCACTAGGACTTTTTGATACTCGCCTCAAAACTGAGCTAGTCTTCAGGTTACCTGCCTGAGTGGTCTGTGAACATGCTGAAAAATAGAAAAATTTGTTTTCAAAATACTCTTTATTTGTTTCTCACAATCTTTTGTGAGAATCTTTTGTCCCACTGATAACCCCTTTTTTTCTGTTGCGATTACTGCAGCTTTGAAACTACTTAAAATTCAAGATTTTGTTGTTGTAAGTTTTAATGATAAATATATTTTGTAAATATCTCTAGTATCATGGAAAATAATACTGGAAAGTATTATTCGGAAAGTCCTGTTAACATGGCACACCTTCCAATCTCCTGTTGAATATGGAATTTGAAAAATTAAATTTTGTTGCTAATATTATGCATATAAATTTTATGCCAAATCAGGCATTCTGTTAAATCAAATTCTCTAGGGGGGCAAATGCTGACTTTAACTCAAAAAGATGCTCCAATCATGAACTTGAAATTGACAGAGTAAATTCCTGTTTACCCTTCAATGTCCTGAAAAAAAATAAGAGAGCCTAAATTAATTTCTATTCCTGAAGGTATCCACCAGAATTTAAACTTTTTAATTGACAGAATAAGAGATGCTACAGATGACTGTATCTCCTATAGGAAAAAGGATAGCTGTTATTTTTAGCCATATTATCTGTTTTAAGAATGTAACATATTTCATTTGAATTACCAATGTTGCTATAGGTTATTTGTATTTATTAGAGTTCAACTTAGCATAATAAATTAAAATCAAGCAGTGCACAAAAAATGCACTAACTTTCACAGTATTTTATTTTGGATTGTGTTTACCATTGTAGCATGAATTAACTCATCTTAAAAGATGCTGATAGGCATAAGTGGCTTACAGCTATGCAGAATAATTAATCACTCACCACAAAGACTTGAAGATTGCCACAAATTTGCAAGAAATATAAAAATGTTTTATGATGGTTTGCAAAAAAATTTCATAGTTTTGAAGAAAATTCTGTCATGTCAGTGGTCATTTTGACATGAGTCCAACTTTATATTTTATATGCTGACTGTCCCAATGATAGTGCCTGTATAGTCTAGTGGTAGAATGGAAAGATTTTTTTCAGTCTTTTCTGTGGTTAAGGTGAATTCCTGCCCAAATATTTTGTTTTTCTTCCACTATTCTCCCTCTCTAATGAAGAGGACCAGACTTGAAAATTATAATGAAGGATATTATCACTTTGGAGCAATGCTTTTATTATGTCCATTTTTTCCTAGGGTAAGTGAAACACTTCAGTATTACCTCTCATACTCTACAATTTTATTTATTCCACTTATTGATTTTAAAGAAGTCCATTTGAACCAAGTAGTTCAAGACAGTATATTTACTTTGTATTTTTTTCCTACAGAAGAGGTATAATGAAAAAGACTAATGAGGAATGTTTAAAAACCTTGTTGTATCAATTTTTAAATCTTTAAACAGGATCAAATATTTAATGATCATGGTAATCTCCAAAGTATGTTTAATATTTCACTCTTAGGCATATTTTAAATATGTTGGTAATTAGATATGTGAATAGATTGTTAGGTTTTCGTGCTATAACCTTCAAAAGCATGACTAAAGTATTGTATAATTCAGGTAATTCTAAAACCTTCCTGTTTATCAAACCCTCTTATCAAACATGATGAAATAATAGCTAGTGTAATTTTTAGAATAACCAGAAAATTTCATTTTCCAAAGGAAGATATATAGTTAATAATCACATTAAAGAAACAGTTTCAATGTGCTTTTGACAATTGCAATAATTATTTATTACTTTCTAGTAAATGATACTGCTAACAGCAGTTATTTCTCTAAGAGATTCTACTGAATCTCTATGCCATAATTCATCAGGCCTTCTAAAGACAATGAATTGTGAATTCACCAGAATTAAAGTATACATTATAAAGCATAATGACTGCACATTTCTTTATCTTTTACTTTTAGATTTGGCTATTTGTTATAATTTTAAAATTCCAATATTTAAAGAATCTATTGGTTTCTGCAAGAAATTAGGAAGAATAAAGTTCTAATAGTCTGTATAACCCATTTTCCATTTTCTGGCTACATCTGCTTTGAAAATTATATTATTTGCCTTTCAGCAGTGTTGCAGATAAAGCATATGTAACAGGTTTTTTTATTATATCATGAAAATTCTAAACTGCATTTAACCTAAATTTCCAAAATTTGCTAAGCTCTTTAGAACCCTCCCTTTCTGTATTGAAGGAGACACTGCTTTAATGGTGCAGACTTGTACCTAGCCTTGTTTTTATTGTGTGCTGAATAAGCATTGTATTCCAGGTCCTGTTGCTGTGATTGCTAACTCACTGCAGTTCCTTTGCATAGACAGTGATCTCATATGATTCACTATTCCATCTTCTTGTGTCTGGGTCAGGCTGGGTGAAACTGCAAAGAATTCAAAATATTTGGCTAATTCCACTGTTCCAGGGAGGAAGTGGGATACATGGCCTGTCTAATCTGCTTGGAAGTAATAACAGTTATTCCACATACATGTTAGTACAAAGGGATTTCAGTACTGCTGAAGGGACACTAGGAATTATGCATGAAACAGTGCAGGTATCATTGACATGAAGGAAAAAAAGGAGCCACTGGATTACAGAAGGAATAATAAAATAATAAAATTCAAGATTATATTGTTCAATATTTTTATAATTTCAATTTTTTAAAAAAATTCTAATGTATATGAAATTTACTAAAATTCGTCATATGGTCACCCAGTGATTTACCCAGAGGACTCTTCAGACAACTATTTACTTTCTGTTGGTTTGGCCCAGCAAACGGAACTACAGCATTAGAGTATAGAGCCAAATATCTAATGAAGGTGCCATGCTGCCTTCATCCTAAGTGAGATGGTAGTTTACACTGTTATATTTGACAGTTCTGAAGAACTAAACAACAAAATAAAACTGTGAAGAAGAAGTTTTTTAATTCTCTTCCTCAAACCTGTTGTTCTGTATGTGAACATCAATACAGAAATAAAATTGGTTCAGTGTGCTTGTAACAATTGGCAATTCTCTTCAGGTTTGCTTTAGCTGAGAGCAATAGGAAGTGCTATTTGCTCTGTAGGTATTGAAAATCAGTAGAAAATAAAAACCGGTAGTCAGCAGCCTTTGTATGAATGTCCAAAAAAGCAGTGGCAGAGAGAAGGGCACAAAAATGTCTCTCTCTCTCAACAGCCATTTTGGCTCTCTTTGATTCATCTCATGAGCACCAACACCCCCAGAGGAGTCAGAAGGCAGGGCTTCACAAACAGCAAAACAGGCAGTGAAGTCATGCAGTCCAGACTGCTGTGGGATTAAGCTGAATGTTTTCCTGTTTGCTGAGAAGAGAGCAATTCTTCTTGGTCTAAGTGGCCAGCTCCTAGCTCAGCAACAAATTTTCAACATGCTTTCAAAAAGTTTGGTTAGTCTTAGCTTGTTACTTCGCAACTCTAAAGAGGGAATACTATTTACCTATCTCCAAAAAATGTTTAAAAGACTAAATATTCTGAGGAAAAGAATTATGGAAACGTGACATTGATTTTCTTGTGCATGCTCTGTATTTTATGCTATACTCAGTCCATCTCTGTGATCAGAAATTTTGTCATGTCACCAAAATTTTGTGACAGGACCTCAGGTGTACTGGGGATATTTGTACATGGGAGCTGAGGGAAAGAACAAACAGCGATGGTTATTATTTAATTTTAATTGCTATAATCTTATTTTTTCTAAATTCTTGCTTTCTAAATAAATTTCAGGCAGATATTTAATACATAGTTTTCACATGTGCAGAGATAAGAACAAAACACAACATCAGACAGCTGTTTGTTTAAAGACTACCCAGTTTAGGTCTACCTCTGCATACCAGCAGAAAGAAAATTTGATGCTGCAAATTGAGTCACTTGATTAAAGAGAATATTCTGTAAAATTCACACATACATCCATGTATTAAATAGTCCTCCTTGATAGTTGCAAAAGAGAGAGGAAAAAAGAGACAGATATCAACTTCATCTTTCTGAGACAGAAACATCCACTGCATCTTTCTGAGTGTCTGCAAGAAACTCATTTGTGGAACACATCATAGGAAGGAAGGTATTTCTCTTCCTTTAATTGAAGCACATCGATTCTGTGCGGAATTTATGTTTTGGTCTAATTAATCCAGGTAGGAGAAGTTATTTTATTAATCTCTCCACTACTTTGATTGTCGCTATCATTAGTTTGTTCTTTGAAGCACACAGTCTTTTTCTTAGACTGTGAAGTGCCAGGAAACTTTCTTCTCTGCTTGCTCACCTTTGTGTACCAGTTGCCTTCTGTCTCATGCTCTTTAGCTTTGTTGATCTATTTTCTGTGAAGTCAGTGATGCTGCTGTCACATCTGTGATCAGCTTCATCCAAAGATGCTTTGACTTTCTGTGACCATAGCTTGATTACTTATTATTTTACCAAGGTGCTTCAAAGGTTATAGAAAGGAGATGTATAGAGTGCAGGTGCCCAGGCAGTGGCAGTGGGGGCTGCAGCCAGTGGATATTTCATGAAAGAGCTGTGACCCATGGAGATCCCACACTGGATGAGGGGGAAGGTGTGAGAGGCAAGGTGCATCAGGGAGGAGCTCTTTATAGACTGAGCCCAATTCCCCATCCTCCTTCTGCACTGTTTGTGTGGGGGAGATACAGAAGTTGGGAATGGAGCAAAGTTGACCCTGAAATAAAGGGGTTAGGGAGCAGGGGGTTAATTTTTCTGTTTGTTTCTTGCCATCCAAATCTATTTAATTGCCAATAAACTAAATGAATTTTCCCTGTGTCAGTCCTGTGATGATAATCGGTAAGTGATCTCCCTTGTCTTTATCTGGCCCAGAAGTTTTGTCATCATGCTTCTCCACATTCTATGTCATCTTGAGAGGGAGGGGAGAGGGAGCAACTGGGTGAGAAGCTGGCAGCTGATTGAGGTCAACCTACCACAGAAGGAACAGGGAGTGATACTGGACAGGATTTTCCTGCCTTCTTTCCATATGCAGTTGTGCAGGCAAAATTTTGAAACATATATGTGACCTCTTCAGTTTATTTAAATTATGAGTTGTGCTGTCTTGTGTTGGATAAGGCTGTATTCTGTTACTCAACACAATGTAAATATGAGTATATTGGAGAATTCTTGTAGTCACATGGTAAGTGTTAGCATACAGTGAACACAGAAAAGTAATATTGTCTCACACTGCTGGTGCTATGCCCTTTCCAGAAAAATATCTGCTGCATTAGAGAGTATTTCCAGTTAAAGTAACTGTTTCAACAGTTTGTAAACAGGTTCTCTGTGTCTATGGAAACCCTGTGCTTTGATATAAAATAACAAAACATTATATAATGAGCTCACACTTCAAATGAACTGTATTCAACAGACATGTAACTGTTACAGGTTTGGAATACATTAAAAAAAATATTATTCTGATTGTGGACTGCCTTTTCTGGAGGCTTTGCTCAAGTGCAGTATCACATGTTTGCTGTACATTTTCCTATTTGGGGAAATGGTGTTTATATGGCACCAATTCACATCTGTGCCTTGGGATACTTGTCTCTGTGGTTTTTCTTCTGCAACTTCATTGCAATTTGCAGTACTTCTCTGCTGTTTGCAACGACGATGAATGTGTCTTCCTACTGCACTGAGGGGTTTTAGTGAGAACACCAGGAACTAGAGACTTATACATTGTCACAGAAATTGTTTTATCCCCCCCTTCGGTTCACATTGTCTTGTCAGAGCTGCCAGCACCTAGCAGACCAATAGTAATGAAAGATGTGAATGTGAGAGCTACAGGGTAGCATGCTGTGTTGCTACTAAATTACTCAGCAGCCGTTCAAAACACCTTCAGAAAATACATTTTCTCTTGATTTGAATACATTTTATGTAAATCTGACATGTGGTTTGGCCCCTGGGTTTTGTTCCCAACACTGTCAGAAACAATCTTCTGCAACCTCTTTTGTTCATCCATCTGGAAAATAACAGGATTATGCTTGCCTGCCTTCTGGGGCAGGTATAAGTTTTGCTCAGCAGAAAATATTGTGAAAAACACAAAACTAAACACCAGTTTGTGCCTGACATAAGCCAGGGTATGTTCTGACTATTTCTTTCCTTGGCTGAAGAGTACTTGTCCTCAATCAGCCAAAGAGGAAGGCATTGATTATTAAGACTCTTTCCTTCACTTCAGAAGAGAGAACACATCACTTTGTTTTAACGGATTTATTTCAAACACTTAACCCTGTAATCTTTCAAGATTTCTTAATGCATTTCATGGAGGTAGTGCATCTGGCACTTTTATCTTACTGCTTTTTAAATGCCATTTCTTCAATTCTTATATGGAGAAGCAGGCACGCAAGCAGTTTTACTGGAAATTTGAGGCGGGGATATGTGAGAAAAAAAGGCTCAAGGTAACATGTGAATGGAGTTTGATGATTGCTTGATGTAGACAATACTCTCAGCAGCAGCCTATGCCAAATATATATCCATGTTTTCAATTTTAGAACTCAGTTTGGTGATGCATTGAGGTTGACGTGGTATTGTTGATCTTGCTATGTACTTAGTCTCCACTCCAGGGGCTATGAATTCTTTCTAAAGCCCATTATAATCTCATCTGTTTCCTTTTAAACACTTAAACATTCAAATTTGAGCCAGGAAGTTTTTGGGCTTATTTTGTGGGGTTTTGTTTGTTTCTTTCTTTTCTGGTTTTCCAGAAAAAAAAAAAAAAAAAAAAAAAAAAAAAAAAAAACCACCGTATTTAATAATTGTGAAATTCTCTATTAAATA
Organism: Sitta carolinensis; assembly: GCA_032173965.1. Classification (NCBI taxonomy): domain Eukaryota; kingdom Metazoa; phylum Chordata; class Aves; order Passeriformes; family Sittidae; genus Sitta; species Sitta carolinensis. The sequence continues at coordinate 26,259,472 of JAVUNC010000004.1, read as the reverse complement.
ATAAAGAAACACTGTCAGCATGATCATTTCTTTTGTCTCAAATAAAAATTGCAGAGTCTCAGAATGCTCAAAAGTAGTCCTCTGGTATTCATGTATTTACACCTTCTAATACAAGAACATTCATTCATGTTGAATAGCAAATGGCCCTCTATTATTGCATATATTACATTTTACATATATACATCTGTGATGTTTTATTTTCTTGTGAGTTTTACACTGGTCAGCATCTTACAGCTTTTGGAATCACTATCTCTTATTAAAGCCCTCTTTGTTCAGGAAGATAATGTCAGTCTTACTAAGCAGGCAATTAAACAGAAGAGTGATTCACTTGGTTTGATTAGTTGTGAACTGCTGTAGAAATTCTGCTGATCTGACTAAAAAGTTATCTTTTGGAGGATTTGGTAATTTTGGTTTTAGTCAGGTCAGATTGCTAGTTACACTCCCTGAACAGTTTCTTCAATTGGGCACCATTCTTTTTGGTAGCAGTACAGTTTTATATTGACTAAAACTGTCCTTTATTAACAGTAGATTAAATATGAAATATTCTATCACTCAAGTGAGTATGGCAGTTGGATCCAAAAAGAGGCCCAGGTCTTGGAAAGTCCTTTCATTCTTACTCTGAAGAGTTAATGTGAAGATGACAAACATTATTCAATTCACTGTCAGAATTAGTTCACTTCATATCATTGCTTTGTGATTTAAAGTAATTAAGTGATTTGTCCATACAATTTTTATTATAGCTGATCATGTTTTCTGACTGGTTGGCAGCAAGGTTGTGAGATTTTTTTTGGTAGCTTTTATCTCCTTGGTCATGTAGTATTATAGTAGTGATTAAATGCTGAACATGTATTTTTGCTCTCAGAATTCTTGTTATGATATTTTGTGGGTTCCCTTTTGTACTTTTTCTTTTTAAACTACTCAAAATCTGCTGCCATTTTTCTCAGTTATGAGCAGGAAGACAGTTAAGTACACCAAAGGTTGAGCACTGAGTACAGAAAACCAAAGGACCTAAACATTTAGAGCAACATTGAGTAGGAAATGAAGCAGCACAGAATTGTTCAGTTTAAATTCAAGATGATCTGCAAGAAGCTAGTATATATCTCATCTCACCTTACCCAAGTTCTTGAACTAAACATTAACTAAAATTTTGTGACCTACAACTTCTACAGCACAGTACTGCTGCATCTTCAGATAATGAAATAAATTACATTGCCTATCTGGGAAAACTTCATACAAATATTCTATACTTTTAAAATATCCTTGCATACCTTTAAACAAAAAGTAGACAAAAATTCAGATATTTTATTCTTCCAAACTTCATATTGAGCTGTTGAAATGGTTTACATGTCAGTAGCTGAGAGTATCCCTGTTCATTTTAATCCCAGGTAGCTGAGACGGTTTTCTACGGGCTGCAGTGAACATCTCCTATAAAAATAATGGGCCTTAAGTCATTATCATGGATGACAGATTCCAAAATACTCATTTTTAATTCTCAAATATGAGAATTAAAAACTTTGCTTAATAAGGGTTTTAATCTTTCTTTTTTAGTTTTCCCTCTAGAAATAATCATATTCTTTTTTTATGTCAGTCTGTATCCAATTCAAGCCAAATAAGACGTGTTTCTTCCCTACTTGCCCAAACTGTTGCATCAATATTCTGCAGTGGCAATAGAGGACAAACATAGAACTTCCTTTGCTCTGTTGACCCTTCCTGAATAAGAAAGAATGATAAAAGGAACACAGGGAAAAGAAAAAAAATAAGTACTTGTGAAGTAGATTTTCCATATCTGATTCCCTATACAATTTATTCTGTTTATCTAATTATGTGCAGCACATATTATAGCTGAATCATCAGCAGGTGTTGTGCCTTTTATATGTCAGGCACAGGTGTATGGGTTTTTATTTTTCTTCCTGACCGAACAGTAGCCTATTTTGGTTGTGGCTTTTGCTTGTTTGCTTGCTTGTTTGGTTTGGTTGGGTTTAGATCAGCTTTAATCATTAATACAAACATACAGTAGACAGCCAAGAAGCAACAGCCAGAACCTGGAACACAGAAGTTCTACCTGACACAGCGAAGAGCTTCTTTGCTGTGAGGATTGAGTTGCTGAACACCGGAACGGAGTGCCCAGGAGACTGTGGGCATTGTCTCCTTCTATGGAGATACTCAAGAAATATCCAGATGCAAACACAAGAAACGTGCTCTAGGGGACCCTGTGTCAGCAGGGAGGTTGGATCAGATGACCTCTAGTGGCTCCTTCTAACCCAGACATTCAGTGATTCCGTGTGAAATGTAAAAATCAGGGTATAGCTTTGGCCTTATGGTGGGCCATAATAGAAGAATGTCTGCTCTTAACACCCTGTTAGGATACTCAGGTTTAGAATACCTAAAAATTGTCTGTCCTTCAGGCTCATTCAGGCCACTTCAGCCATTTGTTCATTTTTACTGTTGATTGCAGAGGCTGCCAGACATTCTCATGTGGTGAGTTGCAGCATTAAGTATAAGCTGGTAGGGAGCAGGACAGTGTATGATACAGGCCTGGATCACACACTGTGGAGTTCCCTGCCTTTCAGGATAATGAACACTGACTCTCCCAGTCTGCAGCAATTCCCACTCTGCAAATACTGATTTTAGATGCTTTTCATTAGGGCTAATGCTATAAAGAAGAGAATATACCTGATAACTGGCAATCCCCAGTTGTGCATGTTTTAATTAGTTGTTAATTAGAGATGGCTTAATCTGAAGTTAATTTTTGTCAGTTAGAAATGTTAATTCTGATAAATTGATAATTTTTTCATGCTTGAATCTTGACCTAAACTATCTACATTGTTAATAACACCAAGCATCTCTCTGAAATGAAATAGTTAATTACAGGGTAGTTTTGTAGTGAAATAATTTCTAAAATTTCCACACTCAATATGTGCGTAGTTGTACTTATAATATATAAGTGGAAAATTGGACATCAAAATCAAGAAATAAAGAACCTCATCTGTAAGCAAAACCAGATTTTGTATACACAGCAACAGGCATTGCACTGCTTGTGTACACTTCCACAATTTCCTTAATGACTTGCATTCATAAAATTTAATCTTGTTAAAAGGCCTGTGTAAGATTTTGACTATCCATGAAGAAATGTGGCACATTTCACATCATTCAAGATCGTTTTTCCTTTCCATGAACACCTCATAATTTTTGTTTCTACAATGTGATGAAAGTAATCTATCTTGTTTAAAAAAACCAAAAATCTTCCTAAAAGACAGCCTGTGAATACACATTTACACATACAAATTAAATGTATTATATTTACCTTGGTTTTCTTTTTTGCAGTTAATATTCACAAATCTCGTGCAGTATTTATTTTCCAAATAATATATTTCAGCTCAAATATATCACTAAACAAAGTGAATGAAAAAAACGTTTCTAATGCACTAGGAAATATACATCTGGCTATTTAGGTAGATTTTGTTGAAGCACATCCAAATGACATTATCACCTATATTATGCCTTTTGATATTTAAATAGGCAATAAGCATCATAATCCTGTACCTTCATGTGCATTTAAGATTGCAGCTAAAATGTGTATAAATGTACCATGACAAAGCAGTCTCTTTTTACGTTAAAAGTAGATGGTTATAACTTAGCAAAATATTTTTATCTGTTAATGTTGGATCCTTTGATTTAGATAGGTTCAAGAACAAAATACACATGAAATTATTATGAGAATCTTAATTTCTTTGAAAGAGCAGTTCTAAAGCTCATACTTTCATTCTGATGGGGAATACACAGCATATGTGTTATCAAAAGCAGACTGCAACAAAACATTTAATGAGTCTGGTCCATATAAAGATGAGTAGAGAACTTTAATCAGTTTACATGACAAGAGTAAGCTTCAAGTTCTGTGCAATTCTGTATTTATGCATGTATTCTTGTCATGGTTTCAATTCGAAACTGGGCAGAAACACTAATTTCTGTTTTGGTTTGATTTCTGCCAATTTCAAAGTTTCTAATTAAGAGCAAAGCAGGCTTAAGCTTAAAAGTAATAAGACTTTATTAACTAACACTAAAAGAAAAAAAAAACCAAGAAGAATGAGGATGGCGCGTTCAAAACACTCTTCCACCCTCCCCACACCTTCTTTTCTCTTAACCAACAATGTAAAGACAACAACACTCAGAGATATCAGTCAGTTTCTCACCTCTACAGTCTTTCTTTAGTTCGTTTAGAGAGAAAAGTATTCTCCGCTAATGCTATGGAAAGCTCCCCACAAGAACAAAAAACTCTTGTGGCTTCATTTTCTCAGAAACCACAGGTGCCCGAGATCTGCTTTTATGAAGTTTTTCTCATCTTTCACAGTTTTTCCTCACAACTGTGCTTTCGGTCCATGTCAGCTTATTGGGGTGCTATTTTAAGGATGAGCCGTTCTAGCATCCTTTCACCCATCTCTGGGAACAGAGGTCTTCCCCTTTTATCCTGGGGCCGAGGTTTCTCATCAAACTTCTAACACTGGTGCCTCTGCTCATGATTGTGGACAGAACACTACCAAACCCCCCAAAGCATTCCATGAACTTACTGGGGAAAACACAAAGTCTGATTTATCAAGTATATCTTTACCATAGCTTCAAAAAAGAATTTTACAGCTTAAGCTTAAGACAAACTTTTCAAAATCCCTTCAATCTAAAATCTAACTTTTTCTTACGGACTTTAATTTTATGTGGTTGTTTTTATACAGTTTCACTTTTTTTTTTCCTTCTTAGCCTAAGAGAGAATTAGTATCCTTCAAGTACAAAGTCTTGTAAAGCTGAAAAAAGTCAATTTAGTCTAAGTCCTGTATTAGAAACAAGCTCTCTCTGCTTCTTTCTGCTGGCCACGTGCTCTTTTGACAACTCCATGTGAAACGAGGGTCAGAGCTGCTCCTGGCTTCAAGGCCACCTTTAGCACGAACCACAGGGGGCCACCAGTGCTAGTGCCCATGCTCAGCTCCTTTGGTGCCCATCCAGGTGCTGTCCCCATGCTCAGCTCCTTTGGTGCCCATCCAGGTGCTGTCCCCATGCTCAGCTCCTTTGGTGCCCATCCAGGTGCTGTCCCCATGCTCAGCTCCTTTGGTGCCCATCCAGGTGCTGTCCCCATGCTCAGCTCCTTTGGTGCCCATCCAGGTGCTGTCCCCATGCTCAGCTCCTTTGGTGCCCATCCAGGTGCTGTCCCCATGCTCAGCCGCTCCCGATGCCGACACAGCCTCAGGCCAGCGTGGTTTGGTTGTTCAGCTGGCACAAAAGCTCGCAGGCTCTGCCGCTCCTTTGCCCCTCCCGGCCGGCCCGGTGGGTTCCTCGGGGAGGGCTCGGCAGCCGCTCCCGCCCCTCCAGGAGCGGAGAATCCCGGCCGGGCCGAGCGGGCCCAGCCCGGTTCCGCCCCCGGCCGCCGCCGCCTCGCACAGCCCGGGCAGGGCCGGGAGAGGGCAGAGGGGTGTGCTGGGACAGCCGGGAGCAAAGAGACCTGCCCGGGCTGCGTTCAAAGGGAATAAGAACTAGAAATGTTTTCCCATTGGTCCAATAAAATGTCAATCTCAAACCCAGCCCGCTCACTTCCTTGGGCTGGTCAAACCAGGACAATTCTGAAATCGGAAATCTGCTCTGTTCTGTTCCTTTGTGTGTTCAAAGCAATAAGTATCTGTCGAAACACAATTTAAAAAAAAAAAATACAATGAACTGGTTACATTCTGTGGCCACTGGGTTTCACAAATCAATAAATCTTAAGTCTGGTAAGTGGGAGTTGTTTAATGTTTCTACCTTGAGTTATTGACTTCAGGTGAGTTGTTCATGCTTTGTGAAAGTAAATTTGTAACATGCCCAGCACTTTTGGCAATGATACCTCTCATTTCTCCAGAAATCAGTTACTCTTACCTGTACAAAGAGGGCCTGAAGGGATTATGAGGGCAAGACCTTACCTTCTTTCTTGCTGGTGGTTTCAAAAGGAGAGACACAAGGTTGGTGAGGATTGGAGCTGCAGAGATAACTCTCTTAACTGGTATTATGGCTTAATAAGAAAGATCAGTTATTCATTTCCAGTTTTATCTGGGTTAAAACTGGTGTGTTACCCTTTTCTGCAGTTCTCTATGGCCCTTTTTTTTTGTGACAGCATAAGTAATGCTTAACACAAATAATATGTTAGTGATAATTCTTGTCATAAATAGAAAACTTTTCTTTGGCAATAACGTGTTTGTAGCTTCAACTCTTGAGCAATACACTGGAGAACTAAATATCCTGTTTTAAGAAACTAGCTTTAGCTATGTATGCCCTGACTCACATTTTCATGCCATATTTTCTGTTGATCTTAATGTAATTCAGCTGAATTGGGAATTCATAGACCATTATAGAAGAGCTGAGTGAAGGATATAGTTGTTTTAGCTGTTGTTGCTGAATTATAAGAGAGATTAAGTGTCTGCCTATTTCTTTTTTCCTACTGGGATGCTTCTGAGAATGTCCCCAGAAGAGACCAAGAACAGGCTTGAATATCACTATGAGAAGCTGGCACATAGTTTGCCTAAGTCATAATAAGAGAAATGTGACAATAGCTCCAAGGTCCAAAGGCTTAAGGTTACAAAGGATTAGAAGACATGAGCGTTAAAGAGTCTGAAAGCAAAATACTTTTGCTAAAATACTTTTTGCAAAATACTTTTTTTTTAATTGATACTTATATATGTAAAACTGAAATACAGCAGGATGTTTCTTGATCCTGAATATTAACAAAGATGCCAGCCACAACCTCAGGGTTTGCACTAGTTTGAAATAGAAGGTCCTTATTCTCCAGTCTCCCAGGATTTCCTGTACTACTATATAAATTGTTCCTTCTATTGGTCTTCAAACTGAAGAGTCACTTTCTCATTAACCACATTGCTTAACCTATTTTTCTCTTAGTTCTCCCATGTAGAGGGAAGGTAACAGTTCATTTTAGACCATCAGAGTATGCAAAAGAAAATTAATTAGTGCTGCCTGGTAGAGGTAATATATGTTACTGATCATTGTATTTCTTCTGTCTGTAATCGGTAAGAAAAGATCCTCAACAGGAGATCATTGTAGTATTGCAATTATCTGTACAGCACTGCATTGATAAAGCTTTATTCACATGTCAAGTGGCTTCCTAATTTTCATTCATAGGATCACACTTATGTAAGACACTGAATGGAAAACTGTATCTGAAGATGGTTAAACATAATAATTAATTCCTATGCTCTAGTGCAATACCAAGCTGTTGCTAGCTCCAGAAGATTCCCTCTGCTGCTGGCAGTGATAGCCCTCCTTGGGAAGGAATTTGAAGACTGCCTACTATGTCTCTCTTCAAGTACTTTTTCAATGGGTTTTTGTGGCATTTTCTTGGTGAGGTGTTAGGATAATTGAACCATCACCTTTTTTTCCTAATGTCTTGAGTGGAACTTACCCCCCTCAAAATATGATGCTTTGGATGTGTTATTTTCCTTTATTCTTCTCTTTGTTCTGGTTTAACCATTCTAAAAAGCACAACTTATGCATACATAAGTTGTGTACACATAAGAAAAATTTTAAAACATTGTTGTCAGAAATATGTTTATGCATATATTTTCTTCAAATTTTGTATCTCGTACCACTTCACATGAGACCATTGCTTCTATATGTACATAAGCTCTTCTCTCTTTTCTCTTTATTTTCACATTCTATTCATATGCATGAGGTTCAGTTGCCTGGTAGGTAGATAAATGGCATAAAAATAGTTTTAAGTTATGATACCAAAGCAAGGATGTAGACAGGTTTTAAAATTGGAAGTTTTACCAAGAGCTCTTTTCATATTTTGCCTGGCTTACAACAGTGTTAATTTGCTTACCAGGAGGTAATACTTAATATTTCTTATATGAAGTTATACTACACTTCTACTGATATTAATGTTTTATTAAACAGAAACATGATCCAAGACTCCTTTTCAGCGTGTTCAAAATCACTCTACATACAAGTGATCTTGCACTTAAAGAGAAAGAAGTGCTTGATAGTGGTCAGAGAGTCACGTTTCACTTGAAACTAAAAGACCTCTGAGTTGGTACTTTTTTAAGGTACTCTTTCAAAGTTATCATTCCATGCAATCAAATTTTATTTATTATTTATCAGAAGTCTTCCAACTCCTAGTCTTCATCAGTGTAGTATTACATCATTGCACTTGATGATTATTTTGGCTTTTTCTAAATTAATTCCCTAGTATAACTTATTATCCCTAGACAATTTTTTCCCATTTCTCAGAGAGAAAATCCTATGACTTTTGAGGTAATAGGTCAGTATTGCCATTTTGTTTGCTGAAATTATTTCATCTCCATTTAAGGGAAGAACTGGCCAAAACTTATAATCTAATGACTCTTCATAAAAAGGATTTTACTCTTTTCACACCAGCTTATGCTTTCAAAGATTATAGTTGAATGTTCATGTCTTACATATTTTGTATTAGTTGTTGCATAAGCTTTAGCTGGAGGCTTTTTACTGAAAGAGGAAGACCAACTTTCTTTTCTGAAATTATATATTTTTAATAAAATTAATGCAATTACATCTATATTAAAAATCAGTGAATTAGAGAAGCCAAATTAGAGGGTAAGAATGAGCTGTGCAAAAGACCAAATACCTTCCCTAAGGAGTGTTCATCTCCAGAGCACCAAAGAAAAGAGTAGAAGTCTTTCTCTTTGATATAATGTAGACTCAAAGAGAAGGTAAAGGTTGCCATAATGAAAATTAAACAGCCTTGTTCAGGTGCAGCAAATACCCAGTTGGTACATGAGCCTCAGGCAATGCAGTCAGAAACAGGAGAAATCAACTGTATTCAGTGATTACTGTGTTTAGAAACACAGGGCATTTATCAGCAGCAAAATCTCAATGAATTCATCTAATAGACAAAAAAGCCCACAAAATACACTATGAACTGTTACTGTGACACAGATAGAAACACACAGCAACACACACAACAGGTGTTCAGGCAGAGAAGAAAAGAAGTCTCTCATTTATTGTTGACCTCATATATCTAAGTTTCTGGACAGTGATCAGAGATTGGACAGAGAAATTACCACCTCTCCATCTTCACTGGTCACTTGAGAAGTCCATCAGGTGATATCTTTTACAAAGGAATGCAAACATGATTCTTGTTTATCTTACAATTCATGAGAACTGACTCCATTATACTAAAACAAATCAGAAGGCTTATTTTCAGAGACAACAATGAAGCCTTATGATCCAGCAGACATGAAAACAAGTACAATATATATATTCTGTATTTTTCTATCAACAAACTTGTTGTCCTGAAACTCAGACTAGATCATAAGGGGTTTGTGTGGGACTTCGTGCATACTGCCAGGATCAATTTTGTAACAATCTATTCTTCCAATTCTTTCATGATCATGAACAATAATGACTATAGTAATGATTATGATAAAAAATTCAATTTTGTTGTAACTTCAAAACTCTGCTTAAGTGTTAGCACTAATTATTCCAGTATCTTGGTGTTATTCCCATTCTTGCATGTGTGAAATGAAGGTGTCACAGTCTATCTGTTGGTTGTCACAGCAAAGTGATGTATTGTGTTTACACCAGTGAAGTCCCTATGAAGTCAATGGAATTTCAAAGATACTATTAAAAGCAGAATTTAAACATTCTTTTAAAGATCCAGTCTGGAAAAACGTACCTTTAAAGTCATGATTCATAAAATATATATGTTGAATAAAAGCATTCCATTGAAATAAATGATCCTTGGATGTATGCTGCCTGTATTACGCTTGGTAATATGTGCATTAGAAAGAGTCCCATTAGCCAGTCTACTAAAGGATCATAAACTTGACTGTTGGACTAGCAGAGCTGGAGTAAATGAAGCATAAACCAAGCTAAATAGAACTTAACATAAACACTATCTGTTTCACCTAATATAGGTATTACCATTTTCAGCTACTAATATGCTTTTACAAAAACATTGGGGTTTGGGGTTTTTTTTAGATTCTGTATAATGTATGAAAAAACTGTATACCAATATTAAGAAATTGCAACTTCTATGCAAAGTAGGTAGTATTTGACAAGGTAAAGGGTATTGGTTTTTCTTATTTTCTTCAATTCTGCTAGTACCCCTATAGCAAAAAGAGAAAAAAAGGTCTTTTTTATAAGCACATGTAGTGACAGGACAAGGGGGAATGGCAATTCTTCACTATGAGAGTGGCGAGGCACTGGAAGAGTGTGGCTACTGGCCCGGGGGGCCCAGCTAGCCTCGTCCCCCAGCTGCATAACCAGGTGCAGCTGTTTTCAGGCTGCAAGCAGTCTTTGATCAGTAGAAAGCAGAGAGGCTCTCTGCTCTCTAGGCCCCTGACCATCCCAGAGTCGGGGTTTGAAGTAAGGGTCCAAAAAGGCACATTTGCAGAGATGTTTGTTCTTCTCAAGGGGGTGCAAAAGAAAGCCCAGGACCCTGATTTCCAAGCTTTTAAACTGCATCAGTCCAGGGGTGTGACCATTGGGGGGACAGATACAATGGGACAAGGAGTGGCTAGCCAGGGACAGACCAAACCCATTGGGAGCATTAACAGGACTAGACCACTTGGGAAAAAACAAATTTAATATCCACCACCAAAGAAGAGGATGCCCAGACAATTCATGGATGTCCCATCTGTAGAAGTGTTCAAGGCCAGGTTGAATGAGGTTTTGAGCAACTTGGTCTACTGGAAGGGCTGTGGCAGTGAGGTTGGATTTAGATGAACTTTAAGGTCATTTCCAGCCCAATTCAATCTATGATTCTATTATTCTATGATAAAATTGTATTGTTTGACTTTCTCAAATTGGAAGGGCTCCCTAAGGATTATTGATTCCAACTCCCTACTCCTTGCAAAACTACTTAAAATTAAACCACACACCTAAGAGCATAATCTAGATGTTCCTTGAACTCTGACACTTTGATGCCATGACCACTTTTGTGGGGACCTGTTCCAGCGACTGACCACCCTCCCAGTGAAATAACTTTTCCTATTGTTCAATCTGATGCAGCTCAGCTAACTCCATTTCCTTGTGTCCTATTGCTGGTCACCAGAGAGAGATCAGGATCTCCCCTTACACTGCTTCCCTTGAGAATGTGGTCACTCCTCAGCTTTCTTTTCTCCGAGATGAATAAACCAAGTGACCCCAGACACTCCTTTTAAGTCTTGCTGTCAAGGCCTTTCACCATCTTAGTCAGTCTCCTTTGGGCACACTGTAATAGCTTTATATCCTTCTTTTACTGAGCCCCCCAAAAATGCATGCAGTACTTGAGATGTGTCTGCTCCACTACAGTGTAGAGTGAGACAATCACTTCCCTCAGCTGGCTCATGAAGCCGTGCCTAATGCACCCCAAACTGTCCCCTCTGGCTGCCAGGGTACACTGGTGGCTCGTATTCAACTTGCCATGAACTCAAATGCTCAGATTCCTCTCGTACAGAGTGTTTCTCCAGCCTTTCATCCCCCCTTGTATAGCCACAATTACCCATTCCAGGTGAGGACTGGCACTTGCTCTTGTTAAATTTCATATGGTTGGTGCTTGTCCAGCTCTCTGGTCTATCCAGATCTCTCTATAAGGCCTCTCTGCCCCTGAAGGAGTCCACAGCTCCTCCTAGCTTAGTGTCATCAGCAAATTCACTGTAATGTACATTTAATTTCTGTGTCCAGGTCTTTTATAAAAATGTTGAAGAACACTGGCCCTAAAACTGAGCCCTGCGGAGCACACTGGCAGCTGACTGCCAGCCTGATGCAACCCCATTTAATACCTCTCTGAGCCAACTGTTCAGCCAATGTGTTATGGACTTCTCTGTGCTCTGTACATTTTATCCAGGAGGATACTCTGGGAAATAGTACTGAAAACTTTGCTTTAATCCAAATGCACCACATCTACTCTCTTTTCTTGGTCAAGTAGATGGCTGACCTAGTGCTAAAAGGAGATTAAGTTGGCTAAGCAAAACTTTCCCCTCATGAACCCATGCTATCTGTGACCAATGAGTGTGTTGTCTTACAGTTGTTTTACAATAATTCCTAGAATAAGCTCCTCCATAATTCTATCAGGCACTGAAGTGAGACTGACAGGCCTGTAATTAACAGGGTCTTCCTTCTTTCCCTTTTTGAAAACTGGAACAATATTTGCCAGCTTCCAGTCAACTGGGACTTGTCTAGACTCACAAAAACATTGACAAGTAATGAAGAGAGGTCCTGTGATGACACTGGCCGCATCTTTCAGTACTCTGGGATGAGTCCCATCAGGGCCCAGAGATTTATGTACATACAGCTGGAGCTGCAAATTTCAAACAAGTTCAGAGTCAGCTGGGAGTTTATCATTCCCTAATGCATTCCCAAAGTTCACATATCTCTTTTTGTATGTGGCTTGTTTTATTTTTCCTAAAGAAAGGGCTGTCAAGGAACTCCTGCAAGAAACTTTAAGAGTAAAAGTAATTTGGGGTTTTTTATATTCCCTGTTTTCATCTACTCTTCTCCTTCGTCTCCTTTTCTCTTTCCCTCTCTGTACACTTTTACTATTTTGGTCAGTGTACAGCAACTATAAAACCTGAGAATTGAAGTTGAATTGCTGGAGGTTATGAAATATGTTTCATTGATTTCAAATAAAATGTCAGACATAAAATGCAGCATTCATTTTTATAATTGTCACTTCTGAGGGTTGCAATTGAAGTTGGTAAGAAATACCAAAATTTGACCTTACTGAAACAGAAGATGATAAAGAGACATGCCAACATTTCCAAGGAAGAAGTATGCTGAAGTCAATTTTTGGGAAGTGAAGGTATGGTTTTGAAAGAGATAGAATTTTTAGAAATATATTTTTAAGTGGAAAAAAGTAGTAAGTGCAAGAATTCTGTAAAAATATGAAGACATTATTAAAACTGCAAGGCACAATACAGATTTTCATGCTTGTGAATTGAATATGCTCAGTCAAAAGTAAAATTACTGTTCTTGAAAAATCTCCTGTATTACTTGACAGTTGGTTAGGTGTTCCCTTGACAACTGCTCTGGTTAATCAAGGGTGTAATATCAAGCCGCTATTTCAGTGTTTTGCAGGACACTTTTACTTTATGTCTTTAATATCAGTACCTTTTTAGTAAAGGAATTTTTGTGGGTAGTCTTTTCTTATTGAACTGTTAATCTGGGCTAGCATTTTTCAGATTGTAAGGAGAAAAATACCACGTAGTTCTAAATGTAGTCCTCCAATAGTGGCCTTATAAAATGGATAGTGGTGTAACTATTTTTTCATGAATTAAATATGGTGCAATAATTTTTCATAAGACCAGAAACTGTGGTCTGCTAGCAGCATGAGGTCTTTGTTCATAAACAGTCTTATCATGATTATTTAGCTTGGATAAAAAACAAAGGTTCTCTTTATAATATCTGGGGTTATTTATACCTGGTGATATGACACTTTAATTTTGCTATACCTCTGCTTAATCTGTTAGAAATATGGCTGCACCTTCAGCATTATATAGAAAACATAATTGCTATAGACTAAATTTTCTTAAGTATGTTTATATAACCATGAATGCACCATTTTTACATGACTACATTACATAGTTATAATGTATGAAAGCAGTTAAAATTCTTTCAGAAGTTTCAGTCTCTGGACCTATTCTCATCCATATTGTCAAATGTGTAATCAGTTTAAGATACTTTACTATGTTTCCCTTGATGTAACTGGAAGCTGAAGCAATCATGCTATCAATTAGAGCTTAAGTCAGTCTTTCCAATTATTGGAAGAGACATTAGTAGGGGTTTTGCATTCATACTTTCTACTGTGCTCCTTTAGTGCCACCTGGTGACTAGCTTGAAAGGAAAACAAGTATGATTTTGCTTCCAGCTAGAGAAGTAGTCTATGATAATTTAAGCTAAAACATTTACTTTAGCAAGATCATACAAGGTAGCATTTGATTTAGAGGTGCCCCAATCTGAGCTATCTTAAGAGGAGTTCTTTGACTATCAATTCCAGTCCTGAAGTAATCTCGTTCCTAATATACACAATTGTGTCATGAGTGTGTCAGGTACACATTGCACTTCGTTAGAAATCCAGTGTTCATGCACATAATTAATTGACATGCAACTAGTAATGACACAGTATATAACTAGTGTTTTACACCTGTTGAGGTTCATGAGTCTTTTGTAAAAAAATAGTAAATCCTTTGTAATTCTCGTTCTTAACTTTACATAAAATCCACAGCAACTATGAAAAAATCATGTATTCCTAAGCCAAGAGCAAATGAAAAGGCTGAACATCTCGTTTGAAATTTGTGGAAATAAATATTTTAATTCATCAGGCCTATATCTTAGTGTCTCCAGGAACAGGTTGGGCTTCACATGGCTCCAGACCTGTTTAGATTACCGTGCATAACCTTGCCTGTATGTCCTCCACATATACACGTTTTCCATAACTGCTCCTTGGACACACAATTCTTTACTTCCCTGTGAATCCTTTTTATATCATTATGAGCATGATGTGCATGAATCACAATTCTGGTGCCTGACAGAATTATCCTGCAATAGGAATCATATTGCATTCTCTCCTGTCGCTGTCTCTGGAGGGAAAAATATGCTGGCTTTAAATGCAGCCGGAATATGCCACTGAGATGCAAGGCAGATGGACTGAAATGCCTTCAGCATCCAAACGAGTGAAAAAGCACCACTGAACTAAAAATACTTCAAAATTTAAAGATGTCAGTGATTAGCTACTTTCATCTCAGGTGTTCTTAATGTGAGGTCAGTATCTCATATTATGAGGTTAATTAGAAAAATAAAGAAAAAATGTCAAGAGGATAAATCATCAATTTCATTTTCTCTTTTCTAAAACAGATAATGGATTTCAATCTTCTGTGAGGTGTGTGAAATAATACAACTGCATTTATTCAATTGCAAGATTAAGACAGATTTAAACATAGATTATAAGACAACTATAACCACGTTATAGAGCAACATGAATGGTATTTTGGGTCAGGTAATTTCTGTGACAGACTATTTTAAGTCCCTTCTTTTTTCCATCATTTAAAAAAAAAAAAAAAAAAAAAAAAAAAAAAACAACTAATATGATTATATTTTGCCTGTGTCCATGGGTTTAAATGCACTTTTTAAGTTTAAATGCTATAATAAAGACTGTGACAGCATTTATGCTTTAATTGCCATTTTTAAATATGTTTATAATTTTCTAAGAAATCTGTCTTTTGGACTGTAATTTTCCATGCTCTGTCTCTTTCTAAAAGCTATTCTAGTCATATTTAAGTAATCTAGCAAATTCAAACAGTCCTAATTTTGTGGTAATGTAAGCATGAAAAATATCCATTTTGTTCACATTTCAAATGAGTTTTTTCCATCCTATGACGAGACAGAGAGAATTTTCAAGTGTGAATTCATTGTAAATCTTCACAGAGAAAGAAGAAAATGCTGAAGAAAAGAGCGGTTGCATGGAGTACATTCCTATCATGCACTCCAGAATACAGGGCAGTAGGCTTCTACTTGTAACCTGTGGTTTTATTCTTGTGACTCAGTCACTAATCTATTCATCAAACAAATCTATTCTGCTCTTTGAGATTTCATTGCTGCATATTAAAAAAAAGCTTAAACATTTCTATGTCCCTTGTGAAGTTAAGATCTAATGATCAAAATCACTGTACAATAAGCTGCTGTTTATGGATACTGAGAGATTTTATTTGGATTTTCTTTTCTCACACATTTATTTAAAGGTAGGATGGTATGCCTGAGTAGGAATGACTGTTGCTGTCTAAATGAATTTATGATACTTGGGCTTGTCTGTATAAAGATACCTAAAGTAAAGAATTTGTCATCATCAAGCAGTCTTTAAGGCTTATTTTAGTTGCACCTATGTCTAATCTTCCACTTTTTTCCTCTAGTAAAGGATCAAAACAATAGAAATTATGTGTACAAAACAGTGAGAATGTGTGTACACCAGCCATTTGCAATGGAAGTTTACAATGCTGAATGGATGGCTAATTGCTTGAAGATGGTCACACTGACACAGACCTCATTGTTCTTTTATTTTACATTAGATGAGCATTCTCCCTAATTAATTTTGCCACTTCACATAAACTTTTGTTCTTTGTGGGCTGGACCATTGTAATACATGATATAAGAGGTTAGTTAGAAAAAAAACATGCAGACTTCGAAATCTTTCTGAAAAGCAGGGACAAGGTAGAGGCAGAGGGTGTTATGAGTATGTCAGGTCTCTACCATAATATCCACTCAGAGTAGAAAGCATCAAGGCTATGAGTTTGCTACCCCCAAGAGAGAATCTTAAATGAGCTGATTTTCTATTATCTGAGAAAGTTATCTTTGTACACTCCAATTTTCTGAGAGAATCCCCAGCAGCTGAAATATGAGTAGAAATAAGACGTCAAATTCAAAGAATATTTTACATTTCAGGAATTGGTAGGAAAACACAATAGCGAAAGTATTTTCTCCAAAATTGTCCTTATTTCAAGTATCTAAAAAAGAGATCACTATCTGTCAATACACTGATTGTTTATTAAGGAGAAACTTCTGTTTACTGAATTCATAATTTATAATGAAATTGTGCAATTCAGATGGTCTTCAAAACAGCAGGCACTGCTTCTGACTCGCTATATTCAAAATCAAAATATTATGCTAACTTTAGACTTTTCAAGAAGGAATGCAGTTCAAAATACCTTAACAACATGATTGTTCTTAACCTAAAGTTAGAAATAAAAATGAACATTTTTCAAACTAATTTGAATGTCTAGGAATCTAGATCGCATTTATAAAGATGATAATAGAAAATGCCATTCAAATATCTCAGAATTTTAAAGGAATATTCAAAAATAAGAAAAGTGTTGCACACTTACAAGTTAGAAATAATTTAGCACATTTCAATTTCCCATGCACAGGAGTACAGTGAAAAATCAATGAATAAGTATTGACTGATTTAGCGGTGAACCAGCAGTGATATAACCATTGGAAAGGTGGGATTTATTAATATGTGAGCATCAGCTGCTGATGTGGACATACTGGCTATAAGATGTGTTCGTAAATGCTCTGGTTTTGTGCTGCTCACTCAGAAATCACTGCACTGCAGTGAATTTATAAATATTCATTCGGGGCCAAATACTATATCCACTTATGTCAATACAATGTTCCCAGTAACTTCAGAGGTGAAAACTGAGACTCTAAATTTCATAACGAATCTACAGACAGGAGGATGAAATAGTAAGACTTTAGATACAGCAGCAGAAACACAAAGCTCAAGGCATAACCTGGAATAAATCATGCCATGGCAGCTGCACATGACCAACCAGGTGGTGATATATAAAAAGGGACCATTTGAGACTAAGGTACATCTTGATGTTGTTTTCTCCAGGAGTAAATTTGTCCTTGTCAATGATGAAGTAATTGCTATGATTAGTAATGCATTCTTCTAATGA
This sequence comes from Sitta carolinensis, assembly GCA_032173965.1. Taxonomy (NCBI): domain Eukaryota; kingdom Metazoa; phylum Chordata; class Aves; order Passeriformes; family Sittidae; genus Sitta; species Sitta carolinensis. Next base: position 26,242,040 of record JAVUNC010000004.1, on the reverse strand, counting down.
ACAGATCATAATGGGCTTTAAAATATTTTAACTCTTTCATATGTCTATGGACTAACATAAAAATTCATTTGTCCCAACACAAAACAATTCATGACTTTCCTGTCATTGTCTTTTACCATTTATTCAGCTAAAAGAAATGGAAAGTTTGGTAGTCCATATAAATATATAATTTTTTTTCCAAATCTTTTTTAAAGTTTGTTGTGTAACATTTTTGAAATATTACGTAAAAAAGTAATGTTGTTGTTAGAAGCCTTAATCTGGAAACCTAATTATGGTGACTTGGATGAGCAGAGTTTCCTCTGCAGAGTATATGTAGTCAGTAAACCTTAACATGCTTCCCAAAAAGAGGGCCATCACATTCTCTTTTGTAGCTCATAAAAATTGAATTGGAAAGCATTTCTGTGGAAATAGAAGAGGTCAGTTTCTAAGAATCTGTAAACTATTATTGTCCTATTCTGCATTTGTTGTGACAATGTTCACGTAAATTTCCTTTCTAAATATAAAACTAGTGTTTTTGAAAATCATCCTTTTTTAAATTGAATTTTTATTGCTGATAATAGAATTTTATCAGTTGTCATCACAGAAAGAAACTGAAGAATTCTCAGTGTTTTATTGAACGTTCGCTAGCATTTACTTCACAAATTCCCTCAACCTTACATTCTTCTTTTTCTCTGAGGCTCAATACAAGAGTTTGCACTAAAGCACTTTCTAAGTAATGATAATTGCATCGCAGAGTAATTTTTCTGCTCAGAACTATGCAGCCTTTCATTTCTTATTCCATTTCCGTTCCCCCTGTAGGTCAGGAAAAGGAAATCTCAACCCAGGCTGTTCAGCATCATTCAACATTGATGTCACTTGTCCAACAGCCCTCTATACTATGAGGACTGTATGTCAACCACATAACAATATCCACATATATTTATAGATTTATTTCTTCTTTTCTCTATATATTTCAAACACTACTCAAGAACAGTAAGAGGTATGGAAGTATGAATATCTCTTTCACCTTACCTTTGCCACATGAGGTTTGAGTACTCCGTGACCAACAGTATAAACGGCAATGGGATCTTCTGTTTCCTTACAGCTACAGGTTGCCTGTGGGCAGTCCTGAAGGTTACTGCATGATTGAAGTGGCTGCAGATGGAAACCCTCCTGTACAGCACAGACTTTCTTTCTCACATCAAGCATCTCAGGTGAGTCTGCAAAACATCAAAAAATAGCTATTTGCTTTGAACATTTAATCAGCATATGCACTACAGTTATTTTCAAAGGACAGTAGGTATACTCTAACTTCTTCTAAAGGAGGAAATGTAATTCCTCTTCAGATATCATTATATATACTTAGTTTCTTTCTAATAGGTCTTTTCGCATCCAGAAACCACAACATATCCATTAATTTCTTAGTTTATTTGACTCTGAAGCTTCTATTCCTGCTTCACAAAGTCCATAAAAAGGACATGGATGCTATGAGAGTTAAAAAATATTAACAGCGTCATTTACTAAGGCCAAGGGGTTATTAGAAACAATTCAGGTATTATTAAGCAGTAATTCTAGTTACTCTTTAGTTGCAAGCCACACTTTCTAGTGGAGGACAGTTATGAATCATCAGTGATTTAATCTGGTGTAACTATTTTTGCTAAAACTTGGCTTCTGAATAGTATTGTAAAAATATCTGTGTCCATTTTGAAACTGGTATCAGAAGACTCATTCTGAATGGGCAAGAGGCCAGCTTTCCCAAATCTTGAATCATTCAGTTATTCTTTGTCTTCATTTTATTGCCTGTCTTTGTTATGCATTCTCTCATCACAAGATTATTTCTGCATGAAGCATTTAAAATGTTTTTAGACAAGAATTTGAACTGTGATTGACAGTTTGCTTTATAAATTTGTTCACTAGAAGACAGGCCAGTTATCTGTAGAGATGCTAATCTTGATGTTCATCTCACAGGATGCACTGCTGGTTTGTAGCAGAATTTCTTCCCTTGCATGATATGTAATATGAATGTAAAATCCTCATGACTAACTATTACACTTTACAGATCTGCTTCTGATCTACCGGAACTTCTATTTACAAACTACACAATCAAAGAAAGAAAAAAAAAAAAAAAAATTCTTATCTCTAAGAGGACTAATGAATATCTTCACATTATTGCCTAAGATAATCCTTTTTACCACTTAGGCTCAAAGTGAAGAAGAATATTTTCAAATCATTATTTGAAAAGTTAAACATAAGTATTATCTAAGTTGTCGTTATAACACTATATTAAGCCTTTTATGTTATTAACAAGACTTACAGGAATTCTTTCTTTCTGACTCCTTAAAATATATTCTGGTTAAATCTCTTAAATTCAGAACAGGACCTTTATAGAAAGAATGTGTATTATGGTGTAGTAACGTGAGTTTGAACATCGAATACATTATAATAAAATCTAGTGATGCTAGAAACTGAGCAAAGCCTACTGAAGTTGTTCTGTGATACACTGGATCTGCCTCCAAGGTGAGTGCTTTTGTAAAATAATAATATAATAATAAAGGAGATTGTGTTGCAAGCAGAGTGCTAAAAGCACCGTTCTTAATCACAAACACTTTATAATGCAGTCCGATGTTTTGCTTAATTCATGAAAGAGATTCAAAAGCAGAGAGAAAATGTCTGAAAACACTACCTACAAATTTTGTCTATCACTGTGGTGTTTCATAGCTTTGTTTGAAAGGGGATAAAGTCAAGTAATTTGAAATTAATTCAACAAGTGCAGAGCCAATGTCTTTGAATTCCTTTGATGTGAAAAATCTGATTTAATTTTACCCATGCTATAAAAGAAGTAGGTGTTTTTCTTTTTCCCTTCAGAATAAGAGACACTAAGTAGAAGAATATCTGGCAGTACTCACATTCATTGTATTGCCAAATTTCACTTGAAATTGTCAGCAACATAACTCCAGGACTGACAAAAGCAATACTGGAAACAAAGCAAAAGCAAAAATCATATGGATTTGTGATAAATGGATGTTTTCCTTCTGTTTCTGCTTCTTTACAGGTGTCTGAATATGATAGTGAAGGGCCTCTTCACTATAAATTACCCCCTCAAATGTTTTACATATGCTGTGATATATTTCTGATTCCATTGCTTTATTTCTACTTGGCTTGAATGGGCTAGGTGTCACCCTATTTCTGGACTAATGGTATTGTACAAGTAAATGCATCACTGTGTAATACAACTATATATATATATATATATATATATATATATATATATATATATATATATATATTCCAGAATGTCAGGAGTTAGCTTGAAGAATGGAATTCAGAGTGTTAAATGAGTCACAGATCCTTTATATGTTATGATTAAGGGCTTGAATCCCAGGTCTGGCAACAGAGGAACTACCATAGTGAGCAGTAATATGATTTGTTCAGACCCTGTGTGAAAAAGTTGTGGTTGTTTCTTTGCACCTTTATAAGGATGTTCTTGTCTTTTGAAAATTTGGAAATTTCCTCATTTATTACCCCTTGAGCTTCAACATATGTTTTCTGTCATTCATAAAAAAAAATAAAATCTTTTTTCTGTATTCCCCTTATCTTGTGGTCCTGTAGGTTCCAGGCCCTAAAGGAAATATCTTCAAGTCTACAGCTTCTTCTGTGTTCCTGCACCAAACTTCAGCCATGAATGTACAACTCATCATATAGGATGAGGGCATCTATGTATAGAACTTACCACATTCACTGTGATTAAGGCTCGGAATTCCAATTTGTGTTTCATGGAATGCATGTTGTCTTACATATTTGCAAATATGAAAACACATCAAACCACCCTCTTTGTAAGGACTAAAAAAATAAAAAAGAGAATAACATTTTAAGAAATAATTGCTTCAGAAAGGATCAGAGTTTTTGACCATCTTCAAGTAATGATTATTTCCTTTATCAGTATTTTCCTTCATTGTTTCTAGTAATATCATGAATCACATTTTTTTCTGATGATTCACTTTTTGTTTCTGCAGATCACCTTTGGATCAATCTTCCTTGGAAAGGTTCCTGTTCATGAGGAGGTTCATCGATGTGCTGGTCAGATATATGGATATAAAGGATGCATTAGGGATTTTCAAGTTAACCACAAAGAACTGTTCATCATAGATGAGGCTCTTGAAGGAAGGAATGTTGAGAACTGTAATGTTCCAATATGTGATTATCACCCATGTCACAATGGTGGGACCTGCACTAGGTAAGAGGTATTTCTTTACGCATTTTATCGTTCATTCTTGATGAAAAATTACTATAATTTACTCCATAATGAAATAATCACCAATCTTTTGTCCAGATAATTTCAAATGAAAAATATGACATCTTCATGTCAGCCAGAGAGATGTTACACTTTATTTGTTTGAATGAAAAGTGATATAAAATATAATGACATGGTTGTTGTCATTGTCATGATATAAAATATAATGACACAGGATATATATTTTGCTGAAGCCAGAATGCCTTTGGAACCAACTAGATCAGTACAGCTACAAGACTAAATCTGAACATTTGTTTGGACAGAAGGCACATAAAATGTCATTCTTTTGCCTAACAAGTCCATATTTTAGTCATGTACCCTCACACATCTTCATAGTGTGTTCCTGGATGCAAATGCTCATCATCATGCTATGAAAACACTAACAAGTGACTTTCTTGTTCACCTTCAGCATATGTGAAAAGGTATTGCCAAAGAACACTTGAAAGAGAACTTCAAAGAACTTTAAAAGTTAAGGTGCATCATGCTGAAAGAGGAGATGGAGTCTGAAAGAGACATGAGTTAAAAGACCAGAGGATGATGGTTCGGTTGAATGATGGTTCAGTAGGAGCACAGTAACTTTTCAAGCCATTGCAACTTGATCAGTATCTAAGGAACTCAGCATTTAGAAACACATTTCTGTTTGAAAAGAAATTAAAGAATTTGTGAAGTAGCTGCCAAATTTTAAAAAAGTTGTACTTCAAGGCAGATGCTGAACAGAACAGTCTAAAGTTCTTTTGATGTTCTGGACCACTGTGTGTTTCTTAGATTGAGGAGACCTTGAATAAATTTTTGAGGGACTTCTTTGCTTCTTTTGATTGATATGAACACACAAACACCAAACAGGTCTTTCATTTCTAAGTCTTGTTTGACTAGAGCACAAATGAAAGCTAGGCTGTTTTATGAAAACACACAAATTGCCTACCAGTCTGGTGAAACTGTGTGTGCTTTGGAGTAATGGATCTAGTTTTACTCTGTTGGTCTTTATCCTATCTCTGTCATTCTACTGCTTGGCCTGTCAGCTGCCATTATGGAGTACTCTTTCATTTGAATTTGTGTCCTAAATAATTCATGAGAATTGGATTTTTTTCCTGCCTTTCTGCTTTCCAGCTGCTGGCCTGGGCCCTTTTCAGAAATGCTTTTGTTTTGAAATAGGTCACTTCTCTTCTGTCCAGAGGTGTCATGGAAGACTGGGCATGTGCAAACCAGGGATAAGTGGTTGCCCTGTAGCATGGTTTTCATGATTTTTTGCAACAGCCAACAGATTTTCAGGGATCACCTCTTCCAAACCCAAAAATGATTCATCCTGATAAGCAGGAAATCAAGCCAAGTCAGCAAGCCTGAATAGATTAAGATGCTTCTGATAAAATTCAAACATTAAAAGGAAATATACAAGAGATAAAATCATGGCCAGGTGATCTGGGCAGAGTACAGAGAAAAAATCCAGCTACAAAGATATGGAACAAGCCAAAGCCCATCTGGAGATTAATCTGGCAGGGACGTGCAGGGCAAAACCAAAAGCTTTTTTGAGAATATCAGAAGCAAAAGGAAGACCTATGAAAATGTAGGCTTGCTGCTGAATGGGGAAAAATTCTGGTAACACAGGATTCAGGAAAGATTGAAGTGCCTTCCTTGCCTTAGTCTTTATTGATAACCAGGCTCCAGGAATCCTATTTCTCTCCTGTAGAAGAAAGGCTGAAGAAAGGAAGATTTACATACACTTGGTGGATGAAAACCAGATTAAGGAACCTTTAAATCAACTGGACATATATCCATGGCACTGATGAGATTCACACATGAGTGATGAGGGAACTATAGGATGTCATAGCAAGTTTTTTTGTCAGGTGTTTCAATTACACTGCGTAGTAGCAAAAAAAAAAAAAAAATATATTTTTCGCTGCATTTTATTCTTCTAATTAGTGCTTGGCAACTAATTAGTGGATTTGCTTCTGAAAGACCATGAAGTATTACATAGCAAATATCTCTGCCATATTTTTTAAGGAAGACTGGAGTTTTTCAATGCATATTGCTGAATATGGAGAGGTGTATTTTATAAGGAATGTTTTTTACATTTGTTCTTAAAAGAAAGTTACTTGCCTTTTCTCATCATCAGAGTACAAAAACACAACTGTAGTGTTCAGCCTATTAATTACAATGATTATGAAAAAGAAATTTATTTGAAAGGGAAAAAAATTTTTGTAATTTTAGTAGAAGTCGGGGATTAGAATGTACCAAGTTTTCAGGCACAAAACTTCAGGGTGCAGCTGACCCTGTGTTCTAGTCATTGGTTATATCAGATGCTTCCCAGGGGCAGGGCAGGGCAGGGCTTGGCATCTTCAGGCTTGGAGGGGCATCAGGACAGACCCAGCCCTTGGGCATTGGGCATATCCCTGGGTATGCTGAGGCAGGACTGGGATATCAGTCCACTGGTGGGGGATCAGGATCAAGCTCAGAAAGGGAAACAAAGGCTAGACTCAGCCCTAAATTGTCTAGGCAGATCAATGGTGACAGAAAAACAAGTCCAGCATGTGTAATGGTGACTTGGGAAGGCAGACGACGTAACTCAAAACGTGCCCCACTTCCTCTTTCTTACCCCCTGCTTGATATGCTGAGCATGATGCTGTGTGGTTTGGGATATCCCCTGGGTCAGCTGGGGTCAGCTGGCTTCGCTGTGTCTCCTTCCAGCTCCTTGTGCTGCCCTGGTGTGGTGGGGTGAGGAGCAGGAAGGCCTTGACTGTGTTATCCACCCAGTGTCCAGCACAAATGTAAAATAGCCCCACACCAGCCAGCTACTGTGTACAATATTAACTCTATCCCAGCCAAAGCCTGCACAATAGAACAAAAACCATTGGTTTCAAGAGTATTTAAACATATGTTGCATCCAATGAATGCTTCAGTAGAAATCTAAATTTTTAATTATTTACATAGTCATTATGTATTAGATTAAAAACCAAAACAGTCTCCTATGTAACTGCTCTACTCCTCTAAAAAGCACTTTTTCAAGTTCCCTAGCTCTTTTATCGTACTTTAAATTTATACTAATGTAGAATTCCAGATACTGGTTAATTTCAGAGGGGGAAAAATGACAACAATTCAGTAAATTTAAGGGTTTGATGCCACATAGTTTTACAAAATTCAGAGCTCATTGGATTTGGATGTGTTTGAAATGGGAATGGGAAGATTAACCTAGGAAGCTCTTAATATTCTGTGTGGCCCCTGATCATAAGAGCCAGATGTTGCAAACCAAGCTTAGTTTTAATTAAGAAGACATATCTGTGTGTGGGAAATAAACTCACAAAATTACCTCACCAATGATTTGACAATTATGTCAGCCACTACACTAGTAGCAGTTGATTAACGCATTTGTTTTAAATTGTATAAAGACTCAAAAATGTAAACATACACAGGCTTAGCTTTTATAGTGTAGAGTACAATCTCAAAGTTAATTGCTCCCAAAATAATCATGTTTGTAGTGTCTCAAACTATCCTCACAGTGATTATTCTTACTGTTGTTATTCCCCATGTACTGATGCAGCAGATGGGTCCATTGATGTTAATCAATTAACCAAGACTAAAAAATCAAACTCAATTAGCAATAAATTTCAATAGAGACACTTATCTTAAGATTTCGACTGCATATATTCTGTAATCAGCAAAAATATACCAGGAATTTAAATTTTCAATTTTTTTCTCCTGACAATGTAAGAGATACCTTCCTAGACATGTAGGTCTCATTTGAATAGTACTTTTTTAGCTGTAAATAGAAAAATACATATTTTTAAACATAGTTCAGAAATGGTCTGTTTTCTGCATTCTGGGAAATCATGCAAGTCGCCTTAAGCCTTTAAGAACAGATCACTAAATGAAAATTTCTGTCCAAACTCTTTTCTAAAATTCATCTGATAACATTTTGAATGTCTTTTAGGAAAAAAAAATAGAGGGTGAGTTGAAGGTTAGGTTAGCTTGTAAGTCCAAGATAATTTTATGGTTGAACTTGGTTAAGTGATAGACTATCTTATGATGTAGAGGCTGAGTAGTCTAGATGAAGTGAATTAACAAATTTCATGGTGTCCTTTTAGTATATATCCTGAACATTAATTAAACAGTAGAAAAAGTAATTATGTGTGTGAAATTTAGGAGAAAAAAGAAAGGGCTTAAACTTGGAAACACTAAAGTGTTCTTTTCAACATTTTTTGCATCTCATTTTTCATTTCAAAGGCTGGTCCTGGTGATCCTTTCCCAGCCATGTGCCAAAAATGCATTTATGCTTGCTCATGCCCATAAGCCAAAACTGTATATTATGGCAGGTTTCAGCTGAAGGTATTAACCTAAAGGTAATCTTGTATGCCTTTATTAATTCTTGTCTTGAATTTTTAGCACAGAGCTGCAGTCTGCTTCCAGCTTGCAAATCTGGATTGTGCGTCTCTTGACCTAAAGATAGAATGCTTACCCTAGAATGAGTAAGTGTCCATTTTCAAACTAAGGAACACTGAAGCATTTTTCCAAAACTAGTAAGAGTATTGTAGAACAAATTTTTAGAATTGCTCATGGATTTTCTCTCACTGCTTTCTGGATAAGAAAGGTACCAGCTAGTCATAAATAACAGAACTGATCATATATCAAAATACTTTTTATAGATGTGTAGACTAAGAGACTCAGGCCAAGATATTATCTAGAACATCAGTTTGTTGGGTTTTTTACAAATCTAAATCCTAGTTAACATCCATATTAAGTTTAGAACTAATATTTTAAGTTCCATTGTATTCAGGTTTTGCAGAAAGATAAACCAAAGGGATTAAATTTCATCTTCATTATTTTCAAAGGAATAAAATTTCCAGATGGGAGTTGTTTCCTCTCACACCTTTTCAGAATCTGCAACAAATGCACTTATGCAGTGCTAATTTTTATGAAGAAGATAACTCCTTCCTCTTAAAGGGGTGTTTTTTAGGCATATCTCTCAGTACCAAAGATGCTCACATTTTACAATTCCAGAAACTGATGTTTTTGTGATGATGATGATTGATGATGATGATAATGATGATTATTCATGCTTACACAATAATTTATTAAGAGTACTTTGGGGACTTGATTTTTTGTGGTCCTGTTTTTTTAATGAGGTTAAATATTATAGTGGGAGTTTGGTACTTATGAAAGAGATTCACATTTGGGAAGCTGTTACTTTTCTATTGCTTACTTCAAATTTGGCTTTGGAGAAGAAAAGAATTCATTAAAATTTATTTCCAAGCTGTTTTCTTTTCCTGGAAGAGAGATTGTTCATTCTTTCAGGTTCCTCATGGTCTTTGGAAAATTTAATGTCATTCTTATTAAGAAAGAAAAATCGTACTTGAGAAGGATGAAAGATGGTTCCAGTAATGACCAAAAATCCTGTTGAGTGTGTGCTTGTTGCATCATATTCACACAAGGAAGTCAAATAAACAAAAGAGAAAATTTAATTTCCAATTTTCCTAGCACTACGTATTAATAGATAGAGAATTAATTTACTTAGAATCACCCTTTCTGGTAGAAGGAATTAATTTGACTTAAGTTCTATATAAAAACTCTGCACATTTTTTTCTGAATAAAATCTGCATTTCTCGTGCATTAGTTTTACTTAAATCAGAACAGAAAACTAAAATTTAAGGGCCTTCTAGCCCTTGAAGACTAGGCAGTAAATTGTTCTAATCTACAGTTTTTTTAGGATATCTGTTTCAAGAATGAAATAATTGAACAAGGTGTATCTCACTCTTGGCATCAGAAACAGATTCCCATTTTATCATATTTACTTATTAATATTTCTTGGGCATTGTATTCTTCATTCACAGTAGTGTTGAGAAGAGATTTGACAAAAAAATCAAATCCATGTTCTATTAAGCTGACAGCATTAGGTCGTGGTGGTTTAGATTTTAAACAAAACATCTGTAAGATCTCAGGAAATCTTATGATGATAATGTATGGGAATATAGCAAAATATAAAATCAAAAATTCTATTGGCTATACTAGTATTGAACTGTTGTTCTTTTAAAACAAGCATTTTTAAAATATGGAACTTCCTTATTAGTGATTAAAATTCTCAGAATGTGTTTGCTTCAGAACATAATTTTATCTTTAAAATAAAATTTTATCATAATTTTATCTTTTAGAAATATTGTTGTAATAACAAATTCCGGCAATTGAAAAATGATCAAAGCAAGCAAGTTAGAAAAATTGATATTCAAACCATAAAACATTCTGCTTCTAATTTAGGCAGTATTGTGGTGATTCTATTAAAAATGTTTGTGGGAAAATCAATTTTTTATTTTCTCAGATCCACAGATTTAATATCCAATTAGTGTGAAAAGTGGCACACTGAAAACAGTGCATGTAAGAAAATCAAGAATCCAAAATAAATAGGGCTACAAATTCCTTACTTTTTAGATAATGTGCAAGCTGTGCAAAAAATTTTTTACACATCATGTTATATATCTCTATTGAATTTTGCTTAAATCAGAGAAGCTAGTATTGCTAAAATTTTAGTGGGGGCATTGAAATACCAGTCAATGCCATTATTATACCAGTCATCTTGGAATGTTTTGACTGAATGCCTAGAAATACTATGCAGCATTATTTCTGCAAATATCGGCACAATCAAATCAGCATTTCTAATAGCTTTAAATCCAGAAGGGGTATCTAGTTTGAAGCTTTAAAATACAACATTGCAGCAAAATAAATTGAATACTTTTTCCAAGGCAAGTGAGACGTTTAAGCATAAATAGAAATACTCAAAACACTATTCATACAGATTTCTCCAACTGGAGAAGTAGTGTGCAGATTCTTAGCGAGAAATTAATTTCACGAGGAATCCTGACAAATAGTAAAGCTCAGACTGTTTGCTGTAAGGTGTATCATGTAGTGTATGTTTGAAAAATGACTAGCATGTCATATTCATTTTACTAATGGTTTTCCAAAATTCCACATAGATAAGCCTTTCAGTATAAGTTTTTCTGGGGACCAAAGCTCAGAGAGTGGTAGTGAACGGAGTTACATCCAGCTCTCAACCAGTTACTAGTGAGGTTCCCCAAGACTCAGTGCTGAGCCCAGTCCTGTTTAATATCTGTATTGATGATCTGGATGAGGAGATCATGTGCACCCTCGTAAATTCACAGACAGCTTCAAGTTGGGTGGCAGTGTTGATCTGCTGAAGTCAGGAAGGCTGTGTGGAGGCACCTGGAGAGGCTGAATCCATGGGACAAGGCCAATTGTGTGAGGTTCAATAACAGCAAGAGTCAGGCACTGCCCTTGGGTCACACCATCTCCAGGCAGTACTGCAGGTTGGGGGCAGAGTGGCTGGAAAGGGGCCCAGCAGAAAAGCCCTGGGTGTCCTGGTTGGCAGCTGCTGATCATGAGCCAGTCTGTGCTCAGGTTGCCAACAAGGCCAGTGGCATCCTGGCCTGCATCAGCAGTAGAGTGGCCAGCAGAACCAGCAGTGATCATCCTCCTGTACCCAGCACTGATGAGGCCACACCTCAAATCTTCTGTACAGTTTTGAGCCCTCATTAAAAGAAAGACTCTGAGGTACTGGATTGTGTCCAGAGAAGGGCAATGGAGGTGGAGTAGTCCAGCCTGGAGAAAATTAGTCTCAGTGGGGACCCTATCACTTTCTACCACAACCTGAAAGTAGGTTGTGACAAGGTGTTTCCTTCTTCTCCCAAGTAATAAGTGACAGAAGTAGAGGAAATGGCCTCAGGTTGCAGCAGGGGAGATTTAGATTGGATATTAAGGGGAAAAAATTAACCAAAAGTTTATATATTGTAACACATTGCCCAGGGAAGTGGTCAGCAGATAATCTGCAGTATCTGTAATACGTGTCAGAATATTTCTTCCTTTGCACCTGACCTAACATACACACCCACCTACTTACTAGTTATAGATTTCTGCATTTCAAGTACTGAAAATTACATAACGAGAACTACTAGTGTGGTTGATGGAGGTTGAATAGGTTAGAACTCCATTGTTCTGAAACCTTGTTTGGGAGTTTATCATTGAAAGAAAACAATGAAGCTTGTCAGAGGTCACATAACAGAACAGGTTTTGATTATGCTTTAAAGAAACTCTCTTTGCCTTGGTATCTTGTTAGCTTTTAGGAACATGCTTAGTATTCAAACAGCATTTGAGAATTCTAGATATGAAGTGTTATCTTGATATAAAAGGTTATCATGACACCAGTATTGGTTTTGTACTTTATTTCTTTTTCAGAAAGCATTTATTTGACTTTTAGAAATGTAAAAGATGGAATTTTCTTTTTCTTTTTTTTTTTTTTTAAATGGGAAACCGTGTTTTTCTGGGATTTAATAAAACCACCTAACTTTGTGATCATCTGAAAAGATAAATAGTGGTACTATAATTGTCATGAGAATTTCATGCCCCATGTGTATGCATATAATGAATTTAGATTAGCTGTCTTTTAAGTAGGCAGTCCTAGCTAGAAGATGGATTTTAGGAAGCAGAAAGACAGAAATAGAGGAGACATTCTGCCGAAAGATCCATAAGTGTCCAGCTGACTATTCAAAGGCAAAGTAACCTCACTAGTAACTCACATTTTTTCTCGCTGTCCATTGGAATGGGCCAATATCCAAGGTGCTTATACAGTCTTCTTCACAACTAGCTCCAGTTATATCAGATAATGTTAGTCTTGCATTTTGTGAAGAAGGGACCTTATTTTTTTATATTTTTTTTTACTAGGGAATATTTATTGAAGTTGTGTATTACTCTGAAGTGAAGAACATAGAAGATCAATATGTTATTTTATTCTCAAAGCATGCAGAGATTTAAAAATTACCTGGGTCCTGCTAGAAAATTAGTACATCCTTCTTCAGAAAAGACTGTCTTGGAAAAAAAAATATGTATGAAACAAGCACTTTTGCAGACTGGTTTTCTGAAATATATGTCTTTGGAAATATGAATGTAAAAGGACCCTAGAACCACAAAAATCCTTTTGTCCTTTACCAGGACCTCCCTCAAGTTACTTCACAGTAGAAGAGGTCAGAAAAAGGCCTGGGTCATTAGCTTCATCCATAATTAGTGGAGACATTGTTTTAGACTAATTGATGAACAATACAAATCACTACACCACTGCACCTTGAAAGCTGATGTCATTATCACGATGATAATATGGGATATATATTTTATATATATGATGTCACAGTCATATGAATTTTTGCACATCCTGTTCATGCCCATACCTAGAACACTTCAGTATATGTTAACACATAGAGTACTTTAGTGGATACTTTACTTTGCTGTATACCTAAAAGAACATGTGCTAGCAAGTTTTCACACTCATGAATAGGTTGAATAGGTTGCAATAGAAATGAGATCAAGTTCTAAAAAATTCCAGTGAGAGTGAGCACCTCAGGAATCTGCAAAGGTGAAAATCCCAGATGGAAACCAGTTATTCAGAGCAAGAAATTTTGTTTTAAATAGTTATTGAAACTGCCAGTTATAAGGGCTCCACTTGCAAGCTGGCCCAGTCAAGTGGCTGGGGTGTGATGGTGAGTCATTGCTCTGGAGAGACAGAAGACACTTTCATTACTGATCTAGTAGTCAGTCTCTGCACTGGTTAGATCAAAACTGGTGCCCCATGACCATCCAAGCATCTGGCCAAGTACAACAGCTGCTGGGAATTGAGGAGGAGCTCAGCAGCAAGGCTATCTTTGCTGGCAGGAACATTCAGGTGCCCTCATGTGAACTAAGTGTGGATGAGTCACCCCTGTCCTGGTTCAGCACTAGTCATCGACTTAGATCACATTTATTACTGATCACTTAGATCGCTGCTAATTACCTTAGAGTACTCTTTCTACATTCCCCAGCAAATTTGCTTAGGATTGCAGAGGGGTGTATAAGCCTTCAGTTTCAGAAGCTCTGGTGATGGCATCACTTTTCTGTTTTACAACAGCCTTTGAAGCTACTAATAGGATATGAAGTTTCATTATTTAGTCACCATGTCACAAGCTTTGCTGTAATCGTGAGGAAAACACACATGTGGATACATAAGCACTCAAGTTATCTGTTGACTATGGCTGTGCTGTATGTATTGTTCTTTTCTCCAAAATCATCCTGTCTTCATTATACTTTTGGGTTTTACAGTATATTTTTGGTGAGGGTGCTAAAGGCAGTTTCTTTAATTTTGTATCTCGAGCCAATTGCAAAAATGAGGACACTGAGAAAACAGGTAAAATTCTAAAAAGACACATGAACTGGACTACATTGGGAGTTAATTTTATTAATGAAATATAAATTAACAGCATTTGTTTGAGATGCGTGAGTGCTGTCCTGTAAATAAAATACTTTCTTCCTATATTCCAATGCTTGACCATCCTTTCAGTGAAGAATTTCTTCCTGATGTCCAACTTGAATCTCTCCTGATATAGCTTAAGGCAATCTCTGCTTGTCCTGTCACTTGCTACCTGCAAGATGAGGCCAACCCCCACCTGACTACAGCCTCATTTCAGGGAGTTGTAGGGAGTAATAAGGTCTCTCTGAGACTCCATTTCTCCAGCATAAGCAAACCCAGCTACCACCACTGCTCTTCCTATGATCTACTCTCTAGACCAAGTCTTCATCAGCTTAGTTGCCCTTCTCTGGACACACTCCAGCACCTCAGTGTCCTTCTTGTTTTGAGGGAGGGGCTCAGGACTGGACACAGTACTCATGGTGCAACCTCACCGCGCCAAATACAGGGGAACAATCACTGTCCTGGTCCTGCTGGCCACACTATTTCTGATCCAGACCAGTATGCCATTGGTCTTTTTGGGCACCTGGGCACACTTCTGGCTCCTATTCACAGCTTTAATTTTTTTTTTTTCCCTTCTGGATTATTCATATCATGGTGTCAGGAAAAGAAAAAGGAAAATACACAGAAATATGCTAGAGAATGGTATATCATCAATAACAGAGACGTTCGATCTAAACAAATTCTGCACAGCAAGAGGGTTTGAGTTACAAATGGTTAGCATTTTGAACACAAGTCTTAAAATAGAGCATGAAGACTATTATCTGTATCCTGGATAATATCCAATAATTATTCTTTTTTTGCAGTAGAATATAAAGTGTTAGTATAGCATGATTGTATTTTAGTTGTCAGATTTGCCCAATAATTCATCCATTTTTCCATTCTGCAAACCATTTCCAGAAATAGTGCATTATACTTCTAGGTTGGAAACTAAACATGGTAGTTCATTAACCCAGGTTTAAGCACTTTCCTGGATACCTTCAGGGATTAATTATGGACATCATACCTTACCAGAATATTCAGAGATTGGTTTAAATCCCAAAATTCACACTAAGCTCATTTTCATCATGTTATCATTTTATGCAAGCCAGACTTTTTTTCTTTGTGTTCATTAGTATTCAGGATATTGTTACATGGATCAGAGTCACTATCTGGAAAAAAATACTAATGTAGTGGAGAGAACAAACTGTTTAGAAAAAGCTAGAGTAAATTGAACTGAAAATCATTTGCAGTTAAGAACCATTAACAAATAAATTGTATATTGTAGAGGTGATTACATTTTTTAAACTCTTTTTAGCTTTTCCTCAAGTAGATTTCATGTAGAAATTAAAGTGAAAATTTGCCAAATGGTTGGAATCTCCCGTTCTGCTCCTTCAGGCCCACAGTCCATAAGGTGGTTTTACTCCAAATTTTATGATACATATAGAGCTGATAATTTCATGAATTCTTTTTCCCTTCAGCTCATGCCTAATACAACCCCATTCTCCTATTATCCAAAAAAATGGTATTAAAAAAAAACAAAACAAAACAAAAAAAAACCAACAAACAAACAAAAAAAACCCCAAACAAAACCAAAACAAAACAAAAACCTGCCTGGTGATTAATACCAAACCTCCCTAATTAGGCAGAAGGTCTAAATGTCACCACTCCCCAGCTTGAAGAATACCCAGAAAAAGAGTTACAAACCATTTCCTTTTCCTCACGCTTTCTCTCGGTTTCTGATTCAGTCAGTAAAATTCTTATACTCTCATCTTCCCCTGGGTGAAATTGCCTATTTAAGATTCACTTAAACTGTGGAAACAGGTGAAGTGGGACACAGGACACACTAAACAGCTTGTTGCTTTGTCACTGTTTCAGGGATGATGGAGCAAGAATGCAATATATAAACATGCATTTGGTTACACACTATGTTAAAAGAAGCCACTCATATTTAAAACACTGCTGCAGTCTTTGAGTATCCTTACTATTTCCCTGCTTTAAAGAGCAATGAGGTAGACAAACTGTTTCACAGATTCCTATTTAACTGTTAGGCATTAAAATTCTTTGAGTGGACAAACATTTTTAACGTAGAAATGGAACTTTAGTATGTATGCCTAAACTGCAATGAAAAAGACAAACCAGTTGGGAGTTTATTTTATTGGCTTTACAAGTGTTGAGACTCAGCATCCAAATTTATAAGGTGATAGTTATGCCAGCTCAGAATTCAAGGCTGAATTCTAACGTCGGTTTCCAGCTTCAGCAAATGCTCTCTGGGTCCTGCTGTGTTTCACTTAATAGCAAGGACAAGTGAATTCCATCTGTAGGAGAGCATGATTCACACAGAAGCTACTGCAAGGCAAGAGTCAATACTGAGATGGAGCAGGATTCAATATCTGGAGACTTTTTATTTATGAACACTTGCTTGTTTGTGTTAAATCAGGATTTTAAAGCTCGGGTGGTGTTTTAGGAGCAGATGTGGAGTTATAACACAGTTTTAAAACGAGAATATGTTTGTTCTGTACTTTGATGGTAAAATACTGTGATTTAATATGAACAATTTGTGGTTAGGAACAAATCTTGCTAGGTGCAGAATATGTAAAAATGGTAATTGGAATGAACATTTTTTTTCTGACTACTAAGACAGTTAAACCTCAGTTTGGATCAATTTTTTATGAGTAAATATTTGGGTAGTAGCAAAACCAGTTGGGTATTATTATATCTTTTATGTACATAGGAGAAAATATATTTATAAGGTGTATTCATAAGCAAATTAGTATGCATCCATATATATATTGATTTTTTTTATCAGTATGTTTTTGCTCATATTTTTGTCTGAACTTTTTTTAGTATGAATTGGTCAGTTCCTAATTCCTGGATTTTTAAATTGACAAGCCTTTTCTATAAGCTAGCCTTCATAATATGTGGTTTTAGTAACTTGGGCAATATACATGTATTTCTCATATCCTTGACACTGTTTGCATATGTATTCTAGTAAGTTACACTGCAAAGTCAGGTACATGTGCAATTGGCTTTCCTTAAACCAGAACACTGCAACCTGAGCCACAAACCCAAAAACACAGAGCATCCCAAGGCCACTCACCACAGAGTGCTCCAACTTGCAAAAATAAAATTGAATACAAAATGAAAAACTATTTTTTTGGTGTCAAATGTCATCTTTATGCTCTGGAGACGTTTGATTATACAATTATACACTGCCCAAGAGACTGTGTATGCAAAATAATGCTTTTCAAAAGAAAAAAAAAACAAAACCAAACCAAAACAAAACAAAAAAAATATAAAATCTTAGTAAATGGGTGCTTCAGAAACTGCTTTTCTTTGCCAAGAAAATCCTGCAATCCTTGGCTGTGAAAAATCCTTATTATCCATATTTTGTTCTTCCACCCCTTGAGTAAAGCACTGCTGTGTGTCTCCGGGCTGGTCTTTGGCTTTCACCAGGCTGTGAGAGAGAAGAGCTGTGGGCTGCTGCCACCTACAGCTGGAGCACCACTGGCTCCCCTCCGGAGAAATGGGCCCAGCACTAAAGCCCCTCTGTACAAAGAGCAGTAGATCACAGAAGTGAGCTGAAGGAGGACTCTGCAGAGCTGGTAGTAATTGGGTTTTGCCAGCTCTTTATGACATTTAAATAAAACTAGGGGTACAGAGAAAGTAAATCCTGCAATAGCATTTTGCTTCTCATAAAAGCATCTTCCTACTGGCAGTAGCTTGCAGAAATAAATTTCATAGAGAGGAGGAAAAAAATCAGTTTCTGACAAACCTTGTGTCAGTTAACATTTGAAACACTCCAAGATTTACCAGAAAAAAAAAAAAAAAAAAAAAAAAAAAAAAAAAAAATGTTGTCCCCTATAACTTCTGTCCCTCCTCCACTTACATTTATATATCTCCAGTTGTAAAAAAGAAAAACAAAAAAAACCACACTCCAGGTTAAAACCTTAGGAGAGGAGGAATAATAATGCCCAGCAGTGATGTGCCATTTTCTGTGACTCCAACACTTTTCCTTCTGAGCTTTATTGCAGTATTTTTTTCAATAAGGAAAATACAGGGTTGCTTCCATCTAAATATTGTTCTGTTCTGCTTAACCTAGTAAATATTGGCATGACAAACCCTGTGTGCATGGGTAGGATGGAAAATTGTTTGTTTGTTTCCATTCTAGTATATCCTTTTTTCACTACTGCTGTGGTATCTCAGGGTTTTTCCCCTGTGCTCTCCTGATTTCATTTCACCTTCTATGCAACAATGAAGAAGAGTGCTCTGTGTGGACCAATCAGACTACTTCACTCCCATAAAGGATTTCTTATGCAAATAGTCCCAGTGAGGTTTAGCAAATTATTTATTTTAGGAGAAATGCTGTGTTTATGGAAATATCTTTTCATAGTGAGGTGTTAAAGCACATAGGCAAGAGCCTGCACAGCACTGCAGCTTTATTTTCATTTGCAGTGCAGAAGACAGACATTTTATCTTGCATTTATAATACTGAAATTAAGCTTGATGCCTGGTTTTCATTTCTGAAAGCAGAATGTATAAGAATAAACTGCAGAAACACATTATGTTATTAAAAAATAAAATCAACATATTCCAGTCATGCTTCATCCTCTAGCCTGCCTTTTGTTTGAGCTAACTTAGGCCTGAAATCAGTGTTTCTTGTGAAAATTACCTTTCTTTTATCAGGAATTATGCACTGATATCTGAGTCACAGAGGCTGATATTCTTTCAGGCAGCATCTCCAATTATCTTTCTTGACAGCAGATGTTAAGAGCATATTTGTCTCTGTCTAAATACTCTATTAGTTTGTAATTATTAATTGTACAATTCTCTGTTTACATGTAAAGGAGTTTAATCTTCTGATGAAGGATTGGGGTGTAATCACCAGTGGAAAAAGTAGGAAAATGAAATTTGGTTCTGGTTTTACATCTGAGATTACAGCATTTGAGAGCACTGAGATTTCCTCACCTTATTTATACTGCTGAAATGAAAATCTAATCAAGCTCCACAGCTGATACATTCAACAATTTTTGTTCTCCCAGAATAACTTTGAATTGTACTGGTCTGCATTACAGAACTGAACAGAAAACAACATGAGAGGAATCTGAAATACAGTGTCTCAATTAGAACCTAGTAAAAGTTCTTAAGGTGCTTGTTGGAATGCCATACTTGGCTTGATCATCCTCAGAAATCAACGAAGAACCTGCAGTCAGAGTCATGCATAAAAATGTCTTGAACTTTTAAAGTGGTTTCTATGGATAGAAGGTAGAGAGTTGGGGTAGAGGGAGGTACCACCAAAACCACTGCAGTCCTGTTGGTTAAAAATTTGTCCAAATTTAATTATTCCTTTCAGAGAAGTATAGTCAGCTAGAAGGTGAGAGACAGTGTCTACAACAAAAGAAGGAAAACAAAGCAATAAAGTATGATTTGACTGCTAGATTAATTCTCTGTAGGGCAGAAATTGCTGTGGTGTCCCTAGCTTGCTTCTACCAGTATGTGTCATACCAGTGGATGTCAACATGAAGTGAAACCAGGAAAAAGAGAAATCCACTTGCCTCCCACTTCTGGAACAAAGAAAAGGGCAAAACCTGTTCTACCTCTGTTGATGACACTCATAGTTAAATCTATGCATTGGTGAGAAGTCTGAGAATTCATCTTTCGGAGAAAAAAAAAGTCTTTTCGCCATGAGATGACATTGCAACCCTTACTCTAGAATGGCTAAAGGACCCATGCAGGCCTGATGAATAACAGCAGGAATAAGCTGTAAGCTGTAAACTAATATAAAGCCACTTCTGTCACATTTGTCTTTCAATATTTTAGGCATTAACAAGTATTTAATGTAGCCGAAGTACAATGCTTTGATATGCTCCTTAGAGCCCACTGTTAGCTGAATACATACTAGCTCGTGATTAAGCAATCTGGCATTTTTGTGCTCCAGGTTAAAATGGCTTCTGAGTAAGGGATGTGCAAAGAGGGCAATTGCAAATAAACATTCTCAGGTCTCCCTGTTTAAGAATGATCACATAGAGGAGTATAAAATTGGCCTGTTTTCCAATCTGACTTAATAATTTAATAATGATGATTAAATCAATATTATGTCCCAAAGCCACATCAATATGGTACAAGAATCCAACACCTCAAGGATATGTTACAGAGAGGAGACTTACTTGGTTCAATTATTTATAATGATAGTGTGTCAATAATCCTGATTTTTTTCATGAATTATTAACATTTTCCCTCCTTACTATCTTCCTGCTTTCTGGAAGGAGTTAATTATTACAAAGCTTTCAGCTATTACAGTGGTCTTTAGCACACAGAGATGATATAATGATAACATTCCTGAAGTGTTAAAACAGTCTTTCTAGAACAATTTTCCAATTAAAGCATTGAACTCTAGGAAGTTAATTTCCTTCCCACTCTGCTTACTTGGGTAAAGAAATATATATTAACAAATTAAATGGTTTTGTTTGGCTCAGTTTTATCCTACAGAAGAGACAGTGAGGGGTTTTTCTTTCATCTGTGAACAATTTATCTTTTCCTACAAGCAGTCACCATAGCTACCGGCAAATAGCATTATGCTTGCCTGATTCACTCTGGTTTGACTACATTTCTCTCTCAAGGAAAAAAAAAAAAAAAAAGAACGTGGCTTGATTGTTTTCAGAGAACAGAAATCTTACGTAATAACCAATTAATTCTGTCTGAAAAGACAGTCTCTGAAAAAGGGAGGGCTATCCCTATTCTACAGAGAGCATCAATGTGACTTTTGCATCTGGTTTTAGACACCTGAATGCTTCAAAGATTTTCTCCCATTAAGTGCTTTCATCTGTGTTTGACTCAGCTGGAAACAAATTTGCCACAGTACAGTATTAATAATTATTTGGATGTCAACATTTACAATTTTTCTGTCTCCACCTATTTTTCAATTTAGACAAACTTTAAGTTGTCTCAGACAGTAATTCACATTGCTTGGTTTCAACCACTTCCTAGCTCCAAGTGGTGTGTAAAATTAGCTGGTACTTTCATTTTGACTTTTGGATTTTCCTAAATGCATAAGCACAACAATCTGTGCATGTTCAGAATTATGTAGTATAAGAAGCTAGATGCAGGCCATACTGGCAGCTCTTTTTCTATCTCCAAATTTTTACAGGTTTTTTCACAAAGGAAAGCTGCTTAATTGATGAAGTTTAAATTGGGATAAAAGTATTTATTGATTTCTTAATGGTATATAATTATTGATTTATTAATGAACAATGACAATAAGTGACATAAGAATTCAGGATCAGTATCAACAATGCCTCTGATAAACCACAATATCAGACACTTCAGAATGTTAATAAACACTTAAAAATTTCCAAGAAACTTTCTATAACATATTTATACACACTCACACACAGGGCATGCACACTCCGTCCCTTACAGGCAGTGTGGATTTTGCAAACCAAGCGTGGGTCTCCCACACACAGATCCTCTTGTGGAGATGTGGATGCTGAGCATGTAGTCACAGGACAAGGGGATATGGCCTTAATCCTCAGTAGAGTATGTTTAGATTAGATATTAAGAAAAAATTCTTTACTGCGAGAGTGGTGAGGCCCTGAAATAGAGAAGTTGAGGATGTCCCACCCCAAAAGCATTCAACACCAGGCTGGAGGGAGCTCTGATCAACCTGGGGCTAGCAAAAGGTTCTGGCCCATGGCAAGAGGGTTGGAACTAGAAGTTCTTAAAGGTCCAACTCAGGTAATTTTATGATTCTAAATACTTGTCTGGAAGTACTTTTCTGCCTCTTCAACTGTTCAACATAGGTGAATTTTTGGCTTGGTCTAGCTGTGTAAATTTCAGACCACTCAAGCTGAAAAAGAGAATTCCCACCCTTTTGATGGCGTAGTGAAGAAATCAATGTTTTAGCAGGTCATATGCACCATACAAAACATTGGAAGCAAGGCACCTTGGTAATATTTGATTCTGTTTTAAAGTAATATCATGTTGATTGGACAACTATTAAAAAACAATTAAAAAAAAGAATTGTACTTAACAATCAGTAGGGAAGCTGCAAAAGTTGTTTATGGCATTAAAATGAGTATGTACAGGATCGAGTTTTATGAACAAATCAGATAATCAGAGCTCATTGTTTAAAAACAACTTTGGAGGAGATTTTAAAAAATAATTCTGTAGTATCACATATAATGTAATGGTGCAATAACCTAGCACAAGAAAGACTAGATAAACAGTCTGACATAGCAAATTATGTATGTATAGCTGCAGAAAACATGCAGAAAATGATAATTTAACATTTCTAAGACAAACTGTACCCACAAACAGAATTTACACTTGCATAAGCATTATTTGGCTATTTAAGGTATCTGTCATATTTGTTTTCCCAATTAGATACACACATAGAGTTCAAAAAGAAAGGTGTCACATAAACTTGCCCTTCTCTGGTATAAATTTCCTGTTCTAGATGAACTCATTCAAAGCTCTGACAGATAATGCTGGCAGTGCCTGTAAAAGCTGTCTGTTCCACTTCTGCGTTGGATGAAGGAATATATGCCTGCATCTCATCACCCAGTTTGGCATTTTAGTGTGAGCCAGGTGGATTTGTATTAAGGTACTGAGCTGTGAAGAGAAGCAACCGAACCATGGTTACCCATTCTGTACTACAGATTGTCCTGAGGTGGTGTTGCCTCCAATAGGGGATGGTACTGACACTGAGGCATTGAGATTCCTGGCCAATTTGACTGATAATGAAGTACATGAAGGCCGGAGATTAAAGAATTAGGACAGTAATTTGCCTTCCCTTGTAGGTGTTGGAGTTTTTTGCTAGATTTAGCAGAGTTTTTCATTAGGGTTTATTATATTTATTATTATTATTATTATTATTATTATTATTATTATTATTATTATATTATTATTATTATTATTATTATTATTATTATTGTATTATTATTGTTATTATTGTTATTATTGTTATTATTGTTATTATTGGTTTAGCTGTAGCATGTCCTATAAAATGCCTTTAGTTCTTTTAACTCTTCCAATGTAATTTGTGCTTTCTGACACATTTGCAGCAAGAAGGTATTGTCTGGTAATATCTGCAGTCAGTGAAACTCACTAATGTATCTCTGTCTTTCCTGAGATAGAGCAGTGTCACTCTTCTCTCAAAGTAGTTGATATGGCCAAGGGTTTAACCTTCTGATGATGCATCACATTTCATTCTTCTTCCAGACTTCAGTAAATACAATTCAACATTGCATTTAAAAGTTGAGGTTTTGTGTCTGCTAAGAAATATTGCATCTGCCTTGCTGGTTTTTCTCCTTTCTGGCAATAACTTTTAATTATTTTCATGTCAAATGTGAAGAAAGGTGTTATATGAGTATGATCTGGTATTGTTTCATATTATGTGAAAGATAGAGAGTAGCAGATATGAAATTAAATACTGTTCTAATCTACATGTCTGTGGTGTTCCATTCTTGAGAGGAAGACAGCACTCAAGATTAGTCAACGCCCATGGCTGAAAAGGAAAAACAAATGTCAGAGGGTCAAAAAAAAAGCCTTACAAAGTTTTATTAGTAAATTTTACATGTCATGGAAATTGGAATAAGTTAGTCCCTTATCTTCTAATAGAAATAGAAATAAAAGGATTTTTTTTTAGAAAGGGGGAAGACAGAGGCAAGTAAAGGATATCACTGGTCCTGGGTCCAGCATAAATCTGGCCAACAAGGTGCCCAGGGTCCAAGGGATGCCACCAGACCTTTTTATAGATAAGTTTTCCCCACCATGAGGCTACATTTCTCACATTACATACAACTGAGTTATCATGCACACATTCTTCTACCCCTTCCTGGAAAAGGGTCAGAGGGCTTCAGAGGCTTTCAGTGGACTCATCCCCCATTGTCCTTGCCCACTTTTTGACCTCGTTCCTGTGCTTGAGCTGTACTGTGTTGTGCTTTTCTCCAGGAGCCCAAACAAGCATGCATGTCCAAGAAAACTGCTGTCCTACCTCCATATGGCGCTTTTTTCCAGCTGCATCCTGTTCTTTCTTGCCCATTTGTACCATATGTTCTAAGAAAGTTTTTCATTCTGTACTGGAGAGTGAGTGCCCGAACCACGCTAACAGTGTTGTGTTTGATAGTTGCTCACTCTTTTGACTCATAAATTAAAATTAATGAGTGTTCCATCTCATAAGTATTGGAGAGCACTGGATTTCAGAGGTTAGTATATAATTGAATAGAATAATTTTTTTCTTAATTATGTTGAAGTCCCTTCTTCTGCCTTCTTTGTGTATTTTTAAATATTCTGAGATATTTCTCCTCTTTTCCTTCAACATGCTAACTGGTCATGCTGAGTTGCTATTACTAAGTGCTGGGTAAATTGGTGGCCCAATGAACTGCTCACAATTACATTTCTTAACATGCTACAGAGTCATTGCTCTATCTTCATTGCTAAACCTTACTGTTTTATTAAGTAAAACCTAAATTTACCTTAATGGATTTTGCATTTTGCAGTTAAGTTTTAGCACTTGATAATGGCAACAAAACTGGACACTTCCATATAGTTTCCCAGGAGCTGGAAGACTTCATCTCTGCATCCCTGAACATAATTTAATATTTACATCATAGTGAAATAAACTTAGTTTATTAAATCAATAGAAGGTTGAGTAATTAATTCTGTTTCTCATTAGTACATACTGACATCCCTTCAGGGTTTTTTCCTTTCTCAGTTATCAGAATCCAAGCTACTTATCACATAGAATGTGTGATTTATTCTCAGGTGGTTTTGGTCCGAGTACACAGGTACAGTGCCTCTCCAAGGCACACAGATAAGATGGCATATTTCAGAAAATAACTTTCTGAAAGACTTTTAGCTGTTGAAATTCTGTGTGCACAAATGGAAATGTATAGACTGGAAATCACAAGATCATAGGATGGTTAGGGTTGGAAGGGACCTTAAAGATCATCCAGTTCCAATCCCACTGGCATAAGCAGGAATGCTATTCACTAGACCAGGTTGTTCAGGGCCCAATCCAACCTGGCCTTAAACACTTCCAGGGATGGGGTATCCACAACCTCACTGGGCAACTTGTTTCAGTGCTTCACACATCCTCTGACTAAAGAATTTCTTTCGAACATCTAAACCTGCCCTCTTTCAGTTTAGAATCATTGCCCCTTGTCCTGGTCACTGTTTTCCCATATGAAAAGACTCTCTCCCTCCTTTTCATAAACTCCCTTTTGACACAGCCCACCGGAGCCCGGGCTGGCTCAGAGGACCCGGGTGCCACTCCAGGTGTGGGAACAGCCGTGGTTTGGGGTTTGACCAATGGCTGAATCTTTAGAGCTGCTCGCTCTACAGTGCAGGGTCTGCCAGCCACATCAGGGGTGGGGTAAAGGAGAAAGAGGAGGTTTTCTGTAGGAGGTTCCAGCAGGAGAAGTTTGTTGGAGCTGAAGGGGTCACAACAGGAGAGCCCTGAGCCCTGCTGGGCACGGGTTTAAAAACTGCGGCAGTTCTGGGGTGGGTACAAATCACAAACCAATGGGGAAACATCAGGGCAGGGGTGAGGAGGGTCTGGCACTGGCCTGAGGCCATGACAGAAGGTGGGGGCAGAACAGGTCACAGGTCCCAGTGGGGTGTCCAGGATAGGGAGCCCCCAGGAATGCCAGGGGGGAACACTCGAAGGATTGGCTCAAGGGAGGAGTGACATGGAAGGGACCAGGACAAGGGGCAGGGTAACAGTGATTGATAGGGAAGGGATGAGAACAAAGGGAGGGGATTGCCATAAAGTGTAGCTTATGGGAGGATACAGTTTTCAGGGATAAACTGACTTGGGGGCAAACATGAGGGAAATATTAGAACAAGCCATCAACATTAATACCATTAGCAATAAACCAACAGAATAAAATAGGGGCTGCAACACCCTTTATCTATAGGCAGGCCACAGTGAGGTCTCCCAAAGCCTTTTCTTCTCCAGACTGAACTTCAACTCTCAGTCTGTCTTCACAGGGAAAGTATTCTCCTCTGGTCATCTTTGTGGCCTCCTCTGGATCCACTCTAACAGGTCATGTCTTTCTTGTGTTGAGGAACTGAGACGTGGATGCAATAATCCTGAGGGCAGAGTAGATGGCAGAATCCCCTCCTTCGATCTTCTGGACACTCCTCTTTTGATGCATCCCAGGATGTAGTTGGCCTTCTGGGCCGTGACCACACAGCTCATGTCCAGCTTTTCATCCATGAAAACTCCCAAGTCCTTCTCGACTGGTCTGTTTGCATGCAGCTCTTTTCCCAGGCTATACTCATGTCTGGAATTACCCTGACCCAGGTGCAGCACCTTGCACTGAACTTTTTGGACCTCATGAGGTTCCCAGTCCTCACAGTCTGTGTTGCTGATGAAGGCACTGAAGAGCATCGGTCCCAAGACAGAGCCCTGAGGGCAGGGCTGCTCCTCACCAGCCTCCACATTGACACAGAGCATTCACCACAACTCTGGTTGTGGCCATCCAGGTCATCCACACTCTCTGGTTGTGTCTATCTAGCTAGTCCCTACCCACTAAACAGTCCATGCATCAAATCCTTGTCTCTCCAATGTGAAGATAAGTATCATCTCAAAGACCTTACAGATGTCTAAATAGATGATATCTGTCAAACTTCCCTTGTCAACTGTTGCTATCACTCTGCCATAGAAGGCCATCCAACTGGTCAGGCACTATTTGCCCTTAGCAAAGCCAACCTGGCTGCCTTGGGTCACCTCCTTGTCTTTTCTGTGCCAAGAATATTCTAAATATTCTTGGAAACTATGGATAAGACTAATATAATGTTAAATAATTTCCATTGTTTTGAAACTTTCATGAAATTTATTTTTTTTTTTTACGTAGTCATCAAGGATTCCTGGCACTGCATATAGTATGCATCTATAAATATGTAGAACAAGGTCAAACTTTAGCTTGGGATCCAAGGACAATAAAAGAAATAATAAAGTAAAAATGAAGTTAAGACATTCAAGTTTTAACTGGCACATCTGAGTTTATAGAAAGAAGTGCCATACCCTTTCAGTAGAAGCAGCAATATGATAAGAATAGTAATTTTTTGGCAGTTGCAGCTATGCAGTAAATGTCTTCCTGAGCTTCTTGTGGAGAATATTTTTCCTTAAAAAGCCCAGAGGGAAAGACATATCATATAGCAGAAATATGTCAAGGAGGAATTATCTGGAAACTATTAGAAAGACTGGGTTGCAGTGCTTGAAGAAGAGCAATGTTACAGAAATAATACATTTTCAAGCATGTTGCAAAATTTAAGAAGCTGAAAGTGCTTTTAAAAACTTAGAATCTAATTAGTGAGAAGTAAGATAGATGTGGGTTGTTGTCATATGCATTTGCATAAAAATAATTGGAAGTCATGTTACCAGCGACAACATTTAAAAGACCATATTGCTAAAACATGAAGGTTGAATCAGCTTCTCTGGGGCTGATGGGAGAAGATGCTGAAATATGACAAGCTAGCATAACAGATAAGAAGGATAGGTCTAAGACAAATTATGATTAATTAGTATAAAATATAAACTGAAGCCCTTGGGAAACTGAGAGATTTTTGTTTCCTTCATAATTTAGAAACAATCTGAATAGACTTCCTAAGACTAGACAAGGCATTAAGATTTGGAGGTACCTATACTATTCACTCTTACCTTGTCTTTACTGACTACAGCAAGGAAGGTTTCAATATTTAGAAATGGTAAATGAAATGTTGCAAGGAATGATGCCATTAATATTTGGGTTTCACCAGTCAAGGTCAGCGATAAGTTCTAGCAAAATCTTTCTAGACTGCTCAGTCTGTGAAGTCACTAGGTCAAGTAAAGTAAAAATATTTCTTTATCTCAGCTGAAAGTAGCCAAATGTAGATGCCAGTTTATTAGGCCCTTCACAATGTAGTTGCATTCTTGAGGCTATTTTTTCTTCACAGCATCTTGCTTGAAATGTCTGTGGAACTACTAACAGGCCATAGAAAAAAACAGGTTTTGATTGATGGAGTTTTCTGAATCAACTGGCTACTGTAAAAAGAAATCAATGTTATTAATTCATGATCTTTCAGAGCCCCAGAGAATTGTGTTGCAGGAGAGAAGCAGGATTAGAGTCTGAAATGGTCTGGAGAGGGTTATATAGTGGAGCTTTTTTTATTCCTCTCCAAGGACCTGGAGCCTGTGAAAATAATTTCACATCATTACTTGCACCACTGATAGTTGTGGCATTTTACCTTGTGTTCTGCTTGTTAATTACAGATGAGAAGTGCTAGTTTTGAGGGAGTATTTGATGGTGAGAAGAAAGTAATAATGCGTATTTCTCTTGAGAAATCCTAACTAGGGGTTGTAATTCTTGACAGTTCTTGGTGGAGAAAAGAGGCTGGTTTTTATCAGTGACTAATTTGTCTTGAAAGTGTAAGTGTTTTGGCTAGCTGGAAATCAATTAATATCATAAAGTTATTGCTTGACCCTCGGTCCTGCAGATTAAGTTTTTTGCACTCTGCTAATCATTGCTTATTTATTTTTCTTTGGTTTTCATTGGCTTTATTATCTCAGAGTAGGGTGAGCCTCATACAGTAAAAATCAGATTAGAAACAGTTCATCTGATTCAGTTTTCATTAAAATCCTTTAAATAATACATTAATACCTGTTACATCTGGCATACCTAAAGGCGTGACACTGGTCCTGTTCTGACCTGCTCAACTTATATGCACACTTAGTAATTCCATCATGCTTTAACTCAATGTAAATTGGGCTTTTGCTGCAACAATCATAAATGTTACAATGCTTTCTTGAGTTTTTATGAAGCCTGCATGCTACCAGTTTTTCTCTAAATGGTTTCTGCCTCAAGGATGATTATAAAATCATTCCTAACAGCTTCCTTACAATTTATTTTTTATATTAGAAAAATAAATTTCCTTCAATTCAGTTCTATATACTTTCTTTCCAAGGAAGTCTCTGAAATATGTGGGCAAAAAATGACATTGCATTTTTAAAGCTGCATTTATAAATGTGTTTACCTGAACAGACAAAAAGGATCTTAACCAGTTCCACATGACCTAAAAGGGAAAGCAGAGGAATGGAAAAACAATTGCCATTTAGAAGGGTTGTAGGATAGCATGAGAGGTGAAGGTATTCTGTGAGCATATTGTTTTGCAAGGAAACTGTCAAGACTCTTAAGCTATGTGATGCTGGTTTAGTGCTCAAATATGAAACCTCTTCAGAAGACCCAGGTGGCAAAGTATCATCATTGCTGATTCAGCAAGGAACACTCATCTCCTTAAATCACTTCTGATTAAACACCTTTGTCTGATGCTAAGGAACATGGCAATTTTCTTTCAGATAAGACCTTGAACATGAGTCTTAGTTGCCTTAGTTGCCTAAACTTTTAGAAATTTGCTATAAATTTGCTATATTCAAATATATATATATGGCAGATTTACACATGAGTAACCCACTGTCTGAAAAATAAGAGATTGTTGCAGTTCTGCTTACACACCCAAATAAATTATCACTTCCTGTCAAAATGTTCAGTTCTCATTCAGCCTCTATTGTTTTCCTTCCTAAAAAAAGCCACCATTCAGTGGTAGAGAAATAGATCCTTTAAGGATATTTTTCAGTTTGATTTATTATCTTCATAAATTGTGCTTTGGTGTTCTATAGCTTAAGTTGTGATGAGCTTAACACATTAGTAAGGCACTCAATCACTTTATTATACATAATACAGTCAGAATACAAATTATGACCAAATTTGTATACCAATATTAAGTTCTTAAAAGTGAGTTCTTTGTTTATTCAGCTGGAGGTTTTGTTGGGTTTTGTTGGGGGTTTTTGTAAATTAAATGTATTAATTAAAGGAGTTAAAATGGAACCTTTGAGAAGTGTCATTTTTTGTACTGGAGCATTTTTTCTAAATACAACCTCTTAGCTAGATAAAACTTGCTGAAATCTTCTGTCTTGACTGTTGGAAGGGTTACTTGTCTTTAGAGGTAATAGTAAAAGTTCTTTTGATTTTTTTTTTTCTTTTGTAACTGGCTGTGACTCTCTTCCTTTGAGTATCAGCTGAAGGAAAAAATTATTTTTTTTAAAAATCCACAAGTAATTTCTTTACCATCATCTGCTGTGTTTAGTGATTCTGAATTCATGGCAACCTTTGGCCGAAAATGTAATCTTACTCTCTCCAGAGGAGAGTGTAACCTCATCCAGATAGATATAACAACCATTTAAAAATAGGAAAATTTCACATGGAATTCTCTGTAAAAACTTTTACAGATTTCAGCCCTCACTGAAAAACTAGATTTTCAGAAAGAAAAATTAAATAATGCCAGTTTGTACTGCACAAAATTAATGAAAACAAATCTTAATTAGAAGCCATTTAGAAAAAAATGTGGATGTGAGTTTGTGTGAATACATATTTCAACAGAAATATCCTTGTAACTTGTTGAACTCAGAAAAAAATTGCATCATTAAGAAACTCCTTTTGGGAAAATAGAGGGAAGGGGAAATAGAGAAGAGCAATCTCCATTCATGGCACAAGGTATAGAAACTTCAGGGAAAGAACAGAGAACATAATTCTATATCCACATGCATGGAAACAGAGATGCCAGAAACTATCTGATCCTGTTCAGATTAAAGCAGTTTTGTCTATATTGTAGGAAAGTTTTATCAACCTTTCTGAAAACAAAAATGGATAACCACAGTATTAAGGGTCAGAATGTGTTGATGAAAAATGCTGCAATAAATAAATGCAGGTTAAATTCCTCTTTGGATATGAAAATCTACCCTCATTAGCCCAATAGGATCTTCAAAGTGATGTTCTTTAGTATTAAAGATTATGTGTAAGATTAGTTGCTGATTTATACACACACTTGGACTGAAATTTTTTCTTATGGTGTTATTACTTTTTGACAGAATAGTCATAAGGCTCTGTAGTTTAAATATACAGTCTACAGGTTAATTCAGATTTTATGTGGTGACCAAAAGAGAACATTTCAACATAGCTGTGTTTTTATGCATGATGAATTTGCTAAATAATACAAATTTGCAACAAAGATTTATCATCTCTGATACTAAATTATTCAATAGATTCTTTAATGCCTGTTACAGTGTATACTGAAGAAACTGAAATTCAATAAGTCACTGTCATGATCTTTAAACAGAGCCTTCTGTTCTGTTTTCCTTTTCCTGCACTCCTAAACAAAGCAATCCCTGTGGGAGAAGAGTATTCAGGAGAGCAAGCTGGGATGTAAACTCTGAGCGACTGAAAATGGTTCATTGTCTGTAGTACCATGATAGAAGGGAAGATATGAAGAAATAAAAAATGATAGAAAGGAAAATATGAAGAAATAAAAATATAAAATTCTGTATAAATAGCAAGTTCTCTGCTTTACACATTTGTGTTAGTATTGCTTTCTTCTTAACCTTTATTCTGTTTGCAAGCTTCCTACTTCTTTTAGTACAGAAACATTTTTAAGGGATTCCCTCTTGTGAAATAGAAATAATTATATTGTTCTTTTTTTAAATAGTTGTAATTTTTGCTCTCTTGTATAGGCAAGCAAGCAGTTAAGTATATGCAATTAGCCTTCAAGTGAACCATGGCAAGTACAATACGACAGCTTCAAATGCTTTTCAGAGTGTAATGTCATTACAGCTGTCCTCTGTATACCTAATATTCTGGCAACCATTTTAGACAAGATTTAGGTGGTACAGCTTTATGTAGGATTTGTTGTTTGGGGTTTTTTAGGGAAGAGATCCACTTTTAATCAGATTCTACTGGTCAATCCATAAGTCTTCTGAGAATCTTATGCATGACTACATTTTGAAACTGTAATTATAGAAACTCAAATATATTGAAGAGGAGGCAACAGTACAATTTGAAAAAGAAAAATCTTATACTGGAATATGTGCTTGCCAATTTCTTATACTTAAATATGGAGTATCATTTTAACTGAAATATTCAACCCAAAGTGTTGAGATGACACGGTCATTTGTGCACCTATGAACACTACTGAGTTTGCTACCCACCTTCTTTGCACTGAGCCATGTATTGACTCTTCACTTTATCCCCTTTGAAAGGCAATTGTGAACATCTCTGTTTTGACATAGATTAATAGATAGTGCAATGGACAACTGGCTAGAGCATTGAGCTACTTAATGGAAAGCACAAACAAAAGAATGAAGGAATTTCACCTTCATTCTGCCTGGGAATCATTCAGGCTGTCTGTATCTTTACACTATGGATTTTTCTCTTACTTTTTGCTGCCATCTAGTGTATTTTATAGCCTATAGCCGAGCTAAACTAGAAATGCTTGTAAAAGGGAAGACACGATTCAAAGTGTTGAGATTTATCATTAAAAACTGAGAAAAAATAACGTATTTTTTTCTTACTGTAAAGATTTCTTCCCTGTGTAAAATAGCTCTTTATATGTGCTGAGTAATCTCCTGGGTATTTTTTCAGTACTTTTGACCCTGCATCATTTGCCTCATCTAAAGAATTTCTTTCTATACTTTGCAGCTTAGATTAATCTATGATCTGTGAAATCTTTCAGGTGTTAGATACACATTTATTAATATTCTTTAAATCTTCCTGTAGAATACAAAATAGTATAACTCGAACTATTTGATAAACATAAAATGCTGGGGAAATGGAACATTCTGAAATTACAAGCATTCGGTTCAATAGCTGGGTGATCGAGATTCTGAAAAACATATCTTGCTTGGCATTTGTTTGCATGGCACAGCAAGTCCGAGAATTTGATTATGAATGCCAGTTAGTCAACTGACAAGTAAGCATTTTCAGCATTGAAAGTGCTCAAAATGCATAGAATATCCTTCACTGTCCATTTGGCCTGATCTAATGTAATTTCACCTGTGTAAGCAACTTGCATTTGATTGACTGCTGTAATTATTAATAGCTAAAACCTTTCTTCAAATTAAAGTGATTATCTGTCAGATTGCCAGTGTTCTTGATTTTTCTTTATTAAGGAGAGAAATGAGCAATAAAATACACTCTGAAATTATAATTTGCTTTATATCACATTATTAACTAAGGTACTCCTGGTACACTTTGCCCAGGGAGGTTTAGAGTCTCCATCCCTGGAGATTACACAAAAGCCTCTGGACACGGTCCTGGGGAAGTGGCTGTAGGTGACCTTGAGCAGAGGGGTTGGACCAGCTGACCTCTAGTGGTTCCTGCCAACCTCATCCATTCTCTGATTTTCTCATCTTTGAACAATAAAATCTTCTTCTGGCACAATATTGGTTCCTCTATTTTTTTAAAGAATCTGAATCTGACAGCTGTTTTTGTTAAGTGTATTATTCTGGTTTAGTAGCAGTCTAATAATTTTAAAGATTTGATAATGGCTGGCATTGCTATTAAAGAATTTCATAAAGGTGCCTTTTTCATACTTAGGTAAAAAAAAACATTCTGGAGATAAACTTAGTATGGCTTGGTCACAAATGCCTGTGGATATTTCAGAAAAGTAACATGTGTGGGGCAAAGGAAAATAGGATGAAGAGAATTGATTTTAATCTTGTTTGCTTGATATTGCTAAGCAAAAGGATTTCACTGCTTTAGGGTCCCCTTGTGACAGAAATGTGTTTTACCATTAATACAATGCCTGACTAGTCCAGGAGTTAAGAGGAAAGGGTATGCCTTCCTAGTAAAGTGTGTGAACACTGATATATTTGTACTGACTGAAAAACAGACTCCTAGACTTGCAGATAGTCTCTAATTTCTACCAAGACAGTTTTTGACCTCTAAGGGTATCCAAAGGACAATAAAACTATGTATGAGATTAGCAATATCCCTGAATCTTTCCCTTGATTTTATAAGGTCTGAAATAGCATTCAGTAAAATAAACATGATGGTTACTTCAGCTTTTTCTGGATGTTTGCAAATGAAGCAAAAAAAAATTTTGAGAAGTGGGGCAACAGGAATTCCTTTATTCTCTAACAGGTTCTCTTATGCATTACAGATTTGTAGGGAAAACATAACACTATAATGCTGCAAATTGATGCTTCTTTGCATTAAGTTCAGAGAAGAAGGTGAAGCACCACCGTGTAGAAGAGAACAACTGAGACACTAAGATGAAGAAAAAACCGGACAGTTTAAAATACAAAAGTGGCATAATTTTAACATCTCATGCATTATTAAATAGCCTATGATTTTGGTGTTACATTATGCCTCTGCTATTTTAGGAATTGCATAAAAAGCTGTGCAGTATTATTTCAATAAAGTTTTTATGTGACTGTATAAAATTGCAGTATATTACTGCAAATGTACAGAGCCTTATTGCAGTGAAGTACATTAAGATAATGCCAAACCAAGGGCATCATAATATATGTAATAAATTCTGTATAGTAATTTTGCCTTATCATATTAGTATACGAGCATTATTTTATTTAGATGACCACGGAATTTACATTATAGACAGTTGCCAGAATCATAAACATTGTAAATTGTCATAACACGATCCTGAAACCTGACTGATGAAGGCTCTCAATTTTGCTGCCTTGTGCTTTGGCCTACTGCTGTGGAAACCAAAGTCAGAAGCAGTCAATTACACTGTAATAACAAATTGCAAAAGCACAAAGCATTTGTATCATGCTGGGCAGAGTTTCAGTTGCTAAATTCGTTCATTCCACATTTGTATCTACAATGAAATTACCAGACCTGTTTAACTTTTCAAGAACCTAAGCATCAGGAATTAATGCTGCAGGTCATGGTCTAGTGATACGAATCCTTTTGGGATGTGGAAGAGATGAAGAAACTTCTCAGTGGCATGAACTGTATTAAGGAATGTGTGGGTGAGGTCTGTCACTCCTGCTTACAAACAGATTTGAGGAGTGGACCAGCAGTGAGATATGAATCCCTGCATCTTTCCAGCCTACAGAGAAAGAAGTACATGAACAGTAAAAGCTGCCAAGGTACTGACATATTCAGGTTTCCTGTTTATGTCACTGAGATCCCCATAATTGAGTAACTGTTCAAATAGATCCATTACCGTAGTGTTCAGACATTATATTGCCCAATCTGAATCTTTCTGTGTGTTAAATACCTATTATAACAGGACCCAATCCTCAATGGTTTCACAAGGCCTGAGTGATTATTAACCTATAATGTTAACACATTTCCATGCACTTCGGATTCAGTGGGAAAGGGCTGTGGAGTTTTTTTTAATCTGGAAAAAGAAAAAGAAAATGAAGGCATAAAGATAATATTTAACAATTTTAAGAAGCGGTCACAAGGTGGACTTGCTATTACGGCACGTACCATCTCACAGCTTTCTCAGAAGGAATTCAATTGGCATGGTACCAATAGGCTTCATGTGGACTCAACAGAAAACCTGGAGTTAAGTAGACAGATTTCTGACATTTCCATACAAACTGCAATGATTTTAGTTGACTTTACAGTCTTTTGCATCTAATTTTATGTCAGTTTTGAGAATCTGAAAACAGACTTGTTAAACCAATTTCTCCCAGCAGCATTTTTGCTTTGAATTTCCCCAACTAAGACTTTTGAAAGACGAACTCTGGTATCCTTTCAGGGGTTACCATTTTTATTCCACTGGCTGGATGTCAATCTTTATTTGCAAGTTATTTTTATAGAGGTATTGCTATCATCTGCATTCAGGATTTATGGCATTTTTCAAACAACTACCCTTGTGGGTATTTTTTTAAATGACTGACAGCTACTCAAAAAGCAGTGGAAGAGAATTTTCTCCTAAGATGTTACATCCAGTATATCACCATGTATAGCCTTATGTTTATCTGCTTGGGTTTTTGATAAGCTTACATGTCTGCTTGCAGTAATACCTGTCAACTACTTACTGTCCTTTTTGCCCTTTCTACTCTGACCTATATATCAGCAGTGGCTTAAAGTTAAAAGTCTCAGACTACTGGGGAATTGCATTTGATATTTTTTTGTAAGGACTATCTAATTCTATGTAAGATTATTTTTTTCCCTTAAATTGCTCATAACATCAGTTCCTATTCTTAAAGGGAAAAAATATGTTTCTTCTGAAACAAGAGTTTATTTTGGCAAGACAAGTGACCCATCAAAAAAACTAGAAAAACTTGTGCATGAGCTTCAATGAAGGGAATACCGTTTTATGTGGGAACATACTTAGGACTTAGGCAGGCTTGTAGAGAATGTTCTGAAGCCATAATCACACCATTGGTGTTTGGCTAGTTTGGCTGGCATTAAGGCTGTTCTCAGCAAGCTAATGAAAGGAAGTCACACATCCATTTGCATGAAAATACTTTTAATAGGTTTCCCTTACAAAACTTAAGGAATGCTACAATATTACTAGTTTTGCTTCTGAAAGCTTGCATTTATGAGCCTGGCTTCAAACACAAATACAAAAGTAATCATAGTAATTGTCTTAATTCAGAATAAAAAGGGTAATTTTGCATTCAGCAATTTTCAGCTTTTCATTCCAAACAGAAATCTTTCCCTGTTGAAAGACAATAAAGCAGTGTTTCTCTCCAGCCAGTACACTAAGATTCTGAAACTAAGGCCAAGAAGTAGATGTTGCTAAATGGATAGAAGAAATTTCATTCTTAGTGTTCATTCCACTAAATCACTAGTGTTGGATGGTCTGTGAACAAACAGAAGTTTCTTGAAAGGAATTTGTTTTAAATATGCAGTAAGGGCTCATCTGGATCATAGTTCCACAGTACTTCATGCTGAACTTCTTAATGCACCCAGAAAATCAAAATTATATTAGTTTCAAAGCTGAAGAGTCTTAGCATTGAGAAGAACTCATCTTCCCTTAGGTGAAAATTATTCAGATTCAAAGTTGTGTTTAGCCTCTAACTTGAATCCCTTTACTACCAAAAATTTTCATGTGGTGTTTTCTTAACTCAAGTTGGCAGTGATAGCAGAGGGATCTCATCAGGTTGCTCTGCAGGTGGCATGTTGTAGTGAAGCTATCGCTGTTTTAAGCATTCTCTTTTGTGACAACATCTAAGAGATTTGCCCAAGGTCTGAAAATCTGGGCAAGAGCAAGTATTTTTTCCCACACAGCTCGTAGCACATTCTAATCCTACTTTATCTTCTGCATCCATACCGCAGGACTTATCAGAAAGTGAACATTAATGAGCCTCAGAAGCATTTATTCAAAAGGCAGATGACCAGCAGTCATACAATTTTTGGTAGTTTTCATTCTTTGCTTTCTTACTGGTTTTAAAAAGTAATTTTCATTGTCAACTGCCCACCATAAGAAATGACATATATCACAGTCATCAGAATAAGAGACTC
Organism: Sitta carolinensis; assembly: GCA_032173965.1. Classification (NCBI taxonomy): domain Eukaryota; kingdom Metazoa; phylum Chordata; class Aves; order Passeriformes; family Sittidae; genus Sitta; species Sitta carolinensis. Next base: position 26,204,266 of record JAVUNC010000004.1, on the reverse strand, counting down.
TTCTGTCTATAGAAAAATTTTAACACTGAATGTATTGCTACTGGCACTTTGAGACTAGACAGCAAAAATTCTGTGTTAGATATTATCAATTTTGTCTGCCTTGGCAGCTCTATTAGCTGATCTCTAGGAAAAAAAATGACATGATAGATGGAAATCTACATGTACGAAATTCCAGGTGAATGTCCTGTTTTCCTATCATCATTTTCAACTGATAATAATATCTTCCTTAATATTCCAGAAATGGCCAATGGCCCTTTGCAATTAGGTTATGTTTGTAACCTCATCATCTCTGAACAACAGCTCTTTGAAACAAATTGCTTTAATCTGTCTTAAATGGAAATATAACCAGAAACACAATATTATTTTATTCACTATTTGTTTCAAAGCATCTTAGATTAGAATTAGCAGCTTTGTAAAACAGGCAGAGTATGACATAATGCAAGACTCAATTTTTGATTCTTTTAGTACATAGAAAGTATCCTTTTCTTAACTTGATTTAATTCATTATTGGGTCACTGGGCCATGAGCTGGTGCCCATGATTTCCCCTCACTGTAATTACTTTGTAACCAATCAGAGATGATTCAGCGCAGTTCCTGAGTTGACATTCCTTGTGCCCTGTAAATTCTGCATTCTTTGTTCCCATTATCAGTGATAAATTCTTCTTCCCCAACCTTGTTAACCTCTCCCTAGGTCTGAGATGGTACCCAGACAATAGTTCCTTTATCTTATCTCAAGTTCCCATTGGGTGTCTTAAGTTACAGTCCAAGTTCCAGGCATCCAGAGAGGCATATTCAAGGGGGCTTTGGTGGTCACTGGTGGCCACAGGTGCCATCTGCTCTATAGCTTGGGGTCATCTTTTTTTGGCTGGTGATAGGCCTATGAGAAGTCGTGCAGTTTGTCACAGTGAGAATTTTTGCAGGATGTGCTAACCAGACCTTGCTTCTGCCAGGCCTGAAGTTAGCACTATCCTGTTGCTGCTCCATTCTGTACTTACCTCATGGCAAAGTCCTTCTGGAGCCCTAACAGTGCTTGAGACAGGCAGCTGTGCTCCTTAAGTCCTTACAACATTGCAACTACACTATAACAGAGACATCATTTTACCCAGCATAAGCATGTGTCTGGTGCATTAATATTGTTTACTTGTTCTCCTTCATATTTGAGAAATTGAAGTATTGAAAAAAAAACAAACCACCCTTATTCCACTTATGCCTAAGAATTAGAATGTGGTTCACAAGATACAGAGGTTTGCTGTCTTTCCTAAAGGTCATGGTAAGTAGGCCATCCCTACAGTATTTTCTGCTGCACTTTGGTTCTTGTCCCTGCTCAAGGCCCACTATAACATTTTGCTGATATTATCCAATCCTTTACCTCTAAAGGCTGACCCATGGCTGTTGTAGTTTGACACTGGCTAAACACCAGTCACTCATGAAAGTTGTTTGCTCAAACTCTTCTGCTATAGCTGGGCAGAGGAGAAGGAAGAAAATTAATCCATGGCTCATGATTTGAGATAAAGATAGGGAGAAGAACACTCTAAGGGTGAAATAGGTTCAAATTTAAAGGTATAAAGTAAATTTATTATTTACAGAGCCTGAGGATAACAATGATAAGAAAAATAGGCCTGTAACACACGTGTTTCCCCCCAGCCCCTCCATCCTTCCCACCGGCAGCGCAGGGAGACAGCGCATGGGGTTTTTGGTCAGTTTGTCACTCGAGATCTTCTTCTCTTCCCTCAGGGAGAGAAGTTTTTCTCTGCTACATCAAGGGGTTCCTCTCATGGGCAAACAGTCTTCTCAAAACTGCTGTGGTGTGGGTTGATGTGGGTCACTTTTCCCCAGAGTGCAATCTTTTAAGGATAGGATGCTCTGGTTTGGAAATAAGGGCTCTTTTTCTCTATCTCCAGAAGCAGGGGCCCTCTCTTTTCAAGAGTCAATTAAAGTTTCCCCCTGGATCCAGGCATCCACACACTGTGGCATGAGCACTTTTCCCATGGGCTGTGAGTGGATCTCTACATCCCCCATGGATTTCGTGGATTACAGGGGGACAGTTTGTTTCACCATGGTTCTTACCTTGGCCTGCAGAGGAATCTCACACTTGGAGCACCTCCTCCCTTTATTTTTCCAGCCACCTTGGTGCTGCCATGTTGTTTTTGCTCACATGTCCTCATTTCCTCCTCTTCTCTGACTGGAAGAAAGACTGCTGCCCGTAAGTACCATTGCCAGCAAGTTTCAGCAATTCAAAGATTCCTGCAGGATCCTGAAGCACCAAGAGGTCGATCTCGTCCACGTTGGGGTTAACAAATGTGATAAATAAATGTGCATGGAAAATTATTATAAAGTAAGTCATACTGAGAAGTAAAACACAATAAAAGAGGGGAAGATCTTAAATGTCCAAGTGGAAGGGTGGGCTCTCAACCAGCAGCTACCCTTCAGGAAAAGTTCTGGAACTTTATTGTTTCTAATATTCTGAAACAATGTCTGAATAATCAATGAAATGCACCAGCTATGTGCTCACTAACAATTATGAAAGTAGAGTTAATGCTTAGAAGGTGACGGGGGGGAAAGGTTTTGATGCATAACTATTAATTGATAAGGCTCCATTACATCTCATTAATTTTGTCATTTTATTCTCAAAAAGACTAGTGATGAGGTTAATGGAAAAGAAGAGAGAAGGATGATGGTAGAAATGGAATTTTTCCAGATTACTTTAAAGTTTTCTGGTGTGGAAAAGGGGTGTCTGAAGAGTGATATGTCTACATCACGACAGACATAAGAAAACAAACAGACATTAATTATATGTCTTCTAATGGAAAAACTTGTGTACTACATCATGTAAAAAAAGGAGATAAAAATTCGAAGAGAGCAGAGGGAGATGATAAGAAATATTTCATACATGAGCATTGGAATAGTGCAACACAATGTAGCTGTTCAAAGTTGACATAGGTTTATAAAGTGATCAGACATGCTCACATAGGGAAATATATCTGTTAAGGAATGTGAAACACATCTGTCTCAAGAAGTTCTTTGCTGCAGATCATAAGATGATGTATGTCACTTAATGTTGCATTAAAACTATCCTTTCTTGTGAGATGTCCTCTATCAGAGACAGGATAATGGTATCCCTTGATAGCATGCAGCCTGCATCCCCTGTGGTCCTTTTTGTTCCTGGATTTCAAGGACTACACCAGGAAAAACGAAAAGTCTCCACATATTTCCAGACCAGGGGGGCTGCTCTGACCTCCTCCGTGTCACTTCTGAGGATGTACCTCTGTGGGAATGCTCCTGGGATTTGTACAGATTCCAGGGCAGTGGATTTTCTGCATTTGCCATCACAGAACCTGGGCAAGGAGTCTGCTGTGGACCAGCAGGAACAGATTCGAAGTTGCGTATGAAAGCCTTTAGGGATATGCAGCATTTCTACTCCCTGTTTCTTGATTAAATGTGTTGCAGCCTGGTTGTCACACAAATCTTGACCTGCTAGTGAACTCACTCTGACAAATGTCTGTTATTTTCAAAACACAGAAGAATTGCCGGAAGTTAATGTCCCTTGCAAAGTCCAGATTTTCCAGTCTTTGGGCCAGATCATTTGTCCTTGAGTAGCTAGGCAAATGCAAACTTCTGCAGAGTGCCTGTATTGCAGTTCCTGACATGGCAGCTCCCAGGCACATTTGGAATTTGTCACTTAGTGGTGCCCCAGCCAGCAGGTAACCCCCCAGCTCAGTTACTCACCTTCAGAAGGATGGGGGTAAATGGAAGGACAAAAACAAGAGAATGGGTGTGTGAAAATAAAGGCAGTTTAATAAATAAAGAGAAATAAAGGAAAAAAATTATGCAAAAGTGATTTTTTACCCCCAGCAGTCCAATGCTCATCCAGTCTCCAAGTAACAGCTACTTTTGAAAGATGAGCTCTCAAGTTTCACTGCTGAGCACAGTCCCTTAGAGTATGGAATATCCCTTTGGCCAGTTCAGGTCAGCTGTCCTGACTGAGTCCCTTCCCAGCTTCTTGCCCACTCCTAGCCTGCTTAGAGTGAGAAAACATAAAACTTTATGCCATGCAAGCACTGCTAGCAGTAGATAAACATTGACACCTTAACACCGATTCAGTGTCAAATCCACAATACAGCACCAAAACTTCTGCATTGCAGAAAATTAACTCTTTCCAATACAGCTAGCTGGAATAAATGTTGACAGCTTGATGTTCTGGTATGTTACACCTTATTTCACCTCTTGTCTTTGCTGCTCATAAAAGTGCAAAATCAGAAACATTATTAGTGTAGTACAAGAAAAAATGGTGTGCACTTCTGCTACCCTATACTGTTTCAGGAGAGAAGACATAGCCTGGTGTCGCTGTGTTTGGCCACAGATCAGTACTTTGAACCGAAAATATTCCATTTCCGGAATGCCTGTCACGTAAGGTAAAAGGGAGTATAGCTTTGCCTGCCTGAAGGAAGGGCTCTGAGTTTCTCCAGTGAGTTGATAGGACATGTGAAAAATTACTCAGATAGATCACCAGTTCTTTTTCATATCTCATAAAGCAAAGAGTGTGTGATACTGCCTCATCAGCCACAGCTCTTGCTGGGAGATCGCTGGATCTCATTGATAGGTCAGAGCACCACTGTGCATCCTGCAAGCCTCTGTGAACACTGAGTTAATTTCTTCTGGGACAGTGGGAAGGGAATTTTTTTACTTGTCAATCAGATCAGCTGCAATACACAGGTTCTCTGGCGTGCATTTGCAAAGCTCTGCTGTTGCACTATGACAGGTGGTAGGAATGGCTGAGGTTACACTCTTGCCTTCAGACGGCTGCATTTCCTGGCAGGCAGGAGTGCACGGTGACTAGAGAGCAAAGTACTCCTTGAAATTGTGATGAATGAGGGATGAAGCTTTTTAATAGCTTGGGTAGTGAGAGGATGATGCCTTTTCTCCAGGATACTTAACCTTCATAAAATAGGACATAATACTATTTCAGGCACTGCCTGGAACTGTTTAAGAATGAGAGAGTGCACATTAGTGGCCATTCCCTGGCAGGCAGTGACGTAGGAGGAAGGAGTGATTAATGTACCTTTTGTCATCCTGTGTGATTTATGCTTGTGATTCATAAATGAATTCATGGTTCTAGTGCTCTCTGCATCTTACTGAATCACATTGGCTTAGCTATGTGTACAAAAAGATATTTGATAAATACCAAATAGAGTGCTAAAGGAGCTTCATAAAATCTGGTTTTCTTGTCTTCCCTGAAATTTGGAATTTATGAAGCCCTGTGTAAAATAGATTAGCTTGTCTGTTTGGGGCATAACTGCACCATTTTGGAGATAAAGGTGACCCTTAGATAAAGTGGTGGACAAATTTACCAATATCTTTCCTGCTGTTGCATATATTATATACTTTTTAAAGCCACGTGAACAATTTTTTTTTATGTATCTTTCACTTATAACTTCATACAGCTTTAAGTATTCTTTTTTTACTAAAATCATTCCATATCTATTTTTTTCTAGTTTTAGCATTTATTACAGATAATTCCACAGTGCATGAGCTAGTCTTTAACAGTAACAGTGTAATTAATGCCATATATAGGTAGTGTGCTCTTAACAATAAAAATCTTAACCTTCCTTAAAACACTGAAGCTGCATGGTTTTCTCTCTGCACAAGTGATGCTGCCATAGCTACTACCTGTGGAGCTGAAAATCTTATATATGAGCAATTAATTACTCCATTCCTCCAGTACTGCAATTTCCACTCTAACAGAAACACAGGAAGCACATAAATGATATCTTAGCTCAAACACTGCCTTAAATAATACTAGAAGACATAGAATTATATTAAACACAGAAAACACACTTAAGGGTAGCCATATGAGTTACAGGAATTTCTGCCAGAAATTATTTTGTGCGCTGTAAAATCTTGGAGGACTCAGCCAACCACTGCAAACTGTTCTTACTCTACTTTCTCCACAATTGTAATGCAAATTCAATCAAGATTCAAAGAATGTTGAAGCCAGCAGTGGAAGCATGAAAGAGTCTGTTGTTCTGAACCAGGAATAATCAGTATGACCAGAATAATTGGTGTAATCTGCCCCTACCTTTGAAGAGGCATATAGCAGACACCGGGAGGACTGAGGTTTAGTTGGTACTCCAGGGTTATTTTTTTTTGTCTATAAATCTCAAATATTAAAGAAAAGCAGCCCAGAGATAGAGAATGGAATTCCAGTTCACCTTCTTTCAACTGAGAATTTAAATTAAATTTCTGATTTTAATTATGCCTATTTGTGATACAGTGTGTGAAAAGCTGTGATTTTCAAGATCACCTGTTTTCAGTAGTGCTGTCATAATTTGTTCAAGTGAACCAGAAAACTCCAAGCACCTACTCTAATTACTAAATCATTCTGCAACCACAGACAGATTGTTTCTCTCACAGCCTAACAGAGGTGTTAGGTGCCCTTACTAGCTCTAATGTGCATTTCACTGATAGGAGCATTGATATAAATGAATAGGAAGGAATGGAATAAAGAAATTCCTTCATTAATGTTGCAACCAATATAGCTTTGTAGCATATTTGTTAGAAAATGACTAAAGGAAGTAAGCAAGAAGGGTTAAAATGTACTCTTTCCTCTTGCTGAATTAGAGGTCTGTGTTCCTTTTTGGTTTTTTTGTGGGTTTTTTTTGTTTGTTTGTTTTTCCTTTTTTTTTGTTTTTGTTTTTGGTTTTGTTTTTTTAATAAGGCACTCTTACTTCCTCTATGTGGTAACTTCAGAACAAATGTGACTACACAGCATCACAGTTCATCCTGTACTTGTTTCTATGGATACATAGTGGACATCCCTATAAAGCAAAATAGAGAGATAATGGTTGCAGAAAATGCACAATTGAAGTAATTTTCATGAAGATAGAATGAGTAGGAATATCAATACATGCTAGTAAACTGAAAAAAAGCACTATTTTCCTGTAAGAATTAGCAGCCAGAATGAAACATCGCATCATGTGTTCACTGCAGGTGGTAGCAGTGCTATTTAGAATGAAGTCAAATATGTCTAATTCCACATCCCTGATCTCTTCATTCTGCTATGTAGACACAGACACATTGAAACGTTATGGCAAAAATATGGATACACTATTCAAATCACCATCCTTGTTACTGAATCAGAAGTGTTTTTGTCAGAAGAGTACAGCATGTATTAGAGGTCGAAGCACCACCCAGCAGTGAAGAGCAGTGTCTGTAAAATATTCAGACTTTTGAATGAGACAGTAACATCAGATTGTTAATAGCGGTTGCTCCAGTACTTTCATTTTACGTGGACAGACATCATACCGATGTGCACTGGAAAACTGGAAAATAAAAAGTGTTCAGAAGGTGTAAAGAAACTCATTTTCCCTCAAAACTTAATATTGTCACGGGCACTGCCTTGCTAAATCTTATAGACACTCTATATCCAGAAAATAGCATGAAATCTTTTGGCTGCTTTATTGACAAAACTAAAAGTACTACTGACTAAAGCTATTGTAAAATCTTCTGTGATTTAATGCAGATTGTTACATATGCTTTTCTAATCTAAATTTAGGTTATTTAGTTATTAATTTATAAGTTCAAGTTTTATTTATATGAATATGAATTTATATTTATTTATTTAAAAGAACTGCTTATTTCCATTCCCCAAAATTTGCAAGGTTAGGCAGCCAATAGAGCCAGACTGACAGAATAACTTCCGGTTATTCTTCGACATAAATTTAAAGAAATGGTTCAGCATCATGATATCAAGAGAAACTGAGTTGTTTCTGTGAAGGGAATCTGAAAGTACTTGTCGTAGTTTGGAAAAAAATGAGTTTTTTCTGAACTTCAGTGGTCAAACCAATGAGTGCTCAGGTTTAAAGACTGGCACCTGGTGTGGCCACTGAGGACAAGGATCCGCCTCTGAGAACACAAGGGGTTAAAAGCAGAGGGCTCCCCGGAAAGCTCTCTCTTGGTTCCGGTCCCTGAGGATGGAGGGATCTCCCCTGCCCAGCGGCTGGCTGGGCGGGGGAGGGGAAGCCATGCGGCCTGAGTGAGGTAGGGCCAGAACCTCAGGCACAGAGGGGGAGAGGAAAATCCTGTAGGATGGAAGGGTGGCAGATAGCCTTCTTTTCCTTTTCCCTCCCCCCTTCCCCCCCCGGAGGGAGACTGAGAAACCGTGTGTGTGATCTTCGTCACCTTGAAATTTGATATCAACAACTAGACAGCACGGCCAAAGGAGTATGGGGGGGTGGCGTGAGAAGAGTGCCCAGCAGCAAAGATACCGTGAGAGTTCTGGGGAAACAAAGCCCAAGATCTTAACCCTTTTCGTAAATGATGGAAACTTTATAAATGCTAATCCTCCTGAATTTGAAGAAGAAAGATAGGAAGAATTAAGCAAAGATGATGGAGTAGGAATGCTGAAAAGAATCCTAGGTGGGAGGAGATGATGGAGTGGCTTTGGCTGGACTCTTTTGTATAGCCATGGACGGACTCATTTTTTTTTCTATAACATAGAAGCTGTATCTGGGGAGAGGCATTGGCTTGGAGCCAAGAGTGGACAGTAGTGTGAACAGAGATGAGAAGTGTCCCCAAAATTTGAGAGGCTGTCGTTTCTTGAAACTAACCAAAGCATCTTTAAAAAGAGAAACCCTAGAAACAGCTCTGGTCCATGCACAGTAGTGAGAGCACTGGACATGGAGGAAGAGGCCACGATGTAGTGCAAGAAGGACTCCTATCTCTCCTCAACGAGCTGAGTACTGATTATCGGAAGGGTGGTAATAGACTGAAGATTAATTATCTAAAAGGTGGTAACGTGATGAGGAATTTTCAGTTTGTTTTGTTAAGTTGAAAACTGGGGGGGGGGGGGGAGGAAGAGTGTTTTTTTTAAAGTTTCCATGTTCTTCTGTATGTGTCTTCTTTGCCTATTATAAGTAATAAAGTTTTTTTCCTTTTGCTTTCTAAATTAGACACTGTTTTGCTCTGTTTTTGGTCACATCTCACAAAAGATACCAGGGACAGTATATCGTTATAAGGGCACTGGCCTTGTGCCAACGTCAAACCTTTGACAGTACTGATAATGATGTCATGATGCAACTGTTCCCCTCTATTGCATATTCTTCTGTAATTTACTTTTTCAAGATAATGATTTAGCTTTCGCTGCAAATAAGTCAGATGACCTGACTCATCTGACCTCTTGAGTACAAGCTAGAGAGAGACTAATCTCCTAGCACTTAAAGATAGGTCTGTTTGAGAAAATGGTAAACAAATGACCTTTTGTATCATTTATAAAGATCAGCCTAAAATCAGACTTCTGTTGCACTTTGGATCAGTTTCTCTGGGTGTGTCACCAACTGTGCTAATTCTCAGCAATGGGACAACTGTAATAGTTACAGTTCCAGCACATTTGAAAAATGCCAACACTCAGCTTTATAGTATTTGATTTTACAGTTTTTAGGGCATTTTATATCCTTCATAAGTCACAGCCATCATCCAGGAATGTGTGAAATTCAGAGCTGAGGCAGCAATCAAAGAAAAAGGTCAACCTGCAAGACAGAACAATTCATACTATTGATAAAGAGCATATGTAACAAAATTGAAGGACATGTGATTGCTAGCTTTTCACTTCAGACAATATTTTCAGTAGTTCTGGTACTCAGTACTTCTTTTGTCCTTCTCATGTTCAATTAGTCGTGCAAGCTTAAGCAATTGCTATTTGCAGAAGCTTTGTGCACTCTCCTGTACATTACCTTTCATTTTAGTAGGAGGAAACTGTGACAGAGCAAGGTTTGGGCCTTCATACACATTTAGTTTTCTAGTTGCTTTTTGTTTTCAGTTTTTGTGACCTACCTTCGATGTCATTTAAAGAAATAGCTTAGATTCAGTTAATTGTAGAAATTTGGTTAAAGCCATGGAAAATTGAATCTATGAAGTTTTCCTTAACCTCCTACACTTCAGTTAAAGTATAAAGGAAAATCTAATGGCGCAGGAATTTCTTGCTACTGCTGAGAGCTGGTGGTACTCCAGAGAAGGGATGAACAAGAAAACAGTGTTGAGTCTTTCTTTTATTCTTTTGTTCTCGACATCAGAAGAAAATATCTGAACTACATGGGGAAGAAAGTGAATGTTGAAGAGATAAGAGAGACCAACAGGGGATAGACACCCAGAAGCTTTAAGAGATGGAATTTTTTGGAACTACAGAAAAATGCTATTTTGTTTTTGTGGGAAGTCTTTATACTTCACTCAGCAGAGGTTGCAGTGCCCAATAGGGGCCAATTCTTACAAGTCTTGTTTTAAGAAACACAAAGGTCTAGGGTGTTTAGGTTTTTTTTTCCTTCTCTGGATTTCAGCATCACACATTCCATGCTTATAGTGTAATTAGGTACATCTCCAGTGATGAAAAAGTGCTGTTGGGAGTAGATAAGATTTAACTCTAGACTTTATGTAGTACCAGTATATGTGAGGTGATTCCTGAAAAATGGTGTTCTTCAAATAAGACCTGCCAAGTCAGTCACATCATGTGACTGATGATGTGTGATCTTGAAGGCTGTAAAAAGTTATTTGGGAAATCCCCAAAGTCTTATTTAAGACTCTAGGAGTAATCTGTATTAGAGTTAAAGCTCTGGACAGTCAAAGAAACTAGAGATTGGAAAGGCACAGAGATTTGAATTACCTTCTGAGGCAAAGAAATCACCTTGGTCATTGGTGAGGAAACTTATATTATCTAGTTTGCACCATCCAAGGGATTTTGGCTAATCTACCACCTTTTGTAAGCAATAAATCTGTAGAATAATATGGCAAAAGCGATTGCTTGTGTCATTCATAGATCACCTCAAGCTTCATAATATAATATAATAAGGTCTAGATACAGGTATTAATAGAAATTCACTCAGCCTACAACATTCCTAGGATTTGACATTTTAGAGGCTACAGTCTAGTATGCTGTATAGATTTCAAATTTCATTTGAGTTTGAAAAAAGGAGGTTGAAAAAATATTTTTGTTGACTTTTAGTTATAGCTCAAATACTTTTTCAAAAAATGTGTAAAAGTCCAGGCAGGGTTCTGCAGTGCTATTTTTACTGATTAGATCAGTGGTGCATTTTTAATATGTTAACTACCATGACATAGTACATTTTTGAATATACATTAGTATATGTTATCATAGAATCATATTTTCTGTGATGCATTGTCAGAAGAAACAAGGTGGTACATTTCACTGGCCACTGTGGAAACACAGATGCTAGTCTGCAAATGCTTACTGCTTTGAGGCATGATTCGGGTTGAGGAGTATTATCTTCTTCTTTCTTAACTTAAAGAATCAGAAAGAAAAAAAATAAAAACTCCCAAGGCCCATGGGTAGACAACTAGTAGAATTTAAATATTAGAAATTTTGTACAAGAATTACAGGCAAAGTGGAGAGATACAACTTTCTCATTAAGGCTAAAATATTGTTGTGAAAGTATGACTCATACTCATTCCCTTCCATGGAAAAGCATTATCCATGGGGACTTGCTCTTTCTAAGTTGTGGCTCTTGACTCACCTCATGGCTCTGTCAGCTGTTCAGAGAAAAAGCAGAGCACAAGCCTGTGCACCCAGTTTTTTGTTTTCTTTAAGAAATGAATAAGCAATGTAAAAAGGTTCTTTTGGCAATCACTGAGAAAAATAAGTTGAAGATTTAATGTGGAAAGATGAAACATCAAAGATAGATTCTATTCAGGTTTTCCTCCATGAAGTTCATCCCCTCAGAATATCTCTCTTGTGGTGTTTTTAGGGTACTTAGAAAAAGGAATATCCAAAGTGAAGGGTTTTGTCAATTCAAAGCAGCTGTGGTTTATCTGGTCACTTGTGATGTTGTCAAATTTTCATAGAGCCTTTAGTAATTGCTATTTTCATTCATAGATGAGAATACATTTTATATGTTTATAAACATAAATTCTTATCTGTAAATATTACAGTGTTAAGTGCATATGGTAAAATTGTCTCCATTTTATTGAGGTAGAAACAGAGATCTCAGAGACTAAGTTGAAACTAGGACTGATGTGAAGTGAGAAGGTACCTAGGATCGAAGAGTAGGTTCAACATTTGAATTACCAGGAGGTATAAGAAATTAGTTGAACAGGGAAATCACCATAGGAAGGTGATGATGCCCTGCAAGTTCAAAGCTTAACTTACCCTTTCATATGGCCTCTTAAGATAATTGTGTCTTCCAGCCTTGCACATAGACCAGGCTCAATGACAAAACCCTTGTGATTCAGAATGTTTTTAAAACAGAAAATGTAATGAGTGCTAAACAAACATGAAAGAGATGCTGAGCCACTGATTATTAGAGTTGCAAATTGGTAGAACTAGTGACAATGCCATCAAGAATTGGTTATGGAAGCTTCTTTTTGTAAGATTAATTCAGAATGGAATAGTTTGAATCTATGGAGTTCAAAATAATAAATACATAAATAAAAAAACTCTTTTAGAAACAAGAAAAAATTAGTAAGAAACTGATAAAGAGAAAAAAATATAACAACCACCTAGATTTGCACTATATTTTTTTCCTCTTTCCAAGGTAGACAGTTCTGGATTTAGAATACAGCCATTGTAATTCAAAGTTTTTAGGTTGCGTACTTAAAGTAAATGCTGCTATTTTTCAAACTATTAAAGATTTTGCCCTGCAATTTTTTTGCCTGTCTGCTCATGATTACTCTAGCAAACTGCAGCTGCTCTGTAATGAGGCTGAAATCTTGGAAAATACTGTCATGTAGTTCTGCAGCCTATAAATTTATCTAAAATTGAAGTTTTTAGTGTTGTTGTTCTTAAAGATTGTTTTAGATTTCTAATAGAAATTAGACATAGTATACAATGTAAGTTTAATGAAAGCAGTGCAACAAGCAGTATGGTGCAGACCAATGTTCAATCTCACTGCCTTGGGTATGGTACTCCCAAGACCTACTGCAAATAGTAGAGGTATTGAAGCAAAGGCTGTTTAGAGCCCTAGGGAGTGCTGAGAGAAATTGGAAATTTTCTGTCATAAGGAATTATGATAGATTTTTGAAGGACAAACAGAATTTAGGCGGCATATGATTTCAGTAAGATGTGGAGATCTGCCTTCAACTTTATGCTGCTGAAAACATTTATATGCTTCCCTGGGCATGTTTCACATAGTGTTAATTTTTTATTATCAAAATCACAGCCTTTCAACTTTAAAAAAAAATTTGTTTTATAAATATATTTAGCATATATCAACATATATTGACTATTTTCCAAATACAACACAAAGACAAAATGTAGATTTAACTGTAAACACCAAGACTGGGGAAAGGAGTAATGTCAGAGCTGATTATAGCCCTTGCAGTGGATCTAGCCTGACAGATCATTATTTCTCTCCCTAGATGTTGCCAGCGAATGGATTTCTGCCCAGAAAGATTTTTTTTACCAACCATTACTTGCTGTACTTTTTCTGAGGGATCCTTAACCAACTGTCATTAAGTGTTATGCACCTAGAAGTGCTTGATACCAAAATTGTGCATCCTCTTTTGACATGAATGTTCATAACTGTCATGTTACCAGGCAGAACTTTTTATGCATCATACATTTTAATGGATATGTATCCTTCATGGGATGGTTATGGAATCCTGCATGTTGACCAAGTGAGTGGAAAATGGTGTCTAAGGAGTGCTTATAAAAGACTCTAGAATAGGCTTCATGATCCTGAAAAGTTAATTCTGTGAAAAATAAATTAAAACCATCCTGAACTTCATTTTTGAAGGTGTGAAATAGATAATCTGACAATAAGCAAGGGTTTATCTTCCTTCATTATTTCCATAAATCAAAGTCTGTCCTTCCTAAATCACAGCTAAATCAAACTTCAGGAAACTTTCTACAGTTAAGGTATTGTTTAAAAAGTGTATTCTTGCTCAAGGAAACTCCTATGGATAATGATAAGTTAAGAGCAGATATTCACTGCTGTCTGACTGGGATGGATAAAGCTTTATTTGGGTCCTATAAATTAATTTTCTGCTCGAGTTGAATCAATGTACACAATGGTCTTTTTCTCCTATGTTGACAAGAGGCAAGCAAGGTGTGGGAATATTTTTGTCCCTCATGTTCTCCTTTTGAAGTGGGATTGTAACTTTTGCACTCCAATATTTTAATCTAAATCAAATAATTCAGCATCATCATTTAAAAGTGAGGGCCTATTTAGTCTGCAATAGAACCAGTATAACTAAGTCTGCCCCAAAGAAAATTTTAAGCCAAATAGTTCCTCCAAGGGTGCACCCAACCAATCTCAAAATATTTTCCCTATGAGTTTTCTAAACCAACTTAATTGACAAATGATTTGGTCTTGGTTTAAAGAGAGTTTTTATATAAAGAAGAGGAGTTTAGAAAATTTTGGTGAGTTGAGCCTGGCTGGGCACCAGGTGCCCACCAGAGCTGCTCTATCCTCCTCAGCAGAACAAGGCAGAGAAGATACAATGAAAGGTATCTTGGGTCAGGCTGTCATGGGAAAAACAGGCTTAAACGCAGGGAAAAAATAATTTACTACCAATCTAATCAGAGTAGAGTAAAGAGAAATAAAACCAAATCTTAAATCACTTTCCCTTCACTCCTTCCTTCTTTCTTTCCTCAGCTTCATTCCCAAATTCTATCTCTCCACCCCTACAGTGGCACAGGGGAGTGAGGAATGTGGATTGCAGTCATTTCATCATAAGTCTCTGCTGCTCCTTCCTCCTCAATGGGAGGGCTCCTCACTCTTCTGTTCCAGTGTGGGATTCCTCCTACAGGAGAGAGTCCTTCATGAACTTCTTCAATCTGGGAAGGCCCGTGGGCTGCAGGAACTGCTCTCTGACCCCCAAGGCACAGGGACACAAGTCCTGCCAACACACCTGCTTCAGTATGGCTCCTCTCTCCATGGGGCCAGGATCCTGCTCCAGCATGACTGCTGCCAGGGCTTTTTTCCTACTTCTTAGCTACATCATCCCAGACGTGTCGCAATCATTGCTGATGGCCTTGGCCTTGGCCAGGGGCAGGTCAATCTCACAGCCACCTGGCATTGGCTCTATTGGACGTGGGTGAAGCTTCTGGCACCTTCCCACAGAAGCCACCCGTGTGGGTCCCCACCACTACCAAAACCTGGTCACACAAATCCAATATAAAAATGCTTTCAATGAAAGGAAAAGCAAATTAAAGTGAACTGACAGAACTTGTAGAATAATGCTTCCAGACAGGGGAAAAATTGATTCAAAACAGTAAAGATAACAAAAGCATTCAGAGCTAGACAAGATACCATAAATGAGGAAACCTGAGTGAAAAGTACTAAAGCAGCATGAAAGCTGAATTGATTTGGGACCTGTATAATAGAAGGAAAGATTGGCAGATATATTATATACCAAAAAAACACCTGCTGGGCATGAGGAAGAAACACCTCCTTTATATATTGTCCTTTGATATTTTTAAGATTATTGATGAGATAAGGTTAGCACTCTGGCTGCAGTGAGTTTCTCTGGATTTGTCTATTACACAACGCTTTCAAAGTAAGATTGTAATTGCCTTTTTACATTATGCTGGTGTTTTTTGGAAAGCAGTTTAATGAATCTGCATGAAGCATAATTCAACTTAAATTGGAAAAGTGCAATGGTCCTTTCATTTTCCAGCAATTTAAAACAAAAGAGTGCTAGGAAAACATAATAGTAACAACTTGAAAATAAACTGAATTACATCTACTTATTGACTGAAGGAGCTGTTCCCTCCAACTTCCATTGCTTCATTACAGATAATATAATGAGTGCACTAAAAGAACCTATGTCATTAAATATTGAACCCATTGTGACACTCAGTACAACCATAGAATCATGGAATCATTGAATACTTTGTGTTGGAAGGGACCTTAAAGATCATGATTAAAAGGGTGTTGAGTGTTCTCCCTTTCAGGGAAGCCCTCCTGCATAAAATTGTACAAAGGGCATGCATAGTGCTTTCATTGTACTCCCACTTTAGAGATGGAAAAAGCACAGGAATATAGAAAATTATACTCTGCTTTGGGCAAACACTACACAGTGTCAGTAGAGTAAAGATGATGTGTGTGACACATAGCAAAGAGGGATTATATTCCTTTCTTTCAAAAACAAAATTGATTTCAGTCAAAAGCAGTGTTTTACCAACTGGGTAAATACAGCTGTGACTGGATTACCAATGTATCACAATCCAGTTTCCTCTGCAATATTTAAAATAAATAAGTTACCACAATATGTGTTGGCATCCCAAAGTTATCAATGTTATAGAAAACTTTGATTTCATTAAATCAGGTCACTGATATAGCATTTATTCATAGAGATAAATTGTATTACTGAACTACCAATACCATTCCATATCATGCAAATATTTCTTGATGACTTTCTTTCCAATCTAATACCTAAACCAAAGATCAAAGGAATATTTTAACATGGGAAATGGTAATACAAAATATGCCCCTTACCATTTCATAGGATTATAAGAATGTCAGGGAATAGTTCATTTTCCCTACACTTCTCTTCCCTGTATCATAAGCCTGGAAACATGAGGTGATTGTTCTCTAGAAATACTCTTCTTGTCTCTTTCACTCCTTTTCTACACTACTTCTTTCTTTTCTCCCATTTTCTCTCACTGTTTGTGTCTTTCTTCCTTTATATGATCCTGAATAGATAGGGTTTTGGGTTTTTTTTTCCTCTATTTACCCCTGGAGTTTGTCAGTGCTCTAGTGTAAATCTGGAGGTTGTTTTGGTATGCAGCATATTCCATGGCTGCATGATTTTCTTTTGATGGCTTATAAATCTGCACCTATATTAGTAGGTAATGTAGTTCAATAGGCATAGATTTGCAGGTCAAATCAATTAGTGCTGAGGACTCAACAACCCAATTATTCACATCTCAAGAAGCTTTGACTCACACTAGGCCTGGTCTCTGTCTGAATGCCGAGTTCATACAGCTGAAGCAATCTGAGGGGTGAGACAATCTTCTGGTGCAAGTTCATCAGAAAGAAATTCACTTCATGTGCTCTGGAGACACGATGTGGAACAAGGCATTTCAACAGGGGACAGCCAGGAGATTTTCTGCAAAAGCATTCTCTGGATCTGAACTCAAAGATTAAGTGGTCGTATAACACATTTCAGCAAAACACTCCAAATTTGTTTCTTGTTCTGCAGCTTCAAAAATTCTGATATTTTCCTGGTTCTCACTTTCTTCCGCTCATGTGTGTAGTTATCCAATAAGTTTTTCTTGAAGTCATTCACAGGTGTACAGCATAGGCAAAAGATGTTGCTGTTCTGATTTTCTGGCCCCTTTCATTTGCTTCTTCCATTTATAAAGGGCAGCAGTCCATCATGAAATTGTAAAATCTACCTGGGAGAAGTTCTTGGTCATTTGAGCATTGTGTGTTTCTTGCATCTGAGATTAATTCAGTAGAATATGGGAGATCTTGTCCTCCTCTTAACCTAGTACAGTTACAGAATGCCTTCAAAGAGAATAAATTATGTGGGACTTTGTATACTAGTTCTTGTGAAATGGATGTGATAATTTTCTCTCTCTGTGGTTAGCTGTTATATTTTCAAGCTTTATATTATTTTATAGAACTTTTTAAAAACTGTTTTCTTTGCCTTATCAGGAATCACTCTTGTTTGTTATTAGAATGTTACAGCACCAATAGTGGTGTCCTAACATTGCTCATTTTGTTAACCATAAACTACTCACAATTTGTTACGAAACCTGCTATTTTTAATCTTCTCCACAACAGCAAAAGTAAGTCTATAAAAAGAAATGGCCAATGTTGGTATATACAGGTCATTTAAAGGATGTGTGAAAATTTTTTCTTTAAAGGTGAAGACTAAAGTCTGTGTCTTATGGCAGTCAGCAGTGATGATCTACTTTTTCTTCTATAAACAAACTGAAATACATTGGATAACTAAAAATCATCACCAACAATTGTAGATTTCCAGGATTAATTCAGTTTATTATTGGGGTTTTTTTTAATTAGCTGAACTGCATAATGTTGATACTAAAACCTCTGAAAGCAGGATTCTCAACGCTGCACGAATAAGAGCAATCTAGTAGCTTATTTAGATTCCTCGCCTGCTGTCTGCAACAGATCTATAAATAGAATAGGCTACACACAGATATTTATTATTGCAGCTGATAGCAATTTTCTTTTGCAAAGGTGTCTGGAGGCATTATTCATGAGATTCATTCTGGTAGACTCTCAAGCTGAGATCCTCACTCCCCAGCTCTGCAGGTGATCAGTTTAGGAACACACTAATCAACTGCTATGAGCAAGGACTGTCACAAGACTTAGTTATTTCCCTCTTTTAAAAAAATACAGGCGGTCTTACACCTCCAGATTGTTTTCTTTAACCTGATTGCATGGATATTATAAGCAGATAATGAATCTTTAGAAATCACATGTATTTGGAATTTTATCAGTGCTCATCCTAATGATTATGCTATTATTGGTAAACTACAATAAGTGTGATTTGATACAACATACACCATATCTTCTGCATTCATACCCACAGGCACATGTGACGTTTTCAAGCAAAAGGCAGACATGTTTCTGTTCAATACTGAGGATGTACATGAATACTGAACGATCACATGAACTGACCTATCTAGCTGTCATCTATTTTTAGCTGTAATATAAGGGGAAAAATCAAACAAGACCTTTTGTGAAATTATATTTATAATAATTGGTAGATGAGAATGTCTTGCACACTTTTGTTTTCCTATCTGTGTTGGGTTTTCCTACCATATCTGTTTTTGTGCCATCTTTGAATACTATAAAAATAAATTGGTACAACCAGACTACATACATTTCTAAACATCAGTTTTGTCAACCCTTAAGACTGATTACAACTTATTTTTATCCTTGCCTATTCTAATATCCTTTCTGTGACTGAGAACATAAGTTATATGATAGCAGAGATATCACCTGTTTATTCTGTTTCAAGTTCAATATAATCACTACTGCTAGTGTTCATATTTCAGGATTTTTTGCATCCTACTGCATACATACAAGCTGTATGTAGTACCTGAATGTACAATTGATGTTTCCATTTGCAAAATAAACTAGTAACTTACATTTTTTGTTCTCACATGCTTTCATTTTGTCATACATAATAGAAGACCTGTTTCCTGTAGCAGTTATTTTGACTATGTAATGAAAGCAGCAGCACAAACAACTAGTGATACATTAGAAACGTCACATATCTCACCAGCAAAAGAAAGAAAAATTAAAATATTAAATTAAACCAAAAAAAACCCTGTAGTCTCAAGTCACTTATAAGGCATTCTGGCATGTCTAATTCCAGGAACATCAGTAAAAACAGAGAGATCTATTAACACCATGAGTCAGATGCCACAGGTTTTCTCTTGAGTGTAAATCCTATTCTTCTTGTTTTGAATGCATTTTGTTACTTTTTTTGTTTGTTTGTTTTAATTTAAATTTTTCAGTGATGAAGAAAATTGGTATTGTGAATGCCCTAAACTCTACACTGGAAAACTCTGCCAGTTTGCAACTTGTGATGAAAATCCTTGTGGAAACGGTGCTACATGTTTTCCAAAGTCCAGGCGAGATGCTGTCTGCCTGTGTCCATTTGGAAGGTCTGGCATCCTCTGCAGTGATGGTAAGCAACATTTTATTCATGCATTGGTCATAGTTTCTATCGTTCATAGAACATTTGACATGTTTTGAAGGTAAAACACTGAAAGTAACCACCTCCCCACCTAAAAACACAGCTCAAAATCCAGTCATAGACAAAGAATGGCTAAGCTGATCACCCTTCCCATGTGTTGCTTCATAAAAGTTTCATCCAGAGAAAGGTAGACAGAGGGATCAAAGAAGCTGAGAGTTTACTCAGAGAAGCTGGGAAATACCAGTTGGCATCTGATGTTTTAGTAAATCACCTGGAGAAAAACTGATTCAAGTGAGAGCTCCTTTGGAGAAATTGATTTCTCCTGTAGTTTGATTTTTCCTCTGCTTAGAGAAGCATTACTTTGTACATTTTGCATATTAAAGCAGTGTATAAAGAATACCTTCTGGATTGTAAAAATACCACCGTGTACCATAATTTGATTAATTTTTCAGTTCAAAAGGAAGGACAACTTAAAATATACTATGTGCTTTGCTGTGAAACAGGAGACAAGATGAAGTAAAAATAATAAAGCAAAGGAAATAGGTCACTTTGACTAACATTGTCAAAGGAAAGTCTTTTATTCCTTGAGCATTGATTATAGTGATTGTTCTAGGTCAGAAATTCCTGTGTGTGAACATCCAAGGCATTTTTTCTGCTAACAGTGAATGCAGCAAGAAGTAATGATTGAAAAACCTACATATAGAAAATAATCACTGGTTCTGAGCTTATTTAGTGGTGCACATGAAGTGCCTTTTCAAATAAATTATTAAACAATGATCAGATTGGATTTTGCCATATCATATACATATTTCAGTCTTATTTAAAATTTTTATTTCCAAAATTTTCAGTAGATAAATATTTATGTTTTATCTGTTTTCATCTAACCATGATACTTGAGAGCAAATAGAAGAGATAAGTATATGAAACATGTATGATAATTTCTTGGTAACCTTTCCTAGTTTACAGTAGCCATACACTTTGCTGCATCTCTAGCCATCCAAGCTGCATTTCTTTGTTCCTTCTCAATTCCACTGCATCCTCTTTAAAATGAGGCTCTAGAGCTGATTCTAGGTACTATATCCAAGGTGTGATAATGCCACTACTTTATACAGTGGTGTTTGACATTTTTCTGTTTTACTCTATGCCCTTACTTAACGAATTCTTCCATTCTGTTTTCTTTTATGGGTACACTGATATATTTATGAAAGTGCTTATTAAAATTTCCAACACCTCTTCTTTTGAAAGCTGGTGAGGTCAGAGCCCACTGTTCTGTATTTAAGGCTAGGGCTATTTCTATAATCTACCCCAATTTACATCTGTCAACACTGAGTATCTTCTAATGTTTTTTCTCCCTGTAGTTTTTCAATGAGGCTCTTCTTCAACTCTTTGTATTTAATTGTCTCTAAATTGAGAGACTACATAAAAATTGAGAGCCTAAATTGAGAGAAAGCAAATTTATTAGTTTGATTGGGCTACAAAACTGGAGTCTTCAAAAGCACAGAAAGAATTCATTTTAATGAGTGGAAAGGGAAAACTGTATGGATCATCACTATAAGCAAGCAAAACAGGGAAGAACATTCAGCTTTGCAGGACAGAGTAGAAATCTAAGGTAATCAGCTGACAACATAAGAAACTATCATTGAAATATGAAAAATTATTTTAATGAACTGTATCTTAACAATTTAGAAGGAATAGAAATGAAGTGGGCACAGACAGAAATCTTAAAATGTGTTACTAGAGGCCTCTTTATCACATTTTCTAAAATAAGGAAGGGAGAAAGAGAGCCACTATGCAGTGGAGGCTGGTTGTATCCTTATGGACTGCCCTAGCAGCATCAAAGACATACTTTTGGGAGATGTATAAAGGTAATGATAGATTACCCAATTAAAATGGTAGAATAATTTAAATTATTCTAGAAGCAGAAGGCAAGTTTAATTGTTTACTATGACAAAATGTGTGTCCCAGATAATAAATTTAATAGAAAGAAATGATCCATAAAAATTAAGGCATAGAAGCACACATTTTAAATGAATTGTCTTTTGTTTAACATACACAATAATATTGTCTCTACAATTCAGATTATAACCTAATGCTTGCTGCTTTGTATCTGAAACACTGAAGAAAAGCTGTTTATCAAAATGTTTATCAAATAATAGTTGGTCTTCATGAACATGGAACAGTGAGATGTCACAATGATTATTTGATAAATTGAATATAACTAATGTACTAAATAGAATTGCAATTTCATGCCAGCTTGACTGTTCCTATCTATAGAGATTATTTGCAAATGACAAGATAAGAATAAATAAAGATGTGGACTGAGCCATAAATGAGGCCACAGATACAGATCTTCCCCATATCAGAGCTCCAATTGCCATTTGTTAAGGGTTGGAGAACTAAGACTAAGCAATACTAAGAACAACAGCAATATATGTAATGAAAAGTTATAATAAAACTATTGTCACTATTCAATGAAAAAAAAAAATAAATAGAAAAAAATTAAGAAAAACCAGATTGCTTGACATGACAAGTTAAAAACACAGCACTTTATGTGAAATGCATAGCATTCAAAAAATGAAGAAAATTATAAGATAATTTTAAATATGACAAATGAGGCAAAAATATAAGGAAAGATAGTAACTTCCATTAGACAAACCTACATAAATATGGAAAAATAGACAAGGTCTGGGACTAACAAAGACTTTTCTTATATTTCTGAATCAGATGGAGCATACTGCAGTCTAAGCATGCTGGTAACAATGGCTCTGAGTTTATTTGTTATGCTATGCTTGTTTCAGACATCAGTAAAAGTCTCGAAAAGCATGTCCATTTTTCCAAATATACATAACAAGATGCATTATCTCTCACTACACATTTTTCTTGCTTTTATCACTAGATGACTGCATTATTTTGACTGTGAGTTGACCATTTTACACTGAAATGTCTCTCAAGAACCTATTCAGCTACAGCATAATGGGCCAAGGGGAGGGGGGATGATAATATAAAACAGAAGAGAGTACAGGCTATATTGATCAGGTGAAGGACATGACCAGACAAAGCATTCTGATCTATTTACATGTCACTGCCCCTTTTTGTCTCTGTATCCTTCTATTTTCCACACTTGTTCCTCCCCAAATCACCTGATTTCCTCTTTTAGACACCCATTAATCCTGGGCTATTCCAAAATTCTCTTCACCTACACCCCATAACATGTCCCATACTCCATGGCAGTTACACCCATCAGTCCAAAAGGTGACCCAGTGTTGACTCATGATGGGTGTGTCACACCCTGACACTAGGGTTGAAGGCATCCTGACAGCCCTGGGAGGCATCTGGACAAGGTGTCCCTTCCTCTGAATCCTTAATTTGGGTCATGTCTGCTGTTGTGCTCTGTGCTCCTCTGCGATTGTGGAGATGGACCTGGGATGGGCTGGTGGCTCCAGGGATAGAGATGGGACTTGACCGTTGATTTGCAGAGGTAAATGCCTCCGTGACTTCCAACTCGGCTGGGGGTGGGGTGGAGGGGAGGAGAGCACCGTCAACATGCAACGCTTTGGAAAAGAGACTGTGTATACCTGGGCAGATAATTCCCCAAGTGACTTTGCTTCTCTAAGCTGCAGATAAAGCGACCTATATCATTGAAACTGAGTCCAGTTATTGAGCTCTGGCTTTTCTGTAGATTTGTGTGAAAGCAGCCAGCATTCAAGCGCTTAGTCTGATAAATTTCCTTTCACATTTAAATGAGTAAAAAGTTGCTTGCATTTTGTTTTTTGCAGACTATAAATCTCCTCCAGCGTTTAGTATCACAGAGTTGATTAGAGTTGTTAAATTACTACCATCTCTGTAACAGACTTTATTTCTTTTTTTTTTTTTTCTATTTTTGTTAACACTTCTATCTGAGCACAGAATGAAGGCATTTCCTGGTTTGTACAGGAGATTAATGCAGTCTGTGAAATGTAAGATCAGTATGTCTGAAATATCTGAGTGTAAGAAATTTTGATATATAAGATGCAGAAATCTTAAATAGTAAATATCAGTGTATCATTATACTGTGGAATTGTAATGGCCTCCTAAATGCAAGCGACGCAAGAATGGTTCATTCACCAGGACTGGAAACACACATCTAGTGTTGTTGGTAATTATATATTGCACAAAAAAACAGGGCTCTTCTGGGAAGCTGGTGGTCATAGCATGAGGCTTTCAGTTAAGCCGAGAATCAAAAGCAAGCACTTTGTAAGTACAAACACAAATTTAAAGAGAGAAGGATTTCAAAGGTGTGTGCCTTGCTAAAATGAGTTATTGTGTCATTTGCAGTTTTAGACCAAACTTCAGTCGTTTAGTTTCACATATGTTCATATATGTGACAACATGAAGCAGAGACCTAACTGTGACACTGTATTTAGCAAGCACACCCTGAAAAGGGTCATTCACAGCAACACATTCACAGCAATATGCAAGCTTCTTCCTTGAAACATTTCTGAGCAACACTTACAGTAATGTTTCACAGTCCAAATAATTCCAGCAGGTTTTTTGTGGGATGTATTCCCCCATGTATAAAATTAATTTCAAAGTGTTGAAGTGGGAATAGTCACTTGCTTCAAATTCTGTAGAGTGAAAATCAGCCTGCAGGCGAATTGTTTCTGTGCAGCTATGTTTGGCACACAATGTCACCTTCAGAGCTGTTTGGGGCTGCAGACTGAGTTGTGCAGTTTGGTGACAGCAGATGCCCAAAAGGAATTTCCTCAGCTAAAAAAAATCTGCATTGCAAGGTTTCTGGTCAGTGATAAAAGACCTTGGGGAATGCTGATGAGGGTTGCTCTTCTTACTGTTTAAGGAATTTATTTTCTGGATCATTTTTTTTTTTCACTGGGCCTTAATTTCCCCCATCCCTTCAATGTGAGGGATGTCATAAAAATTGTAAAAAACGCATATAGGCACACTCACACACTATTAATGTCACTGCTGTACCAGCAGTTTTTCAGAACTATATTTTCACCTCTGAGCAGTGAAATCACTTTTATTATTTCAAATTTCAGCTCTCAAAGTATAACTCTGATGACTCCATGATTACTGATGCCACAAGACAGATAAATGGAATCCGTAAGTCCTGGAGGTGGGGAGTGAGCCATTTAGTGGATCACTAACTCCTGATACAACAGTCCACCAGGCATCAGGAGTATTTTACTACCACCTTGAACCCTCATCTGGCACTGTACCACCCTGCAGCTCTAGTACCCCTTAACTTTTCCTCCTCAGATTCCCAGAGTTTACAGCAGGAAAAGTGGATCTGCATGGCAAGCTTACTCTGCAGTCCATGGTTTAGAGCATGGTGAGGCAGCTGTCCCCCTCCAGCCTGTGGAGGCCCCGATGGGGAAGATATCACCTGAGGCCATGGGGGAGCCAGGCTGGGACCTTGGGAAGATATCCACCTGCAGGCCATGGGGATGCCAGGCTGGGACCCCTTGGGAAGATATCCACCTGCAGGCCATGGGGATGCCAGGCTGGGACCCCTTGGAAAGATATCCACCTACAGGCCATGGGGGATGCCAGGCTGGGACCCCTTGGGAAGCCTGTGCCTCAGCAGGGTTTCTGGCAGCACCTGTGGACCCATGAAGAGCCTGCACTGCAGCAGTTTAATGGCAGGTCTTGTGGGAAACCCATGCTATGAAGAACTGTAGCTCATGGAAAGGACTCATGTTGGAGAAGTTCATGGAGAACTGCCTCCCATGGGAGGGATCCCACACTGGAATCTGGGGGAAGAGTATGAATAGTTCTTTCATTGAGGAGGAGGGAGTGCCAGAGGCCTCATCCACAACCACTATACCCCATCACCCTGTGCCAGTCGGGGGGGAGGAGGCAGAGAATTCAGAAGTAAAGTTGGGCCCAGGAAGAAAGGAAGGGAGGGGAAAAATATTTTAAGAACTGGTTTTATTTATCATTGCCCTACTCTCATTTGACTTACATTTTTTCCCAAAGTCAAGCCTGTTTTGTCCACGACAGTAACTCATTATCATGGGATGAGCTCAGACAAGCCCTACCTTAGCGTCAGAATTGAGCAGAAGCATAAATTTAAGGAATTATCCTGTCCCACAAGTTCTAATGATGGCAAAACAGATCTATTTATAAAAATGAATTGTTTATTAAACAGACAAGAGATAAGAGATGAAAGATCTTAATCAGAATTACTTCCTACACAGTAAAAAACTAAAGAACTACTAGTAGATTGCAGCATAACATAAAAAAATATGTGCTATATTGAGGGCCCTATATTAAAAAGCTAGAGAAAGAAATAGAACTGATTAGGAGTCGAATGTAATTTACCACTGAAATGACAATAATGTGCACAGTCTCCTTCCCTTAATCCCTGGGGAGTAACCATGAAGCATCCCTACTCACAGGAGAACTCACAGTTCCAGGAAAATGCATAGAAAATTTCTGCTTTGTAAAAGTTTTGTGTGACTTATATAGTTGTAAACTGAGGCATCTGTCAGTCAGAAATTTGGCTTATCTTCCCAGATCTCACTTCAACATTAAGACGTTCATTGGCAGTTGGGAGATGCCAGACCAGCATTAACCCCATGGTGCCAAAATGACTCACTACAGGACAGCTTGTCCTGCTTCAGTTGTCTGACAAGTTAAGTAACAGCAGATAAGTTTGGGGTGAGGGGTGGGGTGAGATGCCCTGCTGTACTGGTGAGTGATCTTTCCCTGTCCTTATCACAAGCCACATAATCTCATTGTATCCTCTCTGTCCATCTGAGCAGGGGAGTGACTTAGCTGCTTTGGTGGGCACCTGGTGTCCAGCCAGGGTCACCCCCGCTGCTTGGAAGGCTGTAAAGTACAATCTTGGTAGTAATTTCCATTCTTTTTTCAATATTGTCTGCAAATAATTTGTCTTTGCAACAGCCTTGTGTATCACTTAGGGAAGACTGGCTAGTCAATTAGCAGATTGAGAGCTGCTCAAATGTAAGGAATTTGAGGTTGCTGGTCAACAGCAGCTGAACATGAGCCCGGTGTGCCCAGGTGGCCAAGAAGGCCAATGGCATCCTGGCCTGTGCCAGCACAAGCGTGCCAGCAGGACCAGGGCAGTGATTGAGCCTCTGTACTTGGCACTGGTGAGGACACACCTTTAATGATGTGTTCACTTTTGGGCCTCTCAACAAAGAAGACATTGAGGGTCTGGGGTGTGTCCAGAGAAGGACAGAAAAGCTACTGAAGGGTCTGGGAAACAGGTCCTGTGAGGAGCAGCTGAGGGAACTGTGGTTGTTTAGTCTGGAGAAGACTCAGGGGGAACCTCATTGCTCTCTGCAGCCACCTGAAAGGAGGCTGTAGTGAGGTGGGAGTCAGACTCTTCTGCTGTGTCTCCAGGGGAAGGACAAGAGGAAATGGCCATAAATTTCACCATGGGAGATTCAGATTAGGTATTACCAAAAAAAGTAACATTGAAAAAGTGGTTAGGCATTGGAATACACTGTCTATGATGATGCATACAGAGGCTGACCTGGAACAGAGGCTAGACAGAGTTAAAGGAAAAAAAATAGGTGTTTATTTAAAGGCCTTTAAAGGACACACCTTGGTCAGTGCAAGAGCCTGGCCAGGGTTCTGCCCAAGATGGACTCAAGACAGATGCAAGATGGACACCAGTCATGAGCTTTCACACTTCTATAGGTTTTAGTCCATTTACATTTAGTCCATTTTGTCCAATTACAGCTTCAGATTTTGAAGCCACATCCTCCTGGTTTGCTTTCTTCAATTTGCTGTTGTTTATGCTTTTCAGGCCTGAAGCTGCAACAGTGTTCTCAGATCATGGGCTGGAAAAGGATTGTTTATGTCTAACTACCCTACGAAGAGAACTTACTCTTAATATGAAGTTCAGAATTACATACCAAGGCAGTACAGAATCTGAAAAATATGAAAGCTAAAACTTAAGGCATCAAGGAAGGTGGTGGAGTCACCATCTCTGGAAGCATTTGAGAGGCGTCTGGATGTGATGCCTGGGGATATGGTGATTATGGTGCTGCCAGGTTTTTGACTCGACTGGATGTTTGCAAAGGCCTCTTCAGACCTTGATGATTCTGTGATTCTATGAAATATGAGCAGGTCTTTAGTAGATCTCTATACTATTCATGTTACACTATATATGGCTGCTGATCTTGGAGCCAGATACTGAGCTGGTAACTGTTCTCAGTTAGTTAGTGTTAATTTAGAAAAAATATATAATCTGACTGCAGTTTTGTAGCGTGAAGTCTTCATCTCTTCCTATCCCTTTAATCTGTCTTGGTTTTTGCAACGTATTTTAAAGCTGTGGTCCAAGATGCATTGCCAGTCAATGCTGAAGGAACGTTAATTTTAACTTGTAAAAGAAAATTCAAAGATAACAAAATTATTATTCTCTTTTTTCTTTGTCACTTTATTCTCTTCACTTTGTTAGATTTTTTCAAACTATAATTGATTTTTTTAACTCCCTTTTTTTTGTGCTCAGCTCCAATGAAATATATAGTGTTAGGGAAGTAAGTAGTCGACCTAAATAAATATTGAAATATTTATATAATGAGATAATTTGTCATTATTTGTTTGTGAGTCAATGGGACATATCATGCATTATTACTTGTCCAATACTGGGATTGCAGAAAAGCAGAATGATGAATGACATAGAACTGACAGAGAGGCACAGGATGAGATCAAGGACAAAAAGCTGATAAAAGAATTCAATACTCTGTCAGAGCAATGTGTATTTTAGTCACAGTGTTAATTTGGAGTTGTGTGAGCAAGGATCATAATCAAAGACTT
The DNA here is from genome assembly GCA_032173965.1 of Sitta carolinensis. Lineage (NCBI taxonomy): Eukaryota > Metazoa > Chordata > Aves > Passeriformes > Sittidae > Sitta > Sitta carolinensis. The sequence continues at coordinate 26,175,850 of JAVUNC010000004.1, read as the reverse complement.
TGGGACATGTCTCTATTCTTTACCATTTCAGACTGTGCACTGCAAGAGCAAGAGTAGAAATCAGTTTGGATGATGTCTAGACTGGAAAAGAAAAATAACCCAATGAGGTTAGGTGTGGCCTCTTCTAATTCAACCAGCCTCAAACATTTTACAAATACTATTCAGAAGCAAAAGATTATGACATTTTCTTCAGCCTTGGCTCCATAGCTTTATAATAAAAAACAGATAATAAAAAGAAATATTGGAGCTGTTTTGTTTCATGTGATTTTGCCACTGTATTTTTCATAAAGGGTTATTACTTTTTAATTTTTAAGTTAAAAATATGTACAAGTATAGCAAACCAGTCTGCATTAAAATCAAACTAATGAAGGTCATTACATGAAATGAATCTCACTCATGCACATTTACTGATGACCTTTCACTTTTTTATATGATTGGATAAAGATCTCTTGACAAACAATACTTGGTGTAGTGAAGAAACATTATTAAAAACGTAGTATAAAATCTATAAGTGGTGGCTCAGAGACAGATAAAATATGGAATAACTGTCAAGCTTGATAGATTGAATCAGCCAGAAATATAAGCTTTTTACTCAGTACTAATTGACATTTCTAAATTTTACTCTCCAGAGACCATCGTAGGGAGGACTGTTTGGAAACACTTATTGCATGTGCCTACCTGCTAAGGATCAGGTGTTTAATTAGATAATTAATGACTTCTACTAGGTGTAAGAAATTTCTTCAGTACAGTGGAAAAAACTGTGAATAAGTAAACCAAAATAGTGTGTAATGGTCTCCATTAAAAGTGCCCATGGGACTCCTATTGTCTTAAAAAGTATCATTTGCCCTCAGGACTGCCTGATGGACGTAGAGCTCCACATGGTGCTCATGAACCATTTCGCTTTGGATCCAAACACTGGATGTGCACAGGGAAGGACCAGCAGGGAGGGGAGCAGGGCTGAGATATGGCAGCTCGTTATTAAGTGCAGGTAGTGCCTTTGCAAGTCAGTAGAAAATAAGGACAGTCCAACCAGAAAATTTGACATTTCCTGTCTGTTTGCTCCTCTGGAGGAATGTACCCTGCTTCCTGCCAGCCTCCTGATAAGCTACCATTATGTAAGTCTTTGTTTGCCCAGATATTAAGCTTACCCCACTGTTAATGATGTACTGGATTTACTGTTATTTTTACTAGGGTAATTATGTCACCGATTTGTATTACTGTGTTGTTATCCTTGGACAAGTTGCTGATCGCAAAACCTATTGGATAATAGTGTCCATTACCACCTATGGAACTACGGAAGTCCCCACAATGCCAATATATTATGGAATGTACTTCATGGTCCCAACAAAAGGCACAGTTAAAACTGGATGAAAAGATCATAAAGAGCTGAGAGGAAATGCTCAAGTAGTCAAAGATGAACATTACTGAGGAAAATTGGTTCTTGTCAGATGTTTTGAGAACGGCTATGCTCAGATATCCAGGGACAAAGACAGTTTAGTGACTGTGTTTTGACCTGCAGTTCAGAGATCTGTATTCTGTCCTTCCATACTCTCCAGAATATGCTCAATTTTGTGTAAATTATTTAGTTTCTGAGTGTCCTAGGGTTACTAGTCTTTAAATTCAGGGGAAAATAGTGCTTCCTTGGTTTCACAAAGAATTAGTTCAGAATTTCACAACCATTTAGCTTTTATGGTAATGAAGACTAGAGACAAAGAACATACAGAATGAGAAGCAGTTTCAGGATACAGAGGAGAAAGACTTTAGCCCACCTAGCTTTAGAAGTCTGAAATACTTTACTCTGACTTACAACCTAATGCTACCTTCTCACTTGGTGAGGTGAAATAAGAATTTTAGAACACTCTTCACCTGTTCTGTATATGAAATCATATCCTAAATTTGCCCGGTTTTTTACTGACATAAAGTGCAACATTAGGTGGTCAGATGCTACATAGACATCTGTGTCACAGTTCATAGAATCATAGAATTATAGAATGCTTTGTCTTGGAAGGGACCTTAAAGGTCATTCTGTTCCAACCTCCTGTTGTGGGCAAGGACACCTTCCACTAGACCAGGTTGCTCAGAGCTCCATCCAGCCTGAGGAACGCACAGCCTCTCTGGTCAACCTGCTGCAGGGCCTCATCACATTCACAGTAAAGAACTTCTTCCTAATGTCTAATCTAAACTACCCTACTTCAACTTGGGGCCACTCCCCCTTGTCCTATCCCTACAGGCCCTTGTGGAAAGTCCTTCTTCAGCTTTCTTGTAAGTCCTCTTTAGGTACTGGAAGGCTGCTACAAGGTCTCTCCAGAGCTGTCTCTTCTTCAGGGTGAACAGTCCCAGCTCTCTCACACACTCCCATGTGTTCATAGGAGAGGTGTTACAGCCCTGTCATCAACTTAGTGGCCTCCTGTGGTGGTGTCAGCGTGATCTCTGCCTCGGCCAGCCCTGGCACCATGGCAGCAAGGGCTTGGCTCAGTAGCAGAATGAACTTTGCTGATCCCGTGGGTCTTGGCTTGGCTGCGGGCAGTGAGTGATGATGGCAGAACAGAGAGAGGGAGACTCCGCTTGAGCTTAAACCACTGACTTTATTTGTCCCACTGTAGGAACAGCCTCAGTCAAGGTGGCAGCTCAGGCAAAGCCCCCAAGCACCTGAATACAGCAGCTGATAAAGGGGGGAGGAACTCGGGGTAGGGTCGAACCTGGGACCAATTAGGGACAGGCGGGGGACGGCTCTCTAACTTAGTGACATGTAGGGGAACAAACCAGGATACAGTAGGGAGGGAAACAGGAATTCTGTCCAATCACTCTGTGATCCTATTAGAACTTTCCAGACTGAAGGCGAGGTCTCAGAGTGACAGACAGGGTCTGGGAGTTACATAACAAGATTGACAGACAACAGTAACCGGGGTGATGAATCAAACAGGGAAAGAACATAGGGGGTACATAGAACGAACCATATAACAATAATTCCAAAAACTTAAAAAACACACTGCCACAGCCTCCTATGGACTTGTTCCAACAGGTCTGTGGCTTTCTTGCATCAGAGGCTTTTTGTCAATCTTTAATCCAGCTTTATATGCAACACTGGAAGAAGCAAGTAGAAAGGCAAGAAAATAACTCCCCACTTCGAATGCTCCAAGGAAACAGCTGAGACAATGGCATATATAATCCTGGGGATAAAGAGTTATTCCCTGTTGGGTATAACTTGACAGGAATAGTCTCTTAAGTGATCTCTGCCTGCAAACCAAATTACCTGGCTCTGTGAAGGTAAATGAGAGATTTTCCCATTATAAATTGAAGCAGGAAAAGACAATAAACACAAAGAACTCCTTTATTTTAAAATCTTCTTGTCTCTTAAATATTGTGTGGTTTATTAAATAAACATAAAGACACAAACAAAAAGGGGGAAAAGAAAAAAAAGAAAGGAGGAATACTTTGTATCAAAGGAGCTTTCTGTGGGTTATATTTTCCTGAGTTAGCAAAATTACAGAATTTGAGACTCCTTCAGTCATGTTCAAGTAATCTAAGGGAATATGGGTGGATTGAAACTAACATCAGATTTAAATATGGGGGAGTTGTGTTTTGCCTCCAATGCAGCCCATGACTCACCGAGGCATGAAACTTAAGGTTATGTTCAGTCAGACTAATTTCCAGTGTCCTTCTAATTAGGACAAAACCACTGTTTCACATGGAAATTTCCTGGTTCCTGTTTAAGATCAAGAGCAAGGTAAAATGTGCCACATGTGTGGAGTAGTGCTTAATGAATAAATGGGACAGTACCCTCCGTACTGCTGCAAACACCAAATCTGTGCTAGAAAAGGTCTGCCATGCCTGTGTCTGCACCTTTTCTCAGATGCAGGTACCAAGGCAATGTCTACCCCATCAGTGCAAACATGGCAGGTTTCCCAGGCTGCAAATTTAGAAAAAGATTTCACGCTCTAGAGGTGGTGATGACATTTTCACAATCACAATCAGTGTTATTGTTTCTCCCACCCTGTAAGCATTTAGGTGCTTAGATGTACTTAGGCTAATACAGATTTACTTGGGGAGTATTATAATTCTTTGCTAGTGTTTCCCCATCTGGTTTGTGCATGGTGCAGCTTTGTATTCCTTCCTCCCCCAATCCCTCACTGCCTTCATTAATAAAGCTGTACCCGGTCATGTTTGGTGTGCAGGTTGGTCAGAGGTAACTGCTCGAATCTTTTAAATCTAGTCCCATACGCAGTCTTTCAGGATTAAGCTGTCATTCCTCTTTCTCCTGTTTTGACTGAACCATATTGTCAACACAAACATTATGTGATCTGTGAGCATCAGCTCCAGGAATGGACTGCAGCAGTCTGGGTCATGTGGGTACTCAGCACCAGTGCTCTGTTTTCTGCACAGACATGTAAAGACTTGATTTTATTTGCAATTCATATAGGTCCTATTCACTGTGCTGCAAATTCATACTTTTATGATGCTTCTTTTTCTTATTTCCTCTACCTGGGAAGAATTATTATTCCATAACCTCATCAACACATCCTGGTACTCATTTTCTCTGAAATGCCTGTAGAGATGACATTTCTTTTAACGGAAAATTTATTTCTGTATCTTCTTTTGTCTGTCTGAGACTTGAATAAATATTGCATGGTACTTTTATTTGTAGCAATGTTACCTAGAATCCAGGAGATGGCAGCAGTTGCCAATAATTCATTTTTTAAAATAAGCCTATTTACAAAAGCTGAAAAATAAAGATATTTGTCCTCAGAGGAAAGCCAGACTATATCTGCATGTGTATAAAATATTACAACATATACAATTATTAGTTTTATTTATTAGCTTTTAAGTTCTAAACCAGACTAGAAAATAGAACTTGTAAATACATATGTTGAACATTTTGCCTAACACTGAATTTATTCTTTTTTAATCCAGCTATTAATATTACTCAACCAAGTTTCAGTGGCACAGATGTCTTTGGCTATACTTCATTCCTAGCTTATTCTACAATCCCAAATATCACTTTCTACTATGAATTTCACTTGAAATTTCAGTTGGCAAACCACCACTCAGCTTTACAAGATAACCTGATTTTTTTCACTGGACAGAAGGGCCAAGGTAAGCTTTATTTGTATAACTTATACTTACAAGCTTTCAAATGCTTATAGAACAAGTAGGATAAAAACATATACAGGTTTTTCTTGATTCTATTTAAGATATCATTAGTGGGAAAACAATATCTTCAAAACTGTACTGTTTGGTAGACAGAGTAATCAATCAGCTTGTGTAAATGTTTCTTTTTATTAAGGAGAAATAAAAATGCTTCCAGTAATTGAAGTCAACAGTTAATCTGAGGTAGTATATTTCTGAACTCAATAAATGGAAACCAGAAGGTCAAGGTTCCCTTTTTTCAGTTGTTAACATAAATTTCATTATTGAGCATTGAACTTTGTGTTATTTACATAAAATATGAGACCATCAACCCTGATATCTTTCAATGCAAGTTAACCCAAGCTAGTTACAAGTAGAGCTGCAGTCCTGATTGGTCTGATTAACACAGCTGAGAAGCAGGTTATGTAGATCTACTTAAGAGTATTTGTGCTAAGATTCTAATAACACTTAAGGTATCTCTCCACAGCACCCCTCTGATGCATGGCATCAGGCTGGCATGGGTAATACTACTTGTGTTCTGTCCATGTCAGCATTACTCCAAACAGAAGCCATAATACTAACAAGAGTTGAGAAAAATTGTATGTAATTTGATGCAGACATAAAGCAGTCATAGATCATAGTAGCTACTTCATAAAAAGCAAGTAACTTATTTTTATCTTAATTGTTTCTGCAACTGGAGCATGACATGACTTTAAGGTTTGGAGCTGTCCTATGGGATTGTTGAAGCCTAGGAGGGAGGTTGGATGATGTTCTTAGAATCCATCACAGTAGGAGAGTGATATAGGTATAATAGAAGTCTCTTCTACTATATAGGTGTTTTACCATATCTGAAACACCACATGAGTTTTGCAGATTTGGCCCTTGACCTACAGGAATCCCATGCTTATGCTGAACAATAGCAGAAAATTAATGCTTCAGATGGATAAAGGAGAGGAGAAATTATTATTTGTGATTTTAAGATTCTGAGCTTCCAAAATGCATTAGTAAAAATCAATTTTGGGGAGGCATTATGCAGTTTATATATATATAATTATATATATATATATATATATATATAAAAAAACTATTGCAGTATATCACATCAGTAGAATACAGGGGATCCTTCATGTTAATACATTTGGTATTTTCTTTAATAGAAAGGTCTTCCATTCTATTGAATTTCTTTACTTAAATTCCTATACCCTCAGATGCTTCTTCCCCTTTCTCCTTGTGGCAGACTTCCAGGAGTCAGACTGTTGGTGAATTGCAATGCAAACTAAAACTTCTTAGTGTGGAACAGCTGAGCAGTTTATCTATCTATGATATAATTAAGTCTGCTACTTTTCATTTGCAAAGATCCTGTCAAATTTAGCTAGTGCAGCTCAGCCAATCAAGTGCACTTTAGTTTGCCATGAGACCCTGGTACTTAATTTATCAGATTGATTACCCATATTAGCCTAACACAAATCAGTACTAACTACTCTGAATGAATTTAAACACAAAACTTAGCTCTGCTCCTATCTGTCTGGAAATCAGAATTTGCTGTTTTTTCCCAAACTTCAGCAACAAACATGGTCAAACCTTGTTGATCCTGCTAACTGAACTACATTCACATTATTTTAACTACATCCAGGTAGAACTCTCATCTTGCAACATTTTGTTCCTGTGACAGTCACCATTCACTCCCAGCCAGCTTTTCTTTTCACTCAGTAATCGTTAATTTTTGTGGATGGATGGATGAACTATAGTCTTTCTTTTTTGGGTAGCTGAGCAGAAATGGTGCATGGAATTGAAATCACCTAAAACCTTTCCATCTAATCATTCCGAAAACAGCATTCAAAAGCTAACATCTGCATCATTAAATTTTTATAAGAATCTCTGTTGTAATATGAAGACAAAGAAATCATTAGAACATTCTTTTCAATGACAACAATGAACCACCACATTCAGACAGGTTTCTGCAGCCTTGGGAGCTGAATTTCCAACACCCGTTTGAAACATTTCCAATCGTAGGAAATGTAACCAAACAAAAATTATAACAATTAATTCACTGTCTTTATTCAGGAGGGAGAAAATGCAAATATGAAAGGCAGAATACCATAGGTATAAAATAATCTGATTCTTTTTCAGTTACAATAATCAAAAGAGAACAAAAAACAAAAGAAAAAGAGAACAAAAAAATTTGCATAAATAGAAAAGATACATTGCACTAAAGTTTGTCTCAAAAGATCCCTTGCAGGGTCTACCCTATACTGTCAGAAGTCATCGTGGAATGCCAGTCTTGGAATCATATCTGGCTGAAATGAGTTTTAAACAGAAGTCTTACTGGTGTCATTTTTATTAATGAGAATACTAGCATTCTGGGCTTATTATGCAGTTGTCAGGCAGAAAATTGTTTTTTTATTACTTTGAATATCATTTGTGTGTGTGTGAGCACTGCGGTGCAGCAGTCAGGCATTTCTGTATCCCCGTGTCGAACCATGGGAGGGCAGCAGCACATCTGCCAAGGGCAAAACTCAACAAACACAGAACAGTGAGGTGATGTTAAATGCTGTCAGTAATTTGCGGTTTTCTCCTTAGTTTAAATAGTTGGGGAGACTGAGAACCCCACATTTTAACTACCAGGAAGCAGTTTCTTACCAAGTGAATGTCACTTATTTCACAAAGATGATCTTGTGTTAACAATTTGCTGTGTTGAACAACGGCGCTAACAGCAGGAGAAGCATGAGGGTTTTCACAGCCAGTGATCTTCCAGTAAGGAAGCATTTTTTAGTATTTATTTTGCATTTTCCCCTTTCTCCATTTCTTGTAGTTAACATTCTCTTGCAGCACCTTACCTGATTCTCCTCCAAAGTTTTCTCTTTCCAAACAGGGGCATCGATTTCATAGCTAACCTCTTGTGAGTTACTATGAAATCCTGTCCCAATACATAGCTAAAGTTAAAAGCTGTCTCATTTATGCAGACTATTAACATTATTTTATTCTGCCCCAACCCCAATAGAGTTCAAGGCCAGGCTGGATAAAACCTTGAGCAACTCGATCTAGTTGATGGTACCCCTGCCTATGGCAGTGGGTGTTGGGACTAGATAATCTTTAGGGTACCTTCCAACTCTCAACAATCTATGATTTTATGATTATCTTCACTATCAAGTCAATTTTGTAGCGTGGTGACACTGTTGATCTTCTTTAGTATACTTAAATTCTAAAAAAGCATTTTAAAATATCAGAAACCCTTTCGAATAACAGTTTGTCTTTAATGTGCTTCCTAGTTTTGCCAGTCAAATGACATAAGTATGTTGCAGACCCTGCTGAAAACAGAAACTTCAATAAAGGTATTTAAAAGAGAATTGTTTTTTTCAGCTTGGAAGTCCTTCACTGGTAATATGCCAGTGTAACTGAAAGCAATGGGATTTCATTCAGTTATGAATAAATCATGAACAAATCATTGTAATAAAAAATTAATAGTGTTTGTATTCTATACAACTGAACGTAGATGCACACTTTCTACAGAGACAGTGGATTTATATTTTTTGGAATAAGGATTTACTTTTCTTTTTCTATAGATTCCTATTGCATCAGAATAGTAACTCTATAGAAAAAGCAAACTTCTGTATAGAAAAAGCACAATATACTGCAGATTCATTTCCAGAATATGAGATAAGGGGAATATGGCAGTTTGGGCTGTGAAGCAGCTGTGTGCAGAGCTTCAGTGGGAGGACAATATAAGTAGAATTGTTTCCTGGGGAAAAGACTGCTTTATCTTTTGCAAATGAAGAAAATTTCACATGAATTTGAGACAGGGGCTTCAAAAGACATATTTGAAATGAGGGCCACCATCCTGACACTGCAAGAGCAAATATAAAGAGGCCTTCCCTGAAACAAATACAAAACAAGACAGCCTTATGAAAACAGGAGAAAATATCAAATAAAATACAGTGTACAGGCATGAAATTGAGCACTGATCTGCTTGAATTCACAGGAGAGTTGTAAAAAGAAATGGATGGCTTTGAATTTCAAATTCAGGACATCCTAAGGCACAAGTGAGAACATTCTTCACTTTCACCATTGTTTGTATCCTGCTTCTTTTATCATACGCAAAGAGGTTGGGGTTGATAAAATGAAGCAAGTTGATCAGGTTTTCTCTAAACAATGGTGGTTCCTCTCTTGCCTGCATGAGAGGAGAAACTGAATTCTCTTTAAAGATGCCAGTGTAAAAATGTGTTTCTTTGGATGACCAGGAATAGGTCCAGGAATTGAACTCTTACTTATGGGCTTTATGTCAGACTTAAAATCCTTCAAATGAGATTTTACACAATAGTTACAAAAGGACAAACAACACTTACAGCATGCAGGTCTAAATGTTAAGAAATTAAATTATTTACTGCAAACTGGGAAATCAGTCAGTTCTAACCTGAATGTTAAGAAGGCTTAAAGAATTAAAGCACTTGGCTGACCAAAGAAATTCCATCAATGAACATCCTAGAGCTGAATTAATCAGGGGCAGGTGCAATAAAGTCTCCAGGTGTTATTGAGTCAAGGGCAGCTGATGGATCTTGATAAAAGCTGATAGAGCTTCTTCAGAACTATGTCCCTGTTACTCCCCTTGCCTCAGAGCAACAGGTGCACTCTGGTTTTGAGGCTCTTGAAGTGCCTATAACGAAAGCCGAAAGCATCCTGGAATAGGAATGTCAGGGCCTATTCTCACAAGCAACTTTTTTTTTTTAATTATTATTTTAGAGGAAGTTGAAAATTTATTCACGTTCTGGGGGGAAGGAACAGCAATGACTGCTAAATCCACCGGGGTTGACAGGTTTTGTGGATCAACAAAAAACAGTAGAGTTTTGTGGAACTCTCTTAACTGTAGTATGAAAAAAATCTTCTGTCAAAAATCCTATAATTGTTTTAAATCTCTGCATTTTCTACTTTAAATACATAAGAATACTGAAAATAGTCTTTCAAGTTAAACAGAGAATATTAGAAATATATAGTAAACTCATAAGCTTCCTAGCTAAAATTTTGCTAAACTGCTAATTTCTCAGTAGATTTTGGAGTATATTTTACTGGTGTTCACTAAATCCTGGAATAAGTATTTATCCTTTTTTTGTCTTTTCAGGTCTGAATGGAGATGATTTCTTGGAGTTGGGCCTCCGTAATGGAAGAGTGGTATATAGCTACAATCTAGGTTCTGGCACAGCAACAATCATTAGCAAACCACTCGATCTGACGCTCAATGTGCATGTCATCCATCTCGGCAGAAATCTCCAGAAAGGCTGGCTGAAGGTAAAAAAAGTAATTCTTTTAGAAGGATAACTTTTAGATGAAAGTGTTCTCTGTATTTTTTTACATTTGACATGGAAAATTTGATATTTTTTTGAGCTTCCCTATAAAGCTGGGAGGATTTTCTTCACTAGGAGTTCCTGAATAAAGGCGAATCCCTTTGTTGTAATAAGTATTAATGTTTCATTGAAAGGTGGATGATCAGAAGAATAAAACTGTCACTTCTCCTGGGAGGCTGGTTGGACTCAATGTCTTCAGTCAGTTTTATATTGGAGGCTATCATGAGTATACTCCAGAAACACTACCAAAGGGACCCAGATTTAAGAATGGCTTTCAAGGTAAAGATTACACCATTTTCAATTCCTTTTAATACATGCATCAGATTGTATATCTTTCTTTCATAGACAACTGAAACAATCTCAGTCTAATCAAGAAACAAAATAGAATCTCATTGGCTAAATTTCCTGTGGCTTTTTCATTATTTCACTACGATAACTAAGAAACAAGGACTTCCTTTCTCTGAAGTAGTTTAGATTCTTCTCCCACTGGGACTTGATATGCAGAAAACTTCTTTCCAAAAGAATTGGATTTTGTTTTTTAACTTGGCATTATCATCTAGATCTCGAGACAGGATTTAGCTAATTCCTTTTGCAAATATTTATCAAGCAGATAATTTTTACCTCAAAATTGATATTGAAGCTTTATTAATTTGTTTTCAACTCCTATGAGATCAGCAATGAAGTAAAGGACTTGCTCAGAACACTTTATTTTGCTTCTTTATTGCCAAAGAAACAAGGTTCTTGATATTTGCAAAGCAAAATTTCAATTCATTTTAAGCACTGGAAAGCCTTTCAAATGAAAAGAAAATATTTTGCAATAGTAAAACAGAGTTTGAGTTTTCAATTATGAAACTGAGGGTATATTATGGAAGGCAAGCATAGCAATAAAACTTACTTTCATACACTACAACACTGCATTTCCATTAAGACCATGTAACTACTTTATTTCCAGCCATTACCTCAATTTTTGTTCTTACACTGAAATTTCCTCAAATTCAATTTCATATCATATAATCAACTTCTCACTCAGAATGTCATATGAATTAACATCTCATCTGTCTCTGTTCAGGAAGTATGGATTGTATAGCTATACCTTTCATAGTCTCTTAGCAGCTTGCAAATTTGCATATCATAAAACATGATGTCTGTGCAACAATTTTAATAGGGTCAATATCTGTGAAGTACTTTTGGGGTTTTTTATAAACATGCTAATGTTAGGAGTGACCAACAGGAATTTCTGGTGCTTTATTTTAACCACAAATATTTTGAGTTTTCCAGGTTCCTCATGCTCCAAATATATTGTAATAACCAAATTTCTACAAATTCAGTATGAATAATCTTTAAAAAATATGAAGTTCATGTACTGTTAGTTACCATATTATTTATTGATTTTTCATGCTCTTTAAAAAGAATTATTACTGCAAAATTTTGGAAAACATGTAGCACATAAGCAGTTTTCTCTTTGTCCCTATCATTTACAGTACTCTCTATTTTATTTGTGAATTCACTCCATGCTCCTGTTCCCTGCAGCAGCTTATCTCTGTTCTCCAGAGCATAGTGACTTAAGGAATCTACACTTTCCAATGACCAGTTTCCTCCAATGTTTTCTTACGTAGTCAGCATCTCATTTGTTCTTCTAGCTCAGAAATCTCCTCAGTTTCAGTTCTCAGGATCTTCAGGATCAGAAATAAACCTCCACAGATTTTTTCCAGAGTGGGAACTGCAATACCACTAACAGAGAAGAAACATTCAAGCTATTTTACTTCAGCCAATCTGCAGCTGTAGGAATCTCACAGAAACTCTGGAAGTGGCAGCCAAGATAAATTTATCTAGGACATAGTTGATTAAATCACTCAGACTTCTGGAACTCTGCTGTTGGCTCCTTTTAAAGACATGATTTATTAAAACCATTTCACTTGTAATACCAGAGTGTACCTCTTCTTTTGTAAGAAATTACTACTGGATGAAGAAATATTGAGACCAGCCTTACTTCTGCAGACTAAATGTCCCCAGTGTCAGTGTGCAATAATTTAGGACTTTTTATTCTGTACAACTACAATTTCAGACCTTTTCCTCCCTGACCTGAATGCCTTTAGCACTTGTTCAAGTAATTTCCACGGAGGAGGAGGAAACTGAAAACAAATGTTTTTAATAAATTGTCATTTAATAATTGAAGTTGTGGAATTTTTAATTTAGGAAATGTATGAATCAGCACCTAGAGATTCTTTTGAAAGGCTGAAGGATGTTTGATGGTACTGTGAAATTTGCAAAATTTCATTCAGTCCCTATGAGAAGCTGAAGAAACTGGAAAAGGTAGAGCTCAGATGACATAGCCAAGTTCCTGTGGACTTCGAGGCTCTTTGCACTTCATTTGAATTTGTGATTCCTTGAAGGCACACAGGAGGTTTTTGTAAATGTGATAGTTTGCTTAAGTGTTCAGCTTTTTTCATTTCCTATAATAGTGTAATTAAGGGACCTTGAGAGTTTTCTGAGCACACTGCAGATGCTCTAAAAAGTCAAATGTGAGGTTTAGGTAGCTGAAAGTCTTGTGGCCAAAAAGACTCAGCCTGGTCAGTAATGGACAATCTGAAATGAGAGAATAAAACCAACTGACTCATGTTCAAAGGTCTGCACAACTCAGCACTATGACTCACCTACACAAAATGAGACAGAGAATTATTTGGAAAAAGCTGGATGTCACTGATGAATTTCCAGCCCTTCCATTTCTGAAAGAGGCAGAGAGAAATCTGCTGTAAGGGACAAAAGAAGGAGAATTCTGATGTCTCTGTACTACCATGACTGCAGGAGGCAGTCTCTAGCCATCGATGCAATCGATGGAGAGCCAGGGCTCACTTAGAAATAAGTGAGAAGCAGAGAAAGAAGAGCAACTGATTGTTCCTGTAGTCCTGTTCCCAAGCAGGATGAAGCCTGGGTATAGAAATAATCCGTTGTTTGACAGCAAATACTATTGAAATGAGGAGTAAATAGCCTAAAGAAACTCTTACCGCAAAGCTGTTTGAAGAACATCTTTCATGCTGAAAGAGCCATCTCTTCACAAAAGTTATTTTGCAAAGTAAATAAAACTGCAGGTACTGCATTCCCTTTTTAAAACTAGCATTAACCCAGAACACATTTGTGGTCCAAATAGATTCAGTCAAAGTTTAAGTTCATAATATTCTAGAGTACGTCACAAGCCTGACAGGGTTAAGACTACTTATCTTTGTGTCCCTGCACAACTGATGTCATGGAAGGAAAGCGAGTTCTGAGCTAGCTTTTAGTCAGTGCTGTATGAGCCATACAGGCTCTCTGGGTGTTTGGGTCACAGCTCCAGGGAGTCCTGAGTACTCACTGTCGGGGCCATCTTTTAGACCAGCATCCCACTGCACACAAACAGCAAAACAAAACAGGGGAAAAGCAAAGCATTTAGGGATAAGTAGGTTTTGTGAAATCTGTAAATTCAGTACTGCATTCAGATGGAAACTATTTTATCAGTGTATTTATTTCTGTCGGCTCTCTTGATGCATTTTAATGCTTCTTGAAAATGCCTCCCTTGTGTACTTTTTAGTCATACTAGCACCAAGCGCTTACAAATGGGTAAGGGATCCTAGTAAGAAATTATGAGAAAAAAATCTTTGTGTGATAAGGATATATCAGGAAAAAAATAAGGAAAAGTAAAGCTGAGCAGTGAAGTCATATTTTATGATAATCCCTCAACTTTACTTCATCCATTGTTAGTGGGCTTTTTAGTAGTTTGTGAGCTCTACTTGACTGGTGTGAAATTTATAAAATAAATTGATGTTAAAACGGTCAATAATAGAAAGGCCTAGGTGTGATCTAAGAAGTTGCAATTCAAGAGATTGCAAACAAAAAGGTAGTGTACCATCTGTGAGTGTACAGTCTTGGTGTCTGATTTCTGTTTACTTGCGTAAAACTCTGATTCAGAATCATGCCAAGTCTAACTCTGAGTTCCTCTTGCAAACTTGGCTGCGTCAGGAAACCTCTCCATTATTCAGAATAGTTGGCAGTCTCTCATTAAAAGGGGCCTAGAACTGGCAGAGCAAAAGAAATTCAGGTCAGAAAGAAGGCACATTCATCAGCTGATCCCTCTGCAGAAGGCTGTATACTGCTTGCTACAACAGGCTCAAATTGCTGCTCTGACTCATTAAATAAAAGATTCAGTTGAACTAAGAAAGCTGGGCCAAAACACACTTGTACCTATTACATGCTTTGTTTACCAGTGCTCAAGAACTGTTCCTAACCTAGATGGCACAGTTAAACTGTGGTTGGTACACTTAAACTAGTAATCAGCACAAATGCCCGTTTATTTTCCATGATGACCTTCAAGTCCTTGGGGACTCACTGTGCTTTCCATTGTTTACGCAGAGCTTTGGGCTGCTTTTTCTTAGCACTCCAGCAAGACCCAGGAGAACAGAACATGCTTTATCTGCTACTGATAAAGAGATGAAACATTAGTTAGGATTTACCAAGCATAAGGCAACCTAAAAAAACAACCCTGTAAAAAGCAAAGAAGAAATAATATGAAGATAGCAAATAATCATCAAACTAGGTTATTTTTAAATTACTTATTATGAGTATCTGAATTAACAGTTGTGTCAATATAGACAGAGCTACAAAATGTGTGAAATATGGAAATAGCCTAAGAAAACTACTTTCAATAACATCATGAAACTGTGGTTAAAATAGTTATCTTGCTGTAGATATTACTTATATTTTGTTCAAAAAAATTAAGTATAAAAAAACACATTGTATATTCACTGGGTCTTTCAGATGCAAGTCTTCTTCTTTTGTGATTTCAATGAATCATGCAAAAACTCATATTTAACTGATGCTTTTAAAATCAGTGTAATGATTACTTGCAATCTCCATATCATATCCTTTCTCTGCTTCTAATAATAAGCAGAGAGCCTCTGGTATGCACTGCTGAATACAAACTCTTCTTATGATTTCAGGCACTGTGGGAATTCACTACGTCTCAGCTAAATTTTGTAAATGAGTTCTAGAAAGGTCTGAGCATTTTCAAATACATTTATGTACTAGTTTAACCAACATGGCTTAAAACCTGATTTTTAGTTTGAAATTGTATATATATTTATGTATAGATCTGGATGACATTTCAAAAATGTTTAAGGCTACCTTTAAATGTGACTACACATCACTTGGATGCTGGGGTATATATTGAAAGGTCACTTAGGATTTGATTAAAAAAATGATATATATTATATGGCATCATTTTCAGTTTTGCAGCATAGAAACAAACACGTGGATCCATAAACATGGTCCAGAAATACTGGTGATTTCTGCCTGACCCACAGGGCTGACCCTCCTGTGACACCACCAGGAAGAGCAAAGACTCTCTAAAGGGGCAGTCCCCAGGAGGCTCACAGGCCAAGCAGGAGCTGCTGGGGAGTAGCAAACAGGGGACACCTCTGCTTCACTCTGAAGCTTTAGCTCCTTCTTTCACTTGGGATACCAAAGTAACATGAAATTAAAATCAGAGCATAGATCCAGGCAATGGCACTTGATCATCTGTACAAATAAATTATTACAATATTCCCTGACAAATATTTGGTCTGTTGACAATTATTGTTTTCCTGAACAATTCTTTGGTGTTAGAGTTAGAATAATCTTTGGATCTAAACTTAGGGAGTTAGAATAATCTTTGGATCACTTCCAAGTGGTAGTCTGCATGCAGCTCTACTGTTCTGGAAAGTAATAAAAGTTTGATGATAAAATTGTGACCATGACAGGTCACTTGGCCACAGGACCAAGTAACAGGCCTAGAAACATTTACCTTACTATATGTTAACTTTTTAAATTATTTTCTGATATTAAGGGCCTGAAAGAACAGTCTGCATCAACCTTAAAATGTCATGTGTGACATGATCTATGTGTACCAAGGACAGAAGCATTCACTTTGAGAAGGGAAGAATTTGAGTCATGACCTGAAGGGATCCTTTTTAGCCTATGGAAATTCAAGTCCACATTCTTTGTTTGCATTATATTATTTGGTGCCATCTGGACTCTATTATATTTTATATTAAGCAGATTTCTTTCTCTCTTTTCTTCTCTTTTTTTCCCTTGGGTTTTGGGATTTGTTTCTTTTTTTTTCTTTTTTTTCTTTCTTTTTTTTTTTTTTTTTTTTTTTTTTTTTTTTGGCTGGTTGGCTTTTGGTGGTTTTTATTTTTGGGGGGTTTATGACAGTTTTTATGTGATTTGGATGCCTTCCTGTAAGAGCATGAGTGTGTAAACACAAAATTGCACCTAGTCACTGACTTTATATTCTGTCCATTCCTTAAGAAATTATTTCTTTTGTTTTATCCACAATTAAATGAAGGACTTCTGGTCATCCACTCATTTGCCTGAACAGAAAGTAGCTGGCCTACCTTTATCGCCTACAGATGGTATGGTTGCCCATTCACTGGAGATATTCTGGAGTAACTCATTCCCTGAGGGTTGACACTGTTCTGTTGATTGGTTTGTTTTGACTTTTGATATCTATTTTAAATTTTATTTATATATTAATTTATTTTGCTTTTGAGGTTGCATTTTTGATGTTCAAGTTCGCAACAGCCCTAATCAAGGGTTTAAATCACCAGGAACTCCAGAAGGACACCCCAATTCTGGTCGCAGTGTTGGACAATGTAAAGATTCCCCATGCAGTTTAATAAAATGCAGAAATGGTGGCAAATGCATAGAAACAGGCTCTACTGTTTAGTAAGTATATATATATATATATTTACATATTTTTAGACACAGCATAGACTGTCTCTAGACTAATATCTATGGCACTTTATTGTGTTCATAAAAAAAATAAGGCTATAAGAAAGAAAGAAAGCTGATGAAATTTCATTCAGTTAGACAAACACATTAATATTAAAATATTAAAATTATGCTAGGACATTTCTGGGGAATGTTTTTAAGAAATTCCATGGGCTGGTTCTGCTCCACTGAAGTCACTGGCAACCAGACTTACTAGGAAATGCATGAGAAGAATTAGATATTTTTTCAAAACTAAGTGAGCAGCTGGGATTGCATAGAACAATTAGTAAAGAGGAGAGCTTGACGGTGTTAATGTCCAAATGTGGCTGATGAGGCAAAAATAGTTGACTTCGGTTTCCTGGGAATTATTATTTTCCATTAAAAAACTCCTTGTGGATTAAACCACTGACTGCCCAACACTAGAAAGTTCTGAACCAGTTTAAATCCATAGAAGCTCCAAACATTGATTGAAGTCTGTCAGTTCATCCCTAAGCTGCTCACCTGGCTGATCTATGGGAGGAGAGGGGGTAGCCATGAGTGCTGTCCAAAAGATGAGTCTCTGGTCTTTCACGCCTGTCTCTCAGACTAGATGGGGCTGAGTGCCCAGGCATATGCACAGGGAGGAGCAAGTACATTTGCAGTTCCAAATTGCTGTTGAGCGTCAACATTTCCATTGTAATAAATTTTGTTTTGAAGCACTTTGTAATGCAGCTGTAAAACCTTTGCTGACGAGCAGTTTTTAGTTTAAAAGTGTCTGCCAAGATTAATTATGCTTGCTTCCCCTTATGTGCTCTCACATGTGTTCTCTTGTTTCCACATATTTGCATAATTTTTTTTTAAAAAGAGAAAAGTGCTGATTTAAAACTTGTTAAGATACTGACTGAAAACATTGCAGACAGCAAGACAGACTCGAATGAGAAAAAAGGCACTGTGGAGCCTCTGTATGATGCTTCTTAACAAAAACCTGTCCTTCTGTGTGCTACAAAGAAACACATTTGCATATCTGTCAAACTAAAAACAATCTACTAACTCTGTACTGGAGAGAGAATTATATGGTAATTGGTTTTGCTGCCTGTGACACAAATCCTCACTTGTAAGAAAATTGGTATAAAAAATCTGCTTCTAAAGCTAGTAAACTGTACTGATATTTTGAAAATTGATCCCAAGATTAGCAGACAGATTGTTCACCATTCCCCTTTTGAGCATATTTATATTCTCTTAAATACAGTAATGAAAGAAATGCTTTAAAACACATAATTTGGAATTTCTTTCTGATGTTGCACTGCTGCATGTCACAACGGTTGCACTTGGCAGGATCCTCCCAGATCTGTTAAACCCTTGACATTTGATCATTCTGAGGAACAAGAAAGGATAGTGGTCATCTTTCCCCTTATGAGTACATTAGAGGTGATACAAAACCAAAACTGCGAGACAAAAAATTCATAAATGCGTGCTGAAACATCCCACTCCCATCCACCCACCTAAATCCTTGCTTCAGCAATTTACTCAGCTGTGCTAAGTCACCTTCACATCTCTGAGGTGAAGCACCACCAGCAGCATCTCGAGCACATTTGGAAAGCAGGTGGCAGGCAATAATGGCAGCTGGTGACAGGAAAACATAGCAAGCTTGGTATTATAGGCAAAGTTCTTTTTCATCATTGTAATTTGTATTCCAGATTAGATTAGGGATTATTCTAAAATTTCTGGGGCACTGGGGGAAGTGAGGTGAAGGGTGGGGTGTGTAATTAGGATTTTCTGGGGTTCGTATGTTTGTTTGCATTTAATTTATAGTGAGTTACTGCTGAATTCTGTTTCTGTCTCCATATTTCAGGACAGCTAGGTCTTCTACATGCCAGGTATATGTGCATGCATGTACCAGTAATGGTCACTTTTTCCTCTCACAGAAAAAGTGAAGCATTGCCAAAGAGGCATGGATGCAGCTTACACATAATTTCTGTCAAACTACAGTAGCTGTCAATACTGTCTCAATGTATTTTCTCAGAGGGAACCTCTTTCTATTTTCAAATAATCCGTGTTCCTTTGAAGAGCAGAGTCCTTGAGGAAACTGGATTTGTGTTCAAATATTTTCTCTGCTGAAATGAGATCTCTCCAGAGGTTTTGCTTGCTATTTTGAGCTATTTTTATGTCTTGCTTTCACCACCCTGCCAGAAAGTGTGCAGTGCTGTTAAGCTGTAGATTCAGTTGCTATAGGGATAATGCTTTGATTTAAATAGAAACAGAAATATGCAGCATTAATCTTTACATTCTGGCCAGCAACAGAGCACAACTGCTGTGTTTTAACAAAACAAAGGGGAAGCACTTGAATAATAAAATGAAGAATATAATTTTCAAGGGACAATAATATACCCTACTATTTTATTTATGAGATAAAAATCATAGAAAATAGAAAATTACTTATAACAAGACTGTCTGCGAGGTGTTATGACTACTTCTTGTTGTGAAGTAAGAAAAATGTGTATCTTGTGCTGTTTGAACAGATCAGACAAAATGGAGAGGATTCAGTCTGCTAAACACGAGCATGCAGTGCCACTTTAGACACTACTGGGTAGACATTTGGCCATCAGCTGCTGCTTCAGAAGAGTTTGGGACTTGAAAAAGTTTTCTGTCATATCTCCAAGCCTCATGTGTTTTTATTCAGGGGAATATTTTTTAATCATAAAGTGATACAAAATGCTAGAACAAATAGGCCTAATATATTTAATTTTAACTCTTTAGTTAGGAGGGCTTTCTAAACATCAGTGCCAAGTGCATTCTGTATTTAACAATTTCTATAAAATTCACACTAATTTTAAACTTATAGGTTAGCGTGACTTTTTGGGTTTGTTCTCCAACCTGGATGAAATAAAGGCATAAAGTGTAGCAGACAATAAAAAGTTCAATGATTCAGTCTGTTTAGAAAATTTACTTTTGGTATAGATTTACAGTCATAAATATATGAAACCCAGATTGCCACCTCTTTCATGGCCATATCCACTATCTGCTTTTCCATCAAGTGCTTCAACAAGCCTACATCTGATATGCCAGTTAAAATAATTTTAAAAATTAACAATGACTAAGTGAAAGGCAGTTGCTGACAGACTCCTGTTAGTAGTTAAAATTTGTAACTGTTAGCAATTCCCTTTAATTGCTAACAGTTTGGTTTTAATTTATGACTTTTTTGCTGCCTACTTATCCCTTTTAATACACACTTTAACTCTTCCTAGTTGATTAAGCCAGGGCCTTTTGGAGTTATTTGCAGAACAAAACAAACATACAAAAGCTACAAGTCTTCTTGGCTTTTTTTTTTTTTTTTTTTATTTAACAGAAGTTAATATTTTAATGTTAATATTCAAAGTAAAATATTTCCTATTATGTGAATTTTCTGTTATAATAAAATGAACATACCAAAAATTTAAATAAGGAACTTGGTTACTACCCTTTTCTGTTAACCATTTTGGATCAGGTTATTAAATATAGGTATCCAAATTTGAAAATCTTAATTAGATTGCTACTGACATGTTGATTTGTTTTGATAATACTGTTGCATTCTTTCTTTTCACTTATCTTCCATAGCTGTGACTGCATCACTGGATGGAAAGGCGCATTTTGCACAGAAACTGTGTCAGTGTGTGAACCTGAACATGATCCTCCACATCTGTGTCAGCAAGGCAGTACCTGTGTGCCCCTGCCTAACGGCTACACATGCCACTGTCCTCTTGGGACAACTGGCACCTACTGTGAACAAGGTATGTCAAAAGCACAGTACATTGTACACACAGTTATGTGATGTAAAACCACAGCATTTTGCAATATATCACTTAAGTGTGACATAGAGACGCAAAGTACGAAATAGATTTAAGAAAGTGATGCTCCTTTCTGTTGGAAAAAGTAATTTAAAGTAATGAATTGTTTGATATTGTTTCCTTAGTCTGCTTATTTTTAATGCCATTTTTTCCTCCCATTTTTTTCAAATAATTCAACCAAATTCACAAGCATGATTTTTCAGACATCAAGGGCACAGGAAGCATTGCAGAGCAACGTTACAGAGCTTAGTTCAATTCCCAAGCTCACCATAATGAAGTATGATGGGAAGTACACTTGAGATCACAGTAGTGGTGCAGAAGAGGGAAACATCTGGGACCTTATCCAATTTCTGATTGGAAATGGAGAGGTTCCTATTGACTTCACAGCCTATTGGGTAGGGATGCACTGATAACAATGACAAAAGATGCAAACATCACTGTAAAAATCTGCAAGTGATTATTCTGCCTGGCTTTCTTTCAACATGTCACCCTCTAAATATGTCCTCAGTTTGCAGGTTTTGCATTTCTTACCCTCATGTAAAGGAATCCTTTATCTGTTTACTTCTCTGAGAGATTGTGCAACTGAATATTCAACAATGCAGATACACAGGTGCTATAAGCTCAGGGACTTTTCCTGCAAGTGCCCAAAGTACCTCTTTTGTGTAAGGAGGTGTCAGTACAGTTCACACCCTCTATTCCACAGCTCTTACATTCTTGTTAATTTGTACAAGCTTATGTTTTCCTGTTGAGAAGCTTTCTGTACAACTTTTGGAGAACTCCAGTTACTGTTAGACAGCCGCCTTTCCAAACTGCCTGTCAAGGTCCAGCCTTTCTTGTTGCGTGAGTTTGAAGCAAAAAAACCTGACAAGCTGAACTGCATTTGACCTGATTTGCAGTCCTCACCTTATAGATGGATAGCTTTTAAATCCCATTACATATGGAATTGGTAGGCTCAAATGAAAAAGAATATAGCTTCTGGAAAGTTACTGTTGAACTCCTTATTCGACATAAGAATGCTCTTGCTTTATTGCCTCTGCTGCAACAGCTGTTCAAGGATCTTTATATGAACTCCTCAATTTTGAATTCTCATTTTGAGTGAGGTTTTCAAAAGTAATGCCATCTAGATTCAGGATACTGATCATCAGGACATGTGCTATACACAAAGCAAGTAATTAATCAGGTAAACATTCCTGTGTTCTGGTACCAAAATACATTTGGGTCTTCTTATGATGGCCACATTATCAGTACAAAACTTACATCAGAGCAAGAAAAAAAAAATATTTCTTACAGATTGTCTTTCTTGTAGTAATTCTTCACCTGGTAAACACATTAGAGGGTTCCTCTCTGTTGTATTTAAAAGCTTTCCTTTTATGAATAGGTACTGTGGATCCTGACCAAACTCTATGCCCTGTATTTCACCTTATTCTGTGGCAGAATAATGAATTATCATGAGATTTTTCAGAGAGCAGTTTGCACTTTTAGTGGATGGCAAATTGCTAAAAAACAGCTGCTTATCAAGATTGAATATCTCATCTCTGGATTAATGGTGGTTATTGGAGCCAAAAGAAAAAGAGACAGAGAGCAATGAACAGTCCAAGGGACTGGGAGAAAACAAAGGGTAATTAAAGGATGAAGACTAATGAATGTACCAGAAAAAAAAGTGTGAGAAGAAGACAGAAGAGATTTATGAGGTAAAAAAAGCACAGAGCAGAATAACAAAGGGTTAGAACAAACAGGGGTTTACCAGATAATAGCAACTGGTGAAGACAATACAACAGTATGGATTGCACAGGAACAGGTGAGGTGAAGTGAGCCAATGGGGCAATAGGGGTAGAACCACAATAATAAACAAGAGGACTCTGAACACAGTTATTAAGGATACTCAGGCATAAATCATCAATAAACAAGAACTAACTTGTTTGGTAAACATTAAAAATGTTTCAGGTTTTTATTAGCTATGTACATGAGAGAGGAAAGCATATGAGCAGATGAGGATGATGTTGTTCTTAACTGTGATGGTTCTGCTTAGAGTGTCGGCTCAAGCCATCAAAAATGCAATGGGTGTCAGCACTCATTCAGAGATAGGGAACATTATGGTTAACCTTTAGATGTCAGAGCTCCATTAGCAAGCGTTCAGTGGTTGGAAAACTAAGTTAGAACATGTCTAAATACAGGGAGAGAAAGATCAGTTAAAGAACATAGTTTTCATAGCATTTATGGCCTGAGACTCACTGGGATTACTTGATTATCTCACAATGACCATTGCCAATATGTAAATTGAGGAACATTCTCAGGAGATTGCAGAAAGATGTGTGTTATTTTATGTGTCTTAGAGGAAATAGAAAAAATCAACCCACTTGACAAAGAGAGGGTAGCAGTTTAAATTATTCTGCATTTCCTATAGGCCGTGCACAACCAATTCATATTCAGAAAGTAGTGCAGTGATATTTTGTAGTCTGAAATGCTGAGAGCAAATATTTCACTGTATATTTCAATCTGACAAACCAAGTACCAGGACTTTCTTTTCTCAGAGAAAGATCGAGAGGTTCAGCAGGTAGACAGCACCTTGGTAGCTGACAAATAGGAAGATGCCTGTGAAATTTAAGACCAATTTTGGGAAAGCAAGCATCCATAATGAGTACTAGGAAAGAAGGACAGTGTTGTAAATTCGATCAGAATGGGCCCAAGAAATAAAGCCTTGACATGTGAGGCAGAGTAATACACTTGTTCAAGAACTTAAAACTCCACTTCTTGAGTGCACTGTGTTGTCCAAACCCATTAACACTCATAAAACAAGAGTGTTAGGTTTTGAAACACTGATGTAAACAAACAAAGGTATTATTAATTTATACTTCCAGAAACAAAGTGATTGTAATGAAATGGGAAGGAAATGGAAGATTTATGGAGGCATCTTTTTCACTAAGTGTTTGCATTGCTGTTTGGACTCACACCATGTCCAGGACTGTTGGTGACCCATGAAGCAGCAAATCGTGCTGTTCCACTGGTTTGAAAAGGTCACAGCTGTGACAATAATACAGCAAAGCCAGCCCAGCTCCTGAGGTGCATAAATGGCAACCAAACACTGCCATGATCTGGCCCAGTGTTAATTCTTAGTTAGCACTCCCATAACCAAAAGGGTTTGGAAAATGGGGAAGTAATTTATCTAGGGTGTTTTTTTTAAAGTAATTATGTTTTCCATGACACCAAAACTTGATGTTAATAAAATCTTTTGGTCATTTGACTTAAAGTTTGCAACTGAAGCACCAGACAATTCTAACTTTTTTTCTAATGAAGAAGTGGAGCTTGAGCCTGCAACAGCATAATAATTTAGTTATTTCAATAACACATAATATTCAAAACCAACAAGAGTTTCCAATAATTTGTCTGGGGTGTCTCCTGCATGGCTTTGCACGCCAAATTCCACCTTATTCCATTTGTGTCAATGAATACCTTTGTAATTAAATCTCTCAAAGGGTTTCTGAAGAGGGAGAAGTCTCTAAGGACCTGTTTTTTTCAGTTCCCCTGCAAGTATATAGTAGAACTGTTGGTTTCACAGTGATTATTACTGTGAGAAACAAGATCAGTTGTCAAGGATGATTCTTCCTGAGAAAGAAGGAACAGTGTAAAACCCTTTTGCAGCAGGTAGTTTGATTATACAGCACATTCTTACATATGTGAACACAATATCTTTTTTCATAAATAGTAATTATTAAGAATGTTAACATTAAAATTACAGACATTATGCATAATTACAGTCTGTGATTATATTCTAATCTCTACTAAATTCTATTTTAGCATCTTGTTCCTCTCATAAGAACTATGTGCCTGTGTGAGGCCAGTAATCCTGTCCCCAGCAGTGGCCAATAATGAAGGTTTAGAGAAAAAATTAACACAGCAACTATATGCAGCATCTCCTTGAAGCATTATTTTAGCACCTAAACATTTATGGCTTACCTTCCTTTTTTTTCCTTGCCATTTATCTTAATGGATTAAAGCAAGTTTCTAATCTTGTCATAAACAGTATCAGCAAAGGCTATGAAAAACTTGAACAAAAATAAGTTTTAAGTCAATAAAGTTCTTCTGACATTCCATTACACACTGAGATATATTTAGACATAAGAGAGTTTCATAGGTACTGAGCGTATTTATTTCCCAGATAATTTTGTAGAGGAGTGAAGAAGACCTACAGTTTCAGGTTAGTTAATTGTGAGACAACAGAGACTGATAATATTCTTATTTAAGGGGACAGAAATGTAATATTCGAAAGATTCTATAGATGGCACTATTGGAGAACACTTGCCAGTGGTGAAAATAAACAGGGTTTTCTTCACAGTATTTATATGAATTTTAAATTATTCGGTTTTCTTTAGCAGGAATAGTTTGTGCCACATACATTAATAAAATCTATTATGACAATTTTCCTTGACTTCAAGGCATGATAACAGAATGCTACTGATTTTTTCACAAAGAAGCGAGTTAATAAATAGATTTCTTCAACTGTATATTATTCTCTGAACTCCATAGCTACAAACACTGCCTGTCAATGTACAACTTTTGAAGAACTGAAAGAAAATGTAAAGAGCTGTCATTGTTCGGTCCTTGGTTTAATGAGCCACTTGACAAGCAATAAAGCCATTTCCTTGATGAACAAAGGGCGAGCAACTTCCTTGGGCCATGTTTATTCAGTTCAAGTCAATTTTCTAGATATTATTTTGATGTCAAATTCCATTATTCTGATATAAAAGTACAGCAAATTTTTAAAATGCCTGATAAACTGACAGAAAAAAAAAACCCTTGACTTTTGAAATAATTTTAACTAAAAATACTTTTACTTTCTACACAGTATAGAATGTTACTTAGCATATTTTGACTGCTATTGTAAGATAAATTAATTCACAGTATGATTTAGCTCAACTTTTACATGATAAGACACCTTATATACACAGTCAAGCACACATATATGTACACATATGTTGGGTTAACCTGACAATACAGTTAGACTTGCACAGTCTATTTCATAGTTATCATTTGGAAACTTTTGTTTTTATGTTTAACCACAAGGACAATTTGTTATTGAGCCACAGTGACTATTGTCAGTATTGTCTTTTATTCATTTAAGCAATGCCAATTCCATCAAACTTTGTTTCCAGTGACGTTTTTTGAAAACTTGTGGCAACTTAAGAAAATCTTTAAGTAGTAACCACAGCATTCATGTCACATAAGAATAAGAAGTGTTGTCTAAATTTTACCTGAAGAGCAATCTAAGTATTCAGGTTTATCATTAACAGTCCAGTAAAGTTAATATTCATGGCAGGCACAGGGAACATGCATTTGTAATATTATGATATTTACCTGTATAATTTTAAATGCCAAATACAATAAAATGAGTTACCTACTCAAATACATCATATATAAACCCAAGTGGAAGTCACATGTGATAAAATGAAGGAGACTATAATACCCTCCACACCAAGTCAGCCATGTCATCATGGGATGTGATGTCCCAATAAAAATTCAATCATCTACTTACCATTCCCTCTAGTCACCCAGCTGAGAAAGAACAAGATCCAGCCAGCTAACTAGCACTTAGCAGGATGACTGAAATGACTTAGATGTCCTCTATGAGCATGAATGATATGCTGGAAACGTGCTTGCCACCTTATTTTGTAAAGGTGTTCAGAGTTAGTTAGGTAATTAGTAAATGGTGGGAACTGATTTTAAAGGCAAAGCACCTAGATTTAAGTGTCTACCTGAGAGTTCAATACATAAGTTCCTATTATGGGTTTAAAGCTTTGAGAGCATTTCTCAGCCCATAGATATGGAGCTGGTGTCTGGTCTCAAAGATGGCTTTGCTGAGGAGCCACAGCAGGAGTCGCCTCCTGCATTGCTTCCAGAGCAGCTTTAAATACACCATGATCCATGCTGAACTATACTCTAGCAGCATCAAGATCCCTGACTCACACACTGATAAGCAGACTGGACCTTAACACCTGCCATGTCACTGTGGAACTGATGTTTCACTTGTCCTAGCTCAGCTATCAGGTGTGGGGAGGCTTTATCAGGATTTACCAAGTGCAGAAATGAGCTAGACATGGCTTTTTCTATGTCTTTTGTTATTAGGTCCTCACTCCTTTGAGCAGTGACTCACATCCTTTCCCCTTCTTGTTGGAAACTGGCACAGATTGCCCAGAGAGGCTGCAGAGTCTCTGTCACTGGAGATATTGAAGAACTGTCTGGACAAAATCCTGTGATGTCCTCTGGAATGACCCTGCTTGAGCAGGGAGGTTGGACCAGGTGGTCCACTGTGGTCCTTCCAACCATGCTGTGATTCTGTGTAGCATCAACACATACTAGTATCCAGCTTAGAAAATGGAGCCATTAATCAGACACAGAACAGAAGCATTTGTTTAAATTCCTGTTGTAGTTACAATTCATCCCATGGTGCTAAGCGTTATAGTGAGTAATGCAGTAGTTACACAGCAAAGTTCCTACCAATTTAGCTTACAGGATCAGCAAAGGCATCCATTTACCTCATTTGTTTTAGCAAAGAGTTTCTCCAGAGTAAGGATATATAACACAGGTGTTGTCTTGTGCAAATTTAGCAGAACTTGTTATTTTCTTATCTTAGGTGAAAAATAAAGTTTGCTGCCAAGAAAAGAGCATTAAAGTATCTCAGCATCTGATGTGTTAGTTTTGTATATGCCTGCCATAAAAGAAAATTGAAAAGCTTAAATAGTCATATTCTTCACCCAAAAGTTTGTCTGTCTATAGAAGCAATTTTGCAAAAATGAAATTTCATACTGTTCTCCTCTGTACACTGTAGTAGAGTGAATGCATTCTGGTTTGGGATATGGGTGCACATAAAGGTTCCACACACCTGTCAAGTCAGATTTTTTCCGTGCATATAATCAATACTTGCAGGATCTGCAGGCTATTTACAAGAAAATTGTAAGTCATTCTAGTACTTCCTATAGTTACTCCTGCTGCCTTGTGGCAAAATATGTTACTTTCTGACACTTGTAAGATACATTTATTTGGAATAAGCCTACTTTTTAAAGATAATGAAAATAAAATATTTGCATCTTAGAAGTTCCAGAATGAAGTATATTTAATAGAGTATTGTATTTGGTATCTATAAATCAGGGTAATACCTCCTTACTAAAGAATTCTGACACCTGTTGCTGAAGCTGTGGGTCTGATTTTTTAGTACTCTATCTGTAATTTGAAACCATAGACTTAATTCTTTCCCTGAGTGATACAATAAAATCACCCTTTATCCTTGTTCTTTTTCTCTGCTTCAAGGCTTTTTATCATAGCAATCTTCATTTCATATCCCTCCCAATGACAAGCAATGTAGCATTTCAATCCTGCTGATTTTGCTCTCACACTAGTCATTGTCCAGGCTTCCTCT
Organism: Sitta carolinensis; assembly: GCA_032173965.1. NCBI lineage: Eukaryota > Metazoa > Chordata > Aves > Passeriformes > Sittidae > Sitta > Sitta carolinensis. The sequence goes on along the minus strand of JAVUNC010000004.1, from coordinate 26,147,393 downwards.
ATAAGCAGCAGAGAATTAAATACATTGATGAAGTAAAACTGAATCCGCCATAGAGACTTTCAGATACCTCATTATATACGTAGCCTAAGGCGACCTTTTAAGCAGCAGCATATTTTCATGTAAGATTGACCACTGTGGCATAGTTCCTCTACATGTAATTCTCACTGTGTAAAAATCTGATAAGAGGAGACTGACTTACAAATGATGCATGAAGAGAAAATGTCTCTGTACAAAATTAATTATTATTACTGATTTTTATTTTTTTTTAAATATGAAGACATCAGTACAGGGATTTTATCTTTAACTACTAATGGAGAGCCTTGTGTCACCTACTGAAAAAAAAAATCCACACGGAATAATAAGTTTTACTCTGTCTTTTGTACCTGATAGTGTTTATAAGTTTTAGTGATGTAATGTACAGTACCAAATCTGTTCAGCAAGTTTCATTACTATTTATCATCCAGGGTAATTGCTATTCTAAATACCTTTATTTCTGTGCCAGGAACTTCATACTTTTGACACTATGTAATACATTACTACAGACACTGCTTAGCCTCTATAGGATGCATAACAGCGATTATGATAGTTAGGATGGGAGTGATTTGAGAATATATATATATATATAGATAGATTGAACAACAGCTCATCAAAAGCCTGATTCTGATCATTCAAGCATTTAATAAATCTGTTATAACCAACATTCCAGTCATTAAAACTTACTTTTAGACTTACTGAGATTTTGTGCTATCAAATCCATGTACCTTCCTCAGAAATATTATCTGTAATCTGCCAGAGGGATTAGTAAAAAGGTCAGCTGTGCAGTTACTGCCTATTCAAGAGTTATCCTCAGATCAGGTTATGCTGATAACAGGTGAGAGATCTGGATCCTCTATAGTGATGCATCTGCCTGCTGGACAGTGTCCACCATAGACACCCTGAACCCTATTCTGAGGGAGGTGGTGTGCCAAACAGGGAGATCACAAGAGCTTGCAGCATGCTGCCTGTATTCCAGCCTGGTAACTGGGGCCCATCTGGGAGAGGCAGTACAAGGTGCTGTGGGGTGGTGAGTGAGTTCACCAGCAAATGCTATGCAGAAAACTTGAGTGTGGAAAGATAGCAAAAGATATCTCAAAATGCACTTCAAGGACATCCTGAAGGTATATTTAACTGGAGAAATTTACTATAAAACAATGAACTTGGAAGCACCAAAATGAGGAAAGATGTTGGTCTCTTAGAAAGGAAACAGCACAGCTTCAGCAGGGAAATGCAGAAGTGAGAAGGGAACACTTATATCTCAGGCATTTAATACTGCTGTTTAACTAAATAGTAAAAATGATTTATCACACACAGGTCTAAATACACCCTACATATCTAAGTATTTTGATTTATTCCAGCAAACCCACAAATACAGTAAACTAACAACTACATGATCATGAATTAGCTAATAACTACCATGATTAAAGAGATTATTTACAAGAGTGTGTAGTTACAGGACAAGGGGAATGGCTTCAAGCTGAAAGAGAGTAGGTTGTTTAGATATTAGGAAAAAAGTCTTTTGGTGATACAGTGGAACAGGTTGCCCAGGGAACTTGTGGATGCCCCTTCCCAGAAAGTGCCCCAGACCATGTTGGATGGAGCCCTGAGCCCTGAGCCCTGAGCAAGCTGATCTAGTGGAAGATGTCCCTGGTCATAGCAGGACTAAGATGATCTTTGATCCCTTCCAAGCCAACCCATTCTGTGATTCTTTGATTCTATGATAATTATATCTCAAATATGTAAGATTGTTACAGTGGGGGAAACTGGAAATTGTTTCAAGTCACATAAACATTATAGAAAAGTATAATAATTTATCAGTTGTCTGAAGCCAGTTGAACCAGCCTGATTTTGATATGAACAATCAGCACTGAGAGAAGAGGTAAGACAGAATGATTAAGTTGTGTATAACTCAAAAGTGTACATTGTATCCTAAATGTAATTGTGTCGGTGTTCTTTTTCACTATAAAATAGGACAGTTTGAATTATCAAACAATCTCATTATGATTTTCCTAAAAACAATTTTCAGCAACAATTAATGAATACTTCCCACTTAAAAGGTACATTCTTATGACAAAGCATCTAATTACAAATCCTCCACTAGGACTTTCATTTGTATGGTGAGAAAATAAATGTTTATTTTGATTCCTGCAACAGTATTTTACATTTCAATTTTTTAAACAATGTGAAATTTACACTTATATTTATTTGAAAATGAATGCTAACAAGATCACATTTATTTTGCATTAGAACTGCAGCCTTGATTATTGAGGAAAATAAGGCACCCAGAAAACAATGGCATTGATTTGCTATTATCTAAGTTTTATTTTGTATCTAGGTTATTTGTATTCTGTGAAAACGGAAGAATTGGAAGTATTATGTACAGCATTTAAGTACTATACAAAATAACTGTTCCATAATAATGCAGTCTTCTCAAAATACATTTCAGAAGACATTTCCTCTTGTATTTTTCAGATATTTCCATTAGTGATGCATCCTTCAGAAATAATGAATCATCATGGATGTCATTTGCCCCTTTTTATATCCGGCATAAGACCCATATTAAACTGCAGTTCCAGCCTCTCTCTCCGGAAGGTATCCTGTTCTACACTGCACAGCATTTGGGTACTCTGTCAGGTAAGGGGATTCCAGCTTGCTGCTATCATACAGCCAGGTACTTTCGTGAAAAAGAGAGGGAGCACATTGGGGTGGTTCAGGCATTCAGTCTCTGTAACTCATTGCCCATGGTGGCTGGGTTTTATCATGGAATAACAGAATGTGTTGGAAGATTGGGGATTGGAAGGGACCTTAAACATCATCTAGTCCCAAGTCCCCTGCCATGGGCAAGGACACCTCCCACTAGACCAGGCTGCTCAAGGCCTTATCAAGCTGGCCTTGGACACTGCCAGGCATGGGGCGCTCATAGCCTCCCTGGGCAACCTGTTCCAGTGTCTAACCACCCTCACAGTAAAATATGTCTTCCTAATATCTAAGGTAAATTTCCTCTCTTTCAGTTTGTACCCATTACTCATTGTGCTGTAGTTCCTGACAGAGTCCCTCTCTGGCTTCCTTGTAGCCCCCTCCAGGCTGTTGCTGTTAGGTCCTCACGCCACCTTCTCTTCTCCAGGCTGAACAGCCCCAACTTTCCCAGCCTTTGTAGCGGAGGTTTGCCACTCCCTTTATCAACATTATGGCCTTCCTCTGGACTAGCTCAAATAATTCCATGTCCTTCTTATGCTGGGGACACCAGAACTGCATTGTATTGTGGATTTGAACTGTGAATAATCAAGTTCATAAGAAAAAAAACATGCAAAACGGAAGTTTTAGATAGTCCAAAGCCAGCAAGTACTTAATGAACTTAGTTTCCACCCTGAAAGTGACCACAGCCAGCTTTTTAGAAGCTACACTAAGGTTCTCACTTTGGGGAGCTGGGCCAGTGTTTTAAATGAGAAAAACCAAAGCAATATAAAAACTGATTCAAACAAGTTAAGTGAAAGTGAACAGAGCAAAGTAGACTTCTCAGAAGTGTAGCTTTTTATTGTATAATGTTGAAAAGTGTGCTCGTGGAGCATGTAAAACGTGCAAGTCCTGCATTTCCCAGATAGGAAGAGTGATAAATAAATCTAGATAAAATATTCATAGAAGTATTTTAAACTTTACTAAGTTAACATTCCTAAAATTTCATGTCAAGAAAACCTACTTTGATAGCGTAAGTACATTCTAAAATTTAGTCTTTAAGGTGTACATTTTTTTGTAATCACTTCATTTACATACTCAATTGCATTTAAATGTTGATTGTAGATTTTTAAACAGAGGCATTATGTGTCATTTATAACATCATCTTAGAGCAAATTTTTCACCTGTGTTGAGCAGTAGGTTATGCAAAAATTATGCTTTATATGACAAAAAAAATAATTTTTGATCATGTTTTTTTTTCATTCCTTTGTTCAAAGTCTAGAGCTATAAGATATTTCAGTAAACACTCAGCCACAAATTCATATAAACACATATATGCTCAATGTACCAGCACCTTACTGTGTACACAGATGTTTCAACAGGTTGAAAATGCATCATACACTGCTGACACCTCCTGTTTTCCTTATTCTAATTGCAGCCACATACAGAGAAGAAGCTTCAAAGAAAAATATATGGAACATCTGTAATAAAAATACAAGAATTAGCAAAGAGCTCTGTCTTCTACAATCAATCTTTCATAGTTCTATCACTTACAGGCCAAATTCTGAGATTCTTGGTGAATTGTTCTCTTCTGCATAAACTAAAGCATTACATGGGCCATGAAAAATAGGAGAAAAAGGGATGTCTCTCAAAAAGAATAGTCAGAGGTCATGGAAGCAGCTAGTATATAATGGTATTAAATACGTCTTTGGAAGCATCAAAGATAGTGCTAAGTATGTTTAACTTGTGTCAGGAGTGGTGTAGTCCGAGCATGCCCTCATTCTCTTGGCATTCCTGAGTGTTTAGTTTGCACAGGAAAGAATATTTTCTTTCAATCACTTTCTAGAATTATAGAAATTCCATTTCAAAATAAAATTCCTCTTATATAGAGGGATTTATTTACAGATTTCTTACTTCTACTTTCACTGTCCTCAAGTTTTGAAGGATTCAGGAAGTTAATCGCCTGGCTTTTCATTTTTGTCTTCATATAATCCTGTCAAATCCAGGCAGAATTAAATTGATGAAAGCAGCCAGCAGATGAGATAGAGCTTTCTGTTGAGGATTAGTTTAGAAAGAACTTCAAATAAAGCTTCTTCTTCTAGACAGTTATATAAGATTTAATAAATTAATTGCCAAAATCACAGGATTTTGTTTCTAAAATTCTTTTTTAATAGGAAATACTTAGATTTTTTTTCCTCACTAGGCAATGCTGGGTTTTTAAAAGAAATGAGCTGACTATGCAGCTAATTTAGCAATGATACTGAGTAGCATAGTTACATATCAGCTTGGTTTGTAACCAACATAAACACTACACCGGGACTTTTCCTTCAGGGCCATGTCCCACGAAATAATCCTCCTGTCATTAAAAATAAAATCACATCTTTAGTAGGTGAAGAAAAACAATGAGACTTTCTGTTGAAACATTTTCTCCCAGGCTTGTTCTTTCCAAAGAACATGACAGAACTTTCTAGAAAGGGCAAGTCTCCTTACTTTGAAGCTGATCTGTTGGTTCCAGCTTCTATTCTTCTAAAAATATCACTACTCACATTTAAACACCTCACAAACTGTCATAAAATGGAAAACATCCTGTGAATATTAGCCTCATTTCCTACAATTGCCAGACATCCATTTTGTTGCTTTGTCAACTATTTCTGAATGTACATCGTGACTTTAAGTATGGTACTGCAGGCCCTATGAAAATAATTTCCAAAGTTTGACAAAATTTATGTGGATAGCAATATTAATAATGAGTCAGGGATAAAAACCAATCCAACAAGTGAGTTGACTTCAGAAACATGAAGATAGTATGACAAGGGGATTTTATTCCCCTCTTTGACTACTTGCACTATGCACTGCTTCTGGGCAAGGTCTCTGCAAACAGTATGGAACTCACGTGGAGTCCAGCACACTGTTTGTAAAAGGCCAGCTCACTTCACATTTTCTCAAGGGTATGGTATTTTTACCAATGAAAGCATGAGACTCCTAATGATTAAACAGCCTTTAATTCAGACAGGGCTTTCTGGATGTCCACCAAGTGCTTGAACAATGTATATAATTTAGTCCATTTACACAACAACCACTCTGTAAACTCGGAGGCCTTGGCACTCTAGGTAAAAGGCAGCTTAAAAGGAGCCTTGCTTTTTTGTTGAGTCATAGCATTACTGAACATTTACATGTTCAATCAAAAGTGGAATATGCCATAGACTGCCTGCATTATTTCAGAGTTCAGGCCAGGGTGATGGAAAGGTTTGTTCCCCAAAGGGATGAGAACAGTCATGCTACGTGACTAAGTATGAAGTCAGGTCAATAAACAGAATGGGATGACTCATGCTAAATTTAACACTCAACATTTTCAACAGCAATTCTCTGTCTCTCTTTAGCCGGACTATGTTACCTACCTGGTCTGAAAAAAACTAAAAACTTTAATTCCTGATATTTATGGCATTTCAGTTTATAAATCTCTAAGATGAGAATAAGAGAATGCCAGTACATGTGCATGATGTCTGCATGATTTTCTAAAACATTGTTTATGATGAAAACTGAATCATGGAACTGGACTAAAATCTTTTGGAAATATTCAGAATTTCAAAATACCTAAAAGACAGGAGTATTATTTTCCTGATCAGAAAGAAACTGATCATCCACTCACTTTTAAAACAGAGAACTTGAGTCGTTAAGTCTTTTCTCTTTGCAGACAAATTTCCTTAGCTTACAGGGATATAATTTCTGCTTTGTTACTAGTTATGGAATCGTTTGTATGGACTAAATCAGCAGTGTAGGAAGCAGAACGGCCAGCCAGCTGTGTGACAGACAGACATCCCCACTGTCTTGAAATCTGTTGCATATGAAGTGTTATTGTTACCCATTTGACACTGGCAAGCAAACCAAAAAAGTTTGGCAAATTGAGGCTGTTCAAGGAAAGTGGCTCCTTCCAGCTGCCAAAATGTGCCAAGGGTGACAGTGGTGACTGTAGTGGGTCTATTCTTTACTTTGAGATAGGATTAGGAGAAAATAACAAAGCAGGCCTAAACTTGAAAGGATACAAAGAACAACTTTATTAACAGGATAACAAAAAAAGGAATAATTATTAATTAGAACACCCTTTTTCTTCCCTCCCCCACACCTTTTTCACTTTTCAACGATGTACAGAACAACTTAGAAAAATCTTAGTCAGTTCTTTACTTCTAAAAATAGTCTTTTTTAAGTTTATTTAGAGAGAAAAGTATTCTCCGCTAATGCTATGGAAAACTCCCCACAAGAAAAGAACTCTTGTGGCTTCATTTTTCACAAACCGCAGGTGCCTGAGATCTGCCTTTGTGAAGTTTTTCTCATCTTTCACAGTTTTTCATCACAACTGAGTTTTTGGTCCATGTCAGCTTATTGGGGTGCTATTTAAAGATGAGCCATTCTAGCATCCTTTCACCCATCTCTGGGAACAGAGGTCTTCCCCTTTTATCCTGGGGCCGAGGTTTCTCAACAAACTTCTAACACTGGTGCCTCTGCTCATGATTGTGGACAGAACACTACCAAACCCCCCAAAGCATTCCATGAACTTACTGGGGAAAACCCAAAGTCTGACATATCAAGTACACCTTTACCATAGCTTCACAAAAGAATTTTACAGCCTAAGCTTAAGACAAACTTTTCAAAATCCCTTCAAGCTAAAATCTAACTCTTTTCTTACCAACTTCAATTTTATATTGTTGTTCTTACAAAGTTTCACCTCCTTTTTTCCTTCTTAGCCTAAGAGAGAATTAGTGTTCTTCAAATATAAAGTCTTTAACACTGAAAAAAAGTCAATTTAGTCCAAGTCCTGTATTAGAAACAAGCTCTCTCTGCTTCTTTCTGCTGGCCATGTGCTCTGTTGCCGACTCCATGTGAGCCACGCCACCGGCTCTCAGTCTGGAATGGGGGTCAGGGCTGCTCTGGCTTCGGGGCCGCCTTTAGCACGAACCATGGGGGGCCACTGGTGCTGTCCCCATGCTCAGCTCCTTTGGTGCCCATCCAGGTGCTGTCCCCATGCTCAGCTCCTTTGGTGCCCATCCAGGTGCTGTCCCCATGCTCAGCTCCTTTGTGCCCATCAGGTGCTGTCCCCATGCCAGCTCTTGTGCCATCAGGTGCTTCCCCTGCTCAGCTCCTTGGTGCCATCCGGGCTGTCCCATGCTCAGCTGCCCCATGCCGACCGCTCAGGGCCAGCGTGGTTTGGGTTCGACTGAAGAAAAGCTCTGCAGGCTCTGCCGGCTCCTTTGCCTCCCGGCCGGGCCGGTGGGTTCCTCGGAGGCCCGGCAGCCGCCCCGCCCTCAGGAGCGGAGAACCGCCGGCCGAGCGGCCCGCCGACCCGGCCCGCCACCGCCTCCTCACAGGTCAGGAGACAGAGAGCGACTCCCGACCCTCCCTGTCCTTAAAGGTGCATTCGAAAGGCGCATCCACTCTTTTCATTGGTTAAATCTTGTGTCAATATCAGAAACTGGCCCCTTAGAGCCAGACACATGACAGTGACTAAAGGAAGCACAATAAGTTCCTTCACAAAGAAGTAACACATTTCGGAAAGGTGGGGCTGAATAGTCTAATCTAAAAATAGATAAGTGCCCACCCCTTGTAGATGCATGGGCACCACTGTCTGCAAGGTTGCTCTGGATCCCAGCTATGCCCTTCCTGCTATGGGATGGTGCTCCAAACGGAAGCTGGACTCAACCTATCGACACACTGATTTTTTTACATGGTTTGAGAAACATACAAGCTTGACAGGACACCGGTTTTCAGTCTTACATGAGCTGTGACATGGAACTCCACACATGTAGCAGAATAAATTATAATAATCCATAAAAGCATATGCATGGGTAGGTCCTTTAAGTGTGCATTGGGGGCACTGGCTATGGTCACCCCGAGGTAACAGATCAAGGTACAACAGCTGCAACAAGCTCCTTTACCTTGTCAACCATGCACATACACTCAGACAAGGGCAAAGACAAGGTTAACAAACTTAAAAGAAGGCCATTTCAACCATGTTGACATATTACCAGCTAGCAATTAACAGCAGAAGTTGCAGAGGGTGGGAATAAGGCTCATATCTTCTCTGTACTTCGTTCCTTCGCTTTATCCCTTTATAGCCCTTCCTTTTCTTCCCTGTTTTCTCTCCTTGGCCTTGGGCCTTATTCTGCCTTCTAGAAATGCTCAGGAGGCATGTAAAGGACAACTGCTGGTCAGTTAGGTTTCCTCTCAGGTGGACACCACAGTGCACTACCTTCCTTGGCCACAGATTGTAGCCATTCAGCTGGAGGCTGATAGGGCTATTTCAACCCCTTCCAGACAAGAAAAGTTCTGCTCCTGGAAGAATATGTAACGGGTGACAGTGTAAGAGCATGTGGTTCAGGTCCAAGGAAAATCATACAGGAGAGCACAATGAGACGAAATCTGTAAAAAACATAATGATTTAAAAAAAAAAATTGAATGAATGCAATGTGAACTCAGCTCAGGAAGGCAGGAAGGAGCAGTGAGCAGATACCTCTTGGTGCTATGTTAGTTACAGGATGCATCATGCCAGTAAAGAGGCAGCAATGCTGCTCAAAACACAGGCACTTCATTATGGTGGCTCAACAAGGTCAGTTTGGAGTGAAGATGAGCACATAGCAGAACCTAGAGTAAGAGGTTTCATTACCTGGGAACGATTCCCATGAATGTTACTGCTTAGGAGGATAAAAGGCTCAAATGTTTGCTCTGCCACCAAGATGGTGCCGATAATCAATAAAAATTTCTGAAAAAAATGGTGGAAGGAGAGTGGAGGAAATGCTAGTCAATAGCACAGTGATAGAAACTGGCACTCTGGGCTTGAGCTAAACAACAGAAGGCATAGACTGCAAACATAAATCCAAAGGTGCTGACTCAGGGGTCCAAAACAACTAAAGGAACCAAGATGGGATGTTCAGTAACCAGGAAACCACAGTGTAGGACTCCTGAGACACTTAAGTGGCAAGAAGCTGCTGAAGCAGATCTCATCAAAGCCTCTGTCCTCAGCTTAGCATAGAGGCTTCTGCTCAGTAACACAGCATGAGACAAAAGACAAGCAACACATAGCTTAAAGAAATCTAGATCTTCACTGGTTCCAGGAATCAATCAGTGAGTTTTGAGCACACAGGAAGCCTTCAGAAACACTTGCATCACTGGGACAATGGCAATAGCAGCAAAAAAGTGAACATCATTGACTACAAGATTGCATCCACTACAAAAAAAAAGTCACTTAAAAGTATGTTCTGGAAGTTCCTTTGGCCATGCAAACTAGTGGGAAATCCTTCTTAATTTGCAGTGGAATGTAGAAAAAAACTCAGGTACTCTTTTAACAGATAAGAAAAGCCTTGCCTTACACACACACACCATAGCACAAGGGTAGGCTTAAGTCACTGCGGGAAGGGACCTTGAAACAGAAATGTTAAAAATACCATCCAAGATGCTGTCCCAGCTCATAGTGTGTCAGTGTGAGACACTCTGGCACTGTGTTCAGCCCTTGCTTAGCTTTCCTAGGAAATACATCTGTATTTATTAGGCATATTTGGTAGTGTAGGCAGTAAATGCAGAGATCTTTGCCCAACACAGTTGTGTAAATTGAATATTATTGCATTTTTTACTCCTGTGATGCTTCTGGCCTGAATAGCACATCTCCAAAGAGAGTGCGATTTTCCTAGAATGCATTTCCAACTGTAAAGTTTTGACAAATTATGATGTACATGAGTTTCCTATGGTAACACAGAAACATGGAGAGTTGATACTTCTTGAGCATGACCCCTCTTAAAATGGAGGTATACAGACACATCTGCATGTCCAGATAAAGACTGAACATAAGAGTGTTGTCACCATCTGGAAGAATTTATAATTTGACTGTGAGTACATAACCAATTTCTTGAAGAGACTTACATACATATTCTTAGTAGTAGCAAGCTGAAAAATTTTGTGATGCACTCAGAATTCATCATAAGAAGTCATATAAGATACTATTACAGATAATCCATATCTCACAATAGCAGTTGGATGTTCTTTTAGGAGACTTTTCATTATCTCCCAGTTTCAGGAACTGACTCCTCAAGACAGAGGGTTGATTAGTCTTCTGGCAATTCTGACATCAGATATGGGAGCAGGTGAGACTTGTACACATAAGAAAAATGTGAAAGTCACAAAGAAAAATTAATCCGTTTTGGAGTTCTGGCTTCTAATATTTCCATATTAGATAGAGACAATCCACTCTGACTCAGAGCAACTTTGACCTTCAGTCACACAGTAAAAACCCTGAACTAGGATTTGCAGGTAGAAGTGCTGTTTTATCTCCAGAACAGGTCCATCCTTGTGGCAATACCTGGTACAAAATTCCCCTCCCTTGAGAAGAAAGCAATCTTTTAGCATTTGGGCTATAAAAAATCAGTTTTACTGAAACAGGGAATATGACAGGTACAGGAAGGTGCATCATTACAGAACTGAAATTTGTTAATAATTTTGCTCAATGCCCAGGGTCTTGGCATGCTGCAGTTTCAAGGTCCAGTTAAGCTACAACAGCCTACTTCCAAAGAACATTAAACCCTGCTGACAGAGATTGCCTTACAGTTCCTTGCACCCAGCAGGTTGGGCAAAGACTTGCATGCACAACAAAAGAACTGTAAGTGCCTGTCTCAGGAGTCTCTGCTTTTTTTGTGACACCACTCACTGATGGAGATGAATAGCTCATGTTAGATGAGATGTTAATCTAAAAAGCCAGAAGCAAAGTTGTGTGTCCTGTGCATGGATTGTATTTTCAAGAAAGCAGTTACTAATACACAGTCTACTGCTGGAAAAACTAAGGATGTCATCTCCTTCATACTTAACAAAAGTAAACTTCCTCAGAAAGGTCCCTGGCCACAATTTGAATGAGACAGGTCTGAACAACAATCAAACTGAAATAGTGAAAATCCACCCTGCTTCATGGTCTCCTATACAGAGACTGCTGAGAAGAGAAAATCAGTGGCAAGAATGCCATTTTTTTAAACTGGTGATACAAATCCTGTGATGACATCGGCCTGCACAGGCCCCAGCTGTGCAATCTGGTCCTCAGAGGCAAGGCAGATGGAGATCCCTTGTTGAAAATATTACTGGTTGCTAAATTTAAAAGGATCAAAGACAAGCCCATCATTTGCCTTCACTTTAAGAGGAAGTTTACTGGACAGTGCACACACAGCACTTTACATGATAGTCCTAAGATTTTTTCAGCTGGTTGTCCCTGTAGTACCTATGATATGATAAACTTCATGGAGAAATACTGACTGCACCCTAGGATCAACTTTCAGATCCTAAAATTTTATCTCAACACTCTGTTGTTCTTGACAACGACTACAATGGCAATTCACTGTGAAAAGAGAGTCTAACCAGAGGAGTAAGAAAGTACCTTGAGAGCCTCAGGGAGAGGTGAAACTGGAAATTGTAATTTTTTTGTTCAAAAGTAGCAGAAGTTACTCCAATTTGAAGTGAGGTTTCAAATTTGTGCCAGAACAGAGTTCTCAGCAATAACCTCTTTACACTGTAGATAGCAGATTCAATAACTCAGATTTGTTCTTGCAATAAGACTAAATAAGATTCCAAAACAGATCATTGTCAAATGTGCAAATCCACCAAAACCATCCCCTGCAGGCCAAGAAGTCTTGGAGAACTGCCAGTTTCTGCAGGTCTTGATTATGTCAGATGCAACAGCATCCCTGGTCAGATTTTTCCTCCTTCCTAGACAGCAAAATATGAGTACTTGTATCCTTATGCAAGCCTGCATGTCCAGGTAGGAGAGGGGATTGAAGGCTGACAAAGAGATAGTTCAGAAACTTTTTCTCATGCTCCTTTCCTACCCTAGGATTGAGGGCCTGATAAAAGACATAGACAAGCAGGTTATCTACATTACTGAAAGAAAGCAAGATGAGTGCATTCAAACTATGTGCTGAAAATTCAAGCACACTTAAAGCCACACCACTAAGAAAAATATGCAAGTAAGGTCCTTGAAAAGAACACTAAATACAGGAACCAAATCATCACAACTAGAACTAGCAAGCAAGCTAAAAGGAAGTGCTCTGCCATCACCAGAGCTGAAAGAAGGAAGAGCTTTTTTCTTCTTTCCATGGGGATCTGGAGCAGGGAAGGTGAGACATGAATTATGTGCTCTACAGACATGAATACAACTGAAACATCTCCATCCTGACTAAATGGCAATGTGAACATCTCCTGAATCGGAAGATATAATTTTAGCAACTTTCACAAGCCTCCAGTAAATTAAGCAAGCCATTCATTTTCACTACAGGCAATGTAATTCAAGGATTAGAAATACTCAAAAATTAAACACACGTGAAAGCAAACTTCATCATTCTACTGATAGGTCCACCCTTAGGAATATTGAATCTTTAAGGAAACTGGACAGGTAACTATTAGAAAAGCTTACATTCAAATTTATCATATTTGCCAGTTTAATTGATAATGACCTGATGACTATTATTTCCAAAAGTAAGACATAAAAGTTAAATTGCACAGGCAGACCTCAAAAAATTGAGAAATTTAATTTGCAGACTTTTCTGCTGTCCTCTTCTGCTTTCCTGTTACCTTCCCCTATTAGGCTCTATTGCTGCTCTTACAAACTTCTCCACCTCCCATTTCCTAACCTTTCCTAGCTTTCCTTCTACATGCTTGAAAGTACAGTTTGAAGTGGTACTCTCTCCTTTTACACTGCCCATAAGGCCAGAAACACTGAGAATACAGGAAGAGAGAACTCCCTTCTAATACTTCCTGTCATGAAGGCCTCTCGAAGATCAATGCAATAAAAAGCATATCTGATCCTACAGCTGTCAGATTATTAAACCCAAATCATCCATGATGTGAAAAGGAGCCTTCAGGAAAAGCAGAGTGTCTGGTGTAGATAAAACTGTTCATTAAACTGACAAATCCATTGAGCCTTTATTCAACATACTGAAGTTGAGAGTATTTCTGCCTTTGTAACTTGACCAAAGTTTACTTCTTTTCCATGGGAACACTGATTCACATTTCCTAGATGCCAAAGTTATCCTGTATCCTCCTACCTTAGTTATCTAGTCTCTGCACAAAACCAGAACTTTTCAGAAGTTTGGGGCTTTTTACTTTGAGGCAAACATGAGTTCAGTTTCCAATAATGAAAACTAAAAAAAGGCTAAGCGCAGCTTGTCTGGGAATATTTCCCTTTGTGTGATTCAGATATTATGGTACAAGGAAATGCAGGCACAAAAGCATCAGAATCATTAACATGTTGTTCTTCAGTGCACCCCCTCTAAAAATTAGAAAAATGTTATGGTTTTTTTTTTTTTTACAGGTGACTTTCTATGTATATCATTAGTAAATGGATTTACACAGTTACGCTACAACCTTGGAGACAGAACAGTCATCCTACAGACCCTTCAGAAGGTCCATGCAAATACGTGGCACTCACTCAATGCAGGAAGAGTTGGTAATGAAGGCTACCTGGACCTGGATGGCATCAATGTTACTCGAAAAGCTAGTCCTGGAATGAATGCACTAGACGCACACTCAGACTTTTTTGTTGGAGGGGTATCCTCCTTAAACCTTGTTAATCCAATGGCAACAGAAAATGAACCCACAGGTTTCACTGGTTGCATTCGAGAAATTGTTATAAACAACAGGGAACTGAATCTTACCGTGACTGACCCCAAAGGTGGAGCCAACGTTGGTGACTGTGATGGAACAGATTGTGGTTACACCGTGTGCAAAAATAATGGAACATGTCAGGTTGAAAACTCAGGCTTTTCTTGTTCTTGCCCAAGAGAGTGGACAGGGATCAGGTGTGAACAATCTATTCACTGTTCACAAAACATGTGTGGGTCTCATGCACTCTGCATTCCTCAACCTTCTTCATTTTCATATACCTGTGCATGTGCACTAGGCTGGGCAGGTAAGTACTGTAATAATAAAATTAAATTTTATATAGCAAAGTTTGTTGGTAACTCCTACATTAAATACACAGACCCTTTTTATGGAAAAAGAGACCTCCGCTACAGCCACCTTTCTTTAAATTTTACTACCAATCAAACTGAAGGCTTGATAGTGTGGATGGGAAAATCTGAAGATGAAGATAATGACTTCCTTGCCATTGGTCTCGCCAATGGAACTTTAAAAGTTGTGATTAATCTTGGAGAAAGAATCTCTGTTCCTTTAATGCACAGAAAATACTTCACCTGTTCTGATGGAAGGTGGCATTTCATTAAAGTAGTTCAAAACCAAACTTGTATTAAGGTTTATCTTGATGAGGAACTAATCCTTTTTGAAGATATTGACCCAGAAAAGAAATACACTGCTTTAAACTACGGTGGCATTTGTTACTTTGGTGGGTTTGAAAGTGGCAGGAAAGTCAATATAGTCACTACAGGGCTTTTTCAGACTGAATTCATTGGTAAAATTAAAGATGTTGTGCTCTTCCAAGATTCTAAAAAGATTCAGCTAATGAAAGCAGAAGGATACAATATTCATGATGGAAATTCTGGAGATTAATTGAAAAAACTGAAAGATTCATTTAAAAAGGATAAAATTACTTTTTCTCCTGTTTACTGTGTTACCTGACTGTATAACTCAGCAACCAACATAAGAAGGCACTTAGAAAGTAATAAGGGACAAATCTATGTGGAGTATAATTAGTATATAAAATACGATAAATTGTTTTCCTCCTAGAATTATTTATAAATACTCTTTAGCATTTACTTTAAAATAATGGGAAAGTCTGAAGGTTCTTTTTTCCTTTATTGTGCTGGAAATAGTTTTGTAAACAAAGAGAAAGTAATTGGCTTATAAAGCAAAAGGTCATTCAAGTGTTTTTTGCTGCTTTATGAGAAAAGAAAACTCTTACCTGTTTCTCCAACTCGTGAATTTTATTAGAATGTTTCTTTTATAATACTAAGGTCACATCTAAAAACTGAAATTGGTGGGGAAGAAAAGGTGTGCTTGAGGCAAAAAGCATGTTTATTGTACTGAGAATGTTAAAAAATGTAACAGCTATAATTACTCGTTAAACCCACAAAAACTCTAATTAGGTAATGAAGTTGTTCTCCCTCCCTTCTGAGTCTGTGTCCATCCTGTATATATATATGTAAGAGGGTAGAATTCAAGCCTCTCTTAAGTATGCTAAAATAATACACTTAAAGAATGATTTTAAGAGCAAAAAACACATTTAACTTTAGAGGAAACAGGCCTCCTGGTTTCCTCCAGCAGAGGTCTCCCATATTTGACTACATGAAAACTTTTGGCTTTAATGATTTATAAATGGAATGGGGCAGTCTGCCTGTAAGTAACTTTTATTCTTAAGACCTTAAAAAGTCCAAGAACTGTTCTACTTTACCTATACCTTTCTGGCTTATATGCCCCTAAATGACATTTCAAAATTTTATGAGAACAGAGGTTTTGGTCATAGTAAACCAAATTTTTCATTAATTAATAATCTCAAAAGTAAATAGAGCTGTTCATACATCAATACAAAAAATCAATTCCTTCTCATAAAGCTGTGTTATATTCTGTTTTAGGAAGCAATAAAAAAATTCAAATTCTATTTCAATGTGCTTACACCAATAATGTATGATGGCACCTACATTTCTCATTTGACTGCTGGTTTACTATGTTAAGTAAAAATATTAAATAAAAATAGTGATTGATTCCTATCCTTTCCTTTTTCACTTTACTATTACTCAAAAGTATGTAACAAACCTTGCATGGAAATTCTCTGAAGTCAAGTCTTGAGCATGTACCTGTCAGAAACAAGTAACTATTTTGGGGTGGAGAGGGAAGTGAGGATGGGGTTTGTGTTATGGAGCAAAGGCCATAAGCATCTAAAAGGAGGAGACACACATTTGCTTCCAGATCACCATACTTAGTGTGTAACAATGAAAGCACTATCAAGTCAGTTACAGGTGACTTAAAGATAACTGAAATGCAAGGGAGCTACCCCAAGATGTTTTATTAAGCATCTCTGAATATCTTTTTGAGGTTCATTCTATCTTCTTGAGCTGCTCTGAGCCCTCAAGTGACCAGGGCAATGCAACAGAGCTTCTGCAACTCTTCCCAAAAGGCAGCTCATGAAGCCCACCTAGCATTTAAGCTGTCCCCAGATTCTTCTCTTCAGTTCTCTAAGTAGTGCCTTTTATGGCCACGTGATGCTGGAGATGGCAGCATATTTAAGGTTTATCCTGTTCTCTCTGGGGCTTCTGGTGTACTGCCAGTTCCTCAGCGGTGCAAAATGCCTTTTGTGATCTGAGCAGTGATTCACTGTAAAATAAGGAACAAGTTATCGGAGCACTTCCAGCTAACACAAATGTTGGAAGGAGAGTGACTGAAGGCAATGGAGAATTAAAATCCTTTATTCCTGTAGTAGCAGGATTTATTCCCATTACACTAACTCACATCCTAGGAGCAAATCCTGGAGACTTTTGCTGTTTGTTAATTTAAACACTTAACAAAACTCTCCCTCAAGAGCTGCTTTACTGTGGCTCTCTTCAAGTTTTACATACACAAGGCAGGTGGCAAAGCACTCAGCAAACTTGAAAAACGTTTACATACTCTTTTAAACAAATTATTTCTGGTAGTTCTGGCAGAAAGCATTCCCATCCCTTCCATACTGGTGGTTGCAATTTTCACTGCTTCTGGTTTATTGTCAAAGCAGAGATGGATGCACGCATGAGAGGCAGATCACCTGTGACCTTGGAGTAGGCTACTTTTGAATGGACCAAGAGAAAATCTTCAGATGCAGAGCTGTCAATTTAAAACTTACTCAAAAATTGAGAACAATGTTTTGGTGCATTTCAGTGCCTAAAGAACTCGAAGTAAATATTTAAACAATAAAACACGTGTATAATACTACCAGATATATTCAACAGTACTACTGCTATACAGACCATGGAATTCATTTGAAAAAGACTAATTTTATTTTAGAGATATTTGAATATTGCTTTTAGTTACTGAGGATTTTTTTTTAATTAGTCTTCTCAACAATGAGCCTAGAAACACCATTTCATAAAAGTCTACCACCTCCTTTATTCAGAGTAAGATTTTTAATTTTAGCCAATTTGACCATGAAGCTACTTGCAAGGTATGCAAGTAAAAATTTACCTTAAAATATATTCATAATTAAAACTAACAATTAGGATGTTGTTAAACTGGGAAGACTTTTCTGGAAAGAAGAGACTTTTCTACAGCAAAGTGCAAAATGCTCTGTCAGCAGCATAGCAAGGTCGTGTTCTCAAAGTGGAAAAACAAAACATTTAAAATTGGAACAATAAACCTCAGTTTTTCTTTATACAGTGAAATATTTTTGTTGTTTCTGAAAGACTCAACAAGATGCCCAGCGTATTTCAATAAGTATTAGAGTAGGTGATTTTGTTTTCACATTTGCATGTCATTTGGCATTAGTGGATAATAGTCCACAAAATACCAAGTTACCAGAAGTCCCAAGGGAACAAACACTTCTGCCCTTCTTCCCCCTCTTTGTTCTCCAAAACTCAAAATAAACCAAGCTATGAAGTGTACAACAAATGTGGAATTCTGTGACTCAGCCTTCTATATTCATTTAACCTACAGTTTCACAACTATGAAATCAAACACACACAGTATGTGAGAAAGTTTTATCATTTTAGAATCAAAATATCCCTTAAAATATTTACATTTTACAGTAAAAAGGATAGCAAAACACAAAGTAATGTACAAGCTTAGGTATTCAAGTTTTTGAAGCATGGAAAATGGTGGGAGAAATGAATTTACTACTACAAATAATTTTCAAGAATTTCAGTTAGAAATGCTTCCTTATTAAAACAAGTGCAGTTTAAAGCAGTAACATTCGAGCAGCTCAGCCTTCCAATTTCTGGTCACAAACTCCTTCAGATGCTTAGGAAAAACTTTAATATTTATATAATGAAATATACTTGAGATTTTATTGTATTAATGAATAATTTAAAAAAAAAAAAAAAACAACCAAACTCTTCACATCACCAAGCATATTACATTTTGTTGTAACACGTGGATTCTGAGGCTTTGCTGCAGTCTTTAAAAACAGTGCAATTTAAAAACAAGGTTATTGTATGAAAACCACCTTTAAAATTATCAGAGCATCTTAAAACAGAAGAGAGCACAAATTACCAAAGGCAGCAACTATATTGCAGACTTGACTAAAGCCAACTTCCTCAGCTAAGAAAATTCCTAAGCCTTTATTGCATATTAATAAAAGAAATCTTTAAAATTTTGAATATACAGCAATGTAAAATTTTTAAAAATATTAAACTCCTACTTCTAGCGATAGTTGGTATAATGAAAAAAAGGATGAGTATTGGTACATTGATTGGTACCAAAACACAGACTTGTTTCTGCAAAACACCAACACAGAATAAAAAACGATGGCACAATCCTAGCAGGCTCTCTTTTTTTTTTTGTCATACAAAGTTTTACGACATTACTCTAACAGTTTATTTAAATAGGATTTTAAAAGACTGCCTGCATCTTTTTACCTTTTGCTTTTAGTTCTGTCACTGTGGTCCCTATGTCTCTCTCTGTTCTTTTCACTTTCTCGTTCTCTATGCTTGTCTTTGCTTTTCTCCCTCTCCTTATCTTTTTCATGAGCCTGTTCATCACTTTTAGGCTTCTCGGTCTTTTTTTCTGGATTTCTAGTCTCTCTGGGGCTTTTTCCATCAGCAGCTCTATCACTGTGTGGGGATCGCAGTCTTTCTTTGTCTCGCTGTCCTTCCTCTCTACTCTTCCGCTCTCTCTCTTTTTCCTGGTTTCTGTCTCTGCGTCTGTTTCTTTCAGAATCTTGCTCCCAGTATTTTTCATTGCTCCACTCTTTTTCATGTCTGTCCTTTTTTTGGTGATGGGCTTCACTGTAAAGCCTTTGTCGATCATTTTTTCCCCTACTGAATCCTCTCTCCAAATGCTGCTCTTCTCTGCCCCAAGGATCATTGTGGCGTCTTTCTGGTCTCCTACTGTCCTTACTCTGAAAAAAATTTTCTGGTCCCAAAAATCTTGATTGTTTGTGAGCCACTGGTAGCCCTTGTGCAATGGGTCCAGCATACTGTGGTGGCTGACCTGATAAATGAGCTACTGGTGGCCATGGCATCATTGGATTTTGAGGAAAACCAAAGCCAGGAGGAGGAAGAAGTGGAGGTGGTAAATGAGGAGGAAATCCAAAGATAGGGTTGTTTTGTGGAGGGAAGTTATGAGGTGCAGGAGCCTGAAACTGAAATCCAGGTGGATTAGATTTAGAATGCTGAAAATTCTGCTGCGGAGGTCCAACAGATGGGAAGTTGCCACTTGCAATAGCGCTTGGGACTTTGGAAATAAATTCAGAACGAGACGAGTTTTCACTTTCAAAATGAGATGAAGTTACGGCTGGTCCTCTTCTAAATGAGTTCACTGTTTCAATGTTTTGCATCAAAGCATCTTCCTGTGAGTGTACGGTATCTTCTGCTTGTGAAGCAACTGTGTTCTCTGCCTTAGCTGCAGCTGAACTGAACTGCGTCTCATTGGTTTGTGCCTCACTTTGATACAGGTTTAAGCCCCCTTCTCCAAAGGTTGTTTATTCTCTGGTTCTCCTTGATCATTTCCTGATGCGTTTTGTCGGTCTTCATTTCTGTTAACATCTCCATCCTTGTTTTCTGAAGTATTCGTCTGCTGGCTTCGTCCAGCTGCCTGTCGTGGGTCTCTTTTAAGATTAATAAATGGTGGTGATTTAGAGGTATTAGCAGTAGTACCTTCAGCAGAGCCTACATTAACATTGTTCTCATTAGGCTTTTTTCCTGAATTTGATGGGGAAAAGCTGGAATTTGTGCTCCTTCTAACTTCCTGTGCAATGCTATCCTTGTCCGGTAACTGTAGCTTTGGATCATTTTCTTTACTTTCTTCAGTTTCCTTATTCTGTGCCTGAGCAGACAAATTTGATAAAAATGCTTCTGTGGAGACATCTGGAGGTTTTCCCTTAAGACTCAGCCCTATCAAAGAACCAGTACTTCTTGCAGAACTTGAGGTCCCTACAGCTGATGCATCCACAGTTACAGCAGCATTAGTGGATTCTTGAGGATCATCCAAACCAGTCTTTGCTTCACTAACTTCAGCAGTTACATCAGCAACATCCATGGTTTCTTCTTTAGAGGTTACCTGTTCATTTAATAAAGGTATGACTTCACTGGGACCTGCTTCTAACTTGCTCTGCTCATACACCTGCCCTGTTGTACCCAACAGGCTTTGAAGAATATCATCCACTGGCAATGGTTTATTTGCTAGCTCCAGAGTAGAAGGCTGATTTTCCCATCCAACCAGGACTCCAGGAAGAAACCTGAGAGGCTTTGGTGGTTCATGTTTGGTACTTTCCACCAATGGTTCAATAACTGCTGGAGCATCATCAGTATTAGACTGCTGTGGTTTATTTCTCTGCTTGTGGAGCACAGTTGTGAAGGAATTAAAGAAATTATTTTCCTCTTCTTCTTCTAGTGTCAAATCATGATGTGAGACTTCTGGTTTGCTTGGCTTGCTTTTCTTCTCTGGTGGCAAGCTACTCAAGGTATTTTCAGCAGCTTCCTCCGCAAAACTACTGGTAACACTTGAAACAGCAGTAATCTGCCTCTTCATTTTCTGGCGAATTATCAATCCCAGTAATAAATTTGGTCGATGTATTTCAATCCCTGTACAAAATTGAAACATCAATTTATCACCTCTTTATATTTTGGTTAAGGCAATAATTTTAACAAAAATAACTCCTATATACTTACAATATAGCAAAAGTATTAATCTTATGATATCTGAAACTGTTCTGTTTTTCATGCTAAACATTAACAATACTTAATAAAAGATGTATTTTCAGTATTAAAATTATGACTTCAAGCACACAAATTAAAATTGTTTCAAGTATGCTATAACTTCCAAATAGAGAATATGAGATAGTTATGTAGGACATCTAATCTCATTAGAAAGAGCGCAGAAGTTAAAACATCATGTTAGTCTAACACAGCTACAACATGGTAACTGTGGTAGCAAAGTATAATAAAAAAAAATAAGTAAACAAAACACTTGCAAACAAAAAGTCTCCTCATCAATTTATGTCAGACATACTTCTTCCAAGATTTACAAGGAACGAATTTCAGAAATGCTTCCCTTATCTCAAGAAAGGCACTGTATTTCAAGGCACACTATTATTCATCTCTTCACTATCTATTTTGTTCTGTATAACTGCAAAAAAATGAGTTGTAGCTCATTCTCTCTTTGTTTTGGCCCTGCCTATCTCAAAAATAAAGATTACCCACAATTTTTTTACAACCAAGATAAATTGACAGAAAATAACTCAGGTGTACATAGAACAACTGAGAGCCATTTCATGACCTTTTCCTCCTTGCCGGTCTATGTTTTAAACTTTCAATGAATTTTTTTTAAGGAACTTTGGAATACTTGAAGAAAAAAGATTAGTACATTTCAAATAATGAAAAATACTATTTTAAATTGAGAGTAGCAATTTGGAACTCATGCCTTCTGCCATAGTCCACTTGTGTGACTCAGTTTACTGATACTGAAACCTACAAAGCCACCTAGGAAAAGAACGTAACAGACATAAAATAAGGTTGTACACACTAAGCTTTTCATCTTTGAAGTGTCAGAACAATCTAGCAAGGGGAAATTAATGTCTTTTCAAGGAACCTAATATAATAATACTATGGAAAACTCATTACATATTTGAATAAAATAGCATTTTTAAATTTTATTTCCTCTTGTATTTCTGTTGCCAACTTCTTTAAGTAGCGTTATGATAATAAAATTCCAGATTCCCAGCTGTACTTACCAGGCCCATCAAAAGGCACAAGGTGATGAGGGACTTTATCTGAGGAACCTAAAGGGATGAGGTACAAATCTTTCACTTGCTTCATATTATTGGCTGCTACACCATAACGTTTTCTACTGCTGAAATAGGCAAACAACAATGCATAGGAGATCTGATCCTCTTCAGTTACTGGGGTAAAGCGAACCACGCAGATCTCCTGTTTACAAGAGACAGAAAAAGATGGTGAAGAATATTTTTCTGTGAAATGTTTTTTTTTTTACTGACTGCTCTTTATTTAAAAGAACAGTGCTGAGGAGAAAAAGCTACACCAAATTGGCACAGAACAGAAGAGACAGAAGGAGCAGAAATATGGCCAAAAATAATTCAGAACTAGATAAAACAAACAGAAAGCATTTAGTATGAAAAAATTATTTGAAGTGCATTACAAAAGTGCCAATATTTTAACAGCCAGCTAAATAACAAGTTATAGAGAAGCTTGCCAGCATCCAATGAATTATTCCACTCCCTGTCCTTAACATTACTAGACAGCTGCATTTTGTAGCCTGTTGTGTACAAGATATCCATTAATAATAGTGGAAGACCAATATTCAGATCCCAGAATTATGCCCAAAAGCCAGCTCAGGAGTTGATGCTGGAGCTGATGCTATTTAATGGCTTAATGAACAGCCTGGAAGATTGGACAGAACATCCTCTGCAAAACTGAGATGGCACCTAAGCAGAGGTTGTGGTGGATATGCTGAAGCACTGGTGGCCATTCAGAGGGACCTCAGGAGGCTGAAATAACAGGCTGACCTTTGTCAATGTCAGGAAAGGCAAAATGCAAAATCGTGCACTTTTAGCTAGAGTAACCTCATGCACCAGGACTGGCTGGGGGACTGTCAGGTTTTTAAAATATAAATATATAAAAATAAAATACTGCTTTCTCTTGTTGTTTTGTTTCTTGGGGTTTCTGAGGTTTCTGTGCTTCTATTAGCTTGGCTTCCACCTGACTTAACTTGTCTCTGTGAAGGCTTTCTGTTTTCCCCCAGCCCTGCATATGAAGAAGAGGTCGAGTCGTCTGTTTTCTCGTGTTCAGGCATTTGTTTATTCTTTGCTTATCTCAGATTTGTTCCCTGGCCTACCATGGTCTGCTCTGCAGGCCAGGCTGTGCTGAACTCTCTGCCTCTTGAGATGGTGCTATCTTTTATACTAGAAATTACGTATGCTTTATTTACAACAATACTCCAATACCCATTAACTACATTGTACAGTGTACTTTTGTTCTAGACCAACCAAAGTGTGCCAAACCACTGCAGAAGATGGAGAACAAGAGGACAAAGAAGAAGCTCAGGAACACACCCCATTTCCTCCATCTTTGTCCCTGATCCCACATTCTAAAATCCCAAAATTCTACTTTTTCACCCTGTGACTAGCCAATTACCATTCTATCTAAATTCTTGTGACTTATAAATTTCCCCAGGACAGTCAGTAGGATATCCTGGTTCCCACAGAGGACTGACTGGCTGGAAAACAGCTTGGTACAAAATGATGTGGGGGTCCTGCTGGACAAGCCCAGGATGAACCCATGGTACGTTGATGCCAAGAAGGTTAACTGCGATCTGGGTGCCAGAATCAAAGCAGTCAGTACACCAAGGGAAATGGCTATTTCTTTCTATCCAGCACTTGTGAGACACCACCTGGAAAAGACTTTCAAGTTTTGGGCTCCCCAGACAAGGACAACTGGCACACAGTGGGAGAAGTCCAGCAAAGAGCCACTGAGATGGTTTTGCACAATGCAACACTACTGAAAATGAAAGGATAACACTTGAGAAGTGAAGGAGTACCCAAACATTTCTGACAACTTACTGTGTCAAAGGAAGACAGGTATGCTCAAAGAGCAGATGACAGTTTAAGGCTAGTTTGAAAGAAAATAAATGCCAGCAGTTGCCACCCATCCAATGCAACGTAACCATGATATATTCCTGAAGTTCACATATTTTGCAAATGTTTCAGAAAGAAAAATCCAAGTATCTTTAGGATGACTAAGATGCATATTACACAGCAAGTCTTTACTAGGTGAAATATTACCTTGGTCCCTGAAGCTTTGATTTTTTCTACATAATCCCAGACAGTGTGGGGAGATATCCTGCCACCTACTTGAATACTATCAGGTAAATCCTATGAGAAAGGACAACAGAAATGTGAAACCAAATAAATCTGTGGTATGTCTTTCATCCAGTATCTGTTTCATAAAATTCAAAACATATTTAGTTCTTCTATTTCTTAAATTGTAATTTAAAAATATCAGTAGAAGTTACAACAAAAGAAAAACATGAAATTTTGGACATTTAAAATTTTCAATGCAAAGTTAACAATATGTACTAAATTAGTTATCATTCAACACTGTTCATCCATATCTTGCCAAAACTATCCTTTCTGGTAACATTAACTGCAAACATAACTGTACTGTGCTCTGGGAGGACTCAAGCCATCCGTCAGATCACACCACAATGAGAGCTCCACACCTATGTTTGTAATAAACTTCCAAAATCTTCATCATGAGGGGAAAACATAACCTACATGTGCACGTATATACAGATGTAAATTCTTCTTGTACTGAGTTCACTGTTACTACGCAAAATAAACAGACTTTCAGAAAAATAATTTTTTTTTAAAATAAAGCAGAAGAGTTTTGAAAAGCACATCATACTCATGCAACAATCCACTAGTATTAAGGATTACTGCATGGTCTGCACCTCCCTGAAGATCTATAGCAAAGTAAAAACAATTTTATTACTAATACAAGACCTAAATTCTTTTAATTACAAAGCTCATGCATCCTGTGTAGCTGTCAGGGAGAAAAATTGAGCCTTATAAGCCCTCCGATCTTTATTTTGTGACATGAAAACAACTATTATAAGCAGTTGCATGGTTTTCCCATCTCTCAGACACAGAAAATAACATTACATAAACCTTTTTCTCCCAGGGACAATTTAGTCACAATGCAAGGTTGGGATCAGAATCGCCACCAGATAAGCAAATCCATTACACAGGTTTCTGTTATAGAGGGGAAGATGAACCAGAGGTTCATGTAATGAATTATGCTTGACTTACAAATATAGACCTTAACCTATGTCCTCCCACAAATACTTTATTCAGTACAACAATCATGCATCACTGTCTTTCATCATTATACTATTAGCCTACAAGGTAAATAGGTTAGTAAAATTAATAAATGAATTGTTCATTCTTTTCAATAAATATAAATACCTCTGTTAAATACTCAAAGGAGCCAGAAACTGGATAAGCCTTAATAACAAATTTTGCTACTGAAGGCATATTGATAAAGCCCTTCCAGATGAAATTCAGGCGTGCCAGAAACAGACTTTCACATTCCACAGTACCCGGTGTTTCTGACCTAAAAAAGGACAAACAAAAACCTACTTAGTTTCCAACATGATATATCATGCAAGACAGTGTAAATCATAATTTTTCTTTATCACAGAAATGTAGTATTATTATGCATTTTCTTTTTAAGTTATGCATACTGGAGGGTCAACAAATAAAAAGACAGGCAGACAACCATATTTCTCATCTTCCAGTGAAGAAGCTCTATGGTACAGGTAGGACAGTCAGCTGAGCAGCACATTAGTTCACTAGTCAATATTTTCTAAAGACAAAGATGTTTAGCCTGAGAATTATCAAATGCTACTACTGAAGAGGACGCAAACGCATACAGGTGCTGCAGAGACAGAAAGATGTTCCCCTGCCACAGGTAGAAGATATCAACACACTGCCTGCTGGCCTATACTGCTTTCCTAACTCCTGTTTTGTGCCACCACTGTCTGTCCACCACCTGAATGCCTCTGTCACCCTACTCTCTCCTTGTCCCACAAGCTGGCTCCTCACGTCTTCTCACCTCTGCATCACTTCCACACCTTCTGTGATTGCCTCCTCCCAATTCCACCTGTACAAAACTGGTTTTCCTCCCTTGGAAAAAAAGCCTGTTTTGTCAACAAGGCAGCTGAGAAAATTAATGGGATTACTTAAATAATTTTACAGGAGAGTGTTTCTCAACCTGAAAGTTTCTTCACAAAAAAGATTACACGTTTCAACATTTCCGCACAAGTCACTACCAAAATATTCTGGGCAAGCTATTAGCAGTTTTAAGCTCCCCAAGTAGTACCAGATGTGCTGTTACAGTAACACTGTAATCTATGTAATCTCTGTCTACACTGGAAATTACCTTGAACCTGCTGTAAGCTATTCAAACACCAAAGTTCACTATCCTTGGTAAAAGATCACACTGTCCTGATAAAGGCAAAATTTCAGCATGAACTCTGGTCAATTCTAAATAATTGGGAGTTGATGTTTTTCCAGAAAAGCCTCCCTCAAACCAGATAGAAACCGCCTCGTAAACTGCAATTTCCTTTTCAGTGAGCAGTGGAGTGTAGACAAAAATGAAGAGAAAGCTGATAGCAAATACAAATGCAAATACAGCAAAACATCAAATTGCTGTTACTGCCATTTCTAGAAAAGCACTACTTTGTCATGAAACTAGCGTGATTTATCAGTGTAAATGCTCTGTTTAGAGCAATCTCCTAATTTATATATACACATAGACAAAGACACACTCATTTAAATGCAGCACTATACATACTACATGCCTTAACAGCAAAAGACAACACGAAATTTATACACTGATTTTTTGTAATATGAACTCTTTTTAAACCTTGCTGCACCAGAAAATATGGGCTTTTTGGGAAAAGTAAACTATGTGGTAATTTGAAGTTTGCAATCACAATAGTATATGTAGTATTATATATACAAATGTACATCATTTACTCCAGCAGAGAACTCCATTCTAAAAATGTGTACAGCTTCAAGTACCCAAATGAATTAATGAAATACTGTTAAAAAGCTTTAGATGTAATAGCTTAACAAGATTAACAATGTCTTTCATTTAAAAATATTGTTTCTACAGCTTATATTACTTTGGGAGAGGTGTGAATGACTTTGCTGAGTCTTGCTTATCATCTTCCAGCAATTCTGAAGCTAAGATGCTTGACGTGGAGGAGAGCGCGTCCGCAATGCTCTCCGCTTCATTGTCTGACTGCTTCCGAGCAACCCCCACAGACACCTTCACCTTCTTCCCAGACAGATCATCAGTAGGTGGTGCCATTCGGCCTGCAGAAAAGGAAGCACAATGGATTTCATTTTTTTTAAAGATATAAAAAGAGGACTTCCTCCAAACACAAGGAAGACACACCAAAAATACTACAGACTGCCACTGAAGTGGGATAGGATACATATTTTACACATATTTATATGCTGTATAAATTAATACATTGTGTATGTGTATACAGTACTAAATTTGCCATTGCAATAGCATAGGATAAAGAAATGAGGAATCAACAATAGTATGTGCATCCACCATAGAGTTTTCACTCCCTGAAGCTGTAGCTGTTTTTTTAAAAGACAAGTTTATGCCAATAGACTATCCTTTTAATAAGTCTCTTTTGTAAATTATGAAGTGAAACATTCCTTCCACACTTTGTCAGCAAACTAAGTAAAAACCCACATTTATTTAAATTTTTGAGGTCTATTGAGATTTAAGACTGAAAATTATAGAAGTGCAATCTATTTACTTCCACATGCTTTCCCAAATTACCTATGCAGATTTTGCAGTTTAGATCAAAGAGGTGATTTTTATGTTGACTTGTGGTGTCCGGAGATGCAGATTCATTTATTTCTTTATCTTTTTCAGCTTCTTCTGACTTCTCAAACAACTTTGTATTAGGTTCCTAAGAAAAGTCAAACACATTTTAGTTAGGCTTTTTTAATTCCTCTGTTAATATTCCCAATATTGCTTAAAAGTTTTATAGTGCTTTCCTCCCTTCAGATATAAAGCTCTTCCTTCAGCTGTATAGCCTAAAATTCAATCACAAAATCTTCAAATTCACTGCAACAAGAAATTGGTATTCTAAAGTATCTTTACGTACCATTCAGAATATTTTCTAATTTCTACTTTCTATTTTCTACTACTGCCAGAATTCATCATACATACAGTCAGACACAACACAGAAGAAAACAACAAAATCACTAGGCCAAGAAGTCAGTAAAGATTAAAAAAAAATTAAATTCAAACCAGACCTAACAGACAGTTAAAAGCCTGAACAACAAAATCATGAACACACCTCACAACCATATTGCCTATGAACTAAATACACTGTAGTGCCATGCTTTCTACCTGAATTTCCATTACTTCTTCTTGCTCTTTCATTGGTGTCTCACTTTCAATTTCTATTTCTCCTTTGTGAGTAATTTTTGTAATAGGCCTTCTTTCAACCTCCCTCTGCTCTTTCTCAATCATTTCAATTGTCTGTGAAAACAAGAAGTTATAGGTAATTATTCCCATACAGTAAAATTTGGAAATCCAAAAATATAAAAGAGATAACAGTATTGCAATTAGGAAACCCTCTAGGAAGAAAAGTAATGCTTTCTTATTTTGCAAGTGTGAAGTAGTTTCATAAAGCAAACATGCAAGTAGCCTAACTTCTCCTACAGTGTAGCAGCAAGTACTTACCAGGCATGAATTTGTGTAAGTTATAAAGCAAACATTCAACACTAAATTAAAATACTGGTAACTGATTTCCCAAGAGCTAAAGGAAAAAATACGTCCATTCTTTTCCCATAATTATCGGGACAATGTAGGAAATAAATCTATGCAAATTTGTATAATTTTTCAACAGCTTGTTTTTTAGTACATAAACCTAATGCTTACCTAAAAAAAAATTGGAAGGTATTTTTATAAGTAATGGATATGCCAATTCCTCTAGCACTGCTGCTTTGCTTTCTTGTAATAAAATAAAATATAAACCATTATTTCTAATATTGCCTCTTAAAGCACATTTCCACTTCTTACACCAGGAAGTGGTTGTGTTGGCTGTGCCAAATATCTCAAGCCCGATTTACTAAGGAAACAAGGATTCTATGATTGCCTTATCTGTCTGAAAAATACCAACATACTTGTGAACACCCTGGGGGGGAAAAAAAATTACTTAAGTAACAGTCTCAATGCCTTGCTTAAATAGTAACATGAAAAATACAGTCAAGTAATACATTGCTATTTATTTTACATGTTTCTAGAAACTTCAATCTAGAATTGAAGTATTTCTCTGAAATGATTAGGACCTTTCAGCAATTTTTTGGGAAGATATTTCTCATAGCAGAGGAATATTATTTTGCATGGTTTGTTTCCAGAATTTTCACTAATGTTTATAAAAATAAATGTAAAAAAGTTCCACTACAAAAGATGGGCTTTGGGTAGATGCAGAATAAAGAAACTTTTCATTCTTTAAAGGTCTTTGAAACAACTCAAGATAATCAAGAAGTGTTCTTCCACAGAAAGTAGCAAAAATTTATCATTCATAAACAGGTCTAGCACAACATGCAATGACAAAGAAAAATCACAGGAATAATAAATATTGCCAAGCACACTGCAGTCTCTAAAACAGCATCCCACTCTACTAAATTAGTTATTACCAAACATTCGTCCTGAGCACACAGATAAACTTACGCTAACCAAAAATTGTGCTTTTAGGTTCTATGATGTGGAATATAAATACCAAAGATCCCATCAACATAAATCCAGATTTTGTAAACTAGAAAATTTTTAATGGCCATTTCCAAGCAGCTGCAATTATCATCAGACTAAAAGCCCAATAAATGGAGCAATGTCTAACAGAAAGGAATTTTCTATAAAAATAATACAGGTCCTCTTATTCCTGTTTCTCCTTCTAAACTGTCACAGTATACAGAATGACTTTCTGTTTCAAGAAGTCATGCTTAAAATAACCTAGTAAACTTCCTACACTTTCTTGGGTTTTTCTTGTTTGTTTCTTCTTTTTTGTTTGTTATCCCTTTAGGCTGCTGTTCCGACTGGCAGGTTAGATATTCAGCTCTGGATTTACTTCTTGGGATTGATTTGTAAAGCTTCAGCAGTAAGTTAGAAACAACACCAGTTTGGTCTGGTTTGGTTTTGTCCAAATAGATCTCTCTTCCTCTTTAAGAAACTGGTGTTTATAAAGCTCCAGCAACTGCTTTAAAATCTTGTGGAAAATAAGAACAAAGAAGACTTCACTCTTAAGACAGAAAGAAGAAAGAGCAAGTAGCAACAAAGTTGCAAGGCAAAGGAAAGTGCATGGTTTCCTCCCTTCAGAAACTGACTACCCTCCTTTCACTTCTGTCCTAACAATATCTTTGGGTTTTGAGTACTAAATTAATTATAGAGATCCTCCTGCTTGGTCGCAGCATCCGTGCTGCTCCTTCTGCATACACTTAACCTGCAAACAGAAGTTACACGTGCTTAGGCTGTCAAATAAACAGTATAAGTTGAGAAATCTCACATGTCTGTTTTCTCTCTGTCTCCAAGCAGCCAGTTCTTTGGAAGCCAGTTCTTCTGGGCTCATTTTTATTAGATGATCTGGAGTAACCTCTCCTTTCAGTACTTTCTTAAATAATATCTAGAAGAAAGAAGGAAAGTAAGTATTGCTATCAAGACAAAAATAGATTGCAGCAGGAAATAAATCAGAAAAGTAACATACAACATGCTCTGTACAGCTAAACAGAGGGTGTGGGTTTGTAATTATCTCCATGGCAGGAAGCAGTACTAGATTTCATAACATAAAAACCGTAATTCCGGCACTCCATTTATTCTACATAACAATGTATCTACATATATTCTTAATGATCAAACTTTTAATTAACTGCTGTTTCAAAGAAGAAAGAGTTTATGTCCATTGCAGCAGTATCTCAGACAGTTTACTGTCTTTGGTTTTAAAGGCACAAATCCCCTGCGTTACAGAAGGAAGAGAAGAGCATATCAAAGAGGGTATCTATGCTTCTTGACTAAATGAAGCCCTAGGGTAAGAAAAAGACAACCACCTACTTTAGCAGTATGTGCAAAAAGAAAACAGAAGTTAACTGCTAGATTAAGTTAAGACAGAAGTTCATATAATTTACAGTTGGCTAACTGTAATGGCAAAATACTATAA
This sequence comes from Sitta carolinensis, assembly GCA_032173965.1. Lineage (NCBI taxonomy): Eukaryota > Metazoa > Chordata > Aves > Passeriformes > Sittidae > Sitta > Sitta carolinensis. The sequence continues at coordinate 26,115,821 of JAVUNC010000004.1, read as the reverse complement.
ACAAAGTGACTTAATCAGAATAACTGATAAAGGACCAAAGACAGAAGCTGAGGAGGTATGATGTGAAATAATGGGCTCATACAAAGCAGAATCAGAGAGTGAAGACCAAGCTTGAGAAATCTGTGGGAAAAAGCACAGTGAGGAGATCCTGGACAGAAAAACAATAGGTGCAGTAAAGAGCAAAGAATTATGGGGGGACAGTAATATCTAAATAACAGATCAGTGGTAAAGAGAAACACATTCTATGCAGGCTATATCTACTACAGTTTGAAACTAAACAAAAAAAAGGGTACACTGGGATTAAGGAGTTAGAGAATTAATGAGAGGGAAGAACACAGAAGACACTGAGTGCCAAAGAACAAACATCATCAAAAAAACCAAGGAAATCTAGAAAAAAACTCAAATAGGTTAAACTGCAGGAGGATTCATAATGTTTCTACATTGAGGACTGTTCCTTTAATCTACAGCAAATCTAGGATTTCTGCAAAGGACAACAGACGAATCACACATACATTATTTTTAGGATCTTTCAGATTGAACATTAAACTTCTATATTTGTTCTTATACTTCGCATCAGTGTCTCGAAAAAAAGAAAACAGCTCTCTTTCAATTCTTGTGGCAACTTTTGCTGCTCTCTCCTCAGGAATCTTTAAACTGGAGTCTGTCAATCTGTAAGAGAACACAGTGGCAAAAATTACAAAATGCATCCAAATAATTAACAGCTTTTCCTCTGCCTTCCTAAGGAAAATATTTATAAATACAAATTAATAATTTAATTTCTTAATATATCTTTACCTTTTCATAAGAATTTCCTTAAGAGACTGCTTAACACTTTGCCTTATCTGATCAGCAGAAGGCTTGGAAGCTGGCACAGCTGGCAGATGTGTTGCACTAATGGAGCCCTTCTCATTTTTCTTTTTCTTAATTTCTTGTTTCTCATGCACACCTATCAAAACACAAAGTTAAAAACTAAAATACTCAAGTAGGTTTATTTATAAACCTTTGCTACTGATGGAATTACTTTCATGAAATTTTACTTTTAAACAGATAAGAATTGATCTTCAAGAATGACTGGACCCCCAGGATGGATGTTTTTGTGTTTGGATGGGGTTTTTTTCTTCTTTGTTTTGGACTTTATGTTACTTAGATTAATCCAGAGTAAAATCTTCCCTAGCAGAAATAGGGAGTTTGCCCTTTGATTTGCAGTATTTCCTTCCGTATCAAATCAAAATGACCAGTGCTCATTAGCTTGATCTTAAGTATGATTTTTGACTGTAAATTTTTGTAACAGACTAGATACATTTTTCAATTAATAAACTGAGAAATGTACTATGAAGCACATATAAGCATAATAAGCTTTACTTTAAAATACCATTTTACATTTAACTTAGCATTTCTTCATCTGTTAGCCATCAAGATTATTTCAATTTTAATAATCTCATCTTCTGATTCAGGTAACACTCAAAGTCATGATAAAGTTTGTGTCATAAGTAATAAAAATAATAAGTCTAATCAAACTAAAATCATTAAAGAGAAATTACTAATTTTCAGAAAGTCAACAGAAAGCTCATTTGTGTCAGCATGTGAACATGTCACTAATTTTGAGCAGCATCCTTCCATTTAGGAAAGCAATGGGAAATAAGTAACATTGATTTTTTTTCATTTTATAGTCAGAGAAAAAGGAACAAAGGAACAAACTGAAGACTGATAAAGATTTCTATAATGCATCAGAATTGTCAAAAGACCAGAAGAGCTAAGTTATATATTTTTAGACAAAAAGTCAAAGCTTAAGTTTCAGAATAAAAGACAGAATTTTCACACAAAACCTCACTAGTGTTGGGCTGAGATCTCAGTCCCAAATGACAACTACTTCACATTACAACGAACTTAGAAGAAAAATGGTTCCTGGAAGGGAGCTGAGGAAAGGACAGAGGTTGCTGGGAGGGCAAATATTTCCCTTCAACCTTTCAAATGAAGTTTAGATGAAAATCTGATGACTCAGCAAGCAATATAATGATCAATCCCCTTTGAAATTAGTTGATAAAACTGTCAATTAGTTAATTATTTTTAAAAGACATCAGTAAGTCAAAATATAATTTATACAGTAATTAAACAATTTTCTGTATACGAAGAATTTCATAGTATTTTATGAAAGAGTATTTCAAAGTCTCATACAATGTAAAATAAAGTTTAATACTGAGATGTCTGTGTATTTTTTCTCCCACTTTTGATTATGTGAGCATCCTCCACTATTGAAACAGGAAATACACATCTACCTACTAAACTAAACTGAAAAAGAAATGAGAAATAAAGATCATAAATGTTATGGGAACAAACAGCTCTTCAGATCATCATAATCACATCCACTATGAAACATGACTTGAAAAACTGATGCTATAAAGAAAGGTATAATCCTTCACTGCACATAGATGTGAATTGCAGGATGGAGGACAACCCCAAACCTTGGTACCTGATTTTGTGGACCTTTCCACTGTACTAAGGGATTCTTTACTTATTTTTTCACTTTTATCTTCAGGGGACCGCCGAGGAATTGCAGCAGTTTGTGATCCTTTCCGAGCAGGAACATGCTGCCCTTTTTTAGTATCTGAGTCTCTGGACTCTGGTAAATTCTTCCCATCCCCAGATTCCTGAAAGAAACATTTACACGTTAGCACGCTACTCAATGCTACAATCAACCTCTATGTAATTAGCACATATTTTACCCATTTTTTTCCTTTTTACATTGTACAATGTATACCCTGGATGTATGCGCCACCATATAATTTTCTGAAGAATTACTGAACGATATCCCAAATTACTGCCAAGCATTGCATAACAACCTCTTTTAAAGATTGGCTCAAGACACAGCACAGACAAATTGCATTTAAGCTGTGATGACAACCACTAAGTTTGCAGCTACTTTAAAAAGACAGGGATACCAATGAACATCCCTTAACCAGTTTTAGCCACAAAGGTCACTGAAGTTTACAAAGTATATGTAAACTAAAATTAAGAAGAACAGCTTACATTCCAGAATTTTAATACTACTACTCAGAAAAAAGACAGGATTACTGTTGATTATCATGAATACAACATTATATACTAACGGACTAAAGAACTGTCTCAATAATCTTTGTTAATTATCCTTTGGTTAGTTAAATTAGACATAAAAAGTAGAAAAGTCCTAATCAAAGTACTAGGCATTTTTTTCTACATACAATCTGAAATAAAAGCAATCAAAACTAAAATACTGTTGTATTGTTTCATATTGTTTATCTGCAGCTTATAACAGCAAATTGACAAATTAAGTTTATATATATGTATATAAATAAATAATCCTATTATAAGTTTAGAAATCTGAAAGAAAAATGCACTAGTTCTTCACCATTTCTTTGTACACCTGTATGTGTAGGTTTATATAAACATACAGGAGTAGGACTTCGATAATCTTTATGTGTCCTTTCCAACTCGGGATGTTCTATATGCATACGACACATAAGAAGAGTTCAGCAATACCCTCTTGAAAGAATCAAGCCAGTTATAAAATAAAACAACCTGGTAAATAATTTAAATTAGATTCACAAAGATGTCTGAAACATGGTCTTATGAAACATGAAACTGGCAGTGGGACAGGCAGAAACCTTGTATTCCCAGTAACAACATTAAATAAGACTCACCCGTCTGAAGATTTTGACTTTGTGCTTCCCAGTGTCCTCTGTTTGCTTTGGTTTTTCACTTGTTGAATTTAGATTACAAATAGGTGTTTGCTTTGACACTCCCAGTTTTTCACACTCAATTGTCTTTTCTTCTTTATGTTCAAGTTTCACTTGAGTATCTGGTACATTTTGATCAAAACACTCCATTTTTTTGTCTTCTTCAGCACAGCATTTCAACACACACATACTCTTTATCTTCTTCACCCATCTGCTGTGCTTGAGAAAGGCTCAGTCCAACACAATCACCATGAAACCAATCATCACATCTACCACAACCTACCATAAACCTGAAAACAAAGTAAGATGTAAGTCAGTGAAAACTCTAAAAGAAGACTATGAAAGAAGTCTTTTTTATTTGGCAGGATATAGAATAATTGTTTAGATTTGTGCATCTCAATCATTTGTTCTTAGCTAGTGAGTGATTTTCTTTGGTGCTTTACATCCATCTCCAGCCTTACGACATGGTATGATCTTCCTGAGAGGTACTTTTTTTGTCTTTTTGCTCTTTACAGTAGTCCAAGAAACAATCAAAACCTCACTGTGCTGGTGTAACTTGCTCCCAAATCCTACCAAGCTTCTTTTCAGACTACTATCAATGTATATGAATGTTAAAAAACAACCCAGCAAGTCTCAGAAACAGCAAACTTGTTTGAAAAGACTTGAAAAATTTCTCACAAGATATTATCCTTGCTTTCCTACAAATGACTATCATCATTAATCACAAACACATCAGCAGCCATGATCTTGCACAGCAGCATGAGGTCTTTAAATGCTTTGACAAACACAATGGGCATATCAACATATTCTAAATTAGTTGGTATTTTACATCTCATTCTTTAGACCATTATTAGTAAATTATTTCTAGAAAGTTGCTTTTCATTCTTTTTACAGGTGAATATGGGGCCAGGAGTTTGGCTTCCCAAACCATCTGTCCAGCCTGCAGTGACTGTTTTCCTTTAAATAAGGTACACACTTTTGCACTACTCAGCTATTTTATTCAGAGCTAATAGTTACTTAAAGTGTTTCAAACACCAAAATGACTGTCTTTTACAGGACACCCTTCACCTCACAACTCACTTAACTGCATTATTTTAAAAGCAGAATCAACTTTAGATACAGATAGTATTTTCAAAGCATTGTAAAGATCACTTGATCTAAAACAAAAGCATAATTTCTGACTGTTTAGTGGAAGCATTTTGAAAACTTTATCAGGTATCATGAATACCTAATTGCACTGATAGGTACAATTTACAGTGCAAGTATTTGGGAATGATGTGTAATTCCAAAGTTCCATAGGCTCAAAACCAACTACTTCAGAAGACTTACATGGTAGGAATTATTTTTTACAAATAATGAACCTGGCTCCAAGGAATGGCTTTCAAATGATGTAGGAATATCTCCTGTGATATCCACTTACATTCTCTTTCCCCTCTCATATCTTTGATGGAGTAAGGGGCTGGGGGTGGTTTGTTGTTGTTGGTTTTTGCATGTGTTTTTTGTTTGTTAAGTGTTTTTGTTAATTTTTTATTTCTTTCTTCTTTTCATTTTGTTTTATACTTACATAACCTATATTCAAGATATGTACTTTAACATATATGAACAAAGAAAATCCAGAAAGACTGGAAAGGCAAGTGTATTAAAGAAAGTAGTTCTTTGTTAATACTTAAAAAATAATTACTGAATTCCTAGCTTTTGAATTTCATAAAGACAGACCTGACTTAAAAAGTAATTCATGAAAACTTGGTTGTTTCAGCAATATATTTAAAGGCTAAATATACTCACCTGAAAACCCTATTTCTTTAACCTAATACCTTATAGATCTCTTCCATAAGATGATTCTAAGCAAAATGATTCCTAACTTATCTATGTCCTCACTCAGGCTAGGATCTGCTATTTGCTGACTTACCTACTTGGCAGAACCATATAAACATTACAGGATATGCTCAGAGCAACTCTCATTCTCCAGAACTGTTCCAGGTGGCTCGATGCAGGTAGTGTGTTCAAAAACTACAGCTACCTCAAAGAGACGAATATTCTCATTAACAGCACGCATTTGAAACAAGAGAACAGAAGAAAAAATTGTGCCTTTGTGTTCTGTCCCTCCCTACTCAAAATATGTCAGGATTACATTCTGCTTAAGAAAATATTATTTTGATGCGAAAAAAATCTGAGAAGTTTTGAGGTCATCAGATTGAGAAAAAGCCTATAATGATGTTTGCTAGATTTGAAGAAACTGCTTTTTAAACCAGTCTGGGAAGAAAAATATTTTCTCATTTTGAATGTTCTTTTTCTGAGCTGCAAGTACATTAATAGTATTACTTGTCACTAGCAAACAATATCTGCCCATCTACTTCATGTTTTTAATTAGGAAGGCAGAGGTTCCTTCACATTTTGTCAGTATCTCAATCTTTTCAGATTCACATTCCAGCAAATTGCAAAAACAAAGAAAGGCAATGTTAGGGCACAATTACATCTGATGGTCTCAGCAGAGTAATACCACAGCATTTATAAACACAACAGAAAAACAAGAAAGAAGCAACAGGACCACTACACAAAGCTGACTGCTCCTTTTTGAGAGCCTAAAGCCAAACATGCATGGACAGGAAATATAAGGTGAGTGCCTATTTCATAACTGCAAGGGTCCACAGCGGGTGCTTTACCTAGAACACATCTTGTGCTACTGCAATAAAAAACTAGTAAAGCTCTGGGAACACTGAAACTGGTTACAGAAATTCCCCATGTAAGTTTTTCTGCAAAAGCTGAAATAAAGTCAAACCACACAACCAAAGCATCATGCTTTAAGGGTGTTTTGGTGTCCTAAGGAATTAATGCCTGTTGTTCCAAAATAAAAGGAAACCAAGAATACACCATCATGAAGCCACAACTGCTATTAATTGAATTTTTATTAAAATATTTTTTTTTTCCTCAGTTTTTAAATTAGGGCATCGGAGACTAATTTGTTATACAAGGAAGATGGATTGCAGCGTTTAGTAACCAAAACAAACTTCTAATTCATATTTAGAAAATGGATATTTGCTGAGAGATTAAACTAAAATACACAAAATGCTGCACACCTTCAACTTTAAACTAACAGCACATGGAATTTTCCAGCTTAGCTCACACATATTAAGGGGGGTAATAGAGATGTGTAAGTAAGGCACCAGGATAGGTATCCAGTCTTAAATCTTTATTTTCAGGTCTATCAAATAAATAATAAAAATTTTAAGTAAAAAAAAACCTACAGAGAATTCAGCTCAGAAAAGACTTCACTAAGACTACACACCTTAGATCGAGAAGTCATTGAAACAAATTATCAAAGATGGAAGATTCGTTTGGCTTCATTCCAGTCTTCACAACAAGGTTTCAGTTACACTATATTTTAACACACACAACGAAACTTCAAAATTCAGGATTCAGACACCAAGACTACAAAAAGAATCAGGAAATGTCCACGATGCCTGTTCTATAAAACACAACATATTGTTTACAATTGTTTTGTTCAAACCTAGTTATACAAAATGGGAATAAAAGTACTGGTGCTGCCTGCCTAAAAACATTCACTATTTCTACTAATTGCTTTGTTTTTTTCAAACCAGTCAAATGCAAGTCTGCAGCTTTTGAGGCTGGGAGAAAACATAGTGATTTTGATACCAGTAATGTAGATAATCCTTTTTACCATAAGGCCACTTTTACATCTCTGTCTGTTTCTCTCATCTGCACAGAAAACAACTGTGATTTGTAGCACTTATAATTAGGTAATGGGCAACGTTCAAACTAAATAGGGGAGTCAAGAAAAATTGCAGCCTGTTTTGAAGGCTCAGGATATCCTTTTGCACAGTTGTCATTTTTGACTGAAGTGATTCTGGTATCTTGGACTAGTAAAACATCAAAGTTTCTGACTGCAGATTGCTTCAAATTTGAAGTGCAGGACTTTTACCCATGTTGTAAGGCTGGATTGGAAGATGTAAAGCTGAAAGAGAAAGAAAAATATGTTTTAAAATATTACATCATACCACATTCAATGAAAGACTTGCTTTCCTTAATATAAAAATATTTTTGGAAGAAAAATTTTTTTAAAAACTGACAGGTGACAGCAGACAGTACTATAGTTCATTGGGACTTTTGCACAGAGTGTGCTACTTGAAAGAATCCCCATGGTAGTCCACATATCAGCATGAAAAGAGACACCTTAAAATCAGAAAGTAATAGATGAAACATAAAAGAAAACAGAATAATTAATGCAAGCCTGCCACAATCTCTCTTATAATCAGAAGGCTTTCTTTGGTCTGTTATTAGTAGTAAATTAAATTGTTAGATGAAAAACTCAGGCTTAGACAATTTATTTTCTAAATACATGGGCCATGTTTTAAAATTACCCTGATATATCCAAGTTACGTAACAGCAGCAAGTTTCCAGAGAAAATCGTTACTGTAAAATGGGCAGAAACCACCTAACTCATAAACCAGCTTTTCATTGTAAAGCTATACTTGAGTAACACAAAAATCAGGAGCTGTCAAGAGTTATTCAGTGTGGGACAGTAATCAGCATTTTAAGATTAATTAAAAATGTAAGTTGCATTGCCACAGAAAATCATTTAGTTTCCAAACAATTGCTTCCCTTTAATCCTTCATGTTTGTGGTACATAGCAATTGGGAAAAATACAACAGGACTCAAATCTGAACCAAAAAACACCCAAACAAACAAAAAACCCACACCAACCTATTCAAAATAACACTCTAGCTCTGAGCTCACCTAAGAGGAGTAAACCCACTGGACATGTATTAAAGACTTCAGTATTTAAATCAAGTCCTCCATCTGCACTTAGTCACTTAATGGCACTGTTCACCAATCTTTTACAGATCTGTTGTAAACTTGCATTACCATTTCAACTGTTTCTCTGCTACACTGATGCTACAGTCCAGCCAATGTTAAAGCAGGGACAAGATATTCATGGCATGGCAGCTTTAGCAGAGTGTATTTCCTGTTCCACATCAGTTAAATAGTATCGCTTGATACAAAGCTCAAATGAAATATGGTCTGTCCAAAAATAACTTGCACTACCTTGTAAGTGCATAGACATAAGCAGTTCCACTTGTTTCCTTTTTAACAAAGTCTAACACAAGTGACATGATTTTTCAAGTCCTGATCTTCTAGAAAAAACCACAAACCTCTCTCAATCACTATCAGCAGATCTCTTTACATGGAATTTGCAGAATATGAAAAAGACATTGCAAACTTATTGCCTAAGTACTAAATTTCATAAACCCATATTTTATGCCATATGTTACTTCTCTTTCTTAAAGGCATATTTTTCTTTGCTAATCATATTACACAAACCCCTCCAAAAAGGAATCAGCAGGAAGACAAACAACCCTATGCTTTTTGAATAAAAGATGAATTCATGAAGCATGCCAAACAGCAAAGCCAAAACCACTACACATTGCCAAAACACTGAAAGAGTATATTTCCTATTATTAATTACAGATTTGCACTAAAAATTATGTGCGCATATATATATATATACACACACACATACACAGTCATTAAGGGAACCTCCATCACCAATGGAGTCTACATACGTTGCATGTTGCAGGATAAGCATCATATGCTTTATAAAATGCATTTATAAGCACTTTGTATTTATGCTCATCTTTAATAAAACGATTTTAGACAACATATGGTATCCATTTACTTGATTCCTTAATGCCACTGGTATTAATAATAATCCTGCCAATATTGCAGCATAATCTGTAAAAAATCTACAAATACAATTATGAAATCATAAATAAAAATCACAGTGGAGTCCTTCCATTTGTTTATACATTACAGCATTCTTTTGTTTATACTGTCATTCAGTTTTTCTACAGCTGTGGGTGGAAAAGCATGATAGCTTTTAATGTTGCAAGGCTTTTTACAGAGGAAGAAAGCAGTAACAGAGGCAGAAAATTTAAAAGCATAATCCATTACTGTAAACTGATGACATCTTGCATAATCTGCTGCTTAACATACTCATACTATCTAACAGACATTTACTACAACTCAGGCACCATCATTATTCTAATTACTGTTCCTTGTGAAGAATGTTCTCACAACAAATTGTTTGTGGTATACTATCCACTGATGACAGGCATCACCAACCTAAAATAATTCACATATTTCACTCAAGGATGGCTGTAAGTTTTGAGCCTTAAGCTCCTTTCTCAACCACTCTCTTTTGTATTGGCTGTGCAAACTGTATGATAACCTGGATTCATTATAACTTGCTGACATTTAGCACTACTTTAAAATACAAACCTCCTAATAATCCTTATTATGGGTAAAAATAGTTTGTAGTTTGCATCCATCAGCCAAAGTACTTTTCTGTACTACAGTTCTGAAGGAACTTTTTAGGAATTATGTGTAAGCAAGAGATCAGGAATACTGTACCTTTGCTAAATCAACTTCTGCAGTTTCCAATTAACTACCTTTTACAACATTATTAACTTTTCCTCCATATTAAAGGGGGAAAGGAATACCCTAAGTAAAATCTACTTCTGTATCACTTAATTTTTTGAGGTCTGAGATAATTCACTTTGATAATCCACTCAAACTGGATTAACAAAGCCCTAAAATCAACAAAACAAAACCAGGAAAAAAAAAAAAAAAAAACGCAAAACCACAAAACAACAACAGAAGAGAAACTCTCACATCCTGTAAAAAAAAAATCTTACTTTCTTACTTGGAACTGTTGAAATCAAGAGAGAAGTTACAAATTTGCTCTGAGATAATGCTTTCTAGAACATTTGATTAGAAACAGAGTATCTCAAGTTGTCTACTATGAATTATTCATCCAAAATTGATTGAACTTCTTGTTAAAGACAGATTGCAGACAAGGGGGACTATCTAAAAAATGTCTGTTAGATTTTGTCTATTTGTACAAGCAAGGAACCAGTTCAGCCCTTCAGCCTTCAGGGAATTTGAACATCTACAGAGAAAACCAGAGAAATCTTACATTAGTAGATTTCTCAATGTCTGCAGAGCTACCATCTCCATTTAGCACTAGGCCAAGAAATTACATACTTTTAAAATTCAACTATCTTTAACAACCTTTAATCTGTCTTCTGGAAAAGTAACTATTGTTTGTGACAAAGCTTCATATTTTCAGCATCATTTGGATTCATTAAGTATTTAAGTAATAACTGCAATCTAACATTTTTCAATGTGATATGTATATCCATACACATACACTTTTCATCTATAGATAGATAAATTAAATTTTTTGTATATGTTTTATGTTATTAACTGATTAGAGAACATCTGACAGCAATATGGGAATGCCCTGGCAACATCAAACATGTTGAAAATAATACTATGAGTAATAACAATTTAAACCTTGCAGTGAAAAAACACCCTTTCAGATGTGCTGAAAATTACAAAAAGTAAATTGTCATCTGTCTTGTGCAGAAACACAAGGCTTAGTTTCCATATGGAAGAGCAATTCTTTTGTTATGCAGCAAAAATACGCCACAATACATCAAGCAAAATGCTTGAGAGAGTCCTAAAGCCAGACACTGACAACCCATTCTCTGAGTAATGAAAAAATATATACTAAACAGCTATGGTGGTTATAGCTTATAAACTTCAAGACCAATGGAAAAGAGAGCATGAAGTCATTGTTCAAAGCTCAGGTGCCAAACAATGATGATCTATTAACAGAAAGCAAGCAAGCACTGTCTCTTACAAAGCAAGATGTCAAAACTTGTAAACATTTTTGATCATGCAAATCTTATGTCTATAACATAGAATTCCTCCTTTCCCAGACAAACCCACTGTATCTGCAGTACAAGGTAAGCATACTTTGACTTTGCATGTGGGCAGCAAATTACTGCATGTATTCCTAAAGATATAAATTTACTCCATTTGTCACGCGCTGATCTGAAATAAAACAAGATTGAAGTGCCATCCTTCTCCTGTTGTTCTAACTGGCAGAGTAAAATTACTCTGGGTCTGTGTAAGGTGTACGTAAGCATCGTCCTTTGAGAATTCCTGTACACAGAGAAAGCTGATGCCATGATTTCCACACATTATCAACCTGAATCAATTCTCCAAGCCTGGTATTACAATAACAACAAGTTAGTGGCTTTAGGTTTATTACAGGGAATGCACAAAGGTTCAAGTGACTTTGCATCCTGAATTTTAAATGTTACTTTAACATGACATCCTGCAAAGCTCTTATCAAATTATTTTTCAGTTTGGGGCTGCATCTTCAGTTTAACTTCTTTTCCTACAAGCAATTTGTACCACAGCATTGAATAAAATTTCCAAAATTGAAATAACCAGAGAGCAAGATATAAATACAAATATTGTTTCAGATCTTAGCTCTGCCTTTGACATTTCTTGAACATACAGTCATTTAACATTTGTGTCTTACACTGTCTCATTTTCTCTTATACAATAAACAGAGAAAAAAGGGTAAAAGTGACCAGCTAGGTGGTTTCAAAAGGGAAACAAAAATTCCTTGAAAAGTAGTCCAAACAGCAAACTAGAATCCCCTTTTCATTACAGTAAATGCTGATAGTTTTGATGGGTTTCCAAGAGACAGAATTCAAATTTATCATCTTACACTCCTTCTCTTTTGCACTGTACTAGAAGTGTTTTCTTTTCCTTGCACTAATAATTAAATTAGGCCAAAATGCCAAGGCACTGGAGATACAAGCTTTGCTTCCTCTTGTATCTTAATGATAGCAAGTGAATCTGCAAAGTTTAAGTTATTTGTAGCATAAAACCACAAAGTAATCTGAACAAATTAAACTTTATTACTTAGACTAGCAATGATAAAAGTCATGCACTGAGTCTTAAATCTTCTGTTATTAGGCTCAATACTGCAAGCTTCCTTACTCTACTACTGAGTCTCAGTCACATTCTATAGACAAAAATTCTGTGTTTATGTGCTAAAAATTTTTCTACATTTAGAAAAACTGACTATCTTTTGCTGAAAGGGCTGGTTGTATCAACAGTTTTGCAATGCAGACATAAAAAAAAAACCAAACAATTCCAACACAAAAACCTTAAACACTGAAGAATGACATTACAAAACTGATGGTACCTGTAATTACCATCTGTGGCAACTCATGGGCTGCCTCAATCCAATCTCAGCCAGCAATTCATATTATTGTTCTGGCAGCAGTGAACTGGCAATTCAGCCAGTTCAGAAAGCAGCCTTTTGGGATGTAAACAATTCACTGAAATACAGGCTACTCACAGAGTTCTACTGTCATGGTAATGCCTAAGATGACAAAAATTAAGAAAATGCAACTTGCTTAAAATTAAACACTCTTAAAAAGATACAAATGATAAGAGTCTTAAAAATAAAAGGATTTTTTAAAAAATAAAACCACATGGAACTAAATTTGAGCACCCCTTCAATCACGTAATCCTCAGCAACCAGGCAGAGCAAACCTCTCATTAATTCTTTTAGTAGGCCACAGTGATAGTTACTATAGCTGTACAATAAATGAATTTTCATGTATTTGTTTTTCAAATATGATACAATGAGTCAATAAAGCTCAGAAGGGCTTCTTAGATATAAATGCAAAAAAACCCCCCTCAGGTGACAAAGGTAATTGTTCCATATTTCACTCTGACGTATGGAGTTGTAAAGCACAGTCATTAAAAATTAGTACTAAAATTTTCTCTCACATAAGCTAACCACAAATACCTTCAATTTGACATTAAAAAACAAAAAGGAGGCTAGCAGATAGAACAGCAATAGAAATACTTCAACATTAAAACACAGTAAGTGTAATGAAGGAATTCTTATTCTTGGACTGACAGATCATTAGTGAAACCCCATGGTCTTTTTCAGCTCACTTACTGTGTAGAATAAGTTTTGCCACAGAGGGATATTATCAGCTTCAGACGTGACCTCATTATTAAGCTTAAAGGCAATTTCAGATATGCCCTCATGGAAGTTCTGTGATGTTTTTTCATATTCTTTCTATCCTCTGTGGCAACTACTTAATTACTGCTACAAGAAACCTCACTGCAATGATTAGACAAAGTGAAATAAAAATCTCTGTATCTCTACTATTAAAATTGGACCTGTACCAGATAAAAGTTACATGCAAACAACTATTTGATGATTTTGGTTGACGGTGATCCTTCCATTTAAGAAATCTCTGGAAAGAAGGAAATAACAACCTGGAAACAGATATCTAATTTCTTTTCTGTGGAAAAAAAAGTGAAGTTTAAAGTGCATAATTCAACAGCGTAGAAGAACTATACATTCATCAAAATATGTAGACATATAATAAAATATTTCTATTCAAACTTTTGGATCAAATTAGTTTTCAATGCTCTGTTTAAAAGACCAAAAAAAAAAAGTGTATGAGTGCAAAGAAAATTAACTTGACTGTATGACATACAGTCTTGTACTGCAAGACTAGAACTTTGTTTTCGCATGAGCAGCATGAAACATTTGGTGGAAGGAAAAAAATTATCTTCCAAGACCAGTAATAAATTCCTAAGACATACTGCCACACACACCTGTTGCCATGTGGCTTTTTGCAAAAGCCACACTGCTTGCTGGGCACCCAAATATGTTTGCTTTCACTAGTAGAGGTATGTTCCAAGCCTTCCTTTTTAACAGTTGAAATATTATCTGGAATGAACAAGGGAGGTTCATCAAGTGAAAGACTTTTGCTACTTCTTCTTTGTCGAGGTTGAAGATTTTTATCATTTCTTTTTGACTTGTTTTTTTCTTTATCATCCTCCTTCAGATGTTCTACAACAGAGGGATCTTTAGTCTCTGCCTCTTCCTTTGTGGAGCTATTTGCTTTTAGCCCAGCTGCAAGTTGGTGTTTACTGGCTTGCTTCTGACCAGGATGCGAAACATGGCCTGACAACAAATGCGCAGAGTGATGCGTGTCCTTAGAACTGCTTTGGTGAGTAGGAGATTTCTCACTTGCTTTTTGAACTGATGACTTGTGGGCTTGCCCAGAAACCTGGACTCGGGGCATTTTCTTCAGCTTTATGGTGGTCTGATTTTTTACAGTCAGCCCTGAAACACTACTCTTTGCTTTAAAACCCAGCTCAGATTGTTTCTTCCTAATTTTAACTGGGTTGTTTGGATGCTGATGACTCTCTTGCTCATCTGCATTTCGCTTCAGACTTGCTGAAGAGGGGCTGTGAAGGCCTGAAACAGCAACACCAGCTCTCGTTCTTGACCGTGTCATTTCCTGTTGTGCTGTTCCTGATTTCTGCCGAGTACCTGCAGTTAAATTTTGTTTATTCTGAACTACAGATTTACTATGCCGGGGCCTAATGTTCTTTTCACATTTTGTTGAAATACCAGCTTGTTTCTCATCATCCTGAAATTTTGATGCCTCTGGGCCTTCTACTTTAGTACTGCTGACCTGCTGCTGTACATTTTGGTTTGATTGTTCAACAACAGTGCTTTCTGAAATGCTATTTCCTGGATCAGCAGAAGTAAACTCTTTGCTTTTCAAGTCTTTATTATCACAGTCTGTACTGTCCAATAGTTTCTCAGATGGAGTTCCAGTTTTCTCCATTCTCTTGTCATCACCTCCAGCTTCTGTTACACATTCCTTTACTGACAATGTATTTTCATCAAGAACTTCCACATTGTGGGAACCTGAACTGCAGTCAACCCCCTCTTTCACAGGGCTAGACAAATCTGAAAAGGTCTCACAAATTTCATCTGTATTCATGCAAGCACTAGATGAATCATTATCTTTTCCAGTTACTTCAATTTGATTATGTTCTTCTGCTTTCTTCTCTGATTCCTCTGCTTTATTGTCAGTCTTTTGTTCTGAAGAATTTTCAGAGCCCACTGAATCCATCACATCACTTATTTCATTTTTAACTGGAATCATTTCAGTATCTGCAGATACTGAACAAACTGACTCAGCACTCCCAGAGTCAGTCTTCAATGCAACCTCTACTATTTCCTCTGTTTCCCCAGAAGGAGAACAGGGTTCTTTTAAATTAGCACAACTTAACTCTTGGGATGTTTCTTCAACTTTTGTATGCTCAGGGGTTTCAGATTTTATTTCTTTCACATCTTGAGGACCAGGCACACATTTTGTAAGACTCTGGGATGCTGTTACTGCTGCTGAAGCTCCTTCCACCTGTCCTGATCGTCTTGTACTACGCCTAACCTCCCTAGGCTGCTCTGTTTTCAAGTGTGCAGCAGCATCTGTCTCTTTAACTGGACTTCTCTCTTGTTTCTGTCCATTTTTTGGCGCAGATCCACTTTTTAAAGATGATTTCTTGGTATTAAGAGGAGGAGCAACATTTGAACGCTTGGCTAGTGTGCTCTGCCGTAGACTCCGTACTGGTTCTAGGAAGGGAAAAAGAAAATCTCTTAGCTATTTGCTTCCTTCCTTTTGCAAATACAAGATTTGTCTAGAATAAAAGTGACTTACCCCAATTTAGCTTACTGGATACAAAGAAAACTTTAAACTTAGTCGTTTACTAAACTTAAAAACCTCCCCAAACCCAAATTATTTGATTTTAATTCCACATTTCAATTTTCCACTGACATAGTTTGGATATAAAATCCCATTAGTCTAATGGCCACAGAATTTCTAAGTAGTACGTAAAAAACACAAGTGATGATAGATGGGCAATCAAAACTAACTCTACTTTTCTACCTCTCAGCCTTTTCTACCTTGCACAAGTGCAAATATTGCACAAGTGATATAGTGATTAGAAATATAACTGAAGTTAATAATCTTTTAAAGAACAGTCTACAAAGCTGAGATCCAGTCACATTCTCAGCTGATGACAACTTTTATATTTTCTAAACAAGTAACCATTCCAGTGCCTTTCTAAACAGCATAATCACCAGCCTTGTACCACAGACTCTTATTTAAATTCTAATCTCCATATTAAGTAATTTTATCTTTTTAACTCAACCTGCTCTATAGGGGGAAAAAGCAGAGCAGTAAATAATTCCAGTTCAATAAATCACAAAGTCGGTAGCCACAATAAATTAGATAACACAAAGAATTTAAATATTTTAATAAAATATTAAGTATCTTAAGATATTCTGATTAAAGACTTTCTGACAGCAATTACTATAACCTAATTCAAAATGAAAAGAGAATATGCAAACAAAATAGAATCAAAACTTTAATTGGAAATAAATACATGCTAACCCAATATTGCAATGCTATTTTGCAACTCCATCACGCTTTTGTTGGTGAAGAACCAGATTACTAATCTTATGTAGGTAAAAGGATCAAAATCTCAAAAATTAGTTTAATGACCATAAGCCATAAGAAAGACACTAAATATTTATTAAAGAGGAATCCTAATTGATTCATACCCTATGCATGCCAGCTTCTAGCTGCAGTGTACAAAAAAAGGAAGTTTCTATATTGGAATTCACACAACCAAGTTAAATTTATAGATGTTGGTGCTGGGATTTTAAAGATTTGATTTACTACACTGCATTAATTAATCTGTTAATTTATTAATTTAAATAATAAACAAATAATAAAAAGATATTAATTTGCATTAATATGCAAACAATTTGTGATCACCTTGTGCCATTAAACGTGGTGATTTCCTTGGTGATGTGACTGATGGTTCTTCAGCCCGGCTTCTCAAATTCCTATTAGGTAAAGCAAGCTCTTCGTCATCAATAGTGTCATTACCACTCTCTTTAACTCCCTCTTCATCCATAATATCATCAAGACCAATAACTGGAAAAAACAAACACAAGACAGAGCCTAAAACTTAAAATGATCAAAAAGTGTTGCAACTATAATGCTGAGCAAGACAGGGGAAGAGACATAAAAAAAATAAATAAATTTGCCATCTAAAATCAAACAAAAGAGGAAAATGTGAAGAAATTAAGGACAGAAAATTCCCATGTGAGGCAGTTTCAGTGTAGAAGAAGCTATCACCCACAGCTTAAAACTTCTGTAGATAGTCCTCATAGCTTTTTTGTGGACTCACATTTTTATTGGGGTTTTTTGCCACAGGAAGGTCCCCAGTCTTAGAGGATCAGCTGTCCCTCACTGTCCCTTCCCACCTAAGAGAAAGTGAAGAAAGAGCTGATCCAGAAGTGCAGAGTATAAAAATCACAGTTTTCCCACAGGATACAATTTTAAAATTTTCAGCCCCACCCACATCACATATTTGTGTCTGTAAAGCCTTTTTGGAAGAGCTGTAAGTGCAGCAAGCACTCAACCTCCCAGGAGAGACAGGGTATATTGTCTTTAGTGAACTCCTATCCTCCACTAACCTGAGAAAGATCCCAGAGGTTGCTCCTGAAAAGAGGTTTCCTAAGAGGCAGTCAGGTCACTACACCAGCCATTCTCCTCACTTGCTCTAAGTTTGGTTCTTGCAGCGGTAGCCTCTCCTATTTAAAGATCCTATGTGTGATTAACGAATACTGGTCCCCATGGGACACAAAATTTGTGAGATCAAGCCAAACACCCAAATGACTTTACAGAACACATAGGAAAGTCTAACATATATAAGAGAGACTCAAAACAATCAAGTATGCCTGATTTTCACTATTAAAACACCAATCTTAAAAAACTCATTAGTTAGACTAACACACACATATCTAAAAATTTCTAAAAATTGCTTAAAGATGATATAAATTAACACATCAATCATAAAGGTCAAAAAAGCAAGAAGTTAAATTAGAAAATTGTTAGAATTTTTAGACCAGCTCAGAAAATCTGTCAACTCCTAGTCCTTCTCAAGTCTTGATATTAGTGCAACTTAAAAAACCCAATGCCCTTGCGAAGGCAGTACAATGATAAGCACACTTTTAAAATAACAAAAATTGGAAGCTGTAAAACACTGCTGAAGCCAAAGACTGATGACAACCAAGTCTATCAATCCACAGTCACCTGCCATGAAGAAAAGAAAAATAAATTAAACAAGCAACACGACAGAAGTTCAAATATTAGAAAGTTTTTTACTGGCCTCTTAAGGAAGGCTGATCATGGCACCAAGCAATCAGCATTCTGAACCTCTGTAATCAGATGGCTGCCAGGAGCTGAAAGCTAGGAGTTTCTTAAGCTAACAATTTATGGTCATTCATTTATTTTAATCCTAAGTTTTCGTTACTGCATTGTACACATCAGTTACAAGGAAAAGTGTTTGTGGAAATTACTGTCCACTTCCACTCTCCAATCCACAGAGCCACCTTTACATTTGTGTGTGTTTACAAACATACAGATATCACACACAAGGTGCATGAGGCTGATAAAGTTGGTCTTCCTCCACTAAAGCGTGTTCCTTAATCACTTTTTTGCTGTAAGATACATACTGGACACACTGACAAAAAAATTACATTGCAACTGCCCTATTAGACATTATTTTCCCAGTAAGTATCTAATACTGGCCATTGTCTAAAATGGAAAGCTGAATGAGATGGGCCCTCACCCTACCTCCAGCTGCCCATTCTCATGCACTCAAAGATTATATCCTGCCAGCAGCCCTGCACTTTGCTATTTGTGTTTTCATAGTGTTCCTGCAAAACACAAAAAATGTTTTTTGGGAACAGACTCTGACAAAAGAGACTCCTTTCATATCCACTTCTATTCCTTCTGTGTAGAACTAAACAACTAATCTATTGAAGACAATATGAAAAATAAAAACTAGGACAGCTTCTGAAACAACTCTGGAGCACATATTAAAGGGCTTACATTAGTCTTGGGCTATACAATGCTCTTGCTCAAGTTAAGGAATGTATACACCCTCCTTTATTAATAACAAAAGAGACATATACAGTCCATTATTGACAGACAGTTTGAAATATGAGAGTTAAAGTATTTTCATACTTACAAGACTCTGTGCTGTAGCTTTAATTTTACAGAGGAATTGAGGCACAGAATCTTGCTAATTTCAAACCACCTGAGCTACAACTCAGCAAGTAAAGACAGTCTCATGAGGCCCTGATGAGGAGCATTCCACACAGACCCTGCTAGGAAGAGAAAAAGTGACAGAGAACAGCAATAGATACCAAGAAGACTAGGAAAGCAAATTATGAAGGAGAAGCAGAGGTAAAGAAATAACCCTAGGAAAGGTAAACCAACAAAAGCAAAATCAGAAAGTAGAAAAAAAGTAAAGATGATCTTAGTAACAAATATCTAAATATTATCTCAGCAGTAAGTATGGAAATTAGAAAAGTAAAATAGAAAAAAATAAAAAAGGAATAAACAGAAAACTTATCTGAATAGGAAGAGTTGTGCACCAGTGTATAACTAAACAGACTGCAAATAAGAAAAGTATGAGTCACATTCAACATACTTATACTGGAAAAGGCACCATTGACCTTCACCTTAATATTTTGAGCTTCTCCAATACTTGTAAAGCATCTAAATTTCCAAATTGCTGGTCTGCACTACTAACTCACTTTTATATATGTTATACCATAACAGAACAATATATAGCAAAAACAGCCTGTTGCAAATTAAAAAACAAAGGTTTTTTCCCTATGCTAAAACAAATGCATGACCATTTTTTAATTTGATAGCAATGTAAAACTGAAGAAAACAAGCCTTACTTTCTGGTGAAAGAGGAAGTAAGGAAAAGAAAACACCCCTAAATTACAGCATCAAACACTATGGTGCTTATAAATCTTTATTTTTATTAATGTAAGACTTTCCTCGATTATTCTCAGCCACAACTATGACAGAAATACTCAGTTTTTTGACACACTGACCAAGGTAAATATCAAGTAAAGAAATACGTTTCTTTTCTTTAGATGTTCGCACTGGATTTCTTTTGCTTAGGTAACCACACCAAACAGAACATCACTGTTGTTCCCACTTTGCACTGCTGTAAAATTGTATGTCCAGCTGAATCACACTAAGGGCAGGAATGTTCAAATCCACAGTAGATTCCATATAAGGATCACAGATTATATGGAAATGGTTGAACATTTTAAAATTTCTATGTTTTATGGGAATAACAACATAAAGATGTAACATAATGCTTCAAGGAAAAGAACAGTTACAGTCTAAAGCAGTAACTAACACACATAGGTAAGCCTTCAGAAGAGCTAATGAACTCCAGTGAATCAACAAAACATACAGTGATATTTTGTCAGTAAGTCTCAAGATTATAAATGAGGATGGTATACTTTCTATGAAAAATCTTTTTCCTACTGACATTTGTGATGCATACGTTCAAGAAACAGAAAAATATATCTTCTGTTAAAAGTAGGTATATTTTCAAGAGAAATTATGTGACTGATGACATAACTTACATAAGGAAACATCAAACTCCAACTGTTTTACAGAAGTTTGCCTGTAATCCATTGAATTGAGAATTTTCTGCAAGTGCCTTGGGCTGACTGCCCAGTGCAAGAAAAGAATCACAGTAAGTAACATGAAATACTAACTAAACATTTACTCCCATTCTCCATTAATGTCTGTGTCATAAAGAGGTAACTTTACAGTCTTTAGAATAAAGACATATGAAAATCAACTAGGATTAATAAACTTAATACAGCATGTATCTTAACAGAGGACTACATACCAATTCTATTAAAAAGACGGAGCTATATCACAAGCCTACTGAATTGTGGTTCTTTAGTGATGCAAGCCTGTTACACTGGAAATAAGGAGCAGAAAACCAAAAATTTCAACAACAAGGTAAAACACCATACCAAACCAAGCACTTAAATGTAAATGAATTAATTTTATTAAGAAGGGAGTCTTCATGTATTTACAGAGAGCTAATCTAAATTGCTTTGCAAATCTTAGTACAGATCCAACCTTTCTCCACCCATGAAAGTGATCCAAAGGCATAAATAACTAAATACTTCAGAAGGACCTAAGCTGGGGAATACTGGTAGTTTGACACCTACAAACAGAAAAAAGCCACAAAATTCTCCAGGTTCTTAACACTAATATAGTAGCAAAGTTTCTACCTTGGTCATAAACCACTGTGTAGCTGTTCATATGGACAGCTTGGAAGATGGAAGGCATAAAGAAGTAAGAAAACTGAGAGAAACAACTGTAGACCAAATTTTGGAATCTCAGTTACATTCAAAATTACTTCAAATGTAGGAGGAAAAATACATGTATATTTGGCTTTAGTGAAAAGAGCCTAAAATGCCCAACACAGCCAGACATTATACCAGCTAAAGAAAAGAATATTTGTAGTCAGAAAAATTGGCTTGGCTTCAAAGATTCAGTAGGTGATTGTGATTTTAGCAGAGGTAATGCTGCTTTTAGCAATACGCATGAAAACACAGGCTAAAACTAGAAAAAGCAGACTGCACTTGAGGAAGTTTCCCAGCAGCAATCCAGAGGGACAGGAAAAAAAAAAAAAAAAAAGGCATTATAAAGATGTCCCTAACACATTTTGAATATTCTTACAGCATCAGCCTTCTTCATCATTTATGGTAAGCACCTGATTCAATAAATAGACCCATAAACTAAATTAGTTAAAAGCTTGATTTTAATGTGAAATCTAGAAATGTCTCCAGGTGATAGGCAATTAAAATTCCATTCCCTGTATTACAACAAATCAAACTATCCCAGTAAATGACATCCTGAAAAGCTACACAGTTCATGATACCTAAGAATCATCAATTTAGTATAAATGCTGTTATTTAGCTCACTGGCATGCAATCCCAGTAAATGACATCCTGAAAAGCTACACAGTTCATGATACCTAAGAATCATCAATTTAGTATAAATGCTGTTATTTAGCTCACTGGCATGCAACCAGTATGACCTGCTATGTTCACAGGTGGATAAGCTTCCAGCATGTCTTCCAGCAAGAACAGGACAGCACAGGAAACATATCACTAAGGTACCGTTCAAAGTTGAATTAAATGTGTTGCTCTTAAGAGTATTGTCATACTCGAAACTTCAGAGTTTCCACGTCTTATCAATGAATTATGGAGCCATAAGGTAAAAAAAATCAACACAACCCCAAAGGCATGCTTCCACACCCACTCACACCACTCAAACATTTTAGATGGCCAAGAGCTGTTCAACACAATTTAATTTTTCACATGGGTCATGCACAACTTGTAAGAATAGCCACCTAATCAAGCTGACGAAAAGAAGTAAAGAAACACCTAAAACATGATTTGGGACACTTCTGATTGCCTCAAGAATCTGGATTTCATTTATTTCTCCAAAGTTTCATTTTGTCAGATTCTGTCCTTTAACTGGCAAGGAGAGCAGTTATATCAATTTCTACTATTGACACAACGTCTTTCTGCTTATACCTACCTCAGGACAGGAAGAGCCCTCCATAACTGCTAAGCTCCTATGAACTGCAAGGAATAAGATGTGGATAGTTTGTACTTTGATTCACAGAGGTAACAGAACTTCTAAATTGTGCTTAAGATCAGCATTCTCCTCAGTCTATCTCCACAAACCAGCAACCTAACTACATCTTTAGTTCAACAGTCATCCCTCACTAACACATTCTAAAAGGATTTTAGCATAATTCGACCTCTATCCTATTCAGCTTGAGAGCCATAAAGAGCTATGTCTACCTCTGCTAAAGTCATAACCAGGATCACCCACAAAGAATCTTGTTCTCTAAATATGTAATTATTCAATCAAAGCTAAAAAGATAACCCCATTCTATTACTCAGTAGCAATTATAGAGCAAGCTCAGCAAGTCTGGTCTGTTTTGTCTTTGGTCTGTGCAGGTCTTTGTCTGACCAGCAGTGTCATCTAACTAAAGAAATATCTAAATCCAGCACAATCTGGATTCAGGCCAAGAGACAAACATGAGACTGCTTTATTGGTACTGATACAGTTCTGCCTATCAAGAGACAGGCAACAAACATCCATTGTCATAGTCCTTCTATTTGTCATATACCAGTACCGAGACACTCGGTACAAGAAAGGCATGGACCTAGTGAAGCAAGTCCAGAGGAGGCTACAAAAATGAGTGGAGGGCTGGTGCACCTGTCCTTTGAAGAAAGGCTGGATAAGTTGGGGTTGTTTGGCCTGGAAAATATGGGGACACCTCACTGCAGCTTTTTAATACTTAAAAGGACCTTATAAGAAAAATGTGAACAGACTTCTTAGGATGGCCTGTAGAGACAGGACAAAGGTAATGGTTTTAAACTAAAAGAGGGTAGCTTCAGATTTGATGTAAGGAAGAACTTTTTCATTATGAGGGTGGCAAAACACTGGAAGAGGTTGCCCAGAGCGGTGGTAGATGCCCCATCCCTGGAAAGCTTTAAGATCAGGTTGAATAGGGCTCTGGGCAACCTGATCTAGTTGAACGTGTCCATTGTAGAGGGGCTGGACAACACATGACCTTCAGGGGTCCCTTGGAAACCACATTGTTCTATGATTCTATGCTACTATTCTCTCCCAAGTCATGTAGTTATAATTCAACTTATAAAACCTGTGTTTTCTGGATAGATGTCTCTATGTGTTTCTCTTAGGCATGCACTTGAACTGTCTAAAGAACATACAATCAATTGTTAACAGTATCCATCACAGAGTCAGGTAACCGGTAACTCAACATAAAAAGAGCTTAGTATTAACAAAAAAGCTTAGTTCTTGATGAATGATGCACAATAAAACCCTAAAGCTGAGCAAAACATGTTAATTAGTAACAACTTTGGAAAAGGCCAGTAAAAACTCCCAACATACAGTTGTCCCTGCATCAGTAAGAGCAGGAAGCAAACCCACACTCAAAACCACCTTAAGAGCAAGAGAGAAGGGGGTTCTCAAAACAAAAACACATGATCTCCGAAATAAAGCAGAGAAAATGTCACAATTTTGAGAAACTAGGAATGTGGGTAAGAAGTAGGCCTGAATCAAAACCCTCTTGTATACTCATGTTCACATAAGAAATTTCACACGCGGTTGGGTTGAAGGCATATAAAGACAGAATCTAGTTTGTGCATAGGTTTTCTACTCCTGAACTCAGCTCAAATCTGCTTTCAAGGAAGTATTAGTGAGCCTTCTGCTCCTCCATTTTATCTAGAAGACCTGATTACCCTTTTAGCTACAACACTTGTCCTCAGTTTTAACTACTACTACCTTTATCTCTTCAGCTTGCTCACAGCAAACAAATAAGCTGTAGCATAAAATCTGCACCACTTTAAAAGTTCTATGAAACAGAATACATTCTAGTTATTCAAGAAGCATCAAATATGATAAATCTGTCCTTGCTGGTCTTGTGAATTAATTACCATGAGCACTTTGCTCCGTTTCTTAAACTGTTTAATAATCTAGGCATGGGTTAAAATATAGAATAGAGAATATACTAAAGCAAGTTTTTTCAGGAGAGCTATGCTTTTTTACTTTTTAGACAAACTGAATTTGGTGTACAGATGAGCTTCCGACTAAACTGGGAAAAATAGCTTTTGCATGGCTTAATTCGTACGAAGAGTACTACCATCTTGAATAACCACATTCTTACGAGTAAACTACATCAGAAGTGTTAGATCACCAACAGTGTCTATCCAATCAAATAAATCACAACTATATGAACTTTTCAGGAAAAAAGGCAAGCAAAGAAACTGTACTTCAAACAGGTACTCATTGTTCTTAACTAAAAAATTGTAAGCACATACTGCAGACCTACCATGACAGAATAAGGTCAGTTTTTATCAAGACCTACAAAGAACAAGCAACAAGAAGAACATTTAATGTTCTTTTGGACACCTACATTAATTCCAAATAAGGCATTTTAATTTTTTACTGAAATGTGGCTCTATTGGTGCATTCAGATTTAAAAACTGATTTAAAATTCATAAACTCGGCATAAATCAAATCAGCTTTTAATCCCTTAGTCTTCTGATAGCCTGAAATAGTAGCCCCCCAGTAAATATATTAGCTCACTTATTCTTAAGGATCTTAAAATTAAGTTATTTGATTGTGATTATTTAAGTATTAATAGTATTAATTACTGCACTACTGACCACTTTCAGGAGAAATACATGCCAGGATGCACCTGAAAGTTTCTCCGTACCTTCCAAAATACCCAGCTGTACCTGATGAGTTAATTCAAAAATTTAAAATGCAGTACAGGTTTACTGGAGGATGCAATATAACAAAAGAATTTGCAAGCGAGGTGGAATTTGGTTTAGTTGCATACATTATAGGGTCTTATGCATAATAAGATGGATATGATTTTTGTTTGGCAGGTTATAGACAAAAATGTTTAAGAATACAGACTATTGCAAGAGTAAACAAAAGCATTAAGGATGGCCCCAAAAATGTTCTTTTAAGTAGGAAAAAAATTCAAATATCTTGTTTTTGATTGACAGCTCTCTTTTTCATTGTCTTAATCAATACAATCTTTGATTTACAGTTTTCCATGATGTAATACCACCTTATTTAGTGAAGGCAAAAATTTAGTCTGTAAGTAACAGTAAAATATATTTTATATACGGAAATTATAAAGATTTTCAGAAACAGTTCATAAAACTTAAAAAAATTAAACATTGATATAATCATATGACTGCATTAATCTATAATTCTTCTCAGTAATGAAGCTAAAAAATTATGTTTTTAAAAATTCCAGTCAAATAAAAAACACACTAAGAACAGAGTATATTTTTGTCTCTTGCATCAAATTCCGCGTAATTATTCCAATGCCTCATAAATATTAATAATTTTAGGGATTGGATCATCCTTTTTTTTTTTTTTTAAATCTTCTAAAAGTACTCAGTAAATTCTGAGATTATTTTTATTTAAAACTTTGCTCTAAATTGTTCCCAAATCAGGTATTCCAAACAGTCTTTTAGCCAACCAAAGCAAAACATCCGGAATCCAGAATCAGCTCAGTACCAGAAGGCCTAGCACTAACATAATAACCCTGAGGTCAGAACAGTAATTTGCAGAACTCTCCTGCTCCTACAGCTAATCGAGAAATACGGTATTTTTTAAAGCCAACCAGTGACTTCAGTGATCAGGCACAGTACCTACACTAAACAAATCTTGACTTTCATTGGAAGTAACTGACAGACAAAGCCTAGGCTATTTCTGATCCACATAAGGAGCTTTCCTCTATTGTTACACTACAAAATTAAGAAGACCTGCACATAATTTACATGCCAGGCATGTATGAAGTGCATTGAAAAAGGTCAGCAAGGAGACAGAAATTCCAACTTATTATTTCTATGTTATGAAAAAGGGTTGGTACTAGAGTGAAACTGTATTTTAAATTGTAATCTTAAAAAAGTGTAAGATTTACCTGTAGAACAAGGCATCTGGAAATTGGGGTCATTGCTATCCAAAACGGGCAAACAGAACTGGGCACTTGCAGATCCTAGCATAGGATCCTTATCGCTGAGCATGTTCTTCAGCGAATCCTCTAAGACATTTTGACTTGTACTAAAATCCTCACAGACTTCATTCTCCAGGTTGGATTCTAGAAATAGGGCATCATCTAAGTGTTCAGTAGGAATTAAATGGCTAAATGTATCAACTATATCCATGAAGACTTCTGTGTGTCTTTCAGCCCTATAGAAAGACAAGAAAAATACCATAAGAAAATAAGCTACAAATTGAAAAACACCTAAGACACCATCAAATTTTTTGGCTGTTGTGTTTTATAAAGAATGCTTAAGTTATTTCAGAATTACAAAAAATAAATAAAAACCTGCTTATGGCTTAGTATGGCCCATTGCATAACTAAAAATCAATTCCCTAATTATTATTAAAAGAAATTCCATGCTAATCTCATTTATCAGCATCCCAGTGCTGACGCTTCTACTGAGTGTGTATAACAAAGGGAACTAAACAACTCCTTTCTAAAATTTATTTAAACCTTAACCAACCCAAGGGGATACCACACCAGAGGAGGAGGATATCAAGAACAATTGAACCTGGAGATAGCAGCACTGTGAGCCTGACTCTTCTTTTTAAATGTAAAAATGTGAGGTCAGCCTCCATTAACATCAATGGCACTGATTGGTTCCAGAGCCTGCCATACTACTAATACGTATTAATGAGAAGAACTATATTTCTGTTCAAAGAGCAAATACCAACTTCTTCATAGTAAGTTAGCATTTGTAAACAGCAAGGTTTTATTGCTATTATTTTTCACTGATCAATACAATCAATAAAATTACAGAAATTTTATACAAAAATCTGATCACAATCAAGTACATGAGAATTCTGAGCTGGCATCAAAACAAGGAGCCTTTTGAAACTACAGTGTTGAAGAAATTTAGGAGAACTGGTAGTTCTAAGCAGTTAGAACTTAGTTCTTAGCTAGTTCTAAGTCTACCTAACGAATTGTATACAAAGATGGCAGCTACATTTTACAAGGAATTCTTTATTTTCTAGATCTTCTTTGCAATGCAGCAGAAGTGCAACTACTGAAGCAGAGATTTAACTGGTAAATACATATTACTAAACAACATAATGGAAAAAAGTCAGCAAAGCACTTCTTCAGAAGTTTTGCTTCAGCATACACCTGAAGCGAAGACAACTATAATAAATATGATCAGACAGGTAAGGAAAATGGAGCAGTGGAGTACTGTCTGGCCTAATTTGGCATACAAGATAATCTGAAAAGCCAGGTTTTGGTTCACAAAGCTGTTAAAGCTTTTGGAAACAGCAAAAGGACACAAATGCTTTCCTGCTCCTTCTTTCATCATCCTACTCCCACATGAGACATTTATTTTTTTAGAATGAACACACTAATTAAAGAAAAATGACAAGGGAAAATTGGAGTTTGCAGGGCTTGAATTATTTTCTAGATGGCTATTCCAGCAACCTGCAAGTAAATAAATCCAGTACTTATTCATACTTAATAGAACATTAAGTATGCTTCCTTAGACACATTAATGGGGCATTTCTGTTTTAGCAATCATCTGGGACCATCCTAGCCAGGCACAAGTAAAAGCTCTACTAAAATTTCAATCCTATTTATTTTATTTAATGCCACAAATTTGCAAAATCTACAGGTTTAATATGAACAGTGTTTCATTTTGTTTGGGTGGGGTTTCTTAGGGGGTTTTTTGTTTGTGGGGTTTTGTTGGGTTTTTGGTTGTTTGGGTTTTACTTTCAAACATGCCAGTCTTTCTTCCTTCTCCCTTAGGGCAGCTCAGAAAACAATGGTCAGGTATGGCACTGTCTCTCTGCAGAGCATTCTATCTTTCCAATTTCTACCACAAAGCAGTCTAATATACAAGGTCTTACTGACCAAGTAGTCAGCAAGAAGGAAAGTTTGGCCAAATCACAAGCATTTAGTAAAGAGGTAATAGGCTTCAGCAGCAAGTAGTAATTTGAAAGCTCCCTTAACAAAAAAAACAGACTGCTTGTATCAAGCAATGCAGTGCATCTACATGGACACCACACCAACTAGCACCTAAAGCAGCCAACATTGTTTCTGAAGTTACAAATCTGGCAACAAATGAAGAAGCAAACTAACGGAGTTAGTACTATGCTACACTGTTTTTACTATTATACCAAGTAGTTGCAACAATCTGATACTACACAGGATAAACTACAAGAGGCGCAGTGGCTCCAAGTAAGAAAATAATTACAAATGCCCCAATACAGTACTTTAAAGCACCTTCCTGTAATGACAAGTTTTTTTCATATTAGCATTACATGAGCACAAGAGTGACAGCCACAGGATAAAATTATGGTGAACCTTTACATTTAACAAGTGTCAATGACACTTCAATAGAACATCTATATATTGTGAAATATGCAAGAAACTTTTTCCATCCAACATTAAAAAAGCGGTAGAGGCTTTGAAGACACTTACAATAACATATACCAAGCTTTTTTTCTGGATAGGTGAAGATTTATATATTTGTTATTCAAATATTGTTGCTCCCAAAGCAATGAATACTTCATAAAAAGCAATGTTAAGAAGCAATGCTTGAGAAGAATGTTAGCTCTTGCTACAAAAATCTCTCCTAACACAAATGAGCTAACCTCTGTTTTCAATGATGTGATGAAGAAAAAGATTCCCTACAGCTTTTTAATACTACCAGGCAGCCATTCAGAACACTAAAAGTACTGAGAAGTAACTGTCAAAGCAGCTGTACATGCAGTGGCCACAGACACCTTCAATGAGACCTAAGCAACTAGGAGAAAAAATTCAACAGGAATTTTACTGAAAGCCTTATTTCTGTAACATGAGCCTATGATCAAGTAAGTGTAAGTTCTACACAAATTTTGCACCAAAAAGTCAGGGGGCTTGCAAAAAATACTACTAACCAAAAAATCTAATCTTAAAGAATTTGTTCTACCATTTTTAAAATAGTAAGTTTATGTCAAGAAAACACATCAAAATTTTGCTTTACCTAGTTCAAAGAACCACTCTGCGATTCTTTTCATAATTTGTACACTACCAAGCTATTTTAAAAAAATATTTCTAACTTTATTAGATTACCATAAGAAGTGTAGAATCTGTAGATCTGAGGATGAAAAACTTCTTTAGTTAAACAGCTGCTAAAAACAACTGCTGCAAGAAAAAATAACTTCTCCTGCACAATGCCTTCTATGTATGAATTTTGAATGGTTTATTTTGCATTTGAAACTCTTTGAACATGAGGTAAAATAGCGAGAGGTATAGGTAAAATCACAGTTAAGATTTTCATGCTCACTTATTTCCAGAAATAATCCTAACCCCTCAAAGGAAGAGTGCATTACTCCACTGGAATACAGCTGTGTCCTCTGCCTGAAACCTAGTGGCCAGTGCCTTGGCAAGGCTCCCAGCAGACGCGCACATACCAGGTGTACTCCCATCGCACAGTAATTCTCAAGTGCTTTCCCACTGGGTAGCTAATCAGAAGCAACAGAACATGAAAAGTATTATGCATGCAGAACCACTGAAGAGTGCTCATAAATGAGGCAAAGAAGCAAGTCTCGGCCAGGCTCAGTGAAACTTCTCCCACCCACTGGCTCCTGGAGCATCAGGGCATGTACTGAGACTTACAGCACAGCAACATACAGGAGAAGTATGCATAAAAGAAGAGCTCACCATCAAGAATAGAGAGCATTCACCTCAGTTCACTAAACACATTTCTCTGATATTTTTGAAGACTATTTGTTTCTATCAGCCTCTCCACTCCAAAAGACAGAAGCAACAATTACAGAACTAATATCGCAACAATTACAAAGTAACTCACAAAGCAGTAGCTGTCATTAAGTGATCCAACACTATAAACAACCCTGTTAGAAAGCCCTACAGTCAAATGAGACTTCCAGAATTTCCCCCACATTATGTTTATCATAAAATTTCTTCATGTTCTCAACATTGTTTCCTTTTACAGCCTGAGTCTTTCAGTTTAAAAAAATTAATTTCTTCCCCTGTTGAATTAGTTTATTAAGCCAGGTATGCCATAATACTGGCAAATCAAACGAATCCCAACAAGTCTGGTATGGAATAAACACGCTGTAGGATCTGCCACAACAGATTTGTGTCTTCTCCCCATTTACCATATTTTTGTTGCATCTTTAACAGTTCTACATGACTTTCAAAAGTTAAAAGGTAAATAGCCAGAACAACCACTTGCTAAGAAAAGAAACTGCGATCACAAACAGGCATATCCTTCCAAACTAATCTTAATTTGAAGGGAAGGAAGACTAGAAACTGGACAAGAGATGCTGTACATCTTTAAGCTTTTTCATTTAGTTCGTATATGAAAGAGGCAAAGAATTACTTCAGTTCCTCTTACATTATTTTCTTAATCACAACAGAGAACGACAATTTAGTGGAGATCTCCAACTGCATCTGCGTGTTTCTACCATCTTATCTAAAATCCACCTCAGGCAGGGGTGATCACAATTTGTATTTAACACCAAGCATTCCGTGTGTTTTTCAGCTGATGGACAGTCCAAGAACACTCTTGACTGCACTTTAAGTCTCCCTTAAACATCAGTATGGGAAAGTGTTAAATTTTTCAACTACATATTTGGATATATTCAGCACACAAAAAATTAGGTTACTCAAAAACTCTAGTTCCTTTTTCACCCTTTTTCTCTCAGTGCCCTCAGGCCTCACATTGGGTGCCAAAATCTGTTTTAGTTCGAAAGACAGGTGTCTGCTAGGGAAGGCAAGAGCCTCCCTTGGAATGGAGAATGTAAACACCCTCCCTCGGAATTGTTATAATTTTGAAATTAAGGGGATCTCAGGCAAAAGATATGAGGATAGGAGTAACAGCTCTTTACTAGTGTGTATAACAAGGCAAACAGAACAACAATAATTATGGCATTAACAACAAACAGAACCAGGGAAACAGTCACAATTCTTCTCGGCTGCAGACACTTTCCACTATGGTGCAGCTACCATCACAGCCGGCAGGAGTGAGCAGAAATCCCAGGGTGCTGGGTGAGATGTCTCAGAAGCCCAGCGGCGGTAGCTGGAGCTGCGGAAATGTCCCGGCAGGCAGAGGGTGCGGGACACAGCGTGGGGAAAGCCAGAGCAGCAGCGAAGGAGCAGCGGGCGCGGGGCAGCGGCGGCGCGGCTGCCGGCGGGGCAGGCGAGGCGGGGCAGGGTCCCGCGGCACACGGGCAGACAGACGGCGCTGGGTGCCGCAGGGCCGAGCGCCAGCCGGGCCGGACAATGCTCCCCGCGGGAAGCGACAGCCCGGCCATTCCCAAGGACGCCCAAAAGCGAGAGCCCAGCTGGGCCAGCCCGCATCCTTTACCTGCCTCAAAATCCCACGGTATCTCTGTCCCTCCAAAAGAAAGCTCCCAGAGAGAAAAAGTGTAGCGAGGTGCCACACTACTCTCCCGACTTCAGCTACTTCTTTTGTCTTTCTTAAGTCGCCATAAATATCTGGTAATTAGTTTCCGAGCAACTTATGGGAAAAAATTCTGTAAGGCAGAAACCCAACCCCAACAATGTTTGATATATTTGTCTTGATTTTTTTTTATAATTTTTCTTTACATTAATTTTGTTCATTTTTCACAGTACTGCCACATCATTTATTTTACTAAGGAAATGTTGATTTCACTGTAATTACTCTCTTTCCTTCCCTCTCTGGCCGGGGGGGAATTTTAATACATCAGTTTATCTTTTAAACTTTACTTTCATATTTTAGCTTATATTTTAAAGTTAGTAATTTAAAATAGAAGCTTTTGTATGTTTAATAATTGTCAATTAAAAAAAAAAAATCCGGTTTATGAAAATCCTCAGCACCTGGACTTCAAAAAATTAAAACATTTCTATAAAGAAATTTTACCAATAAAGAATTATCTGAATTGGGAACAAGGAGAGGCAAAAACCTGAGGAAACTTAACAAAGGAAGAAAAAACAGCCAACCTCACACTGCTTATTTAGGGTATTCAAAATCCTAGACGTTAAATAGCCTATCTACTTTATTGACCTGTCTAAATAAGTGAGTCTGAAAATGCTGAAGACAGCATATCAATATTACAATTCCTTCCATTTCACTGGAGTACCTTTCTAAATAGTGTCTGTCGCTTCCAATTTGCTGAATCTGTCTAGCACTTTTAAAAGTTTTTGTACATCTAGTTATTGACTGGACTATGTGGGAGACATTGCAACATTCAAAATACAAGACTTGGTCTCTGGACCTTGTGCTTATGCACACCAAATGACCAACAGCAACCACTAGCTGTAACAACTGTAACAGACTCCATTAAAAAGATCCATATTATATTTATTTCTTCAAGTTGTAAACTCTACTAGGAGAGTAAACAAAAGGAACAAGTTACTTGGATGACTGTCACCTTAGATGTTAAAACAAATGGGAAAAGCTGATTCAGCACTGTTACAGGAGAATCAGTAACTGACAAAAACTTTCCATCAAAAGAGGGGAACTGCATCTTAATTGGCATGCAATTAGGCAATAACACAAACAGCTTAAAAAAAAAAGATCCCTTGCTCACCCTGCGTGGCAACTACTGTACACAAAAGGGCGACTCAAGGCACGAAATGTTTACCTTTGCTCACTGGAGCTGTGACGTCATAACACCCCATGGGCTCCCTGATACCTCGACACTTAAAACCCACCTACCAACAATGTCACTTCAAAGCCCTGATGCAGGTTTTACTACCATCCTCCTCCTCCCTCCTACACAAACATTAAAGTTTAAGTTCACAAGTTTGTAATTGAAAATTAATGCTAAGATGCCATGTATCCATGTTGTCATGCTTTAAGCACTACAAGCTGCATGCATCATGCTCATAGATATTACAGCATCAAAAGCCAGAACAGAGACCCACGACTTCTGTAGCAAGAGATTTTACCCAACAGCATTCACAGCCAAACGCATCATGGGATTAAAGAGAAAATCAATATCAGACAGTGCATAAGAGGCAGTGTCAGTAAGAAGACATCAACTTGACAACTTTTTGTGAGTTTACAACTCTCACACCAATGCATTTTCTACTCTGGTTCATATTGGCTCAAATCCTATCATCTGGGACTGTCTTCAAGAATTAAATGAACTCACTAATTATTTTTGACAGAACAAGCAGTGTGATTTACAAGCATATGAATGGCCATCTAGCCACAAAAATGTGTTTGGAACTGTTAAAAGAAGATTTCAGCGTCCTTTCTCAAAAAAAGGCAGATAAAACTCTTGTACAGAACACGCTTTACTGAGCTTTAGTCTTTAAGCATCATTAAATTTGATCTTCCTCATTTCCTTATCTCCCAAAAACCAGGACACTGGCAAAAACCTGCCTAACAGGAACACGTACGCAAATAGGTTTATTTGAATCATCAATACTGCTGCAAAGGAGGGCCAGGTACACTCACTGACAAACTTACATGCTGAAACATCAACCCATTAGGTATCCATAAGCCACCTGTCCCCTTATGTAAATCCCCTACTTATTATTTATTAATTTAATTTCTGATTTAAAATTTAAGATCTAGCTTTTCATGGCATCAACTCAAAGCCCTGCTAAAAACGAAAAAACAAGAAATGTTAATCTGAACATTTCATTAATTTTAAGTTCTTCTATAATATTTTTGTGTTTACCTCACTCTGAAGTCTTCAGACACCAATTGACAGAAACCCCTTGCTACTAAAATCTCAACAGATGTAATAAATAATAATCATCTCCCAAAATCTATCTAGAATCTAAAGGTATGTGCTGCTCTCCTCAGTGAGAGAGCAGGTATCTTACTACTTGCTGTCATGGTATTTAAGAGTGCAGACAGCTCAAGATACTTGCTTTATTAGACCTTCTTTATTCAAAACTCATTCACCAGCCATAACTGTATGTACATCAGTGTTTACCACAGTGAACAGAAAGGAAAAGTGACTTTCAAACAAAGGATTTAATTAGATGACAAAGAAATGCAGAAAGAATAAAGAAATCTTTTCTTAATCATACAATATCAAACTGTATCATTGAAAACTGTCTTACCAGTTATGTTTTGAACAGTATAACTTCTTCTTAAAAAAAACAAAACAAACCACCTCGCACCCTCACTTTATGGGTGGAAGAAGCACATGATGCAGCACTAAAACTTGTGTTATGTAAAAAAAAAAAATCTTCACAGTATGAAATGCGGAGTATGTAAACGCAAAATGCAAAGTTTTTACATTGTGAAACATTAAGCACTCTGTTTTTCTTTGCGGGACTGTCCCACCAATGAATACTCCTGAATATCAAAAATTTAGGCATAATCAAAGATCATACAAAATTTAATTAATATCTCCATTGCTGTATATACCTTGGAAATTTTTAAGCTCACTACCAAGAGACATGTCACTGAAAAGAAAAAGATGGAGGAGAGGAGAGATTATATTTCCATCACTACTACTATTCTCTTGAACTCTTCCACCCTCAGGTTTCTCAATACTTGTTTCAAGCATTTTCAGCAGGAGTATAGTATAAAATGCTAAACTGTGTAACAGGTTACACTGATTTGTCATTAACCTGAGAGAATATTTTCATTTGTAATACTTTTTGAATTTATCAGTGCTTCTCTCATAATGATTCATTTGGAAACACCTATTAGGGTTTGTTTCTTGGAATTTTTATTAGCAATAGCTAAAAACTTAATGGCTAAGCCTTGTGAAGTTTTTCATAGACTTATGCCATCCATCATATAGCCATATTGACAACACTCAGGAGGATGTGACAAGCTATCTGTATTTTTCACTTTCTGCTTCTTTAAAATGAACTCTCATATCCCAATTCAGTGAACTTTATCATGGCTACTTCATAGCATTACCTTTTAAAAATATGTCCTTGCCATAAAAAAACCCTTCCAATATAATATGGCTCTCCCCTTAAAACTTGGATTTAACAATATTTAGGTTGACCAGGAAAAAGTAATGGAAAAAAATTAAAATAACAATTAAGAAAAATCATCAGCTCAACTCTTAGCACAACACAAGTGATACAGATAAGCCTCTTTCTAAGAGAGATGTTGCAGAAATACACTAAGCAAGAATTTTTAGTTTCTGTTTTCCTTAAAGCACCTTACCACTAAATATTAATTAGAATTAGCTAACTGCGTTGAATTAAATCTAGCCAACGTTGTTTGTACTTTGGTGCCCTTTCAGTTTGCAAATGTAAAATGCACATAAAAACTAAATGATTGAGTAACAGGCAACAATAGCTGAAAAAAAATGTAGGTGTTCAGAATATTTATATGCATAATCTTTAAACCCAACTATAGAAATTAAAAGCAGAAGCTACTTGTTACAGAAAAAGAGAAGAGTTTCATTGCAGGATACGCACTAAGTGCAAACACCAGTGGAATTATTCCAAGAAATATAAAAAAACACGTTTTCAAGGGCTTCCTTACATTGTGTCCCACACCATAACAGATTAATTTATTATGCAAAACAAACAACGAATTAGTGGTGTTAAAGTAATGCCAAATGTTTACCATTTTTACATTTAATCCTAAAATACTTCCACTATTTAGCGATGCTAGCATTCATTTTGATAAGAGCAAATGTATAAAAACTGCATAATGAATTAACAACCACGTAATGGACACCACAACTACAACTAGCATGGTATAGCTCCTGTCCCCGTCATTTCTGTGTTTCCTTACAGGATTTTATGCTTCACTCTATAGGCTATTTTTACTAATTTAAACTACGCCGGAGAGCGCTCTTCATCCAAACACTGCCCGCTCGGCTCTAACAGGTCTCCCTTGGGCACACCTACAGAATGAACACTCGCAATCACATGAACGAGGGTTCTTCCAAAGACAAAGTTATTATTTGCATTCCAGCAGCAAGCAATAAACGCACTGTCTCGGAAAGAGCACCTCATCCCAGATTAGGATCTGGAAATACCAACCAGGCCACTAAATCCCACAGCACTGCTGATGGCCACATTTTCTCCCGCTCTTCCTACAGTGGGTACTATACACATGAGTTGAACACAGAAATTGTTGGCGATGCTAAGTTTAAGAGACAGGAGGAGACGCCCGGAACAGGTCAGACCAAGAGAAGGAAAAGCAGGGTCTAAATTGGGAATTGTTTTTCTGGTTTGTATGGGACAACAAGGCAGCGGTGGCTCAAGGGGTGAGAAGAGACAAACGTAGAAGGATTAAAACGTAACAACTGCAGGGCAGGGAATGCGGTGTGGGAGAGCCTTCAGCAGCAACAAGACTCCGGGCAAGGAGCCTGCGGCAGGGTCCCGCACGGGCACGGGGAGGGAGCGGCCGCCGCAGGCAGCGAGGCCGGGACCAGAGCGCCATGTCAGGTGGCCGGACGAGGAGTCCGGGCCTGGCCGGCCCTGGGCCCGCGGGTCGCAGCCTCCGCAGCAACCGCGCCGGGGCCGCGGGGACGCAACCGGGCAGAGCGGAGCGGCCGGGGAAGCCCCCGGGGAGCGCCCCCGGCCGGACCTCAGGTCGTCTGCGCACAAGCGCCAGCGGCGGCGCCGCCTCCGCGCACAGCCCCTGCCGCGGCCCCGCGGTGGAAGCGGCCGCGTCCCGCTGGGCCGCCACCCGGCCGGGCCTGGCCGGCACAGGCCGCGGCTCTGCCGCCGCAGGCCCGGCCCAGCCCTGCCCGGCCGGAGAAGGCATGGGGAGGCCGCGCAGCGCAGCGGGGCCCTCCACCCCCGCTCCTGCCCTCCCTGCCTGCCCCGGTCGCTGCCGCAGCCCGCAATAACTCACCCGCTCCACCGCCCAGCGCTGCCCCGCGGCCGCGGGGGAAGGGACGCAGCGGCCGCACCAAAGGAGGGAGGGCGGCGCGCGCAACTCCGCGGGGGCGCGCGCGCGCGCTGCCCCCGCCCAGGTGGTCGTGCCCGGCTCGGCCCGGCCCGGTGGCGGCCGCGTGCCCGCTGCCCCGCCGGTGCGCGCCCCCGCGGCGTCCGGCGCGCCGGGCCCGGCCGCTCACGTGACGGCGCTGTTGGAGGGAAGGGACGGGGGCGAGCGGGGGCGCGCGCGCTACGCAGGCGCCGGGCGGGAGGGGCCGGGGGTGCGGGGCGGGGCAGAGCCGCGGGACCCGGGCCGGGCCTGAGCTGCGGCGGTGGTCGCGGCCCGGACAGGCTCCGCAGAGGTCCCCTCAGCGGAACCGGCCCTCGTGGCTGAGCCGCGGGTATCCTGGGCACCCTTCTGGGCGCCCTTCTGGGCACCCTGGGCTGGAGTCGGGGGCCGCAACACCGAGAGGCGCCCGGTAGCAAGCGCAGGCCCAGCCGTGCGCCTAACGGGCCTAGCTGGGAACACGGGAGGGTGCACGGAGGGCGGCCGGGAGGCTCCGCGGGTTTTTCCCGTAAAACCTTGGCTGAGGACACGTGTGGTGTGACTGGTGCGCGTGTAATGATGTGGCCTTTTGTCTTCGGAGACAGGGCTGCCGCTCCTCTACTCGGTGCAGCCCGCATTACACAACCTGCTTGTTCATCTGTCCTGCGCGCCAGCAGCCGCGGGCAGATTCCTGCAGCTCTCCCTTTGCCGGGCTCTTCGGTTCCTGCATGTTGAACAGAAAAGTCTCGGCAGTCGGTCGGTCCTGGGTAGATGTGTCTCATGCTGCCTGTTGGTGCAGGCGCGTTTTCGCCTTCTCTTTTCCTGGTAAGCGTTTCTGCATGAGCACTGCAGGACCCGTGACACACATTCACATGAATCGACACCCAAGGGTCTGTCGCGATGTTGCTTTTGTTGGGACATCAGAACCTGGAGTAGTTTGGTCTTCACGTAATGGTAGCAAAGAGCAGGATTGTCTTTCCTAACTTGTGTTACATGCATTAGCTGAATGCAGCGTTCATTATGCTGCTTTCAGTTCTGATCGCTGTCATAAGGTGCAGTGCAGGCTGGTTCTTGCGTATACCGAGTTTCAACACCTCCAAAGCGAAACTGATTTCTAATAATCAAATCTAAAAATCAAATGTCGAATTATCATATGAGTTACTGTATTAACGTTGCCTTTAGATATTCCT
This sequence comes from Sitta carolinensis, assembly GCA_032173965.1. NCBI lineage: Eukaryota > Metazoa > Chordata > Aves > Passeriformes > Sittidae > Sitta > Sitta carolinensis. Next base: position 26,076,840 of record JAVUNC010000004.1, on the reverse strand, counting down.
AGTATTTTGTAATGAAATGCAAATATGATGTAAAAACAAAAAAAAATAGATGAGGCAGATAAAATGGATTGTGTTTCATTTCCTTTTTTTTCCATTCTGTTTTTAGTCTTAGAGATTGTGTTCTCCAGGGCTTTCTGCAGTGCCATGAAGACTGAAATATCTTAAATGCTTCTCTTGCTGCCATCACACTAAGAAGGCATGATAACACAGCAATATTTACAGGCAGTACACAAGGTATTTGCAACTAAACAGTTTTGAAGTGGAGCAGTTTTTAACCTATTCAACATTTCTTTCCTCTCTGCCCTTCCAAAATTACAATTATGCACATTACCACAAGTTGGTTTTCTAGTTTTCTTCCTGTGCTTTCCCAGTTTCAGAAGGTCTCTCTCCTTTCCAAAGCAAGCATTTATAGAAAAAACCCTGAATTCCTATGATGGCTCAGAACTGATCTACTGGGCTGATTGCACTAATTTCTCCAAAGGGTTTTTAGGCACAGAGCTTTCAACAAAGTGCTAACTCTCTGAAATATTGTTGATATTATACGAAGAAATGAAATTACTTTCTGAAGCAAAATTCAGTTAAACACAATTTGCATTGCACAGATTTTCCAGCCTTCAGCCCTTTTGATTTCATTACTTTTGACACAAGCAGCAGGGAAAGCATTGCTTGTCATCTGATCATTTTTTATTGCTCTATTCAGTTTTTACACTTTCAAAAATTATGTAACTCCAGTGACCCATCTCAGTTTAACAGAGTCTGTGCAGTTTTCTTTAGCCATGACCAGACTGTTCCACTCCCTTTGTGTAATGAACTTGACCATCTGTCAAGCACCTGTGTTGCAGTTAAGCATAAAAATGAGCACCCCAATATCAAATTTCATAGGTATTAGAGGCCTTTGTATACAGTGACACACCAGGTGTACACAACTACAACTGCACCATCTGCTATCTTTCCTAGCAATATTTTTATCATATAATCTCTTTATACACGAGCTACATGGTAGAAGTCCAGATCTTGCAAATTGTTTCCATTGAAAAGCAACCTATTTATTTTCAGTCTCCTAGTGCCCTAAACACAAGAAAAAGACAAAGGCAGTTTCTTTGCTTTTAGTTCCAAGTCTCTAGCCACACCTCTTCCCAAGAGGTTCATAAATTATATTCCTTATAGTCTCTCCATATTTTTTTCTTCTAAATGGAATTTATGAAAATATGCTATATGCAGTCAGGTTATGTTTACACTGGTCTTAAGCATGATTTTCTTTTTGAGTGTTAATTACTAGTTCTTTCGTTGTCAAAATGTGGGCAGGAGTTAGATTTCACCATATGCTTCTCTGGATAAAGAATATATTGGGTATGGTAGTGGACAAACATGTTTTCTCTCCTGCTGTAGGGCAGTATTTGCTACTGTCAAAAAGCTGAGATGTGTTACTGCAGTAGGCCATTAACTATTAAAACAATGTCTCACAGGAACATGTTTCTTTTGTCTGCAAGATACTTGATTTAAATGATTTTTAAACCCAAATGCTGAATTTATTTTGTAAATTGCATAACTTAAGATGTCATACAAAGCAGAGCTGACTTCTGAAATAAATTTGAAGTGTACGTACTACAGCACCAGTTGCATTTATTTGCTGAATTTACAATATTAAACAAGCTCCTTTTTTCTGATTACTATTTCCTGAAAGAGTCAGAAATACAAGCTACATTGGCACCCCTTAATAATTAGATAACTGCTTTTCATGCCACACTTGCCATGATTTTTCCCAGAATGAACAGCAGACATTCACAATACCTGGGATTTGCCACTATCACTAGTTCAGGAGGCTCCACAGTTAGCTCATTTGAAGTCTGTTATAAGTTACTGTGAATTATATCTTTAGCAAAGTTTAAAACTGTTAGTTCCTCAAATCTTTTCTATTTCTTGTGTAATAAGAATTGACCTTTTCAAATGCAGAGCAATAACAGCCAATAATCTAAAATTTTCTAGTCCTATAATGGAAATCCACATATATTAAGAATATCTGGTTTGACACTATTTTCCCTTTAATTTTCCACCTCCTCCTTGCTTCAGTTAGTACAGGGACAGTAACGTACCCCCTTACCCACTTTTCACCAAATTTATGACATGATCATTCTCTTTCCCCACAAAATGACTCATTAACAGCTGCCGGTTCTTGGATCTGACAGAAGTTACGTGTCCTGCTCTAGAAAGCTGCAGAAAAAACAGTTCCATAGGTGAAAGGGACTGATGCTTTTAAAATTAACCATACAGCTGGGTGGACGAAGGCAAGGTTCTGAGGACAATGGATATTTAGCCATTGATTTTATGACTAAGGGTAGATTTTTTTGTAGAGAGGTAAAAGGTGTAGAAGCTACAAGCTATTAAGAATTACCCAATGGAATACACAGATTCAAGACTTAAAAAAACACCCCCAACATTTTATCCCAGAAAATAAGAGTTGCAGTTATACGCAGAGATTGGTGTAAAACAGGAAAAAACTATGCTTGAATAAAGTTTTTTGGTGCTAGAGGAAAACAGGCTTTGATAGCCAGCACAAAATATGACTTTGATACTTGCATCCCAAACTAATTTGGCCTGTTGTCTATGGAACTGCTGCTGGTTACAAATTCTCTGAATACCTGAGATTTCACTCCAGTACTATTTACCTTAATTTTTATCTTCTGTGAAGGCAATCATATGGTAGTCTGTGTCCAGTTCCCCAGTACATGAATGTTGCAGTTTGCTCTGGATAATTACCCAAGAAAAATCTCAATCCACTGCCCTGGCCACAAATTCTTTAATTCTGAATTCAATTTGATTCCAAAAGAGGAACAGATCTGCAGACCTCTCAAAGCTTTGATGGTTTTTACTAATGCAGCTGGAGGATCACACAAGTCGGTGGTGACTTGGGAGGTCCAGGGGCCTTTTGATTTAGTCACCTGGGGGAGAGTGACTAAATATGCAAGCGTATCCACCCCTACCAGTTTGAAATGGGTTCCACAAAAATGGGTCAAATCCTATATGCCACCCAGGGAAAAGAAGGGCCAGAAAACAGCCCCAGTTTCACCCTCCCAACCCAATGATGTGGCAATTGCTTCTTCTAGGCAGCAACGCAAAGGAAGTGGGAGACCCAAACCCCATGTTATCCCTAACTCCATGCCTTAGAACAGATTGTTTTAAACTCTACCCTTTTCTTAGCTGTGTATGTTATTTTTAGATTACTTTCAAGGGAATTCTCCCAGTCCCCGAGATGAGGCCAGAACTACTATGTTTTCTGTTGCTTCTGACTCGGTAGTACAGGGACAAGAATGTGAGGACTATCAAAGGGTGCAAGGCCCACTCTATCTGGCAAAGTGCAGAGCATCCACGAGTCCATCCAGGAAATGAAAAACATGATAGAAGAGATCAAGCAAGGAGCAAAAGACAGGCTGGAGAACATCTTTAAAGACCAGGGGTTGCCAGGGAGAATGTCATCATTTTTAAGGGATGCCTTACTGGCTGTCCTAGTTGTCATTTTAAATTACATAGCCTTTAGGACTCTAAAAGGAGTTACAACTAAGTTAACTAAGAAAAACACAGCCTCTTCTGACATTTCTGTGGCTGCTGTCAAGATGGTGGGAGACCAGAAAAAGGAGTTTAGAAGATTAATCTACTCTCTCCTTTTGTTCCAAATTAACAGAGTGATATGTGGTTATGAATATTGAGTTGGTTAAGCAGTTTTTCCTCTAGTGTTCTCTCCCTGTTAACTCCCACAATGGGCTTGGTTTATCCCTGGCTGGCTACACCCTGTCCCATTGTACCTGTACCCCCCATGGTAACACCTCCGGGAGGACTCAGGATAAAGGCCTGGGCATTGGGGTTCTGCTTCCTCTTTTGCACCCTCTTCAGAAGAATAAACTTCCATGCAAAAGTGCTTTCATTATTTCTTACTTTATAACTTAAAATTGTAATAGCTCTGCATGTCACTTAAGAATGTAATGAACAGGATCCAGTTTAGTTTGCACTACTGGGTAAAAGCAAGCTGAACAGAAAGGTAGATATTAACTACTGCCTACAGATTTTAGACTGCTCCTACTTGACACTTATGACTTAATTCCTTTATTGATTACACTAATGTAGAGTGAGTCATGGTAATGAATATTGAGTTGGTTAAGCTGTTTACCCTCTAGTAGTATCTCCCTGTTAACACCCTGCAATGGGGTTGGTTTATTCCTGGCTGGTCACACCCTGTCTCATTGTATCTGCCCCATGACAGTAGTGTCCCCAGGAGGACTCAGGATAAAAGCTTGGGCTTTGGGGTCCTGCTTTCTCCTTTGCACTCCCTTGAGAAGAATAAACTTCCAAGCAGAAGTGCGTTCTCTGATCTTTACTTCAAACCTCAGCACAAGGGATCAGGAGATCTGTAGGAAGCAGAGAGCCTTCTGCTTTCTATCATTCCTAGACTGTTCGCAACCTGGGAACGGTTTTCCCTGGCTGCACAGCCAGTGGACAGAGTCAGCCAGGCTCCCTCTGAACCCCCAACCACACATGAAAATATTGACAAACTGCAATGAACCCTGGTGGAGAGTTGCTGAGATTCTTAGAGGCTTGGAGCAGAGAGTGTACTGCGCTTCTTCACCCTTCTGATGAGACTGAGGAGGGAAATTTCCTATATCTCAGTTACCTAGCAGATGAATGCAGAGAGGAAGAGACAGAGAGTCTTGGAGGTCACAGTGGAAAAATGTGAGAAACAGGGAAATTGCATCTGTGAAGATTCTGAATAGCTCCAAAGGGAAGAGTTTTCAGCTGGGGAGCAGGTATTGGGAAGGAGCTTGTTATCTCTATCCTTGAACATATCAAAAACTTGACTAGATAGATTCCTAAATAACCTGATTTAATTGTGAAGTTATCCGTGCTTTGAATATGGGGTTGGACTAGACCACCTTCTGATGTTTTGTCCAATCTAAATTACTCTAAATGGCACAATTAGGGGATTTCCTTAAAAATATCCTAATCCTGCAACCCAATAATATATGATAATTCTCTCGAATTCCCTTCCTAGATTTGGCTCAGAACCTCTTCCAAGGCAAAGGGCTTGCCATGTAATAGAACTTATTGAGACCCAACTTCAAAGTAGCATAAATACTCTGGTAGTGCTGAAAGACAATTGGGACAGGAATGTAAACATCAAGTTCTGTTGAAGGAAGTCCAGAAAGGAGTTTTGATGAGAAGTAGACAAGTGAAATAGAAATGACTAAGAGTTTCTGGACAGGGAAAAGAGGAACAAAACAAGAAAGTCAAAAAGTTGAGAGGTAAAGACTCTCAAGGTATGAAATAAACATTATGCAGCAAAGGGCTAACTCAAGATCAGGCAACTGAATAAAGTCTGAGAATGAAAGTAAAAAAGCTTGTGATTTAACACAAGTATGGGGAAGTTTGCATGCTCTCCATCAGAAGGATAACCTCCTAAACAACGCAAAGTGACTAGATATTAAAAAATGGTCTGATTAAAATGGGAAACAGCCAGCAAGCGTCTGCCCAGAAAAAACTGCCCATTAGCAAAATTCTGTCTGAATAAAGACATAGTGCAGAAACACTCCATGTAGGGTGGCCTGAGGTAGCATCTGAGAGCATCAGGGGTATATAGCTCCTGCCAGGTACCAATCCTCCATAACATCCTCCAAGGAACTCCCAGTTACAAGGCAGGGAGAAGTAAGAATCCTGCTGTATAAAACAATGGAGAGGAGAGTAGGGTAGCCCATCCCTAAGATAGATAGGGGACATGTTACTGTGGAAAACCTTGTATATCAAGTGTAAATGGATGAGTGTACTTGCAGTATGAGGGAACTCCATGGTTTTGCACATCTGCTATGTCCCTCTTGTCTTTATATGCTTTTACTATATGAACTGAAAGTTGTCATAGAGTTGAATTGGAGTTTTAAAGGCAAGTTCAGGGTTCACATGCCCTACACCTAAAGAGACACAGGGAATTGAAGAAGGCAAACTAAGGTGTGTGTAGCTTCCTACTAGCACTGTGGAAGTCCATGATGATGCTGAGTAGCACTGCCCTGTTTGAATCCTGTTCCTAACTATGCTCCTATGAATGGGGAAGAAGAGCTCATCACCTCAAGAGCTGCAACTCTCGCTCCTCTAAAGTCCAAATTCAATTCAAGTTCTGACTTCAGAACAAGCATCACTGAAACTCAATGATAAAGCACGTGCAAATTTTTATGAATGATAAGAATCAGCTACTGCTGTTACTCCACCAATAAAGTGAGACGAAGGCTTCAACCCACCAGAAAATACCCATTCCATACATTCAGGTTTTGTTACAGACACAGGTTACGTGTAGTATTGAGACAATGTCTTCTACTATATGAGTATTTTTGTCTTGGAGCATCCCTATGTACCTAAACACTGGTACCTGATTTTCTTCAGCGACACTTCTAAGAGTTCTCTTTTGAATCAGAAACTGAAGCAGGCAACTTGATCTTCTGGCACTGTCCTTATCATTTCTTGTCAGACCACTATTTAAACACTATTACCTCACAAAGAGGCTTTCCTCCGGTAAGGAACTTGTGTTGTTAATTGAGATAATTATCAATGCATTAGGAGAGTATGTATCAAAATTAAAAGCAGTCATGGAGGCGACCATCAAGACAAAAATAATGCCACTTGCTGTGGTTATGTGTCGCATAAACTGGTATTAATAAGAAAAAATCAGGTTATATATTGTCAATGGTTATTATACATTAAGAGCTGGGTATGTGGAGAGAAATACTTTACCTGACACTTTGAACTACTGCACTTAAAGAAGTTCAGTGAAATTTATTCAATCTACATCAAGATACCAATACTGCAAACTCAATTTGCCGTCTCATTCTCCCTTTACAGAATACACTCTCATCTTTAGAGAGCCCTTCATCTAACCTATTGTAGGTATCTCTTAGCATAGGAGATCTGAGACATATGCCAAAGTGCAAAATTCCTTTCACTAGGAAATCTGTATTTCTTCAGTTAAATCCCTCCCATCTAATTTAAGAGCTGAATTTAACTTGTAAAGTATAATTGATTTTGTTGGGGTCTTTTACAGTGGGATTACACAAATACATACAAAAAGATAATAGTAATCTTCTTGGAATAACATCATGTCTGGTTTGATAACTTTTCCAAAACTGACAGAAAATACTTGCTTATTAATGACACAGCAAAATCCCAGCAAATCTAAGGTACTGTTTTGAGTACTATCTCTCAGTAATTATTTAAATCATGTTGCATATATTAAAAAAAAAAAAAAAAAAAAAAACCCAAACAAACAAAAAACCAAACATAAAAAAACCAAAAAACAAAACAAACAAAAAAAAAACCCAACAGAAAACAAACAAACAAACCCCCCCCCCAAAAAAAAAAAAACACCAGTGTTACTAATGCAGCAGTCAAGCACTCAGAAGCTTATAAACAATTAAGGTTAAGGTCATTTATGAACCCTCAGTCTGGCCCTCTCAAATACCATTTATTTAATTACAGAAGACTTTCCCCTCCATCTCATTTGTAAGGATAAACAATGCTCACATAAATGACCAGTGCTTTACTACTTTTCTTACTGCCAAAGATCTCAAGTCTAACCTTGGATTCATCCTCAATACCAAATTATACATTTTCTCATTGTTTCTTATGCAATAATGCAGATGGGTCTGATTACTTCAGAAATTACTGCTTATCTCCAGAACCATCCCACTAATGTAAGGACTGGAATGGATTTTTAGACACCGAGAACTGAAGACAGGAAGAAGTAGCAATTAGTTTTGAGTAGTCTGAAGTGGTTCAAGACTGTTCAGAAACAGAGTTCTACATAATTGTATATATATATTTAAGTACAGTATTTACAGACTTAAGTTGAAATTGACTGCTCAGCACTTTTGAGAATCAGATTCAAGAAAATCACATTTAATTTTATACCTAGCTTTGGACAATCAGTAACAAAAGTACCTTGTTTGACTACTGTTGGAACCCAAAACATTCCTCTGATTATCCTGGATGACTCAAGAACCTAGCAAAGGGCTCAGAGACCTTAGCAGAGTCAAAAACACCTGTGCCTTTGATTTTAGTCCATAGAAAAAACTACCAACTTTGTGTGAAGATTTACAAGCCACAAGAGTTTCAGTAGAAGGATAATTTGTCACAAAGTGAAAAAGTAAAATTTCGGAGTTTTAAAATGGGGGTTCAAAAAGCAAGATGGAATCTGGGCATGTCCTGTCCTTCTTCTCCGTCTTCTTGCCCTCCATTGTCTGCTGTGATGGTGACACTTCTTGATTGGTTTAGAGTAGAGACAGACTGTCTAACATAAGTGATAAGTATTAGAAATTATTGTAAATAAAGTACACATAGTTTTTAGTACAAAAAGTTAACACCACCTCAAGAGCAGGCAGTCTGCCACAACCTGACCTGCAAGACAGATCTCAGCAGGTCAGAGAAAGAATGTGGTAAGAAAAAATAAACAACCTTGAAAAGCAGAATCGACAAATCTCGACTTCTTCTGTCGCAGGGCTAGGAAAAAAGACTTTCTAATACCTCGGGGTCATCACAACAGAAACCCGAGAGACTACTTTCCCTCTGAATTTTTATGGGACCACATGACAGAATATAGGATATTCTTCTGTTTTCTGATGCACTAATTGCAAACTCTCACCCCATTTCCCATGAACATTTCTGCTACACGCTAAGGAATCCTGTAAATAGTACCACAATTTACAAGCCACATTACATAAGTCATTAAGTCCACAGCATAAGCCAGTCTAGCAATGACAGGAATGTACTACAACATACCTCTTGAGGGGGAAAAGCAGTTACACACTCATTCTAAGCATCCAAAATTAAATGTTACATTAAAGTCTGCCTTCCATGCCAGACTTTAGCATTAAGATACAGTAATTCTATTTAAACGTCTTCACTTAAATTTGTAAATATATATGTACACACACATACACACAGAATTTCATTCAACTTGTTTTATGTAGTTCCACCTGCTACCCTGTCTTGACAAGTTAAGCATTGTTGAAAACTACCAGAATTGTAACAAAGAGGAAAATATTTTCTGTTTCTTAGTCATGTCTAAACAGGGAAAGAGTTCAGCTGACTTTTTGCTTTCAACACAAGGCTCACAGAAATTTTTCCTCATTTACTGAAATCAACTGGTCAAGCTGTCAAGCCAAGTCTCAAGTTCAGAGTTCAATGAACCAAGCTTCCATCACTAATGTGTTAGAGCTCTTAACTGAAACACAGCCCTCCTTACCCATGATGAATTCTGTGAAGATAGAGCAAAATCTGATCTATGTACAGAAATTGCATTAATAATTTCAAGTAAAAAAAATCCAGGCATTTTACTAGTAGTTGTTTTACAGACTTCTAATTGTATGGGTCACCAAACCAGGATTTTTAACTTGAATTGGATACTAATCTATGTTAAACCAGTATTTACATCAGCCCAGCGTAATGAATTACAGAATTTGTGAAGATTTTTGTCTTTGCCACTGTTCCTATAATCTAGTCTATTTTAACAACAGAAACATCAATGACTTTGGATGTCACTCCATAAGATCTCATTTATTCAGTAAAATGAAGCTGTATTCCATTAAAAAACCCCACCCTATTAAAGCATGTTCAGCTTCCAAAGGAAAGATGATCCAAAGTTTATTTTTCTACTTTGAAGATTGTGCTTGATTATGTTATTTTAGGCATTTTTAAATCATACAGTGCTCTTTATAATGAGGCTGAAACTTCTCCAAAAGTAATCCTTTAGAAATCTCATTGACTGATACTATGATCCCACCTCACTGTTTAGAAAGGAAGTGATGTATTAACCAAAGTTCAACTCTAAGCAGGTATAAGCATCGATCACCTCAGCTGGCTACTAAGACCACCTTCCAGTTCTTGTCAGGAAGTTAAGTCAGCACTCTGGAAACTCACGTAACAGGTCTTTGCTCACACAATTTTTGGGATATCTTGTTTGTACCTAGCTTCAGTCTTGACAACGAAGCACTCCATCATACTATTCTTACCTGAATTCTAATGGTACTGATTCGAGTGTTCTCCAAGCTTTGCTGATGCGTATCCTTTCAGCTTTATTGCAAAATCAGCTTCAAGAACACTACGTAACTTGTACTGGGGACAGCAAGTCACAAGTAAGCTACATGAAAAAATACTGTATTTTCTATCATTAATTTTTGTCCACATTTATTTATGAATAAAATAAACAGCAAATGCTACAGCAAAGGGGATATTCAGGCCCAGATTAAAAAAAAAAAGAAAACAGATACCTGACTAGATTCTGAATTTAGGCACCTCAAGATTGCTTATAAAGTATGCAAAAAAAAAAAAGTGAAAGTGATGAGCATTTCAGCAAACTTCGTAAGTGCATTTCAGTATTTATTTAGATGTTTTAAGCTCTCGCACTAGATTTTACAAGCTGGTGAACACTGGCAAAAGTATTTCTCCCACAGAACTATAACCACACATTCCCAAGACAGTATAAATATACGGTTCAACTAACATTAATACACATCACCATTTTATCAATTACATAATAAAACAAATTATCAAGTATCCAAATATTAAGTTACGCAGCTTGGAAGGCATACAAAATATTACAGAGGTCTGCCCAAGTCATAGCAGAAACTCAAGGAGGAAAAATGAAAAGAAAAGAAAAAGATCACACTTTCAACAAAGCAATAGTTGGTAAACAACTCTCAATAGGTACAGTAAAAGAAAAACTACAAGGTTTTTCAGAAATTTTCTGATTAAGAATTTTTAGCTACAATAACAAAGCATTTCTACATTTTAAAAAAATATTTACTAAAGTAAAGGGCATATTCTATACTTCCTGCACAAGACAAAGGCAACATTTTACTAGAAATATTAAATAGCCCCTCCCAACCTTTTCAGGCCCTCTGTTAAGTTGCACATGAAGTGCCAACATTAATTTTTACTGTAAGGCTTTTTGTCTGGAGACATTAAAGACTTGTGTGCTTCTGTACAATTTAAAAGATCTTCTACATGAATAATCAGAGTAATGACTTGTAATATGGAGAGGTTCAGGTAACAGAAAAGTACAGATGCAGGGGTAAAAACTTGCTGTAATTCATAGTATTAAAAAGACAGACTGTGCAAATCCTGGTAATTCTAGTGCGATTGTGGGAGACAAAACATACAGTGAGCAGGCAAGACTACTTTAGAGGCCATATTCTTCAATATTGAAATGACTGTAGAAAAAAAAAAGATAGTAAGGTCCAGATAAGCTGGTAGTTCTCACATCATCGGAACTATACTCATTTTAAGGAAAAACATGTAGCTGATATGCTGGGTATTTTGGCACCTAATCTCTCTACAGATTGATTTATTTTAGTACCCCAATTTTTAGTAGTTGAAACTAGGTCAGTAAGACTCAATGGCATGATTAAAGAATATTTGATCTGATAATTAAAGAACAAGGAGACAGCTCAGAAACAGGGTACAGCAAAAACATTTACTGGGTCTCCAAATAGACAGATATTTATCTAAACATAGAAGTTGCATTTCTACTGAGCATTTAGCCTAATAAATACTCCTAAGGAAGCTTCCTTTACTACTAAAAAATACCAGACTGATGTCTTTGGCATGCAGCCTGCTTAATTCTAGTTTCCATCCTTTATTCCCAAAGAAGTACTATAGGCTGTTGAGCTTTACTGAATACAACAATTATTTCGGTGACCATTGGAGTCTTTAAAGCGCAGACGCATCTTGGGGCGGTATTTCTCCAAGTACAGAAGTTGCTTACTGTTGAAAGCTCCACGCCGCTTCCTAAATGGAAACGAAACAGGTTTAAAACTGAACATTAATCTACTGCCCAGTGAAATAATATCACCAACCAGAGAAAAATATTTTTAGGTCACTTAAAAAAGCCACCTTCAAGTCAAGGCTGTAACCAAAGTAGGGATAATTGGAAGTTAAGTGCCACAAAAAAGGGTGGTAGCTTCCTTTCACAAATACCTCACTGGACCACATGCTCAAAGGAGTACATAGCATTTTAGACAGTGTTCTAGCCTTGTGATAAGCACAAGACAGATTTTACATTAAGATCTTTAGAAGAAACTTCAAAAGGAAGCAGATGCAAGGTGGTCTTCTTGAGAGCTGAAGTTATTCATTCTCTTCAAATAATTATGAAGAAAACAACAATACTAAGAAAGTACATAAACACCTAAACTCCCCATAGTAAGATGCTGAACAGAAATTGAGTTTTCTTTATTTTCTCAAACCATATATATGTTAAAAAAGGTACATGTTGGCTGGCTGTCTGGAGTATGTACCTATTCCCCATTTCATATACAACAGTAAAAGCCAAATTTAATTCTTCAAAGGCTTGGCAATTATGCAAGATATATTTTGTTATTGTTAATAATGGATGCAACTTTTAAATGTAGCTGAAACATGAGAAATTAAAACATTGAGACTAAAACTGTTCTCATCCAACTTAGATATATTGATTAAAAAGTCCAAGGAAATATTTACCTTCAGTAAACCACCAGAAAAGACAAAGGTATTCTGCCTTTCATATGTAAAATAAATAAAGAGAACTCTGCAAATCTAACTGAAAGTTAGGGGGTTTGTTAATGGTCGTTCTGGTTTTTTTTGTTAAACCTGCTCAAGTAATTAAGTATGGATTCTGGTTTCAACAGAAAAATACCCATTCCACAGGTCCAAATCCTACAACACTGACTGTATGCTGTACAATTTCAGATGTACTAAATTAAATACCTAATTAAAGAAAAAGTCATCAAAGACAAGAATAACATTCAGAATTTCCTTCAGTGCCCAACAATGTATCAACATACTGAATTTTGGAACAGCTACATGTTAGCATCACACTTACTGTCTTATGAACTGCACTGCATCTTCATACTTCATTCCACATTCTATCAGTGCAAGAGCAACTAAGACTGGAGCTCTGGTTGAATAAAAAAAATGTCAGTTTAGCTTTTGTCAAAGCATATTCAGAAAAACAATTTACTTTGTTTTTTGCATATATGATGTTTCTTCGCTGGGAAAGCAGAAAAGGCAGAAGGCATTTCTACATTCACTGAGACATAATATCACCTGGGTTTAGTTAGCCATTCTTATTAAATAGGGTTTAAATTAACTCTAGTCCACCTTAGATCCATTCATCTGACTTTAAGTACAGCAGAGGACAAAAGAAATAAAATGCAAGTAATCTTTAACCATTTGTTTCAAATCAATTGATTCTGAGGAAGATTTGTGTATGGGTTTTTATTCTCCAAAATGAATCATCATTAGAAGCAGTCAGGATGCCAAAGCAGAAGTCAGAAGAGGGGTCAAGCTCAAAAATTAAATCCTAGTCAAATCCTAGAACTACTGTCACAAGTTTTGGGAACAGACGCAATCCACTGGCTGCTGCACTCCCCTGAGGATTTCCTTGTTTGCCATGTGTTCCTCCTCTGACAGAATCAATTTTCAGTTACAAAAACTTGACTTAAACTCAAATACATTAGCAATTTATGACTAAAAAAACCCCAAAAAAACAAACAACAACAAAAAAACCCCCCAAAAAACCTACAAGACAAAACCTCATTCCACACACTAGCAACAGACACATGCTTATAGTAGTAACTTTAAATGTTTTCATATGTTCAGGGATTTAAAATAACACATAGAAAGCTAGGACTGTTTTCTACTAATTACTACCAACAGGTATCATTCTAAGCAGCAGAACAGGATTTGTTTTGGTAACATTCATCACTACAGTGAATTTTGTTATGTGTGAAGCCATAATGCAGTAGATAAACCAGGCTTATGGACAACAAGACTAGTATTGGACATTCTGAAATCCATGGCTAGAATATAGCAACTCCTTTTGAACAGATCTAGTTCCCAGGTAGTCTAGAACAGCAGAAAAAACATTATTTTCTCACAACTGTTGGAACTCTAGCAGACAGAAGGAACAGGACTAAGAAGAGAATATTTAGCATTATCCCTAAAAATTTTCAAGGTACTTAGAAATCAGACAAACAGCTTTGGGACTTTGGAAAACACTTTTCATCCTCCAAATAGGTGGTGGATGAAAGCTGGTCTTGATGTGCCAGAACCACCCACTTGTTAGCAGTAAATGGTTACAATGCCCTTGGTTCAAGGAGACTGGCAATACTGCTGAAACGGTGATGGAGAGAAAGCACACAAGTCACCAAACCCCAAATCCATTAAGGAAAAACAGACAAAAAAATCTCAGTGGTACACTCATCAATATACTCTGTACAAGAATATACTTGTTAACTTAATTCTGCAGACTTTGTGAGAGCTGTGACCAAAGCATGATCGCTTGACCTAAAGACCTTTAATAAATACATACAACAGTTTCCTGCCATCTTAACTAGTTTTAAGTGTGAGATCATTCCAGTACTGAATACATGACTATTTTACATTTACCTCAAATAAATTTATGCACTAGATATTAAGAAGTCTGACCAGAGATGACTGTTCAACAAGTCTTTAAAATTTCACCCACCTTCCCAGACCAGCAACACAGTGTACAGCAATACAACAACCAGGTTCTTCACGAAATTTAACTTTAAGGAGGTTTAGCCAATCATCAACAATCTGGCTGGAGGGTGGAGCACCATCATCAAAGGGCCAGTCCTAAACCAAAGGATGACAAACACAAAGACCGAATTCTTGTAAGCTGTATGCATAGGCGAAAAAAAAAGGAGATACAATGGACAAAGAGCTGACAGCTGAGGAAACCACTCAAACCTACAATTTTCTAATAGTCTAACTATAGCAATATTACAAATACATTTCTCTCTGCAAGTTTTCATTGAACACATGTTCTAGCTCAAAACTGAACTTGTTTTCCTGACAAGAAAACACATCTCCACATCTTTTTCCTCCATCAGTTGCTAGAATACACACATGAAGTTAGTAAGGTGGTGTCAAATAATCTTTATTTGGGGGAAGGGCGTAGAGTGAAGGGGGAATGCATTGGTTTTGAACTCTGCTTCTGAAGTACTTACCAAAACCTGAATGCCTTCTTTTTCCACCGGAGCAGTGTCATAAGTAGCTTCACACACTTACCACTGTGGTAACACCGTATTTCTTAAGTTCCTAGTGAGTGAAAAAAAAAAAAAAAAAAAAAAAAAAAGCTGTAAGAGTAAACTAGCTTCACTTACCATTTAATTTTCTTGATAAGCTAAGTTAGAAACTAATTCCAAAATTTTCAGTAGCAAAACTTATGCAAATGCTTGCCATCCTGCAAAGACACAGAAAGCTGAAATTATTGAAAAACTTGTGTGCTAACGCCAGATACTTTAGCCTTTTCTGCAAATGTAGTCTTATGTGCTGTTACTGTGACGCAGATAGAAACACACAGTAACACACACAACAGGTGTCCAAGTAGAAAAGAAAAAAAGAAGTCTCAGGTTTATTGTTGACCTGGTATATGTAAGTTTCTGGACAGTGATCAGAGATTGGACAGAGAAGTTACCACCTCTCCATCTCCACTGGTCACTTGAGAACTCCATCAGGTGATATCTTTTACAAAGGAATGCAAACATGATTCTTGTTTATCTTACAATTCATGAGAACTGACTCCACTATACTAAAACAAATCAGAAGGCTTATTTTCAGGGACAACATCGTGCAGACTAAGTTTTGTTATGTTGGATCAGACTTTTTTCTTTTAAAATCAGATCCTGGTAAATATTGATTGATCAAGTAGTCCATCTCCAAAAGATCACTCATTTTAAAGAACAAGAAGCTTCCTGGTTTGCAAAGCTACATACTTCACTAAAAGCGTTCTGAGCAAAGTTCCAATCTCCCTCTCCCTTTCTCTGCTTAAAACAATAAGTTTTAACTCTTAAGAGTTACAAGCACAGAACAGTGAATTATTCCAGTTCCTGAGTTGTCACAACAAAATTTAGCTTTCCATTTTGCTATTACCCTACATTAAAAAAAAAAACCAAAACAAAATGCAATCCCTCTTCACTCTCCCTGCAACAAATATAATTCATACTGTAACTGTCACAGTAATGACTGAAGCATAGTCTAAGCACACCTGACCTACTTGTGAAAGTATAAAGGCAAGCAAATATTATCTCACTGTTTCCTGTAAAAAAACCTGCAATAAATGCAGAATTGAGTTGTAGAACACGTAAAATCTTGATAAGGAGGGACTCAGCAAACTTGGACCTTCCCACAAAGTAGCTCTGCAAGGAACTTATTAGCATACACACACACACACACACTTTATACAACCATGTACTTTAGAGTTCCAACACACTAAATACGTGGTTTAGATGATAAATTCAATACAACCACTATATAACAAGCCACTGGCTTTAGTCAGTAGCATGTACCAAAGCACTTGAAGTAGCTTCAGCAGCTCTGGGTGCAGAGTAAGCCTAGTGCCACAAATTTCACTCAAGTAGATGCTATGACACAGAGGATCCTCTTAAGCGACACTAAAACCATGATCCGCTAATGGTGAAGGAAGCTAGGCAGTGAATGCGTATTGCAATCCTTTTACTAGCTCCTAGCGTTCTGACCCACAATATGTATCATTATGCAGGAAGTGCAATGAAATGCTACACCACTTCAGCCCCATCTGAATGGGAGCTCCTACCACAAAGAGGTGTTTGTATCGCTCTACAAATAACTCTGCTAGATAATTCCTGGTTTTAGACCTAACCAATGTACTTAATGTGCCACGTACTAGACAGTATCATTATTACTGCACTCTCAGAATTACATTTGTGAAGGCCAAAGTATGCATGATTTGTCTGCAGATTTGCAGACACCTGCAGATTTGTTTGCAAATCTTCAAAGCACAGTGTCAGTATTTGAAAACAAAAATCGATATACAGTCTCAGTACCTCCTCATATGGCTTTTACAGCAGTTATCAGCTGGTAAAGGAAATTATAAATAAAACATGCTGTTCAGGGATTAAAAAAATACATCAATAAGAATTCTGTACTCATCTTACCTCTATAAATTTGTTTAAGGTTGCATTGGTTGGATTATGCGTGATCAGGAATCTCATGTTCTTGTAGGTGATTTCCACAGGAGCTGGGCGGTTCATTCGGGCCATATTGATTTAGTTAAACATGCAACAAGATTATGAAAGGATAAAAAAAACCCTCTAATACAGAAGTGATGTAGAGAAACTGAAGTCTACTTCACTATACTCCACGTGAAATTCTCAGTGCTTGGAAGTATGAAGTTGGGAGCAATGGAAAATGAAATGAACCTCCTAACAAGAAGCAGCAATTCTTCAATCCAGTAATACTGAGGCAAAAGAAAGGCAGTGCACTGAGGTTTACCCCATCCAGGTCTGAATTCCGTTGTTAAATGCTCTGCCAATTTCAAGTCAACACTTCTTATCCTGGTCAACCACTCTTAGGGGGGCTTCTTGGTGGAGTAGTAATGGATTTCTACAGTTCACTTGTCTGCATAGAGGTCGTGCTGTGCCTGGCAGTAGTCTCCACTGCCCTTCAGAAACTCCATAAATGTGTGACCAAGAACACCACAGAACTGCTGTAAAGAGAGGGGGGGAAAAAGCATAATGAGTACAGGTGAAACAAGGTTATAACACATTGAGCTTTACAAAATGAAAAATAAAAACACTGCAACTAAGCAGCTTCACAAGGTTTTTTTTATTCCAAGATTTAGGTTTGTACCTTTCTTAGCAATATATACTAAAAAGTAAATACATTTACTTATTACAAAGTTTCCATGTAGGGTTTTTGCAACACCAAATCCTGCAATGTATTAAAATACCAATTTCAGATGTGTTAGACAAAGCAACAAAGTTTTAAGAACACCAGTATTTATAAAAATAACAATTCTTCCAGGATACCCATACAAATGCCTTCTCCATTTTGAATTGAAAGACATCACAACACCTGCTAAAGTTACAGTGCCTAAAGTTACAGAAAAAAATGTGTATAAATCCACCTGACTCAAATAGGAGGCCTTGAAAGCAAATGCAATCTTTGTGGCCTAACAATACAATGTGAGCTTTTGAACCACACAGATTTCTAACTAAAGGCTGAAGACCAATAGCAACCTTCACATGCTTTAACAGTCTTTCTACACTTTTTTTACACATTTTCATTAATATACCAAGAAAGCAGTAATGGTCTAACTAAAAACATACGTAGGCAAGTTTATTGAACAGGTCATTCCTGTCCAGTGGTAGATAAAACCACAACCTGCTAACAAACATGAGAATGAAGTTAGGAGAAAGAAACTAAGATGACAATTTCACATCCACTTTGCTGTCACTCCAGAGATACTTCCATCATCTGATAGTGATGTAGACAATACGACTGAGTTTACCGTCAGTATTTACCTTTAACAACTTGAGAGAGCGAGAACTCTAAATATAATAGGTGTGGAAAATGAGTAAGAATGATCCTTTTAAGTCAAAGGTCAACAGAGTAACAGGAACCAAAAGAATTCAGACTTGGAAGAACTCCAAGAATCATCATCTGACTCACCAACCATGGCCTAGCAAGGTGGCAGGTGTGCATTTAAAAAGCCTCCTAGGACCAGATCCAGGGAAGAGCTAAAATAGCAACTCAAAAAAAAACTGAAGGTAACTTATTTAAAGTCACTTTCAATTAGTTTAAGAAGCAGAACAGCAAAAAGGGACAGGACAGCTTTAAGCAGATATAGCTGCACAAGGTCTTGTACTGTGTTTTGCACTGCACTGGCAGATCTCATGTCGATCTCTTCTTAAGACTGCTAAGAATCATAGACAGACCCTTGTCCTGTTAAAGGATGAGGGAGTGAAGGCCGTCGGAAACACAAATGAGTCACAGGCAACTGAGCTTGAGGACACAGAACTGAGTCATTAGGGTGACAACTTTTCTACTGACAAAACAGAGATTTATAGGAGAAAATAACATTTAACATGTCACCATACCAGGGCAGGTAGGAAGAAAGAAGTAATGAGGTTTCATCCAGCCTTCTAGGCAGGCTGCCCTTAAGTCTCCAACTAGGAGCACTCAAGATACTAGACAAACCCGTAAACACTGGAAAAGGGCAGGAAGCAAGCATTAGTTAAGTAAAAGAAATCATTCTTTTTAATGCACATTGTTAATGACATTTTAGAAATTGGGTGCACAGTTCAAATTCTTATACAAAGCAGAAGCAAGTAGATTATTCAAGTTACATTTGAGTTCCATGTGTTATTAACCCTTACAAAGGAATTCATTTTGTTAATTATTGACTTAACAGTCAGTATTAGACTCATCAGAACTTTAGTAATGCACACATCTAAGGACCTAACCAAGCATGTACTTAAGCCTCACTGTTTGCCTTGGCAACTACTGCTGCCACACTACAGAGAACCAAAGCTCACGTTTTCCTTTGATCACTTCCCATCAACACTAGGAGGAAAGTTTCACAGGCAGACCAACTACTTTAGGCAGCAACACACTGTACTATCACCAAGACAGCTTTGCCAACCTAGTTTTGTTCTGTCCTGGGAGTCAAATAAAAATTAAAGATGAGTAGTACATAGTCATGCTGTTTCTGTTAGGAAGTTAAGTCAAAGTACAAGATTTCACCCACCTTCAGCAAAAAGACCTGGATGATGAGAAATCAGCTATAAAAATAGTGTTGCAGTAATTATGATAACCTCGAGCTTTGAGGGAACGCAAATGATGTCATAAGCTTTCAAAAGGCCTGGAAATAAAGCTCTAAAATTACTATATTGTCTCATACAGTTTTGGTAGGTAAGCTATCAAAACAGTCAAGACAGTGCATGAAAGCAAAAAGTTATGTAAGTGAAATTTAAACATGTAGCGCTGAAGCCAGAAGGCTCTTTAACAGAGTAACACCAACTCATTGTTTGTATGTCAAGTCAGGTACGCCACCCAGCACGTTCTTTTCAATTTACATATAAATGTTCCTTGAGGATATTTAACACTGAAGGATTTTGGAAAAAGTAGCAGTTTCCATCCCAACAGAAAGCCCAACATTCAGACTGTTAGAGCCACCAAAATAAACTTGGAAAACAAAACTAGGGTTGACATGCCAGGACTACCTATTGAGAGAAGGTAATCTATGCATTATAGCTGCATTAATTATGATTGTATGATCATATGTACTACAATTCAAGCTAGAAGTTAGAGAATTGTCTGTTCAAGCAGGAGGAAGGTATCTTGAAAAGGAAGGCTATAATTCATGACCTTCTCTGGAACAGAAAGCTGAAGTACCTGGCATCACTGACAAGCAGTTTCACATGGCTGTTTATTTGGGGTTTGAAACAATCATTCATGTGTGACAAAAATGATTTACAAAAGTAATCTATCAGTTATCATTGATACAGGGAAAGCAGAGAGGTGCAAGGCTATCCCATGCTGCTGACAGTCTGGTTCATAACTTGGTAGCATCTTGAAAACCATGCAAACAAAAGCACTTGTAAACACGGTTATATGCCACTTTACCTTCAGATGTGCAAGATGGTTCATGTTTGCTCAATCTACTTGCTCACAGACCAAAAATATTTATACCCAGAACCAGCTAAGTGGTCTCACATTCTCTTAAGTCAAGATCTGTCATGCACTCAGCTACTGAAACCATAGGACTAACACTAGAAAACTAAAATAAACAAAGTTGCTCAACAATTTGAGAACACCTGCAAGGGAGTTAACTGTTCAGACTTACTACCCAACAAAACGATACTGATTGAAAAAATATCTCCAACTTCCTCTTACTATTCAAGGCCTCGGTAGCAACTGCCAAAGCAGACAGGGAAGAGTGGGAGGGTAAGTGGTACAAACTGGAAAGCCATTACGCAAGGTAGAAGCACACCTTCATAAAGTACTCTTAACAAGATGCACCTCCTATCTACTAGGAACATAAATACCTGTCCTTATGATATCCACAGTGATAACACTGTCCATTTTAGACCATGCAAAGTGACCCACTGCCTATGAAAACACATTCATATCTCACAATGGGAATGAAGAATCCAAAGGTTTATCATAAATTTGTTGTGACATGCTCTATGTCAGTATATTCTTGTGGTTCATGTATGCAGTGAAGGGGGAAGAAAAAATTATCTCAAAACTTCCTGCAAAACAAGTCAATGCAACTTTTAGAGATGATGAAACCAAGACCATGTGATTTGGTTCAAAGTTCTCTGCTTGGACCACAAAAACAACACGAAAAGAAGCCTTAACAGATATTGGAAAAAATTAGACATCACAGACACCAATCCATCCCCTTGTCTAGCAGTCCCTCCTGAGTTTCTAAAAGCAGGTAATCTCCAAATGACTTAACACTCTCACTTCAATAGCAAACTACATAAATCCTGTCATTCTATTAAAAAACTATTCCATTATGTTTTAAGCAATAACTTGAAAAATAAAGCACATACAGCATAAAGTGTCTGCATGTATTTCTTTGAGTTTAATTAAGCCATGAATGCCTAACAAAAAGTTGCAACTGTGAATAAAACAGTAAGGACTTCCATTTAACACAGAAATATTTCTTGTATTGATCCAATAGGGTGAGTTTTAATTTTTTTAAGAAGGTAACAATCTGTCGCTTACAGTTCAGTAATACCCTTATCTGGGTCTTCTGGTTAATGTTTAAAACAAATGATTGCCTACATGCAGGGATAGATCTGGCATTCTTATGGGGCATGAATTTTGTCAGAACAGGAAAGTTTCACTTGAAAGAAATTACTAGATAAGGCTAACTTCTATTTATTTACTGTCTTACTGACACATTTAGTTTCAGTAAGACAATGACATCCTGTTGCCCTGGCTCCTCTTATATCTGTCATGCATTTTTATATCTCATTCTCATATTTCCTCTCACAACTGTGCAATTTCTATATTACCGCTTCCACATTTTCCCCTGAAATGATTCTGTTCCTGTAAGACAATTTCAAAATCAAAAGCCTTTGCTGTTCCATCACTGGAATATGAGCTGACATTTAGGTGTAAGCTTCAGGTTTCTTGATTTGGCAGTTTTATGAGATTA
Source organism: Sitta carolinensis (assembly GCA_032173965.1). Lineage (NCBI taxonomy): Eukaryota > Metazoa > Chordata > Aves > Passeriformes > Sittidae > Sitta > Sitta carolinensis. The sequence goes on along the minus strand of JAVUNC010000004.1, from coordinate 26,054,819 downwards.
CAAAGAGACAGGGCTCATACTTCTGAGTCACTGCTTTAAAAAGTCTCAGCGGATGCAGGTAGACATATTGGAAAGTTGTCTCCAGCAGAAATAAGAAACACCAAATTCAAGGACCTTCGTGCAGCAAAACAGTACAACTGTCAGGTCATATTTGCAATGTGCATAGCTGGCTACCAGTGAGCAAACAATCCTGCTTCTACTGTCGTAGACGACTTTGTTAATTCTTTGTCTTTCTTGCTTCCTTACTTTTGGAGGGCATACTACTGCCAGCAAGCCGTGCGTTGTTCGACTTTTTTTCTGTTTAAATATACACTGTGCACTGTAGTCAAGGGTGTCATGCAGCACAGGCACTGAGACTACTAGGTGAGTTAAAAAAGGAAAACAAACCAAAACCGGCAAGCAGAACCTTCCAAAGCTGAACTGTGATCCATCTCCAGAAGGAAATGCCTTCCTTGAGAAGACGGATGGCAAGGTCTTGAAAGCCGTTTCGGTCAAAATTAAGGTACCTGACTGTATTCGTGAGCTTTTCAGGCTGCAAGCAGATTGTCACAGAAACACCCACTTTAACACGTACCTAATGACTCGTCTGCGGACTTTTCCTGCCGAACAATGCCAGCTGCCCACCCAAGTTCGGGCATACCCCACCTCTACTGCATAGAGCTCATTTTGGAAAGGACTCACGTCCTCGCTCGCAGCCGACACTGACTCCCCGCCCGAGTACGGAGAAGATAAAGCAGACGCCTGGTCGCCTTCGCCCCGGCCGCAGCCGCGCACGTGGGGCCGCGGCGGAGGGCGAGCGCCGGCCGCGGCAGCCAAGCCTGCCAACCAGCCGCCCACGGGCAAGCCCAGGCTTGTCCAGACAGCCCCGGGCTAGGCCGCCCCGCAGCCGCGGGGTGCCGCGCTGCCGGTCCGAATCTCTCCCCGGAGCGGAGACACTGTCCCGACCGTGACAACGCCCCGCGGGCCAAACCGGGCCGTCGCCCCGACTGCGGCGGTCACGGGTTCGCATCACGCCTCAATCAGGCTCCCGACGCGGAGCCATCTTGTCCCCCGGAGCCGCCGCCCGGCTCGCCTTCCCCCCGGCAGGGGGCTCCCGGCACGGCCCAGGGCACGGAGACACGGCCTCGGAGGCGCTGCCCTTCCCGGCGGGCGGCCCGGCCTGGCCCGGCGGACTCCGCCATACAGAGCCCGGCGGGGAAAAGGCCGGGCTGGCGGGCGGGGCAAGCGGCAGCCGAGCTCACAAAGCGGCTTTGTGCCCGGGACGGCCGCCCAGGAGCTGCGGAGAGGTCGCCACCTCCTCCTTATTCGGTGTAGGAGGAAAGAGGGGCGCCAGCAGGCGGGGGCAGGAGAGGGGCGCCGGCAGGGAGGGAGGCCGAGCCGTGCCGCAGCCGGGCGGGCTCGGCTCCCCAGCGGCCCGCCCGACGGGAGCCGCAGCCCGGCGCTTCGAGAAGCCGCCCGCAGCCGGCGTGGCCCGGGCGACAGAACAAAGAGACAACATGGAGGAGACGGGGGAGAGGGGGAGGAGAGGCGCAGTAGCCGGGAGGCCAGCGGGGCGAGGGGCCAGGGCGGGGGACCAGGGAGGGCAGCACTCACAGGAATATGGTTACTCATTGAAGACTGTAGCCTGATCATACAGCCGGGGTGCGGGCGCCACCGCCGGGGGCAGGAGGAGCAGAACCAGGAGGAGGAAGAGGAGGAGGCGCTGGAGGCCGCGGAGCTGCCGGCGGGGGTTCGGCGGCGGCGCGGGGAAGGACCATACAGCAGCTGCGGCGGGCGGGCGACTCTGCGGGCGGCGCCGGGCGGACGCGGCTGCACCAGGACCGACACTCGGCGCCGCCTCCCGCACGAGCGCCCCGGATCCCGCCCCTCTGCGCGTCACTGACGAGCGTCGCGTCCAGCCAATCAACGGCGCCATCGGCGCGTCTGGGGCGGGCGCGAGGCAGAGCGGGGCGGGGCGGAGGCGGGGCGAGAGGGCGCGAGAGGCGGAGGCGGCCGGCGGGAACCGGTTCGTGAATGGGGCCGCGCCGGGACAGCCCGCGTGCGCCCCGCCCGCGCCCGCCGGTGCCGGCGGCTTCGCCGGGAGGCGTCTGGCGCGAGCCCCGGCTCCCCCGGGACGGGTCGTTCCAGACGCTTCCCTGCGCCGCCGGCGCGGGGCGGCCGGCTGGCGCTCCGCAGCCCCGCGCCCGCCGTGGCGGGGAGAGCCGCTCCCGCGCGGGTCGTTGGACTCGGGGTGGCGCAGCGACGGCCCCGCGTGGGTTTAATCCGCCGGGCCCTTCGCCCGCGGGCTGCAAAACCGCTCTGGCGAGTTTAATGCCGACAGGAAGCTCTTCGAGCGTTCTGCCCGCGGATTACGCTGTGGTTTTTTTAGTGCAGATGGAACGCGTGATTCTGGTGCTGCAGATGGGAGCTCAGCCCAGTAGGCCAGAAGCGGTGTGGAGAAACAGCAGGGCTCGCTCAGCCTCGTGCTCCCAGGGATGGCACGGGGGCTCCCGACAGGCGAACTGAGGAGGTGCGGCCGGCGGTGGGAAGCACCGATGGCATCGCTGCCGCGCCTCGGGGATAGCGGCATAGCCGGCAGCCCCTGGCTGGACCCCGGCAACCGGGGAAACACTTCCATGTGGGTCACTGCCAGCTTTCTGAAATAACAACCTTTTTTTTAGCTTGAGTTCGCCTGAAACTGCTCTATTATACAACTGTACAAAAACTGTTGTATTTAACTAGTTAAGTCTTTCTTCTGTATGATACTTTATTACTACAATACAGAGCACAAGGACTTGCAGAAGTTTTGATTAAAAATAATCAACAGCCCCAATCTTGAGTCTCCTCAAGTTAGTACAAAGGCATGGCTGGTTTGTGATTTTGCCCAAATGTCCTGGGTTTGTAGAACCTGCATAAGCCGTGGTTTGTCCAGAGAAGGTTTTCATGGTATCTGACACGTGAGATGTGTGCTATTCAGAACATGTGTATACTATCTTTCGCTCCACCTGGGTTCAGGAGGCCATAAACTCGTTTCTAACCAGTAGCCATGTCTCTGCTAGGATAATATGCTTAGCTTCTCTGGGCTATAAATAGATCTGGGCTGTGTTCATTTACATTGTGTTATGTATTTAGTGACTAAGAGCACGTGTCTGGTGAACTCGCAGCTGTTTCCACTTTTCTGTATATAACTTGAAAATGTGCTCAAATTCTATAAAATAAGATGATCCCAAGGTTAATGGCTGCTTGGAATATTGTTTACTTTTTGGTGGTTGCAATGATAGGAAGGTTTTGGGAATAAATGAAGTCAACATAACTTCTATCAGTAAATTTTGAGGAATTTGCTCACAATCACAGAGTTCTGTGATTAAACAGCTCATCACCTGCTTTAATCCATGCTGTTTGGTTTTTGTGTTTGAGGTTTTTTTTTCCTCCGACAATGCCAGGTTTTGTTTACTGCTTCATTGCACAATAAACTGATCAGGATTTTAAAATCAAATTACTTTCTGCTGCAACATCCTTTAAGTGCTCTAGCACAGTCGTTTACACTTAAAATAAGTCTGGCAGTTTCTCTGAAATTATATACCCAAAGAAGAAAGGATTTAGCTCTGAAAACTTCTGGTCTAAAAGGATTTTTTTTTTTGAGTAAAGAATGCCTGGATCATTTTATATAATAATAATACTATTTTTTATTAGGTTGACCCTATCTGGTCCCCTAGTTGTGATTAATTGGGTCATGCTAGTTGTCACTTACTGTGCAGTTCCCGTATTTTATGATCAGAGATACCTGGAGACTACATAGTCTCCTATTTCATATAATACAGGGCAGAATCAGAGGTATGTGATCATTACCATTGCATGGTGTTAGGAAGATTAATACAAGTCTTATGATAAGAGGCTATAATAGGAAAAAGCTTGAATAAGTTTTTGAAGCAGTGGGAATGAAAAATAAAATGTGGGCATGGACTGAATGTCCTTACCTAGTTGACTATTCTCAAGAGTTTTTGAATGTTTTTGTGCAGTTGTGCAGTAAAACAGTCAATTTAAAGAATACCAAAGTTTTAGAAATCCAAATGGTGAGTTATACCTCATGATTGCTTTCTTTTCACCTAAGAATAGTGAAAATAAGTAGTGAAAAAAATCCCTATTAATTATGTAAAAGTGTAAGTATTTTATGTGCTTTGCTAGCCATTTTTGTAAAGAAGGGGAATCTAAATATAATTAGGGAAAGCTTTTTTTACTTTTGGTCATCTTTGTCAACCTTTCTGTAGTTATGAAAGTTACATTATATTATTTTTTAGTCAGAGGGATCTGAACAGGAAGTAGTTTTCAACATGCAATCAAACCAAGACCATGTATCTCTTTTGAATTGGTTTTAATTTATTGCTACTATAGATGTTTTTTTGGAATTCTGCTTCTGTGTGGTTCATGAAAGTTAAACTTCAAAATATTACTCTTAAATATATATCTTTATATAACAACTTACATAAATATTACTCAAAGACTAAATAAAAGTACCGTTTATTAATATCCATGTCTTTTGCAGACACTTCTTTACTCCCTCTAAATATCATTCCATTGTTCCTAATGTTTGTCTGGGTCTTCTGTAACATAACATTACGGCAAAAACCCACAAACAATTGTATGCTGGAAAGAAATGTGAGAATCTGAATTAGTTCAGTTGGATATAGTTTCATTGTGTCTATATGGATTAATCATTTTCTAAATTTTAGTAGAATTGGGGATTTTATATAGGTCTTGATGTCATGTCTATTACTAGTCTATATGCATAGAATTAATGTATACACTTAAGGTTCTACTGGTTAGATCTTTGATCTGCTGATATTTACTGTAGCCTTTTGTGTAGAGGTTTCTGAAGGCTGTGCTAATGCCTTCGTCATGCCAATGTGCAAAAACGTGAAGTGTGTTGGGTATCACTGAGTTAGACTGTCATCTAATAGAGAACTCATGACTAAGCAGATTAAAACAAAAAATAATTAAAGGAAAAGAACATAATTAATGCAAATCAATGTAGTTCTAGGGAAAACGGCTAATGCCAAGAAAGCTGACTTAATGCTTTGATAAGATTACGAGATTGGCATAAAAGTAGCTGCATAGCTGTAACACTAAATGTTCATGTTTTCAAACACTTTTATCAAAGGAGTGTAATCAAAGATGAGTCTAAAAAACAAGTGTGACTGATGAAAAGACTGTTGAATAGCAAGTAGCAACGATGCCAGCATAGTTCTTCAGAGTAATCTAGGCTGTTTAGTAACTTGTATTTACTCAAAAATGTGCTTTAGTACCAACACTTGCAAAGTCATACACCTAGAACAAGGAACACAAGCAAAATTTTTAAGCTTTCAAGAATGCTTTTGTTACTCTTAAAGTATAGGGATTATAATGGACAAGTTAATATGAACTTCCAGGGCAGTGCTTTGATAGCAATGAAAAGATCATTCTGCAATCCTTAGATTTTTTAAAATAGAATCAGTACTAACTATGGAATTGCCATGTGCAGATCTCTTGACCACACACCTTACCTGGGTTTTGAATATATGTAAAATCCCAACCAATTCATCTGGAGCCTGTGTGTGGCCTTTTTCATGTGCCCTGTTACCTACTCCTTTGTTTATACTTACTGCTTCACCTCTTAGCCCTTTTTTGCCATCCTCTTCAGGTTAGGTTCTGCGCTGTGGGGTCTCTTGGATTCTGTGATCTTCTGGTGAACAGGATAATGAAGTGGAAGGGACTGCAGGGTAGTGTCAATTTGCGTTTGAGAGTGGTAGGTCCACAGCCATGTCATAGAAGAGAGAGTGACATATTTTTGAGAATGCAAATCTGCAGAAAATGTCCAAAGACTGGAATCAGTGAGACCTAAAAAGGACTCTTCCTATTTAAATCAAAAAGTAGAAGCAGTGATATATCACAAGGAGAAAATATAGGTCTCTAAGGATTTCTTAATTTGAAGAGTAAAGTAGATTGGCTTATAAGTGTATGACAAATTCACTTGGTCTCAAGTTAGTGAAAACACAAGTTACTGGCTTCACTACAGGAATTACTGGATTAAATTTCGTATGCTGTGATGTTCAGATCATAATCTGTAAAATACAGATTTTTACACCTTGAAGTACGAATTTAACAGGAAAGAAGACTTTTAGTAAAAAGAAAATAACGCCTAAGGAACTGTGTTTTGCTGCAAGACTGAGGGGACAGACCTGTGTTAGAGGGGAACCTTTCTGCTATGGAAATTTCTTTGCTGATGTGCTAGAAGAATGATACAGGATTTTTACTATAGGAGATCTATTTGGGATGCTCTAGCACACTATCAAAACCGAAGGACTTTGCAATGGATTCTTCATATTTGTTTGGCATCCTTGGCCATGCATATTTATAAAGAAATACTCCGAATTCATTATGAGGATTTAACAAAGACCTTTACACCATTCATGTAAATGAGCACTTCATATACCAGGTGTGGTATGCTAAGGATTTCTAGTATAGCGTCACGATCTTGGGCTAGATCTTGTCTATATGCTTTTGTGATAATGACAATTATTTTACATTTTCAGCTTCAAAACTGGTTTCTGTATTTTGAATAGAAGGTAATTTTAGTTTCTTTCTGGAACCCTGATTATATGCATTGGCCCTGGACCAGTCAGAGGGATTAGAGAATTACTACTGAGACTTCACAAATGCAACCAACATGAAGCCCTTTTTCAGCTGTTTTTTTTTTAAAAATGTGTTGAATTTCTCATATTGCTTCTGTCTGCTTTTGTTCAATAAAAGAATTTTCTCCATAATGCCCAGTTTGTATTAAAACTGTGAAGATGTGGTAAAGAAGGATTTTTCATGACTGAAGAAATGATAATCCTTTATAGGCACATACTGTAATAGTCACTTGGTAAATTTAACATTCATAGTTGGCCCTTAGGCAACATATAATCTCACTAGATGGTATTTAGGTACTACAGGAATAATTATAAAGATGAATAATTTCAGAAAATATTAGTACAATATTGCTTAAAAGTAAGTTTTCTCTTGTTCGGCTCTTTTACAACGTATCTGATATTTTTTCCTATTGAAGTAAGTAAAGCCTATACACTAGGAAAACTGGACACTTTTACTTAATTATGTTTTCTCTAAATCCTGTTTGGAACAGTCCAGTGGTTTGACATTCTGGCTATATCATAGCATTTATCTCAGGAAGCTGTTTGAACTGACAGCCTGGGAATATTTTCTCATGGATATTTGTGGAAAATCATAGCTCTGCCGCAGGGATGACAGACAGGGTCTTTTATGCCTTTGGTGCTTTCCATATTTACTATTTCTTTTTAGGAAATTTTGGTGTGAGGGACCTAGACAGCTGCTGTTAAAATACTTAAAATATTTTTTTGTTTTGTGTGTGTGTGTGTGTTACAGTTTTTCAACAATGCTACCCATGAAAACTGCTTAACTGCTACTCTTAGTAGTAATATCAAGTATGTTAATGACAATTAAAAGAGCATACAGCAATTACAAGGATTTATAAATTTTCCTTTTTGAAAAGTTTCTTTGGATAAGTGTGAAAATTAATTTACATTTTTGTTTCTAAAATGTAAATCACATATTTTATTGCCTTGCATTATTAGTGCTGCAACCAGAAATAAACTGCAATTTCTTTTCTCAGTCTGTTCTGATTACTACAGCTATCAATCACTTACTGCCTGTTCAGCATCCTCTTCACACCACGCCTGATGTTTTCCCCTCTGTTGCTAGGGAGGAATGTTCATTGATTTTCCTGTGGGTTTTGTTGTTGTTTTTTGCAGCAAAATAACAATTTATTGAGACAGGAAAATTTTGCACATCCACTTGTATAACTCACAATATTCTTTTTTCAGCTGATATGCTGTACTGTCACTAGACTCAAAGTTTATCTTGTTGTTTACTGTTGGAATCCCATTATTGTTAAAAATCATTGCCTTTCATTTTATTTGTGAGAATTGAATTAAAAATTAAAAAATAGAATCTAATGTTGGTATGGAAGCTCTATTGCATTTCTATTTCATGCTCAAATATGACTTTATAGCATTAAATGACAAAGTTATTATACAAGAAGAAAATTTAGAACATGTCATAGAAAATATAAATTATACTTTCTTGGTATCTATACATGTCCTTTTTACATGCTTCTTTGCTTAGTGAACATTTCTCTTTTGCATAGTATTTTAATTATCAGTATTAGAAAAGAGATATAACTGTTCAATTTAAGAGGAAAAACAAATCACTTGGAAAACAAAATATGTGTAATATTATGATCTAAAGATCACAAACAAGGTAGATTAACTAGTATTAATCTAAATGAAGAAAATTACATGTATTTAAAAATCAAGATGGAAGCTGTAAGGAAAAGATAAGTAATCCTCCAAATGCCCTAAAAATGTAGTGGCTTTTGTATTTGGATTTAAACAAAAAAACATCAGAGAACTGTCAACCTCCGTGATCTAGTGTTGGAATTCTTTTGGATCCCTAATTTCTTTTGCCTTTTGCTTGAGTAAAATGGTTTCGGCAGATCAAAAATTTAAAAAAAAAAAGACTTTTGTTTTGTCTTAGAGCAGATACACTGTGTCAGACTATCAATAAACATGTACTTTTTGTCACATAAATGACATTCCAATGGTACTCCAGGTTTTAGGCTATTTTGCTTCCAATCTGCCAGATGAACTCTGTACCAGCCTTTGCTATGTGTGTGATTATATTGTTTTTTTCCCCAGGGCTTGCACAGTCAGAATATTACTTTGGTCAACAGACTGTTGGTCAAAATAATACATACCAAACTAATGGTAGGGAGATGTACTCCTCTGAAAATGTAACGAATACACTGTACTTCACTTGTGCAAATTTCTTTATGCAGAACTGCCTCTTTTGTACCCCTAGTGCCATGCACCTTTTTAAATTTTCAAACTAGTATTCTTGAACCTGCCATCAAGCCTGAAACTGTATATTCCTGTCTAATATTCCTGCAGTTCACACACTCATATGTGCTCTCAGAACTACCAGCTGTAGGCATATGCAGTTCAGCAATAATCCTGTTCTCTGAAACTATTATTTCAACATGTTTCTGATACCACATGGATTTTTTTTTTTTTTTTTTTTAATAATGAGAGTTAACATCTCTGCACCAAGAAAAGTGGGACACATTTGTTTCTACATCTGCTTAGATGCAAAATTCTGGAGCCTCTGCAACCATTCCCTGTATGTGTTTAAATGTTCCCATTGTAGAATTGCACAATTCCACCCTGAAACACCAGCGTATACTTGAGGATACAGTAACAATTCCTGCAGTTTCCATGGCTGCCCATTTTGTCATGAAAATATTATGGTGGTAATTTCACATTTCAGTACTGTCCATAAGACATGAAACATCATATGGATGTCTGCATCATAACAGAAACAGTTAGAATTGGGGCAGCATGTTTAATGTGTCTGTGATGCAAGTGGGGAATAGTCAGAGCTATAGGGGCCAGAAGTACCTCAGGTTTATGTGGTGACATGTCACTGTGACGCACAGAGGGAACACAGAGCAACACACACAACAGGTGTTCAGGCAGAGAAGAAGAAAAGAAGTCTCTCGTTTATTGTTGACCTCGTATATGTAAGTTTTTGGACAGTGATCAGAGATTGGACAGAGAAGTTACCACCTCTCCATCTTCACTGGTCACTTGAGAAGTCCATCAGGTGATATCTTTTACAAAGGAATGCAAACATGATTCTTCAGCATTGTGCATTCTGGATGTACTTGGTTTATGGAATTGTAGATAATCTGTGATAATCTGGTTTAAGGTTGCCTGAGCAGATGTGAAAATACTCTGTCATGTGGCACACCCCACTGTGGATAATTGTACATAGTGAAACTCGTGTTCTTGAAGCTGACCTTTGGAAGGGAGGGAAAAGGAGTAGGCAGATATGGAGCTAAGTGCTTAGTCTTACTAAATAGGCCTTAAAAGTATTTCAGATTAACAATATTTGCAATGGTAGAAAAAAGTGAAGAAGCTCTTTAATCTACCAGTAGACCTACTATTTTCTGCTCATTCTTTGTCATTTATGGAAACAATTCAATATATCAAAAGAAACTTGATGCAGAGGCCTCCTAGTTATTAGAAGAAAATTCTTGGGATGCAGACAAGATTAATGTAAAACTGTTATTGCTTTTTCTACAGTACTTTAGGATAACTAAGGACACTTAGAAGCAGACTCTCACATTTTCACTACATAAAATACACTTCTGAAAGAAACCAGACTCCAAAATTTACTTGCATCATTCTTGGAGCTTGCAATTTTATTAGAAATCCCAGTATTTAAATAAACTCCATTGTAGAAAACATAATAAAATTCCAATATACATTTCAAGATCTAATTTTACTTAATCATTTTCAAGCAAGCAAGAAGCAGTCTGGAGACATTTTCAAATACCTAGGCAATGAGCTTTACATATACTGTTGTAAGGATTAGCACTAAAAACTTTGGAGACAACCTCTGAAAACAAGCTCATTATGCTGCTCAGTGGATGCTCTGCTGCCTTTGTTGTCAGGTACATGAGGCAGCTCTGCTCCATTCATTCACCAAGCCTCTCAGCCTGTTAGTGATCCAGTAAGCCTCGACTTGAATAGAAGCTTTCAGAACCGAACACTGCTTGTACAAGATAAAGGCTACCACTTTCTCTCCACTTTGAATAAAATACATTGCAAGGTAATGCAGCAATCTTGACTTTTTTTTCCTTAAGATACCATTATGAATAAAACTGATCATAAATACTTTTTCACTACTCATATTTTGGGGCTTTTTTTCCTGTACTATTTCCCAATTTTTATGTAATTTTACTATCCTTACTTAGGGAAGAACAATATCCTACTTAGTCTTCTTTCAGTAAATACCCTGAAGTATTTAGTCAGATTTTACTCTCCTTTATTCATGCACACTCTAACATATGATACTAATTTTGGAAACAAATAACTGTGATTTCATCTCTGATCAAACAGTTAAGCAAAAAGAATATTTTGCCTTTGAAGGTTGCCCTTTAATTTAAAAGATTACTTTTCAAAATAATCTATATTATTTTAGAGCATAAGTCATGTTTTCCAAGGGAATAGTCACTTGGGGATGCTCAACTCTAGACAGTTCCAGCATAACGGAATTCACACCCTTAATTACATGTTACAGATTCCTGTTCAAAACATGAGAAGGACTAGGAGACTAAAAATGAATCAGTAGGAGTCAGCATAGCTCACTGAAAGATACAGCGGACAAAAACTGTAGAGAGGAATAAAACTTAAATAAGCTTGGCCAATTCTTAGAGGATGAAGCTGACTTTCTTTAGCCAGGCTGCAGACAAAAGAGAGGAAAAATAGGCAAACATGGGGATAAAATTCTTGAATATAACCACAAAATTAATATTGTTTTAAAGAGAAAGACTTTTTTAAAAGATACTATGGTTTCTAAGAAAATATTTCTAAAAATACTGAATAGTTACACAAAAAGGGAAGACATATCAATGCAGCCTTCAGGTGAAAAAAATTATCAGCAAAGTAAATGACTGCTCCTGTAAGCTGATAAACACTTTTCAGCCTAACACTATGAGGATAACACTGCTTTAACAAAATTAATTTTTAAAATTATCTATTTATCCATCATAGTCATGAAAAAAAAAGTGTTGGTCCTAAAGGTGCCTGCTTGCAATCTTCTTGTTCATACAGTGTTTCAGTCAAATCCATTCATTCTGTAGAAACTAAAGCAGCATGCATTCTTTACTGATACAATTGTGAATTAACTGCCTTTGTGTACTGCTTTCTCTACTTGCAGTACAAGTTCTGTATTTTTAAGCATTTTCGCTTTCTTTGTGCTTGGTAACCCTTCCTTCTGCTTTTTTTCTGCTGGCATTATACGTACCAGCAATATCGTTTTCTTTATCTTTGACCCAAGACTGGATATTTATTTTTTTATTTATTCCTGTGATCTCAAGCTTGCATCTTGCACCCCCAGATACCTCAGGCTTTTCTTTACAACATTCTTCAAAAACTACAGTTTTCGGCCTCAGAAAATGTATTATTTTATTTCCCCCTGCTGAATTATCAGGACTACAGTTTTACATTTAGTCTTAGGGATCATCTGGCCTTCTCCCTTATGTTCTGCCTTTCTCCTATACTATTTACAAAATTCCCCTTACCTGAATTCCTCCCCTTCTTTCCAGTTTACATATTTGTATCCTTATGGTGTCTCTTCTGTCATGTTGTTATTCTTAGGAAAAAAATGATGTAAAATGTTGTCTTCAAAGTAGCTGTAATTGCCTTAAGACTGTGACTTACCGGGAAACTCATTAATCTGCATAATATAAGTTATAACACAAAACAGGAAACCAAACGATAAAATACCCTTATCAGAAGTAATATGAATTAGTATTTACACAAATTCAGACATTTAACTAAAGCTAGATCAAAATAATTTCCCTTCAAGTGGAAAACCAGACTAACATCAGGCTGCAGCTCATGTAGAAACCTACCATAGCAGTAGACATCCAGCTTCCTTTTGTCACCATGAGTTATGTGTCAAATGTGAGGGAGTGGTCTAGGCTTTTTCTATAATTCTATAATTATAATTTTCTATAATTTATAAAACAGTGAGAGAAGACCTTCTAGAGGCTGATAAATCCTGTTCTGACATAAGTTAAAGATGAGCTAAATTGCTTTTCAGCTGTATTTATCATGACTAGAAAAAGAATGAGCAATTAGAGTAAGCGCCTATATTTCAAACTGATCACATGAGCTAACCTGAATCTTACTAGTCTAGAGTGGCATGGACTCTCCTTACCAATGGCTCTGATATATCACCTATCCAAAAAGTACCCCATCAGTGGCTAGAACCATGTTCTGTATCTGGCTCATCTCTGAGCAGTATCTGTTTCTGTTGTGGCGGACTTGGGTGGCAGAGTGCCGTGACCTTCCTGGAGAAGCGTCTTTACAAAGACACTCGCAGGCGCACACGCACGTCTCGCCTTAGCCGGAGGGATTTCAGCTCTCCTGGCTCTTTGAGCTTCGGGCAGCGCTGAAGAGGGAACGGGAGCCCATATGGGGTTCCACAGAGAGAATCTTTTTTCTTCTATCTGCGAAGGGGTCCAGGGACAGAGAGCTCCAGGGAAGGTCTCAGGGATTAAATGGGAAAAGCAGGGGGCGGGTAGACCATCAGGGTTCAGGGGCAGACCAAGGGGGAAAGACCAGTGGGGTACAGCAGGTTTACATATCACCACACAAAGCGTCATGGGAGGGATCCAGACTCACCCTAACAATAACTCTGCTGCCTAAGGGCACTCCCTCTCGGGGAGGGCTCTGCATCTTCTCCCAGCTGGCCCACCGGCCTCCACATGTTTCCATACCCTAACTGATATTTTGAATTGTCCCATGTAATAGGTTAATTTTTTTTATTATCTTTTCCTTGAGAAAATTAAAAAACCATAAAGAACAGAATCCATCATAATTTCATTTCATTTTTTCATTAAAAGGTTTATTTGGCCTAAAATGATATGTGTACTTCTAAGGAAATGAAAAAAAAAAAGGAGGGGTGGGGGCTTCACATGGTTTTCAAATATAGCTATATCCCTGTATTTGCCTAATAGGGCAGCATCAGCACACTTGACAGGAGTGCAAGACCTTAAATTTAATCCTCTCATCCATCTTCTGGGGTTTGAGTCTGCATCTCTCAGAAGACTCCCTTAATTCTCAGACTGTATCATGTCTTCAGAACATAATGACTGACTAGAGCCTCTCCAACAAGATGTAAAATCCTTTGCTGAAACATGTATGCCAACCTGTTAGTGAATTGCCTACCTTCCTACTCTTTTGGTCTTTGGCTTACTGATTATGTTTTATAATCGTAAGGGAGCAGCATCATCAGTTATCCAGTACACCAACTGCCCCATCACAAATTCTCTTCTGAATTCTAGTAGCCAATCTTCTTACCCGGAGTAGGAAGGTACAGTTTGTTTATGAATAATGATTGAAACAGAAGTCTCGAACATTCCAGGAAAGTGCATTAATAACTAGTAATTTTTTACTAATATCTGGATTTAAAAAGGCAAGGAGGTCTAATGTATTTCAATCATATTTTAAGCAATCTGGCATGATATAAGACTGAACATTAAAAGGCTAGCAATGAAATGAATATCAATTTAGAAGGGACATACCCCTAAGCTGTAGGGTTAATGAAGCTCTGTGCTGTGAATTTACTTGACTTGAACTGTAGACATAACGTTAGCTAGTGTGAAACAAAAAGTGATTTAGATTCTGTTCACTGCCTTCTGTTGGGGGTGTTCAGCCAGATTGAATCCATTTTTTCCTCTGCTTATCTAAAAGGTTCAACAGCTCAGTCCTTAACCATGCCTTTAAAAATATGGCTTCAACCATACACAGTGTTGAAATGAAAGAATTCAGGTATGATTTGGACAAATAGTTTACATTTGTCAAGCCTTTTAATGTAAAATGCAGACATTTGGAAGTACCATTTTCCACACATTTTGATGCCTGCAATAAAATGCTTATCGATTATCAAAGTCTGACATGTCCCTGTAATTTGGGATGGAAGTCCTATAATCCAAAATTAAGTTTCTTTGTGTAAGTAAACAGTTTTTCTGCTCACTGGACAAAGTATGTGATAATTTCTGATCTTTGTATTAAGGCCTTTGTAAATTGGAAGTAAATAAAAAGTCTAAATTGGCTACTAATGGTTAAAGAATTGTTTTTTATTTACTTTTTGTCAAAGTTTTTCTTCTGAACTAAAGAGTGTAAAGGAAGACTTTGCTAATGCCCAGCTTCCTGTTGGTAGCAGTTAGTCATCTGGTTAAAAACAGAGGCATGCAGCATAAGTGCCTTGGTTTTCAGTAAATATTCCCCTATCATATAAAGGCTAAACCTGATCTTTTAAAATGTATTCACTAATTTAATTAAATATTACTATTATAGTATCTGCAGTACTGTTATTTTTGCATCTCAGTATGGCTAATTTTTTCACAATGGTAGCACAGTGTTGATTCACTTTGGTTTATAAACCCCAGTGACTTGCAGGTTCTTTTTTGAGGAAATTTTGCCGGGTCATCTTGCAGTTTCACTTCTAGTCAACTCTGAACAGAATAATACTTTTCATTTGTCTGCTTCTTTTTTATTTATTTTTTTTTTCCTCTTGATCCATGCTCCAATTTATTCAAGCATCCAGATTCTGAGATTCTGATTCTGCCTTTCAATCTGCTTGTATACTCTCCAAAGCCTAGTATAAAGTATAACTGTAATAAATTACTTTTTTATTTGTTAATTTACTTATTCACATTATTGAGTAGAATCTGGTATAAAGAAAGTTTCTGTTGTTCTATACTCAATCATCTCTCCGTTTGGACAATGAACTATTAATTTTTATTTTAAAAAATAGTTGAAATGGTTTCCCAAGTTTTTTTGCACCAATTTTCCTTTAGTTTCATCAAGATATTTTTATGTGATTGTTTTTAATAAAGTCATATGGAAGTATAAAAAAACTTTTTGTAAGTTAGTACATATGATCTTTGCCTGATTTAGAAGGAGATTAAACCAGATTGAGGACAGAGATTCTCAAAAAATCTTTTAGGCTATCCCTTAAAGGTGTTCATATTGTTTGCTTGTTTATTGCAATATTTTTCTGAGAATTGCAGTTGGCTGACTGGTTTGTAAATTTCTGATTACCTCTATTCCTCCTTTTTAATACTAAGATATTCTTTCTGGAGCATTATTTGCCACCTACAATTATCATCTCAGTTAGGAAATTATCTAGAAAATAGAAGATATAGGTATATGAGGCTGAAGGCAGATATTAAACCTAAGACATTCCCTCGTTTACCAGAGTGTTAATATCAAGGCAGTTGTGCAGGAGCCATGTCATTGCAGTATAGAAGGAAAGGAATAAATATGGCTCCAGCCTACTCTCAAGCAAGGATTGATGACTGTGGATCATGAAGGGACAGGAATGCCTGTCTGGCATGTTGTCTGTCATGACACACAACAGTTGTGGACAGGATGGATTTCAGACATGTCACTATCCTAGGATTTTTTATTGTCTGGGCAGCAGAGTATCACATTGTGTTGTCATTCTAATCCACTTACATACTGCTATGTGCTATATATGTCATATGGTTGCCAAACCCTCAGTTTTGAAAGCTCCTTCTGTGACCAGCTGTTTGAATATTTCTATTGGGTCTCTTTTCAGATCTTCTTTGAATAGATTTTAGGCTAAGGGTGTCCACTTGAAAATACCAGGGACAGGGAGGGCACAGGAGTAAACTATTGGAAAAACAGATGCAGTTCAGTCTTAAGAGCAGACATGGTAGACACTATGATGAACTTCTGGGGAAAGAACTATCTGACTGTAGGCTTACTGGATTTTTGTGAGGTTAATGGCATCTCTGGGGAAAAATAAAAGCAAAGGAGTACATGTGTACAGTTCCGTTGTGAGGGGAAACTTACCACTTTAAAAGTTCCCAAAGTTCTGAATACACTGATTGGTAGAAGTCCAGCATTTTTCTATTGGGATTTTTAGTATCATTGCTTCCTATACAAATTGCTCTTTGTCCCACAAGTCTTGGCCAGACAAAGTCCAATTTGATAATGCCTTTCCTCAGGCAGCCCAGACAACATGGGCTGTGTGCCAGTGCCTGTAACTGGTAGGTCCTCTTTGTTCTCCTGCTGCCACTGGAGTCATTGGGTACCTCCTAATTGCTGTAGTGACATTATGAACTCCTTTGCCCTCATCCCACCAAACATGTCCTTCCTGTCTTTGGGCCTGTCAGAAATGTTGCCTGAAAAATCATGGAGTGGTAGTATGGAGAAAAAATAAGAAAAAGTATTTTTAATTTCAATTGCTCTATGACCAACCTGCCATTAATGGACACAAATTTAATGATGCAAAATCCTGGAGAAGAGGTAAAGGACATAGTTCATTTATAAAGCACACAGGACACTGAAATGCTTTGACTCTGGTCACTGCAGCAGTACAAACAGCAATTAGACCCCAGGAAAAAAGTAGGTTGTTTCTAACTGCTGGTTCCTTTCATGATGTTTGCAACCTGTTTTTGCACAAAGCACCACAGCTATTTATAAACTGCAAGTGGGAGCTGAGAATAGGAAGAGCTTTGTGTTTATGGGATGACAGCGTCAGGAGAGCAATACTTTAGCTAAATTGGGATGGCCTCTACAGGCTCCTGCTTCTATGATTGTAATGCTGCTGTTATTTTAGGGGCTGAAGTCTCACAGACACAGGCTCAGCTTCATGTAATTTATGTCTTCTTACGTATAAAAATAAACAAAGTTATGTTGAAGAGCTGTGAAGCTGTGCTTGCTTTTATTGCCAAGATGAGTAAAGCTTTTTGCCTTTAATTTTAACTCTATGAAATTAGTTGATAGGCCATTTACCAGAGGGGGCCAGAAGGTGGTTGTTACAATACTGAGTTATTTTAAGAAGAGGGAAGGGAGATGGGTGAGATGGTTAGATGCATTAAGGGAAAAAAAACAAGTTTTCCAAAAAACTTGCAGTGGTAGAAAATTCATGCATTTGTAGCAGGTCTGCATGTGCTTGCAAATGACCATCTCAGATGTTATTTTTCTATTTCTCCTTTCTTTTTTTGTAGGTTAAAATGACATAGCAGAAACGAGTGGAGAACCTAAAATTTCCAGTCTTATCTGCTCTTTGCAAAGGAAGATACCATTCCAAAACTTCATAAAAGAAAACTCTTTTACTCTTAGTAAAATCTTCTCTAGACTATTTGCTACTAAGAGCTATGGTGTTTGGCTTGAAGAAATTTGGCCTGGACTTATTTCCTGGCAAATACTGACTTAAAAGAAGGAAAAAAAAAAAAAAAAAAAAAAAAAAAAAGGCTTAAAAGCTTTTTTTTTTTTTTCATGTGTGTTGGATGCACTGGGATAAAATGCTGTAGAAATAGCTGACAGAAGCAGATTGACTTAGCATCAGTTTGGGCTCCTACCAAACTATTAGTTTCTATTAGTTGTCTGTCTAGAACAGACAACTGCAACCCACTTTTTCTAAAGAGATGTTACAGAACAGTATTTAAAAGACATAATTTTATGTTTTCTACAGAAAAAGTTTTTTGATTCAGTGAAAATTCTTCACATTTGCCAAGATATTTTTCTCTCATTTGAACATAGCAATAAAATAACATTGCAACCTGTTTTATTCCCTTCTTAAAATTATCAAAAAAGGTGTTTGCAGTTTTGATTTACAGACGGTTTTTACTGGAATTAAAATCAATGCATTACTGCTCAGTTCATTGCTTAAATACCTTTTAAACCTACTGTTCATACTCATCTAACATGTGTCTTCAGAGGCAATGAGGAGTGAGTCAGCACCAGAGTAATTACTGTTTTTAACTCTTCCATGGTTATGACTAGGAAAATACAGTTAAGAAAAGGGTAGCTTCTCAGTTTCTGCTAAATGCCATTTAAGAATAATGTAACTTCTGCAGCACTTGTAAAATGTAAAACAGGTCTAGACAACTGCCTGTTAATTGGCAATCACCTTTTGTCACTGTCTAGTGATTTGGAGATCTGAGATGAGAAAGGCAAAGGGAAATATTCAATTCAGCTGTGCAGATTTTCAAGAGAAATAATGGAAAAGTAGCATAAAAACATGAAGTTAAAAAAAAAATGGATAAACTTACTTTTTGATATCCATGAGGATTAAGTAAACTTGTACTCTCATATAATTACAAAACAATCCAATGATGTTGCAATCTGCTAATTGCAAGTAAATTACACAAATTAAGAAATGTGGATATTCTCAGAGGGATGGTTTTGTTCCAATACAGAACAGTATTTAAGGAAATATTTTATTTGTTAATATTGTTAATATTTCATTAATAGTGTAATAGGCTAGATTAATTAGAAAGTTAGCAAACTTCCTTATTGAGAATTTTTTAATTCCTGAGAATGTACTCGAAGAAGCAACTGTTTATGTGGGTAAAAATGCCATGTTGAAACAAGCTTTCTTCTTTGCTAAAAGAAAATCAAGTAACTTATTTAACATTCTAAAGCTACAAATGCAGAGAGTATTCTAAAAGCTCAGCAGTTTTTCACATGTATTTATATTCTTTACCTGCTTAAATGCTAAGGTAGGTCAGCAATCTGTAGCAAAGACCTCCTAAACCTTTGTTAGTGGCTGGAAAAGCCTAGAATCCAACTATAACTGCTCTTTCAATCCAATGCCCATAATCAAATGGAAGTCTTAGTACTGGCCTTTGAGTCACTGAAGTGAAGTACTGACAGCTTGTGAATCTCTTCCCCAAGTTAGCTTCAAGTTATCTTTTGCATACTGGTGCTCATATATGTGTTGTATTCCTCCTCCTTACTCCTAAATAAGGTCTCCATGCCCCTAGATAAGGCTGAATCATTTGTATGCTGAGGGAGAAGAAAATACTGATATATTTTAAGACCAACATAATTTTAATAAATCATTGACTAACTGAAAGAGTAGACTATCCATGCTATGTCCCTGAATTAATTTTGAAGACTCAAGGGAAAGTTTGTGCAGTGAAGGTTTTCTCATGAGGTCAGAGTTTACTGAGACAGGACCTTGGTATTTCAGTCAGTAGGATGTAAACAGAAAATTATTATAAAAATTAAAGGAGAAGAACGGGGCAGAAACCTCTTAGGCAGTCTGTTTCTGAAGTTTATGTTAGAGGTACATCCTAAAAGTATTTGTTACGCCATGAGCTGAGTTGTTCCAGTGCTGTTTACATTCATTCTCACTTACATGCCTTCTGTTAATTCTGTACCATATTAAGGGACCTTCTCATTAATTGAATTGATAAGATGCCAGCTATTTAGATTTGGAAACATTTTTACACTTACTTGAAGGAATCACGATCATTATCTTATTTAGATAGCAAATAGAAAAATGTAAAGGAGGAACAGTTTTTGGATAATATTCTGGCAAAATGAAACCATTTGTATCTCTGGAGAAAGATTTGGAAAAGTACAGGCAGATTAGAAATGTGATCAAGTCATGTCTGCAACAGCATGTCTGGCTGGTTAGTATTTACAGGGAATTTATAGAGAACAATGCTGATGGCATGGTCCTCTTTCAATATATTTTTAAAGTTCCTTTTGTCTTTTGGGAATTCCAATGAAGCATTTAGAAGGAGACAAAATAGAACATTTTTGTTTTGATGTTTGAAATGTGTGATGCAAGCTCTCTTCTAACTCTAATGCGATTGGTTTCTATGTATTTTGTAGGAAAGTTTAAAACATTGCCATTATTGATATACCATGGGAACCACAATGCAGTGCACAGTCAAATAAATTTTAACTTCTTGCAAATTTAGGCTGTAATGTTGAAAAGCAATTCTTTTATCGTGGTGTTTTATTTGTTCCCTAGAAGCTTACTATGTCTAATTAATGCCTGCTACATATGTATTTATATGCTATCATAACACCCATAATTTGTGTGACCTTCATTATGGATAAATTTGCATCAGGAAAGTAAATCTATTGAAAAAAACCATCATTTTTGTCTTGGAAAATTTCCAGTGAATAAAACAAGTTTGGTCTATATCTTGCTCATACTGCATTGCTTAAAATAGTTTCTTTGTACACAGGACTCTGTTTCTGTCTGGGATTTTGGGATATTTCTAACATATAGGATTCAGCAAAAGTTTTATCTTCTCTTCTTGTTTTTGATCTTTATGTTTACTAAAATATGGATAGTATTCCAGGCTTAACTTTCATATATTACAGCAAAGGTCGCAGTCATACTTTTACATTATTTTCTCTGCATGCTTTTAGTTCGTCTCTAATTTAACACTGAGATAAAGGACTTTTGCTTTGTAGAAGTGATTTGCTATGGTGAACTTCTCCTGTTTCAATTTTAATCTTTGTTGATCTGGATTTATACTGGCCTCTCTTAGAGAAATTATTTTATCTAACCTTTTTTTTTTTTTTTTTTTTTCATTAGGATTTAAATGATTGTTTGAGCTAGATCCCTGAGTGGGGTTTTTTACTTGGTTTATTTTGGTTTTGTTTTGTTTGTTGGGTTGTTTTTTTGTTTTTTTTTTTTTTTTTTTTGTATAGGTTTCCTCTTCAGGATTATTTCTGTTTTATTTTTGTTGTGTTGCTGTTTTCTTGGTGACCTACTTGCTGTAATTATGTCCAGACTCAGTCTTTTTGGCTATGCACTTTTTAAAAGACTGATTCTAGAAATCTGCCTGCTTGAACAGCATACAAATAAAACAACCATTCGAGTCTTCTTATGACAATGTGCAAAATTTGCCACAGCATCTCTTACTTTTGGTGTTTTTTTGTATTTGCTTTAGCTCTGGTATTGAAATGAATATATAGTTTTCTATCAACTCTAAGATATTGAATACTGCAGTTTCTGTTGTATTCCAATACTAGATGGAGCATCAAGCTGCGACTTTCCTTGGACACTGTTTTTGTAAATATGGCACTTTTTTATGAGGTTAATCTATTCCTTTATTAATTGAGAACCACTCTTGTACAAGTAAGCCATTGACAATACAAAGTTGAAAATATGTTCCTTCTATTCCCATTCACGTTCCTGCTAATTCCATTCACATCTCTAGATTTAACATCAAGGACATATTTATATGGCTGATTTTAGTTGGTAACAGTTAAAAAATGCTATAGAGTCTGAAGACATGTAGCACAGACAAAATTTTCTAACCTTCAGGGTCAAGTGATGCTAAAAGAAACTGGGCAGTAAAAATGTCCTTTAGAGGTGAAATGGCAAGAAATGATAAATTGTTATCTGTTCTGCTGTTCATTTATGTGATTTTATAGCCTGTAGTGAGAGTGAATCCCTTCTCCATTAGTGTATTGATAATTTATTTTTCCTAATGGTCAGAAACTGAAAGATTATGTTGCAGAACAGTAAGGAACATTATCTCTTCAGCATCTCTCTAGCTCACACAGGAGTTGCAAACATGCAAGGCAGGTCATACAGTCAGAAAAACTGTAAATGCTAAATACTCTCAGTAGTGATTAATAACAATTACAAGGAAAAACAATTTTGACATTCAGAAATAAATTTTTTTCTATCTAAATTCTGTAGAATTTGACATTAATTACAGACTTATAGTGCTGCAGAAGTAAAATCCACTGTTTTAAAGACTACAGGCATATGCACAAACATAAAAATGTGTCTAAGATTGAGAAACTAAGCACTAAAACGTTTGAAAGTGCCAAAATGAAAAATGCGTCTACAGTCTTTATTTGGCCTCCCAGTGCTTATGTATTATGACAAAGAAGAACATATTTAAAATATTACCTAATTCATTACAGCTGACAGTGCATACTATTGAAATTCTTCTCTGAATCATTGCCTTCCTCACAGATTTTTCTATGAGATGTATCACTTGCATCTGGAAGCACCACAAAATTCATTGATTTATTACTTTATGCCATGTGAAACAATGGAATATTTTATCCTTATCTGATCGAAGAAAGCTGAAGTATGGAGAGGTTAAGGTCAAAGGGATCCATTAATTTCATGTACCTAACCGAGAAGACTGAGGCCTCATTTTTCAAATAAGGTAGTATTTTTAGTAAGCCATATGTCTACAGCAGAGGTTCCTCTAACAACTGTTACAGTGTGAATACTTAATACTTAAAAAAAGGGGTTATATTGCTGCAGTTTTCACTTCTTGTCCTAGGCAGAACAGCTGAGACAGCCAGGAAAATGAAAAAATTCTAAATGCATGTCTGTGTTAAATCATTCACTTTGTGAATATGGTGTAGGAATAGATTACTCATCACTACAAGTCTTATCTTAAATATGTTCAGCGAGTATGGAATTTCTAATGATTTTGACTTCTCCAGGTGTTTCTGGGTATGTGTCAGTGGCACTTCAGAGTTTATAGTGTGGCCATTTAAGGTGGTATTTCACAGGGACAATGACAGGTTCAGCCTTTAAATTTCTGTATCTTGCTCAAGTTCAAAACTGTAGCATAAAGTAAGGAAGAAGGGAAGACAGGAAGAGTGAGATGGGGCTAAAGTATTGGCAAGAAAAGACCTCAAAAAAATTTTTTTTTTATTATGTAGAAAACAATCTGGATTTCCTTATTTCATTCTTGCAAATAACCAATGTATTATTGCTAATTTTTTCTAAAAGTTTTCAGGCTTAGCCATATTTCCAGTAGAGAAACTGTCATCCTAAACAACTGTTGTTGGGAAAGTAAAAAATATCTGATCCAACTTCTACTGGATAGAATTGGCTATGGTTATCTCATCCACCTGCCCTCCCTGTAATTCTAAGGGCTTAATTCTGCTTCAAATTACATGAGTACAAGTCAAAAATATTTTCGTTCCTGTAAAAGAACATCACTGCAAAAGTGATAGCAAATAATAAAAATATCAAATAAAAAATGTTATAACTTTTGAAAAAAAGAGATCTGAATTAACCCATGAAGAATGAGGATCCCAAAATATCTCTGCTCTCCATTGCATTTGTTTCCTATTCCTTTTAACTGATTTCCTAGAGAAGTTGCAAAGTAGGATTTATGTTACTAAGGTAATGAGAGGAGCTGTAGCATTCATGTTGTTTTTCTACATTATAACAAGAACTACTTTCATTAAAATGGAAAGATGTTGAAATATCCAGTTTACTACTGCTGAAATATTTCTCAGATATTTGCATTTTCAGAAATCTTCAGCAGAATTTAATAGTATGATGAATCTCTAGCTGGGCTCTCTAATTATTATTAGTGATCATGAGTTCTTGAAATGAAAAGTTCTTGAAATTCAACAGAATTTCGTTGGGGAAAAGAAAATCTACTTTTTTCTTTTCACTCTGCATGAAAATGAAATTGATCTCAAAAGTTACTGGTAAATGGTATTGTTTTCCATATCATCTCAATAATTAACTTTCCATTAGAGTTATTAAGTACAGTAGCTACTGCAGTTTATTGACTGAGGCACAGCCGGCAAATCCACTTCTGTTACACTCCATAAAGTGTTGTTTAATAACCAATGTGTGTCAAATGTCAGCTCTGCTGTTCCTCTTGGTATTCTCCCATCAAGAGATCACATATTCTGTCTGTGCTAAACTGGCATTTTCTAAAGTCATCCTCCAATTTGCTTGCCCAAGACCCACAGAGGATTGAGAAAAACAACACAGGAAGTTTTTCGAACTACTACATGAATAGTTTTAAATAAACAATTCTTTCTTCATCATGAGTTAGGGTAAGGTGAAAATGCCAGTTCAACCAACTGTTCCATAAAAATGTGTTTTACTTCTCAGGAGTACTGCTGCTGTGCAGCAATCATGAGTGAGGCAAAGCTTGGTTGGGAAGAGGGGCTTCCTTCTTTGGATTTCCAAACTCAGTGGTATGCTGGTTCCTTTCTGAATTACACACTGATGATTTCTCATTCTCCTTTAAATAGCTGTCTGACATGTAGTTATTCTAAATGTGCTGTCAAAGGCTTTAAAATAGAAGATAAACATTTAGAAAAATTTTGTCCTTTCCACAAAAAAAATATGATTGTCTGTCTGCAAATTTACTTCGGGAATTAATTTCAAGGATCATGTGTTCATAATGCTTTGGCATAGAAAATTAAGTGCCCTTCAAATATGCTATGATTTAAGAAATGTCATGGGTTTAATTAGATGGCTTTATTTACAACTGCAATATTCTCTGTCTGTCATGGTGAGACACTGGAAATACTGGGACTGAATCCATAACTCTGCAGGACAAGTTCTACTGAAAGTATGTAGAATTTACCCTCAGCAATAAAAAAACTGTTCCAAATTTGGTAAAATATTGATATATTCATATTCATACCTTTATCTTCTTTTCAAAAAGAAATAATGTACTGCTATAGGACCTGCACAGAAAAAGAAGACTCAAAGGCACTAATTTACGGGTAGAAACTAATAACCACTCTATTTTATTGGAATAAATGTGGAAATTAATCATAAACCAGTTGCTTTTTGGAAAGTAAAGGTTCAGTCATTTGGGGCCTTTATGTTTTTTGTGACAGATTTCCATTTTATATTTGTAGTCTTGTTTTTTAAATAATATATATCCACAAATATGCATACCTGCTCATCCTTTCATTTGAGTATATATCTATGCATTGTGTGTATATAACCAGATGTTTTGATACATATTCTGAAGTGCATAACATTGCTTTGTGAACTACCTAAATGAAGTGAAATACTTTATGATTCTTTGTTATCAATTTTTGAAATTGTATGACAGTATTCAGCTTTAAAAAGTCTTTCCTTGCACCATCTTTGTTTCTTAAATATGAATAAAACCCATAAAGAAATAGTGTAAGTTAAATTGACATTATTTTAAAGAGGAGAAAAAAGGAAAGCTAAAAGATAAGGTCATGAAGATATCACTGGGAAAGAGAACAGGAAGAGGAAAAGAAGAGAAATGAGAAATTTTAGTCCTGTAAGGCATTGAGTAAAAATAAAGATTTGGGCTAGGTTAAAAGAAGGAAAAAAAAAAGAGAGGAAGTTAAAATCATCTGTTCTGAACTCATTCTGTCAGTCAGAGATAGGAAATAACACCTTCAGAAATCTGAATGCACTTTATCCATTGACTTGTCAATCACAGGAGAACTTCAGTACACTGATTCCAAAGCCTTATTTACACCATTGTAGGAGTTACTGAGTGAGGATTAGAGAAACAGGAGGCTCATTTGGGAATACAGTTTCAGGAGGAGGTTAAATGAGATAAAAAATAGAATGAGAAAAATGGAAAGATAAACTAAGTCGAGCAAAATAAGAAAACTAAAGGAAGAGAAAGAGAATCTTGCAGTAAAGTCTTTTCTATATCAACACAGACTGTCATGTTTACTGTGTTCCTGGAACAAATTTTTTGTCCAAAATGATCAGCTGATGCCATGAGTAACAAGTACTGGGTACTCTAATTTTTCTTTAGATAATGAAAATTATCTTGATACCTGGGGGGTCAGGCTGTATTGCTGACTCATAGTCATGGCATGACTTGCTTGACCTACCTTACTCCTAGTTTGGAGTATTAAAGTGAGCAACAGACAAACATTTTCAAGCTTGAATGCTCACTTAAGTCCTAAAACTAAAATTAAACCTGAAATAAATAACCAGGGGCAGTTGACATTGGTGGAGCTAACACTTCTGAGCAGTTTCCTTCAAAGAAGGTGCTTCTTTTACTGTGTGCATGATTTCTGAGAATTTGCACTTGAAAATGTTGGCTTCATTCCTCAGAATACTTCTGCACCATCTGTAAATTTTCCACCCCCTTACTTTGCTTTGTCCATCTGTTTAGGCTAAGAATTTTCTCATAGGTCCTGAACACAGTGTGTTTTCCTAGAAAGTGAGGCGAACAACTATTTACATGTTGGACTCAGACACTTGCAATTTTTAAGGTATGGATTTTCCCCACAGTCCCTGCTAGGTGGGCAGATATGGTTCTCTCCATTATCTGAGGCATTAATGCCTAATACCAAAAGGCGCATAATGTAAAATCCTTTCACTCAGGTAGAGGCAACTTCTTCAGCTTTGCAGTGACATGATCCTGCAGTTCATGTGCTGTGTGAACTTCTGCCACTGACCTCCTTCTGTCACCTTGCCCTAGCTAACACTTCATTGTTTGGGGACCTATACTGAAAACTATCTCTGGCAGGATTGTCAAACCAGGCCTCTTTTCAGCTGTCTTTTCTTAGGGGACCAATTTAGAGGATACTTTCATACCATTTCCAATGAATGATACAAAAACTTTTACAGTATGTGGTAGTGAATGTATTAATTCCCTCAAAAAAGCAATGTTGGGGTTTTTTCCCACTTACATGGGAGGCAAAAAACCCCCTAAATTTTCATTCTAATATATCAGGATCTGGAGCAGTCTTCCCCTTTCTGTGAGAGCACCTAAATCAACAGAATATAGGTTAGGGTTAGGGGAGAAAAAGACATACTGGAACGGTGTCAGGTTATCAAATAATTATTTATTTGTTAAAAAAGAAAAGACAACAGAGCTATTTTAAACTGAGTTATAAGGGAGTTAGGACTAGATTTCAGTTTTAGTATATTTAAAATTTTTCAATTTGAAAAGTAAGACTTTGGGCTTGGCAAAATGGAACAAACCAGTAAAATCAGTTTATGGAGGATAAAAGCTGTGGGAACCAGGAAATCCTTCTGACTGTCCTGGGAAGATTTATAAGTCACAAGAATTTAGATAGAATGATAATTAGTATGTCACAGGGTGAAAAAGTAGAATTTTGGGATTTTAGAATGTGAGATCAGGGGACAAAGATGGAGGAAATGGGGTGTGTCCCTGAACTTCTTCTTCATCCTCTTGTTCTCCATCTTCTCTGGTTGTGTGGCACATGTTTGTTGGTCTAGAACAAAAGTACACTGTACAACCTAGTGGATAGATCTTGGAGAATTGTTATAAATAAAGCATACGTAATTTTCAGTATAAAAGATAGTGCCCTCCCAAGGGCGAAAAGGGAGAACACCACAACTTAGCCAGGAGAGAGCACAGCCTGACCTGCAGAGAAGACCATGGCAGGCCAGGGCAACAAATGTAAGATAAGCAAAGAATAAACAAATTCCTGAACATGAGAACATGACGGTCTCGAGCTCTTCTTCAGATGCAGGGCTGGGGGAAAACATAAAAGCCTTACAGAGACAGAGACAGAGACAGAGACAGAGACAGAGACAGAGACAGAGACAGAGACAGAGACAGAGACAGAGACAAAGTTAAGTCAGGTGGAAGCCAAGCTCATAGAAGCCTCAAAAGCCCCAAGGAAACACAACAGCAAGAAAACATATATTTATATATTCTAAAAAACCAGACAAAAAACTACATATTTTTTAATCATCCATTTAAAATCACAGTTAATATATATTAAACATTAATAGATACTGCTGTATCAAAAGAGAGAAAGAATTTGAAAGAACTTCAAACTTTAGGCTAAGGACAATTCTTCTTGAGGATAATTTGCATGGTGACTTTTGGCATTTTTGACAAAATAAATGGCAACAGGGTAAGCCAAATCTGTTAGTGTAATCAAGGAAGAAAATAGTTTCATGTTTGTTCTGCCACTCATCTTTCATTTTCCACAGACTTTTTTACATCATAGCTCTCCTGACAGACATTAAAAAATAATTATGGGACTTCAAAATTTGTGTGCGCATTACACCATGGTGAGGATATATGTGGACTAGGAGAACTCTTTCTGTATCACCTCTAGAGCACATTTCCCTTGTACTTAAACATCTGCTTCTTGGTTGTAAATGAAAAGAAATAAAACTTTATTGAAATTGTGCAGAAATCCCCAAGACTATAGCACTATAATCAGCAATGAAGGTGTAGAATCATAGAATGGTTTGGGTTAGAAGGGACCTTGAAAAGTCACCTAGTTCCAACCATTCTTCAATGAGCAAGGACATCTTTAACCAGATTAGGTTACTTAGAGTCATATCCATGTTCAGCTTTGTCAAAGGTGTGTGGATGGAAGGATGCCAAGCTTTTTGGAAACTCCACAGGTTCCAGCTCCAGGTAAATGCCTCCTCAGGAGGAAACATTTGCATTCCTCCTGCACTGTCAGTGCAGCATTCTTTCTTTGGCTTCATACCACAGCCACTGTGAGAGACCAAAGCAGAGAGCTCTTCCTGAAGCTCTCTGAAGTGATCCAGATCAAGGCAAAGATAAATACAATCAAAATGAAATTTTGAAGGCTTCATTTTGGCTTCATTCTAAAATTAACTATTGTTTAAGATGGGTAAATAATACTTAAAAAGCAGCATTTTGCAAACTACAAGACTTGTTAAAATTTGTCTACATACCGAATTGTATGAGGTTTTGGACTGTACAATAAACACCATGCACAAAGAAACATAGAAATGTAAGTTAAAGTACAGCACAGGTAGAACAAAAACTGGCTAATAAAACCCCAACACTTGATTTCTACATGTACTCTCACAACTGCATAGTTGACAGCCAAATGGGAAGAATTTACTTGATCATTAGATATGAATGTTGCTATGTGACTAAAAAGATTTCAGATATCATTGTTGTCAGGACTTTCAAGAATGAGTACCCTCTCACTATAAAAAGCAAATACAATCTGACCTGTTTCAATGGAAATACCTGAACATTTTTCCATGGCAAGTTATCTCTGAAAAATGGAAAATTTATGTCAGCTAAACAGCAAATAATTGCTCCAGATATACTGGATTTCGCATTACATGATCTGTACATTGTTAATCTTTCAGGAAGTATTAACCCAGGCTACATTAACCCTCTTGTGCTAAGCATAAATTACACCAAAGAACTAGAGCAGTTATGAATATGTCCATTTTTAAACGTGCGAAAAAATTCTACTGCACAAAATGAAACATGAATTCAAGAAACACATAATTTAAGCATAAATTAAGAATATTTGATGCTGTTACTTGAACAAAGTAATAAAAAAGACCAATTGGTCACATTAAAAATGTTGTCTACACTATAAAATAGAGGGACATTAATAAAAAAGCATTGCTAAATTATGATTTAGAGATACATGCATAGAAAGATGACATCTAGAACAAGACGTATGCATGACAGTGATATGGGTTAGATATTAAGGTTCTTCAACTTAGATTTTTCATATTTAGATGTATATAGATATGCCTATGGCCCCATTATCATCAATGGAAATCTAATCAACACAGTTGGAGTTGAAAGAGCAATTAAGTTCACTTTAGAGCAGACATTAAGGCTATGACCTTACTAGCAAATAAAACAGTTCCACAGCTTAGATAACTGTAATAGTTAAATTTAGGTGTTTGATGTCATAGTGTGGCCACATCCTTTTTCTCCTCAGATTTGTGGGAAATTTATGGAGAAAACTACTTGTGAGAACTTAGAGAAAATTATTTAAACCCCCTGATTTCAGTCAACCCTAGATTTTCACTCACTCCTATCCACATAAAAGCACAAATGTGTTTGTCTAAGCAGTCTGGCAAGAATCGTCTGTGGTTTATGTCAATGGGAAAGGATGTGGTTGTTGATTCCTCACTACTTCTCTTTCTTTCTTACTTAATGGTTATATCAAATGGGTTTTGGGACTGCTGCTCAGTATCATTTTGAAATCAAACATCATTTCAGGATGAATCTTCAGTATTTCTCTTTTCATAATTCTTAGACAATGGGTTGCCCATTGTATGTTTCCCCATTTGAGGTATCTTTACGATTACAGTCTGCCTTGCTTTTAGAATGACAGGAATGATATACACAACATGATGTTATCTTTGTTGCCATTCTTCTGTTATCAGACCACAGGCCTTCTGATCTTGGCAAAACCACATTCCTCAATCATTCTCAGCTTGGTTGCTGTCAGTTTTGTTCTCTGCCATCAACACAAGACATTCTTTTAGCTCTTATGTTTCTTATAGAACCATAGAATAGTTTGAGTTTGGAGGGACCTTTCAAGGCCATCTAATCCAACCCCTCTGAAGGGACATTTTCAACTAGGTCATGTAGCTCAGACCCTTGTCCAATCTGCCCTTGAACACTTCCAGGGATGGAGAAGTATTCAAGAGCAGATTAGATGGGGCTCTGAACACTGTGTTGCCCACCTCTCTGGACCACACAATTTATTAGTCAACACAGAGTTTGTTAGTCAGGGAAAAAGCTCTCAAGTTGGTGTATTAAAATAGATATAAAAGGAAAAGTTCTTTCTCGGATTATACTTTTCAGGAAGTGGTAACAAAAATTAATCTTGTGTGCTATTATCACAAGGCAGTCTGTGTTTTCTATCTGGTGGAATTTAAATATGAATTTGTAAAACAGGTTTGAGAACATAGTGTTTATTTGATTTTAGACATAGATATGAAGTTTAGTGATAAGAGCAGTTATACTTTATTGTGCGGAGCCAGATTATCTGGTAGAGCGTATTAGGACCCATTCAATATGTACTTGCAAGGTAAGGTCATGAATGCTCACAGCTTGTATTGGAAAAATCACATATTATGATTTTGTGCTAGTTTATCCTGTGTACTTCATGCGATCATTCTTGTCTTGTGTCTAACTCTGTCCCAGGCAAAACCAATACACTAATCTATTCACTTTTTCACAAATCTGAGATATCCAGCACTTTTCTTATATGCTTTTTGCTTCAGGGCTCAGCTGCTGCCCCAGGAGGCAGCTGCCCTGGAAGCTGAGACTACCAGATGTAGCAACTGCTTGTATCTGACCTCCAGCCTGGGCTGGAGTGAGAGCATAAACATTGCACTGGAAGGACTTTAGCAGTTAAGTAGTAATGTGTGCCCAGCCTCTGAATCACTTCTGAGCTCAGTGGGACACTTAGAGCACAGAAATTGGGCAGTCCAGACCTGCTGGCTGCCTGGGGCATACTAATTTCATCACCACATGTGTTGGTCCCATCCTCATTCCACTCAATTTATGAGATTTCAAAGAGAAAAATGGGTGTTAGTTATGCTGTAATTACTATGAATTGATGCAGAAGTTTTAAATGAGGACAGTGACATTCCCATGTATCACATGCTAAGGAAGAAAGAGTGACTGCCAGAAATTTTTTACCTGAGCCTCTGTTAGGTATTGGAGATTTGGTTTAATTTCCT
This sequence comes from Sitta carolinensis, assembly GCA_032173965.1. NCBI lineage: Eukaryota > Metazoa > Chordata > Aves > Passeriformes > Sittidae > Sitta > Sitta carolinensis. The sequence continues at coordinate 26,023,211 of JAVUNC010000004.1, read as the reverse complement.
GCCATTCTCTGCTGTGAGCTCAGGTTTGTCTTTCTCCTTGGTATTCTGGAGTACCTAAGGCCATGCTGAACCCTAGCACAGCAAGGGAGGCAAATGGCCTGGTAAGAATATGAAAACACCCATTTGCTTAATCCAAGAGAAGACTAGAATCATTTGTCTAATAGTGTATCAAAACATGATATTAAAAGGACAGGCAAGCACCCAGACAAGAAATACTCCCATCTGGAATATGACGTCACTGGAAAAGCAAAGTTTTGCAAGGTGTGCATACCATGCATTACTATGATTGGTAATGGCTTTCTTTCTGTTTGGTGTCCTTCTGCAAAGAGGGGGTTGTTATTCCCTGGAGATTAACTGGTTCTGCTTGGAGAGAAAAATTGAAGAGATGATAGGATAGGTCAAGTGGAATAAAGTGATGATTTGTTTAACAAGTTTGGTTCCTGCACATGAAGGAAAGACTGTTCAATCTGTAAAATCAATCATCAAGTGGCTGTAATGTGAGAGGGACATTGATATATGCAATATATGTTGGTTCTGTACAGACTGGCCACAGTTCCAGAGATGAAATGGAACCTGGGATAGGATTCTGGGCAAAACTCCATAGTGATATCTTCATAATTATATCTCTTGAGGCAGAATGACTTTTAAATCCAACCCACAAGATGTCCCTGTTTGCAGAATGCCTAGAGCTCCGTTGTGTGTCCATAAAATGGAAAGAAGTTAGAAGCTAAAGCACGTACAGTCTGATACCCTTGTGTACTCATGGAGGAGAAATGACAGTCCTGTCCACTTGGGCTAGCCGTAGAGCTCCTATGGACACAAGATAGTTTTCCTTGGTTTCAGATGTAGCAAATAGCCTTACACATTAAGGGATGGTTGTGTGCGCTTCAAAAAAGCCATTAAAAAATCCAGAAACGAGGTCACCATCCCCAGAAGGAATGAAGGCATTTTCATATAATCTGAAAGATTTGATCGGATTTTCTGCAAACCTTTAAAATGCCCTTTCCTTCCTGATGCCATGAAGTGTACATGGTGGTCCTTCAAAGAAAGTTGGAGGTAAACAGTCAGTAATATATGAAGTCAGTAACATCTTCAAACATTAATTTAATCCTCCTCTACACTCAGGGTGCCAGACTTAAGAGCACTGAGTTACTAGCTTGAATACAGCTTTATACCTCACAGGGGATGCAGAAAAAAGGCATCAGCAGAAATGTGTAATTCCATTAGACTGGCTCTGTATCTCAGAGCTTATGCTATTCAGCTCTCAGAGAAATGTTGTGGTTTGCCTGATCCAGCAGTCTCTAGACAAAGGACTTGTTTAGAGGAAGATGTTTCAGGTGAAGTATCAGCATCCGAAAGACACCAGTGTGCAACTATATCTTGCAGTATTTATTACCTACTCGGGATGTAAGGATTTATCAGAATGCATTTATTATCAGTTGCTCAAAATGTTTGGTGTAGACCTGCTTCACCAGTGAAGTATTTCATGTCTAATAAGCTCTAACAGGTTGCGATTGCAAAAAACTCAGTGTTAAAAACTTAATAGGAAAAAAATTGGAGGCAGGAGGGTTACCTTATTCCTTTGCTTAGGAACTGGGAAAAAATGGTTTCAAAGAGCTTGAATAAGCCATTATTACATGGCAAAGACAATAAAGTGTAGCCAAAGTACAAGTAGAAACACTTACATGGTATTTAGAAGATTAAATGGTTTATTTATGTGCCTCTCAAAGCATAGAAGACACAGAGGGATAGAAATATAAACTGATGAACAAGCTTATTTCAGACCAATGGGGAAGGTTCAGGAAAGAAGTATGATGGAAAGTGATGTGTTCATATCCTTAGAGAGAATAAGAAATAGGATTGAAATATGTTATTTCCTATTTTACAGATGTATCAGCCTACCAAAAATTTGCATAACAAAATTAATCCCTTTTGCAGATGCACTTCAATTCTAAGTAACAATAAAAGCAAAAGCAGAAAAACAACTGAATTGATAAAATATGTTTCTAACATTTAGTGGTATGCTGGTCTTGCAACTTTGTGCAAAGTAAGCAGTTATCTCCTGAGAGGGCAGAAATGGATAGCTGGAGTGTAAACCTCTTACAAGATTTCAGGTAAATCAATCAATTTCTTTGAGTACAGAAGTGTAAAGTGGCATTTGAGTCAATCTAAACCTCAGAAATCTATCAATGTACAAACACTACAAATTAAAATATTATTTTCTCTCATTTATTTGTTTACTTTTGTTATGGGAAAGCTGTAATTTTAAAAGATTTAATTCGTAGTCTGTCTGATTTTGTGTCAGGCTCTTGAATTTAAGTATCATTATTGCCCTGCTGAAATGGTAAATACAGTCATTTGTAGACAATTAACTGCTTGCTTCTGTCTTTCAGATGCTGATCACCATGAAATCTAACCTGAATACCATGTCTGTGCAAGCAGTTCCTGCTATCCTCCCACTGCTGCCTGTTCTTCTGGACCTTAGATTTCATAGCCCCATTTCAGCAGTAAGTAAAGATTTGACATTGTTACAGCTATCTGGTGCCTGAATTACAGTGATGCTGTGCAGTAAGCACAAATTGGCAGAAAGAATCTCAGTCACATCTCAGACTATCTGGAATTTAACAGGTATCAAGAGATTGTCTTTTCCCAATATATTTAGCAACAAAATCTTGCTAAACTATTATTAAACAGCCTTATTTGTTATATTCTCATGGAACCTTTTAGGCATGGATTTGTCAGTGTTGAAACCATCTAAACTTGATGTATCTAAAATTCCTTCTGTGTCTGTATCTGGTTTATCACCTGGGCTACCTGAACAGCTGGTGATAGTTTCTAGAGAGCGCAATACACCTCAGAATCCACATGTCCTGCAATCTGCCTGTGTTCCAAGCAAGACTATTTAACAACACTGATGAAAAGCAATTAAATTCCACAAAATAGTAACATATTTAAATTTCTCAATTTCTCACAATAGTCAAGGAGGAAGCACACTCTAACGGAAATGATGCAGAAAAATAAAAAAGAGTTACACAGCTTGGAAAAAATAAATTGTTTATTATTAGCAAAAAGTCTCAGTACTACTGTCTTTTCTGAACTAGTTATGTGGCCTCACCTTTAGTACTGTGTGCAATTTTAGTAGCTGGAATATAAGAAAGATGTTAAACTATTAGAGAGCATCCAAAGGTGGTGACCACTGACATGACCTGAAGGAATGGCATGAAGTTGTCTCAGGAAATATTTAAGTCAGATACTAGAAAAAGGTTCTTCACCCAGAGAGTGTCTGGGCACTGGAACAGGCTCCCCAGGGAAGTGAACACAGCATCAGCCTGACTGAGTGGACAACACTCTCAGCATACGGTGCAACTCTTGGGGATGGTGCTCTGCAGGGCCAGGAGCTGGACTCAATGATCCTTGTGGGTCTCTTCTATCTCATATTCTGTGGTTCTGTGGTTCTGTGGTTGGTTTTCAATAGTTTCTAAATCCTTCACTATGTTTAGGAAGCATCATATAAACTAAGCATTAGTAATAAAGATGTGAAAGGATCTCTGCTTCTTTTTTGTTTTCCTGCCTACCCTATCACCTTCTCTTGGCTATTCAATGCCTTCTTATCTATTAGGAAAACACATACTAAAAGAATAGGCAAAACTTCAGTTCAACTTCATCACTGAAAGTAATGAAGATTGCTAACATGGGCTCCATTCATATTCCCTCCACTAATACCTGCCTTGTCACTTGCTACGGTCTAGACTGGAGCTCTTCCATGGAAAGGAGAAATGGTCTGAAATTTTAATTCCCTACACTACTTAAAATTAGACAAGGGCCTCAGTCCTGAAAACTGGTTAGGTGCAGGGAATAATCCTGAATAGTAACAATAATTTTTGGAAAATTACTCTTCTGTTACATTATTGAGGGTTTACAGAAGCTCATCCTAAGATCTTTTATACAAGTTTGCCAGTGCCAACCTTGTACACCAGGTTGTCAGCCCAGGCCTTGTGATGTACCCCAATCCATGTGTCTTGCTAATGAAGAGGGCTTGAAGTATTCTGAACTAGTGGGCTTTTCATTTGGAGTTTTATTAGTGACTATGGTTTTTGAATGGAATCATCTCATTTCTGGGAATCAGATTGACCCCATCATACAAATCAGCCATCAAATGACAGAAGCTTCTTCTCAGTGCCAGAATCACGACAACATCAAACCAGTAATTTCATCACTAGCTTGCAACCACTATCCAATCACTATCCAGCAACTAATAGAAAGTCTAACCGTGACTTTTTTTAAAAAATACACTCATTTTAGAGCATGAATTAAGTTCATACTCCCAACAAAAAAAGAATTGAATTCTTTTATTGAAGTATAAGAACAACTTTGTTAGATCTGTCTAGCTTACTGATCTGTCTCTTATACCAGTGGCTACTGGTAGATATTTTGAGAAAGGCAAGGACATCATTATTTTTTCCCATGGTTATAAGTTTCACTTTGGAGGCTTTGGAACTTTCAGAACAGAGATCTTGCATTAATTCATCCATTAATTTTGTCTAATTACTTTTTGAGCCTGTTTATATTTCTGGCATCCACAACACCTTATAGCAATGAGTATTACAGTTTTGTTATGTGTCACATGGAAAGATACTTCCTTTTGTTCTGAACCAATGGCCTGGTACTTTCATTGTGTTCCACCTTGTCTTTATGTTATGGGAAACAATCAATAGTTATTCCCTATTGACCCTCTCAATGCCTTTAACAGTTTCTGTGTACTTCTCTCTAATTTCATAATTTTTTTTCTTTCATAGTTCTCTCTAATTTCCCCATTTTTTGCACAAATCTTATTTAATTCCAAAACTCCTATTATACTTATTTTCTGATTTTACTGTGTCTCTTTGGGGTAGGATCATAGTACCTTGTTTCCATTTGTTCTTTACTGGTTACATAATAGTTCTTGATATTCTATTTTCAGCTTTGATAATTTCTTAACATTGAAAATATGTTTTCAGAGAACTTTACATAAGATCTACTTCCAGGATCACCTTCTTCATGCTCATTTGAAGTCTAGTATTTATAAGTATAAATTTAAACCTTATGCTTTGTTTCCCTTCACAATTATAGGTATGGATTTGCTTTCATGAATGATGAATTTTATTTGCCCCTCTATCAGGCATATACAGGGGCATATAAGACCATTATGCAACTTGTCCTTGTCATTTCCAATGCTGATTCTTGTAATTAATTTTGTTCCATTTGGAGATTTTTTCCCTCACTTTTATTTCTTAACCAAATAATTTAAGAATATGTTTAATATCATATGTCTAAACACAGATACCTGAGGGACTCTTCTGGTACCTTCCATCTTTGTGAAAAACTGTGATTTCTTTCTAGTATTAGTTGATTGTCCTTTGACCAGTTACCATGTCAGGAATTTCCTTCTTCCTCTCTTGACACTGAACATTTTTAAAAGAACCTTTGACACAGAATCTTTTCAAAAGCTTCTTGAAAATCTAAAGTCATTGAGGTGATTAAACACTGATTCATTGAGATAGTTATTGTTCATGACAATAGAAATAATTTATCATTCAAGACTGGGGGTAAAATTCAGCCATGCTTACACTTCTGAAAAGTCCTGACTTGACACTAGCCAGACTCTAATCTACCATGAAGAAAAGCTTAAGGAAGGAGCAGAAAGCTGGTTTTTGAGTATCTCCAAGCAATGTATTTGGCTGATCACCTGTCTGTGGTTCAGTGGGCTAAGTAACTGTAGGTGATTAACATGGGAGGAAGAAAGATGGGAAATGAATTTTCTAAAATCATGATTTGGATAGGAAGTGTCTAGAGATTTACAGTAACTACTAATTTAGAGGACTTGGCTATCACTGTAAATGATAAATACAATATCATTTATCAGAGATAAATGTCAGTATATATATCACTGCAACTAATATGTCTTGATTATTAACAGAAGTTTCCTAAGATTGATCAGCTTCATAGAAAGCTACCCTAAAAAAGGGCTCTTCAGACTTATGGGAAGCTAGGCTGATTGAGATTCTGATTAATCTCTTCCCATTTTCTTGGACACCAGAACTACAGTTTCTGTATTTTATATTCTTGGCTCCACAAAATACTGTGTTTACCCAACAGAGATACTTTTTTCTCCTGTAGGCCTCTCTTCTTTATCTCTTTTATCATTCTTTACCTTATGGGGTAGGCATACAGGTGCACATTGATAAAAGTAGCTCCCTTTTGGGATCATTGGATAAGAGACAAGCAGAAATGTCACAAACATACATGTATATGGTCTTAACTGCAGGAAATAGGTACCAAGTGTAACTTGGCTTCACTGTGCAAAACCAGCATGCTTGATTCACACCAGGAAAAAATTTTGGAGACCTGTAGGTATTGATGCATATTGTTCTCTCAGGAAAGCATCCAGAATTCCAGAAGTTTTTTCAGTGGAATATTTTCTAACCCAATTACATGCACAAGCAGCTCAGCAGTTCAGTCTGCAATAGTTTGAATATAAAACTGTGTAACTTTTGCTCTTGTACTTGTTACTGATATTTTTGGAGTATACAAGCTGACTTTAGAGATGCCTGGTTTCTTGAATATCATCTGACATCCATGACTGTGCTGGCCTGGACTCTGTAGAGCTATGCCTGTGACCTCCTTGTATTTATTTCTGGGACCAATAAATCCCAAGATTTAAACTACACTTTATCCTCCTTCTGCCAAAAGTAACTATAATAGAGCCTAAGGTATTAAGGGTCTGAAAGTCTTAATTTGCCTGGAATTTTCCTCCTGCTGTGAGAAGCAGTTCTGTAAGCTCCCTGCCCTTCAGTCAGGTACAGATGCTATGGATAGATTAGACCCACTTTAGCCTGTGGATGATTTGTGGGAATAAGGCCATCACATACAGGAGCATAAGAACAGAAAGTAAGTAAAGGTCCCAACAAAAATAGTCAGAATTTTTCCATTTCAGATTTCAGGGAATTTATCATTATTAAGTATTTTATTAATATTCTTTATAATAATTGTTATATTTTAATTTATTGTAGGGTTGATGCTACACTATAACTAAAAGATGTGCAAATCCCAGGAAAGGATAATTTTACCTGTTCTGCTGCAGTCTGCTTTCAGCCCACTGTGGACAGGGTTATGAGCAACAAATTATTCTGCTCATGCCTTTTCTGGAAATAAAGCATTTGGAGAATGAAAGCAGATCATTTCATCGAGCTATGAAGACTGAAGACAATAGAGATCTTGACCCCACAGAGTAATAATTAGGTTGTGCACTGGGAGAAGAGTGACCTGAATTTTGAAGTGCTTCTGTGATGAATGTTGATATTAGAGCATCATAGGTAATGTATGTAAAACACCTCTGGAAAAGTATCAGTGCTTAGAGCTCTGGTTGCTCTCTTGTTTGCCCAAAAGCGTCTTTATGCCTACTTTATCATATTCCCTCATGCATTTGTGTTTTGTTGCCAAATGACTGTGTTCTTCTGTGTACAATGACAACTAGAGCAAAAGTGATGGCAAGTACCCTTTTTATCAAGTTAGTCCATTGTTTGGTGCTTAAGGTACAATCCAAAATTATTTGGGCTAAAATTTCCTCAAGTAGTGGAGGGCACTGAGTTTGCACCTCCACCTTTCTGAAAGAAATGTGTCATCAAATTGATGTTCATGCATAAAACGTAAAGAATATATTCGTGTCCTCTGTTTTGATTTGTTTTAAATATAGGCCTCACTGCCTAGTTTTTGAAAATGTGGCTTTAAAAACAAGCCATCCATGAGTAAGTCTTAGCTTTTCATCTCTGGGAATAGACGAACTTAACTGTTGGTTTAAGAAAGGAATCAAATCTCAAAAAAAGAGATCAGAGTGCCTTTTTTTTTTTTAAAAAAAAAAGAAAAGTGGTTCCTTTTGGCTGACTTTAGAAAACTTCTTTTTAGCATACACTGGGGTTGGAGATGATTCCATTTTCTGTACTTCTACCTTTCTCTGTAGGCTATTTACAAATCAAGGGTATCTAGCAGACCAGATATTTGCTGTGGTGATCAGATACTTAAGTAGGACACTTATGTTTATTTTCTGTAAATGTTAAAGGTTTGTGACTAACATATATTTTCTCTGCCATATTCACAGATCTGTAGAATTTGAGAGTATCTGAGAGATACTGTGTTCCCAGTTCATCTTAGAAGAGCAGAGTATCTCCTGTATAAATCACATTCCTTGGCTGCTTCTCTTTGGAAATAACAGACCTCGATACATTTTCCATAATTGCAAGACACTACCTGAGCCAGTCATCACTAGGGACATTGAGTAATGCCAGGTCAGATCCTAGGGCAATCAAGAAAATATTTTTGTTTTAAATGCAGTGTCAAGAATTCTTATTACTAGAAAATGTTTGACAGAAAAGAAATAAAACAATAATCATGCGAGTTGAATTTTACACTGAGCGAAACAGTGTTCCAGAAATATCACTGAAAATAAACATCCAAAGGGGATTCTCAAGGTATGATTCTCAAATGAAGAATTAAACCAAAATGATGCAGGTTCATTTTGCTGCCTTTTGTTAGCATACAATTTGACTTTGTCGTTCCTTTTCCATTTCCCCCACAATTTACTGTATTTAATACACTGTATTTATTATAGTACTTTGTGCTATGTTTAAAGAACTTCTGCTGAGGTAGAAAAGGCTTTCTATTTTATATTTGCATGGCACCAGCAGCCTAGACCTTAACTGAAACATCTATAAGGGATAGATAACAATAGTTTATTATATGGCAAGATAAGAAATTATGTCCAGTGTTTATATATATATATATATAGAGATAGATAGATAGATACATAGATAGATAGATAGATAGATATAGAGATAGATAGATAGTAATAGATAGATAGATAGATAGATAGATAGATAGATAGATAGATAGATAGATAGATAGATAGATCTAATACTAAGATATAGAATGGTCATTTAGAATGTTTTCAAGATAAATGAAATGTAATATCAGATAAAACTTTCAACTGTCAAACTTGTAAGATGTTTTTGATAATATTTATACTGGTATATCCTTGGAACTGATTTTTTTACTTGTAGGAAATCTTCAATAAAGAAAGACTTGTAATAAATGTTGCTGCTGCTTCACAGTGAGACATGTCAGGGCCCTGAGAGCATGAATTGACTTTAATGGCTCTGATGAGCCTTCCCTGAGACCCTCACCCTTTTCCCCAGGGACCCCTGAGCCTTAGCTGTGGAGCAGGTGTGCCTGTTTCCTGGATGGAGCTTAACCCTCTGCAGTGGGTGGCTGGAGGGACCCTCAGATTCCTGCCTGAGCCTGCCGCCCTTGCTCCTGGCTGAGCACCCTGGTGGCCCTGGGCCTGGTACAACTGGTACTGTGGCTGCTGAGCATCCCTGTTCCCACAGGGCTGTCCTGAGGATGGGGTGCTCCCTGTGCTGGGAGCCTGGATTCCAGTTCACCTCTCTGTGTTGGCTGGGTCTCAATGTGCCTGACCACAGGTTTCATGTCTGCTTGTAGCTAGAACTGGTGATTTCAAGGGGAAGTTTTTGCCAGAATTGCACAAAAAAAAACCCTCCACCCCCCCAAAAAAAACCCAAAAACAAACCCAAAGACAAACCAGCCTTGCAAACATTATAGTCTTTTGATAGTTTAAAAAAAAAAAAAAAAAAAAAACTAAAAGAAAAAAGAGTAGGCATATTTTATTCACAGAATGCTTAAATGCCACTGTTTACTGACATAATTGTTTGCTTTACATAATCTAATACTGCCATGTTGAAACATTAGATAAAAAAAAAAAAGATATTTCCATCTGAAAGGAAAAAAAGTAATAAAAAGTGTAATAAAATGAGCTATGTTTTGCAGAGCTCGGTGTATGCTGTCCAGGGATGTAGCTATGGCGGAAGCATTTATAAGCAGTTCAATGTTCAGGTCAGAATGATGAGGAAAGCTGTTCTGAAATAATTTCTTTGACCACCAGGAGCAGTGGTGTTTCTTCAGCACTGTTATGCTTTTCTCTAATCTGTTTCTGCGTCAGTAGCTGACTGCTTTGTTCTGCCATAAACCCTGGAGTGCACCACGCCTGATGGGGTCATGTGTGGGCAGGTGATTGAGAAAGTGATAGTCCAACTTTGCACCACCATTTAATTCCTGGAGGGAAAGTTCCTTGCACCATATACTGTCACAGCCCATGAATATGACCACGTGTGGTCCCATTTGCTTTAATAAACCAAGAAACAAACATTTTGAAAACTTACAGGAACAGGAGATTATTGTCTAGCAAAAAAAAAAAAAATTCTTTACTGGCCTCAAAAAGGTACTCAAAACACATTCCAATACAAATCTTTCGCCTGCAGAAAACTAAGACTCTTTGAATGAGGAACATAAATTACATGAAAGGCATCAATCAGGTTGTGGGAAAATGTCTCTTCTGAACTTGTCTCAGCTGTAGCCACTAATGGCCCCAAATGTGCTATTTAATTCTCTATGACTTGGCTCCCAAAACACTTGTGCATTCAATTTCTAATCTACTTTGAGACAAGACTGACAAGATAGCCCATGGAAGAGGTGATACCAGCCCAAACACCTTTGTCTGAAGTTAACTGGGGATTCCTCACAGGTTTCACAGCCTTCTACAGACTGACAGATGACCAGCCTGGGAATGCCAATGTTTTCAACCATCTAGCAAAAGATCATTGCTGTCTAATTTGTTAGATTTGTAATGCTACCTTTTCACCATCATGTACTTTGTGTCCTAAACTACAATATGTGTGTTTCAAATGGGATGTAATATAGTGGAATACAAATGTATTTTCCTGTGATCCCTAGCAAATTAGGTGGTGATGAGTAATCTGTGCTTTCAGCTCTCACTAAGAACAGTTCTGAATTTACAGCTTAACAGATGTGTCAAGCAGAAAATAAGCTACATTAACGTAGACTATTAAACAACGGTTATCTTGCAATTTGATTTAAGTAAATTTTAACTGCCAATTGTTCATCCCCCAGATTTCTCAATACCACATCTCTGGTGAAACATATGAACCTCCCATGACTCCTAATTTAAGATGGCTAGATGGGGAAAAAATATTTTTACCTACTTTTTCCTTATTTATATATGAATCCTTGATATGTATAAATGCATATCAGATGCTTTTACATACAAACCTAGAATATTACCTTGTCTTTATTCTGTTCCACTCGTGTTTATAAAAATAAAATATCAGGACAGATAAATAATCTTCCATGCATTTCAACAATGAAAATTTAATCTGGTTTATCATCTGCAGTAAGATTTGGATAGACTGGGTCAATGTACCAAGATGAATAGTATGAGGTACAATAAGACCAAGTACTCGGTCCTGCACTAGAAGTGTTCAAGAAATACCTGGGCAAGACACTTAACTGCTGTGGTTGAGTTGAAAACGTGGTGTTTGGCCAAAGGTCAGACTTGATGATCTTAATGGTCTTTTCTAACCTTAATGATTCTACAATTTTAAGATTATATGATTTCTTAAAAATTCTTCCTTCAGTTAAGCTACATTAACACTTTATGTTGATAGAAGCTATCATACAACAATACAGTCCTACAGATGTCAAAGATGGCATGCCCATATTACCATGGGAAGGTAATATTTGTGATGATGCAGTAGTATTATTTTTAGTGACTAAAGAAGTTGAAAGTGAATTACACAGACAAAAAGAATTTCAGAAAGTTAGCTGACCCTTATGCAGTGAATTCTCATACGGACCAATCTTTGACTTAGTTTTTGGGTTCGTTTGGCATTTCACTAGAAAGAAAATATGTCACCAGAGCTAAGTCAGTTAGGTGGCATTCCTACAAGATGCCATTCACTTTCCTGCCAAGGTCAGCAACCTACACAAATAAAGCCTCAAAAAATAAGCTACAAAACTCTATTGAATCAGAGCAGACAACTTTTTTTGAAGCTTTTTCTTTCCTTATAGTCGAATTAAGAATTGATTGTTGTTTTAGACTATTTTACAGTGAACAGAAAAGACCACTCTTGATTTGTTGCCACATCATACTGTTGCTAAATATCTTAGATGGGAGGTTGCCACTGTAGTGGGCCCATTGCTGAGGAGCCAAGCACTGACAATTTTCCATCATGTTTGTTATTTGAGCCAGAGTTGCTTTTTACCTCTGAAGAAAAGTTAGTTTCCCTAAGATCTAAAAACTATTTTCAGCAAGATGTACATTAGGCACAGCCTGGTCATCTACAGTACACTTTGTTCAGTGTCTGAAACTTTGTCATGGGGGGACTCATTGCAGGCAGGTACATCACCTTGGAGTTTTCCAGCCCTGAGTTGCATTTGAAGAAAGACCCGCCTTTGTTCGACTGCTAGGGAATTAAAGCACTTGCCCAAGAAATACAAGACCTTGGACATCACCTTTGTTCTGGGAGATGATGAAACCACTTCTTACTTGTCTCAGAGTCTGGGGAAGCACCAGGCTGGCAGATAATCAACAGTGCAGACAAAGATGATCACTATATCAAAAAATTCATGGACCCAGGAAGACAAAAACTCATGTAAAATGAGGAAATGTGTATTCCCAATGATGTTTGTGCTTTTCATCCCATGTCCCTTAAATGGGTATTGCAGAGCTCAGATCAGGAACAGGGACAACACTGCTGCAGACATACGTGCCCTCATGTTTGCCCTCCCAGGCTACTGCACACTGTAAGGCACCAAACTGGACAAACTTGGTATACACAAGGCCTGAGGGTCCTGTTTGTGTCCAGCAGCTGAAATATTGCTTACAGATGAGGGAATCTCAGTAGCGTGAGAGGTAACTTGTGGGCCAGGCACATTCAGCCCCAAAATCCAGTTTATAGGTGGGTGGGATTAATTTTGGCCACCTTGCCTCTAGTGTGCTTGAATTTGTCCATGAACTGTTGTATTTCATAAACTATGTGCCATAGTGTTGGACTTCACTGAAGCCCATGGGGAAAATGCTGTGAAAACAGATGTTAATAATGCAGTTTATTACCGATACTGTCTTATTAAATTGAAGGACATTAAGTAGTGAAATAAATTATTAAGAAAAACAGACAATCCCAGACATTCTCTTGGGGAGAATTCTATTTTGTGCTCAGCCACAAGCTCAGTAGGGGTGAAATAGGATCCATTTAACGCGGTCTGAAATGTTAAAGCACTCACTTGATCACATCCTACGAACTCTATGTTCCAACACTGTGTTAAAAAATAAATATTGCAGAGAGGTACAAGAAACACACAAACAACCTTTTCCCCTGTGGGAATATTCAGCACCTTTTTGTGTAAAGAACTAGTTTTATCACCTCAGAAAATTCTTCTAAAGCTAGTCACAGTTACACTAATGTTGTTTGTCCTCATTAGCAAGCTAAGACGTGCTCCTCCTTAGCATTCAGAACCAACTCCAACACTTCTGTGAAGAAATAATAATGAAGAGAAGATGTGAGAAAGAAGCTTACCATCCTTTAAGAGATAGTTTAGATATGAAGAGATTAATAGCTGTCACTGGGCAATCTGAATCAAGAATCAGTCTTCAAAACCTTCCCTGGTGATAATGGCACAAAAAAGTCAAAGCCAGATTATAATAAAAATAAAACAATCTCGGAATCCAAATTTTTTTTTGTTTTTTGTTTTCTTGTTTGTCAAAAATTAATGAGCTTGGTACATCTGCATGTGCTGACGTAGTTCTGCTTATATGGTGATCTTTTGGAATCCTCCCTAATGACTGTAAAATTCTGTCTGATTTCTACTATTCTGACAAAGTAGTAAACATTTCAAAAATAATTAATCCCCAATCTTAGGAGTTAGAGGAGAGGAACTCTGTTAATTAAAGTCTGCAACAGGAATGCATACTCTATTAGAATGTGCCTGAAAAAGGAGCGTGGAATGAAAAATTTAATTTGGGCAGCAGTTTGTGAAAATCAGTCTTTCCTGTGCCTTGTCTGGCCAAAGTCAAACAAGTTCAAGGCACAGATTTATAAGGAAAACAGAATTTATCACCCTCAATGTTCAGGAACATAGTTTTTTTACTTAGTAAATAATTTATTCCTTCAATTTTTACAGCCTGATGTGGCTGCTTTTGACTAGGTTGGAGAGGAGAAATTCAGTAATGCTATGAGAAAGGCCAAGGTATTTCTGAACCAGTCTAAAGCAGAAAGTCTGGGTAGTCATGTGAAAATAAATTCGTGATGTGATCTGTAGTCTTGTTCCAGTCTTTCTTTGGGTTGTTTTTAGATGGCTGTTATCTTAATATAAAACATATTAATCCTAATTATCTAGTCTAAAACTTTTCACTCTCCATGATGCATTATTTGCAATGAAGGCCTGCATTGCTGGGGCTTCAACTTCTTCACAATTCTGATTAAGGAAAAGCCTTTTCCTGATTTCTAAATCAGAATCTCTGCAACTGTGCAAGTATGTGTGAGAGTGCAAAGACACTGTATAGATGTGCATATACATTAAGGCTTCATGAAGCAAAATCTATTAAACCAAGGAGCTACTTACAAATGTTTTAGTCCAAGGACATTGATGTCACTGAAGTTGAACCACAAGATTGATCAAAGTGTAATTTATGACTGTGACAGTATTGCAAATGTACAACCGAGTCGATTTTTTTTTTCTCCTTTCTCTGTTTTTCTATGATGTACAAATCAAATTTTCCAAATGTTTCCAGCAAACAAATGGTACCCTCTGTAGTTACCATTTAAGCCTGAGAATTTTTGCAGTGGGATTTCCTAAAAGGCTTCATAGAAAAAAAGGTTCATTGTTTGAAGCCAAATTCAACTTTTGGTTAAGACTGATCAAAATAGTTTATACAGATTTTCATAAGCTTTTTGCTCACACTGTGTATTATTTGGCTTAGTGATCACAGCTGAAAAGCATGATTTTAATAAAGAAGTTGGATAAGCGGATTAAAGTAAGTCACAGGGCCTGCCTCATTCCAATAGTAAACAAAATAAACTACTTAGTTAAGGCAAGATAGGTAATATATATAACAAGTGTTATTGTTGTTTGGTTTGCTTATTCCTTTACGTTCATATTGAAAATAGCCAGCATATCACAGATGATAAGAAAGATTACTTTTTATTAAGCAGCTGATCTCCTTGATATGTTTTTTACAATTTCTTCTGATGAAGTAAGATGAGGTGTTGCTGTAAACTCTAATTCTAATCAAGATCCCTCAAACACCCAGAAATCAATAATTTGTTTACAAGACCCTATCAGGAATGACTGAGCTAATCACTTTGAGTACACCACTTGTGCAAGGACAAATCCATGCTCCTGTAAATGCCCATGCTAAATACAGGTTGATTTTATTGACTCACGTATTCAGCATTAGGGGAAAGAAGTGGTAGGAAAGAGACTGGTAATACCAGTATCACAGGTGATGTGTGCAATGAGGCACGTAAGCATAGGGTTCAGTGGGTTCCCAGGCTCAGAACTGGGAGGGAATTTTGTTCAGGGTGAAGTGGCCACAGACTGCAAAGGATTTTGGAGGTTTTCTGTCTTTGCTAAAATCATGCATATATATTTACACAATCACATTCCTGAATGGGCTGAAAGAAAGGTGCTTGGTGACCTTGACTGCTCTTTGTCCTGCTGCTGTGGCATCCAGGATGCCTTTCTTTCTGAGCCACCTTTGCTAATTGGAAACATCCAATATGTGAAAGATGGGAGAGCATTAGTTGTGGGCACATGATTACTGGCAACTTTGATATTAATCAGCAAGCAATCATACCTTCCAACCAAACACCAATGCCAGACTGCTGGGGAAGGAACAGTCAATCTCACTGGGCAATTTATATGTAAAGGAGCTCTACTACTTTTCTTGTAGCATTTTAGGCTTCAGGGTATTTCTGTAATGAAGGATTTAAAAACACGTGACCCTTGGCCAGAGATCTGGTTCTGTCACTAATGCTGCAGCTCAAAATGCTTAAAAGTGAGTGAGCATGCCCCATCCCTGGGAGTGTTCAAAGCCAGGCTGGATGGAGTAACCTGGTCCAGTGGAAGTTGTCAATGCCCATGGCAGGGGACATGCAACTACATGTCCCTTACAAGAGACAGAGTCTCTTCCAATCGAAATGATTCTGTGATTCCATGATTCTATGACCTAGAGTTCTCAGAGACTTCAGGTGGGGCAAACACCTGGTCCCAGTAAAGTAAGTTCTATTAAATTGAATCTTGTCATTACAAGAACATTTATGCGGAGACAGTGTTGCATTGTAACACATTAATTATTATTTATTTTTTTAAAGCGTTTTTCCAGATGAATGACTAATCTCAGAAGCCCGCGGGCCGCCGGGGATGCAGGTATCCATGGTTACCGCCGTTGCCTAGCGACAGCTCCTTACGCTGCTGAGCGAGCGTCGGCTCTTGCCGCTCCCGCTCCGCGCAGCCCCATCCAGCTGCCACCCCAGGCCGGCTGCCTTGACATAGGAGAAGCGGCTCTACAGCCAGATTAGAATTAGAGTTGGTGCTTTTATATGATAAAAGGAAAGAGGGAGGGGACCAAAGAAAGACTCTGGTTTCTCTAACAGCAACAAAAATCCAGTTGTGGCTTTGGGCAGGATCTAAGTCCGTGTGTTGATGTAAATCCTCAGTTGTGCTGTGAGACATAACTTAGGACAAAAGTTCATTTAGGGCAGGATTTAAGGGTATTGATTCATTTCTCAGCCAGACATAGACAAGTACTAATAAACTCGGGTTTGGCTCCTTTAGTGGGTGAAATGAAGCATAGCTTCATTTTAAAAGGAAGTAATATTTATGTCATTTCAAAACGAGAAGATGCATTTATCTTATAAATGAGATTTTAAAATACTCTTATAAAAAGGCTATGAGTCAGATTCTCCCAATTATGTCAATTTAAACTGACTTAATTGTAAATTTATAATAATAAATTTTACTGGACCTGATTATGAAGGTCTTCTCAAATACTGCTGCTTTATGCATGCCATGACTCACGAGCATCCAGTCATGGTATACAAAGGTCTGCAATTGATGTCACAGCTTTGGGCTTTGCTCTTCAGAACATTTTCTCAGAAAAATAACTTGCAAGTACTTTTCACCTGAGCACTCAGGATGGTATTTGTGGTCTAGCTGGAATGCTTACACAAACAAGAGAACAAATTGCTTATGTAAGTCAGGCACTTCTGGTGCAGTCTTGTCTGTAAATAGGGATGCCCTTGTCTTCCTCCTCAGCCTCCCCGGCTGCAGCACTCAACTGCCTGTAGAAACAGACAAAAGGAAATCTTTTCTGAGCTTACAGTCCTGAGTTTGCCCTTCCAAGCAGTGTTCTGCTGAACAAGATCTCCTTTAGGAGGTTGCTTTCTGCAGTATTGATCTGTTTTTTGGCCTCTGCTACATTCAGAGGTGCAGTCTAATTAATGTGCTTTTGCAGTAAATCCTTGAAAGCACCATTGTTTTCTGATTAATTCTTGCTCATGACTTCCTTGAGGTTAGTGCCATGGGAGGTGTCTCTTACTCTAAATCTTCCCGAGTAATAAACTCAGTCATCTGTAGTGCTAGGTCATTAACCTTGTCCCTGGTTTGGGCTGGGTCATCTCAGACTCCTCCCAGCAGTTCTTGGGCACTACTTGGGAGTTAGTACAGAACAGACACTATTCCCTCTAGGCAGTTTGAAAGCAATCTATGATGCTTTGGAGACAAAGCGTGGTCACTAGCGCTGACATTCTGGATATTTTGGTCTAGACCAGTTTCAGTATAAAAAACGTTCTGGGCATGTTTAATCTTCTGTAAAATACTGCTTTAACTGGTTTATGACATTGTTTACTTGCCTCCTCTTTGAGCAGGTTCAGGCCTGATCACATTTGCAGAGATACAGACAAATACGGATTCTCATTGTGTTACATTTACTGAGATCCACTCAGAAAAACAGAATCCTGCAAGAAATGCATTTAGAGTGCAGATGGTAGTGGTTAGGATGCAGGTTTTTCAACCAATGTCTATAATGGGGAATAAGAAAGTTTCAGCATGTTTTTCCATTTTTGTGGAGGTGCTAGGTTAGAAAGTACCACATGGAGTCAGTGAATGATATTCATCATCTATGTTTGTCTGTCAATTCTTGTGTTGTAAATGGATTATTAGCAGTAGGGGGCTTGTGAAGCACATAGCAATTAGGGCTGTAATTCAAGACTCCTAATAAGCTCTACAGTTTATTGAGTAAGGATAGCAATGGCCTTAGAAAAGCAAAGGAGCAATGTTGCCAAATATGATGCTGGTGTCCTTGTACAGTTACAATAGGAGGGACTTCTTGCTCACTTGAAATGTTCTCCAGAATCTTTGTAATAAGTGCATTTCTCCTTTATTCCTATGCCTTTTTCAGAGTGTATAGAAATTTTCATTGGTATTCTTTTTATTTTGCACTGTAATTACAATTCAGGACTAAGCTCAAATTATACCCTTCCTTTCTTCTAATCTGTATATCCTCTCTCTTATGGTTATCACTAAAGTTTAATCTTTCCTTACTACAACTTCTTCCTTGTAAAACACTTCCTGGATGAATATAATTTGTTTTTCTGTGTTAATTTAGCCTAATAATTTCCCTTGCCTTATTTGCAGCCTACACAGTGATGCAACTTCTCCTTGTATTGTTCCCAGATAACTATTGCCACAGTACTTTAATAAAATGATGTAGGACTCTGTTTACAAAAGAGTGCTTCTGTGGTATCTTACTGCTTTCACAGGAAGCTTAACAGCTTGCAGAACAGTAAGTGGCAAATGTTTAATGCAACATTATGCCAACTTGAGGACAAACTGTTCCTCTCAGGAATGTTTTCAGGCTTAAATGAGAGGAAAATCCCCCTTGCAGAATGTGAATTCTTGGAGGCGGCGGGGAGTGACTGCCACTTCTTTGCCTTGCCAGCAGCTCTAATTCTCAAGCACCTTGCAAGGCTTTTTTAGATCAGCTGTAATGTATGCTCAGCAGCAAGCAGTGATAAAGCTGTGACTGGCTTTTCTGAGGAGCAAAGATTCCTCTTTCATGGAGGAGGCAATAAGTCTTCCAGTCTCTCTGACAGAAAACATTGTCTTTTGCCCACAGATGCTTGAAAGGTACTGAGGGGGAGATGTGAGGCCATGGCAAAGCAATTAATATGAGTAAGCAAAGACTAACAGTGTAGTTGCAAAAACTGTGAGACAGGTGAGACAGAACAATTCCAGCTTAAACAGCAATGAGTCAGACTGAAATATGTGGAAATTCAGGCATGGATGCAAATCATCCATTAAGAAGATAAGTGGATATTACCAAACTAACAGTAGTTTGACTAAAGAGAGAAAGGAGCTCACTACAACTCCCTGAAGGGTGGCTGTAGTCAGGTGGGGGTTGGTCTCTGTCCAGGCAGCAACTGGCAAAATGAGAGGACACAGTCTTAAGCTGTGCCAAGGAAAATATAAGTTGGATATGAGAAAAAGTTTTTTACATAAAGAGTGATAAAGTACTGGAATGGTCTGCCTGGAGAGGTGGTGGACTCACCATTCCTGGATGTGTTATAAAAAAAGATTGGATGTGGTCCCATGTTTGAGTTGAGGTGTTAGGGCATGGGATGGACTCTATGATCTTGAAGGTCTCTTCCAAACTAGTCATTCTGTGCTTCTGTGATTTCACAGAATTAGGTTGGAAAAGACCTCCAACATCATGGTGTCCAATCTTTGACCAAATACCACCTTGTCAGCTAGGCTGTGGCACTAAGTACTATGTCCAGTTGTTTTGTGAACAACTCCAGGAATGGTGACTTCACCACCTCCTTGGGCATAAAATTCCATTGTTTAACAACTCCTTCTGTGAAACAATTCTTCCTGATGTCCAGTCTGACCCTCCCCTGATGGAACTTGAGGCCATTTCCTCTTATCCTGTCACTGGCTGCCTGAGAAAAGAGGCCAACACCCACCTGGCTACAACCTCCTTTAAGAGAGTGGTAGAGAGCTATATGGTCACCCTTGAGCCTCCTCCAGGTTAAACACCCCCAGCTCCTTCACCTGCTCCTCACAGGACTCACTCTTTAGGTGCTTCAGCAGCTCTGTTGCCCTTCTCTGGACACCCTCCAGCTCCTCAATTCCTTTCTTGCAGCGAGGACTCAGACCTGCACACAGCATTTGAGCTGTGGCCTCAGCAGTTCTGAGTACAGGGGACAATCCCTGTCCTGCTCCTGCTGGCCACACTATTGCTGATACAGGTCTGGATGCCACTGGCCTGCTTGGCCACCTGGGCACACCCTGACTCATGATCAGCTGCTGTTGACCAGCACACCCAGGTCCTTTCCCACTGGACCCCTTTCCAGCCACTTTGTTCCCAGGCTGTAGTGCTTCCTGGGATTGTTCTAGTCAAAGTGTAGGACCTGGCACTTGGTCTTATTGCACCTCATACCGTTGGCCTCAGCCCATCTATCCAGCTTACCTGCATTTAGTACATTTTAACATATATTAACATTCTCTGTGGTAATCCCCTTAAGCAGTAAAACCAGCAAGTGGTCACTGCCCATCATCACTATTCTTAATCTATGGACCTCAGTCTCAGGTCAAAATATTCTGCTGGCTTTTTTGGCTCCTGAGTCCTGGATTTTTTAAAGGGAGGGAATTGTCTCAGATATTTGTGTCACAATTCAGAATTGCCACAGAAAATTGTGGCCATTATCTGTAAGCAATCCAGGGCTTCCATGTGGGTGCCTGGGCTGATGGAACCAGGACTTCAAGATGGGTGGTATGCTGAAATCCAAAGTCAGAAAATGTGCTGTATGCTTTCTACTTTATAGCCAGTCTTTATAGTAAGGCACAACTTTGGATGCTCTAAAGACACAGGGTGCTCAACGGATGCTGCGAATTTGCCATGGGGAAGGTACAGCAACTTGCAACTCATGTCTCTCAAAGTCTCAACAGTGCCTGAAGACTTTGTGAAGTGCGAATGAATTTCAGACTTGGATATCCTAGTCCTCCACCTCAGAAATATGGTCTAATAAGGGGGGAAGAGAGGAATGGAATTAAAACCTCATCAGATTAAATCTGTGTTCTTATAGAGAAATGCCATTCTTCACTATAGGAAAGGATGTTTCCAGTAAATCATGGAAAATGTCATTTGTCAAGGAAGTTTCCTAGGAGACAAAGGAGAATAACAGCTTCTAGATCACAAGGCTACTGAAGATAGAATTAAAATTCATTGTGTAGCAAACCTTTATGTCCATGGCAAAGAGAATTGTCATGTTTATGTTTTTCATTAAAAAATAGTTTTTCAATTGAACTTCCAGATTTTACAGAACTTGTGTTTGTGGTAAAAAGCTATTTAAACAAAATTCCCCCTGTATAAGTCTGCACAGGCTTCAGCTACGTCTGATCAAGGGGGAATAAGCATTTCCTGTGAGGACCCACAGCACAGGCTGGGGTGCTGCTGGTGTGGAGAGGGACCACATTCTGGATCAGGTGCCCAGGATGCCTTCAGGTGGAGGCTGAGGGGAGCTGAGGTGTTCCCAGGCTTCAGCTGGCTAAATATTTAGATAGGGTCAGCATGTGCTTTCAGACCTGCTCATTGGAACGTGTCCTACAGCTTAATCAGCCAGAAAGCACCACTTGGTGACTTGGCCATGACCTGCAGACTTTGTAGGCAAATTACCTTTGCAAACCACCAGCAGCAGCAGATTTTCTAAAGAAGGTACATTGACCAGAGATAGGCCAAGAAGATTAATTTACATGACAATAAAAACATTTATACAAAGATACTTCAGTTCTCTAAAATTTTAACCTTCCCATGGAACTAAATATATTTTTAGGGGTGGGGGCCGGTGTGGGGAAGGGAAAGGGGTGTTTCCATAAAAAAGAACTACTTTTTGCATTAATTTTATCTTCCATCTTCAAAATTGACAGGAGAAATTGTTAGGCAGGTGAATTTCAGAGGGCCAGTACAAAAAGAAGTAGGTTTTTCCAAAAATTATTTTAGTTATTTTAGTTTTTCAAGTACATAGAAGCAAAGTGATTCTGTGAATTCCTGTGGGGAAGAAAGAACTAACAAGAAGATCCTCTTTGATACCCCTGAAACTTGGCTTGGGGACATGGAGCTTGACAAGCTTTTGAGGAATTGTTTGAAAAGTCCAAAATATACTTTAAATCATGCGGAAATTCTTTACATGGAAATCCTGCTTTAGTAGAGAATAGGGAAAGAGCATGATTGATGAAATATTTGCTTTATAGGTAAGAGGATGTACTGATCAAAGTAAAGAAAACACTGTTTTGTGACATGGTCCATTTTTCTTGGTGATTTCAAGCAGAAATTATTGGGGGTTTTTTAAGGTGATTAAATTATGCCTGTATTGAGGGATAGGAAACATCATAATGAGGATACATGATTTGGTACTTCCCCTTATATCATTCACAGCAGTCAGTCTGTATTTATAAAAAGTAGACTGTACTAGAAAATTAAAAAACTGGATTTAAGGCCTTGATTATGAGAAACTGAAGATTAAAGGGACAGTAGCTTTGATTGCAGTGCTATGCCTCTGTGAATTAATAACTGTCTGAAGCTTCATTAAGCACAAAAAAGATGGAGGCATTTTCATAATATATTGTTCACTAAAAGCTAACAATATGATTTATTCTCATAGATAATTAATTTCTAAAAATTCTTCTTTATGGCAGTTTTGCAATGGCTGCAACAACTTGTGCAACAAAATGAGGACAAGTATGTTAGTAATTTTTTTTTTCCTTTGGTATCTTCTGCAAGCAGAATCCCATTCCTGAGCCCTAGATTCACTTACACATGACATTAAAACTCCAGAGCAGACTGCAGGAAACAAAAATTGTCTGAAGGCAGCAAAGGTCAGTAAGATTTTGTGCTCTGCTGGTTTTTCCTCAGTTTTATTAGAAAGAGTTGAAGTTCACCTCCTGGTACGCAGTTATTCCCCATATAAAATTGTTATAGCATGTGCAATAGTATTTTTCATGACAGTCTACTGCAATATCACATATACCTTTATGATGTTCATGGAAAAAGAATTAATTTGTGGTACAGTATTATAGTAGATAGTTAACAGGTGTTTTATTGTTCTTCAAACATAAAAATCATTACATTAATGCAAAAAAAAAAAAAAAAGGGGCATTTTGATTAATTCTCAAATAATAAAATGCATATATTTCATGCATATGTTTATTTTCATAATAATAAAAATGAGAGCCATAATAAAAACAAAATAACCCTGTAACTACACCACAGAGAATGTTTTTCTCAAGAAATGTTTCCACAAAGCAACAGAGATTGTCTGAAAGAATCATATTCAGTTGACAGTAGTGGATTTGATAAAGACAAGCAAAAGCAATTATTAATTGCCATTTCTTGAACAGATTAGTTAGAGGGGCCTCTTGTGCGCAGTAGGTTCCCTGTCCCATCAACTAATACAGCAATGAGATAGCATAGGCAATCCATATCAAACCACTTCTGATAAAACCTCTGATCTTAATGGAGAAAAAGGCATTTCAGTAGCTTTTGGAAATGAAGACTGACATAAGAATCTACAACATTGCCTTTAAATTTTGCTATTGCAGCTATTTCTTAGCTCCAGGCACAGGATACCTGGTGTAAGCCATAACAAAGTCTCAGGGCTGTGCATTGAAAAATCAGATTTCCTAAATATTTGTAAAAGAATTTCATACAAAATCCCATCAGCCAAAAGTTTGTGTCATAATAAAACTTTGCAAGATTCAAATATTTCCCATGTTCCATATGGTAGCATCAAATCCTTTTGATCAATTATATAGCTTCATAGGTTAATGACACCTAAGAAAGCTTTGTTTTTCATCACAGTCCTGGAGTATTTGGTTTCTTTTATGTTCTCACTTTAGGCTTAGTTATGAGACTGAAAAGAGAGGCCAAAATGAAGAACATCTGCCTGCATGCAGCCAAACACGTGCTGCAGCAAACTCAGAAGTACAGGCTGAAGGTATGGACACACAAAAATAGAAGTAGCCATGACAGCTGAGTCACACAGTTCTATGAAGTGCAAACCCGAGATCTGGATTGTATTATCCATAGACTAGAGCAGAATGAATTAACTTCCTTAGGACAGTGAAAAAAGCTTACACATTTTTTATCAGTTATGTGTTGGAAAAGATGCTTTTAAACAAGCATTAAACATAAAGAGCAAATACCAAATTTTCTTGTTTTGCAAAGGGAAAAAAAAAGTTGTATTTCCAATAGTTGGAGACATGGACTGGCAGGGAGAGAAATATAGTATTCTTCAGGGAGGTCATCCCACCTCTCAAAGTTCATTATACCTATAAGGAAAGGAGCTGATACAGCCTAAATAAGCAAAACTACAGTTTCTTCTCTTAAAATTCATATGGAAGTTAAAGTACACT
Organism: Sitta carolinensis; assembly: GCA_032173965.1. NCBI lineage: Eukaryota > Metazoa > Chordata > Aves > Passeriformes > Sittidae > Sitta > Sitta carolinensis. The sequence continues at coordinate 25,998,836 of JAVUNC010000004.1, read as the reverse complement.
GAGAATTTTGTTTCATTTGTTCTCTGCTTTTCTGCCATTGTCTGGTAACTTTTTCACATAATGCAGGCTGATACTTGGAAGCAGAACTAGTAGGAGGACTGATTTTGTTCCCATGAAGAATATATTGGCTTTTCAGTCAAATACTGAATGCTTCAGGTGTGAGCTTTACCTCATCAGTTTTCAACCTCAAACTTTTATGTTTAAAACTATGGGGATTTTATGTTGAATATTACTTTCAAGTCTTGTGAGAACTACAGCTCAGCTGCTTGTATCCCATTTTTTTCACAATTTTCAGTGCAAATGCAACATCCCACATGAAAAATTATTACATTTAAGTGTTTAGTAGAAACAGCTTTTGTTTGGAAAGAGACCGACCAACCACTGAAACTTTTCTCATGTCATTGTGTGTTATCGTTCAAGCCTGGCTGGCACAAAAAGCAAAAAGTGCTTCTGCTCACCACCTGCAAAGCTGTGGTAAAAGACACAAAGATTTGGTGGAAAGATGCTGCCACAAGAACTTCTACGATGAGATGCAATACTGTAAGTAATGTAATACTTTTGTAAGAGTTGTGGAGCCAAAACCAGCAGCTATCTCTCACTGTTGAAACAGTCACAGAGAGGTAAGAGAAATAACTAAGAAAATTTATCAGAGAAAGAACACTTTGGAACTGCAGTTATTTCCCCAAGTTCTTTTAAACATGCTCTGGTGCAGTTGTACAAATGATTCGTCAACTCTCCATATGGACAATGAGTCATTCTAATGTCAAGTGCCCAAAGCCTGAGGAAACTGCAGGTTTGTTGTTGCTGAGTCATAGTGTCATGTACATCTTGTTGGCTTCAGCTGGTACATGGGAAAGACTGATATATACCTCTTACTTCTCAAATATTTTCTTGTCTCTCAGGCTGTTGGGAGGATTGTGATCTACTTCGGAGATGTCCTAGAGAGTAGTATTAGGAATGCCCTTAGATGATGTTTATTTCCTGGTTGCTTCTTGAGCTACTAAATAAAATGGAGTGTTAAGTGAAGCATAAATGAATATTATATAGAATGAATCATTAATGACCTTTTACACTAGTCAGGTGTTTCTACTGAAAAATTATTTTCCCTGCTGCAATTACAGAAAGAGAAGCAGCAGGGTGAAAACTGTGTCTCTTACATACAGTGTGAGCAGCACCACTTGTTATGTACCTCTGAATACACCAATGAAAATGCACCAAGTTTAAGCCAAAATGTTTCATATCTTTCCTGTGCCTCTGGCTGAATTGCAGAATATTTCAGCCAAATAATTCAACTCCTTCAATAAATAAGGCTAGGAAAAAAGTGCCACTTTGCTCATGTTAATACTTTGAGGTCTATTCTATAAAGTTTTCCAGCACCACCCTGCAGTTATTTTAAGTTTGGCAGAGAGATATCTCTCATGTCAAAAATAAGCCTTTCTGGAGTGCCCACATGATATGTTAGCTAAAGCCCTGTATGTTCTCAATTTTCTGAATTGGGATGAAGCCAGCCAAACAGCATGCAGAAGGAAATATTCTTTTGATACAAAGGCTCGTTTCCAGGCCACCTGTGTAACAGGGCAGTGGGCAGGACCTTTAGACTTGTTAACATGGGGAAGGAGTTATGTTTGTGTCTTCACAGGTCACCACATGAAATGGGCTTCTTTGCAGTGTTTGTGACCATTTGTTGCATCATCCTGACTGGCAAAAACACTGTGAGTGTCTTAGCCCCTACACTGGACAGCACAAATGTATGGATTGCCCTTGCAAATGCTACACACACCGATACTATGTGCATCTCTATGGCAACCCCTAGTGATCCCTTTTGCAGGCACTTGGTAGGGGTACCCATTGGTGAGAAGCATTTTGGTGAGCTGTACAATGAAAGCGTGCAGCAAAACTGCATGGTCCCAAGAATATTTCAGCCAAGGTGGTGGTGCCAGGGCACCTGGTGAAAGACTGCAGGATGGGATGAGATATGGTACAAAGATCTGAGAAGAATGCAGGACCTTCCAGCTTTGGTCTTGCAGCCACAAGAACTAGATACTCTAGGGACTTTGCATGCCTTTTACATTGATGTACATTGATCTACATTTGATGTTCATATGAATTTTGATGTCTCTTTTAAAGGCATTTCAGCAATGCTTCCTTGTGGTGTAATCAAACCTTAGAAAGTTGACTGACAACTGGCATTGTTCTCCCCTTGGACTTGTTCTTAATAGGTAGGGAGTGCATCTGGAAAGGTATACCAGGCGAAGCTGTTGGCAGACCTTGCACCATTGGCCAACTAGCCTTGTTTCATCCAAATTGGACTGCTCCAATCATTGCAGCACAGCGTCGGGTCAGTTGCAGCACACAACTTGGAGATGTGCAATCTGACAGTAACTTTCTGGAATGCTGCAGAGTGCATCTCTGGCAACTTAATACCAGCAATTGGTGCTGCTCATGCTTTGGCTTCTTTAAACAATCTCGGCTGCTGGCTTGCAAAGGAAGCTAACGCAGCTAGTGCCGCTCTTTGAGCAATGCTAATTGTCATTAAATAGGTGCAACATGCAACACTGCAAAACAAGGCAGCCATTGATTTCTTGCTGCTGGCTCAAGACCATGAGTGTGAAGATTTTGACAGTATGTGCTGCATGAACTTAAGTGACCATTCAAAGTCCATTCATAAGGGTATCAATAATCTTAAGCAGTCCACTAAACTGCTACTGCAACACAATGAGGTGATTGGTGGGGGATGTCTTCATGGCTTGAAAACCTTGGCTTCGAAGCATGGCTTAAACACTAGTAATGTGTGGCATAGATATCCTTGGTATGTTCTTAATCATTGTGATATATATCCCATGTATTTTTTCTTGCATGCAACGAATGACCAGTAGTAGTCTTAATAAGATAATGGATTTACCGATGCAGACAGTTTTAGCTGTGCAACACACACACAAAAAATCGTTACCAATAGGTAAAGCTTTATAAAAGGACGCCCTTTGTAACATGGCTCTGGCCTGTTCCTTAGGCTAAGTAGAAGGGAACATGGGAGGTAGACTCAGCTGGATTGGGGTTGAAAGATGTGAGAGATGTGAGAAGTGTGCTGCGTGACTGCCACATGTCCATATTGTGGTGTATGGTGGTTGTTTGGTTTGGGCTTGTGCTTTAAAACTATGTAGATTGACAACCAGCTAATTGCTTAAAAAGGCCAGGTTTTTAGTAATAAAAAATAATAAAGAGCACTCCTTTGCACCTGGGGTCTCCACGTCACTCATTACTGCAACACCTTCCTTCCTTCCTGTCTGTGAAAATTCTCCCAGTTTTTTCAAAGTCATAATGATTATGTCAATTGAAATTCATACAGGTTCATAAAAGTTGTGAAAAAGCTGTAGCTTTAAGCTTTTTAGATATCTTCAGCAAAAATTTTGCAAACTTCATTGTAACTTTAAGGTGTTGCTTTACCCTTGGCTGATCAGGTATTTCACATGTACTTTTCTCACAGAATAAATAGGCTTTTGTCACTGATTTTGGGGGAGCTCAGAAAATCTTTCCATGTCTTGAAACACTTTTAACCCTATACTGGTTTTCTGTGCCTAGAAGGGGAACCAACATAGAGTAATGCTTATCTAAGAAAAAGAATTGCCAAGCACTTCTGTCCATGGAGTTTGCCTTGGAGTCTTCACTGAAATGCAGATCAGGCTCCTCTTTGCTGTTTTTGTAATGACTTTTGCCTCAGGGCTCCTATGTTTATAGTTCTTATTCTCAACTAGATCAATCTGCTTTATGGATCACTGGAAAAAAATTGTCTTCTAAATTACACTGAATCAGTAGCAAAGAAGTGGCAATTCCTCTTCTAAGCAGATAGGTAGTCCTTCCTCATTACCTCTCTGGATTATATTTGGACGGTCAGGAACTTGTTGAAAATGAAAGTATCTACAAATAGTATTAAAAATCATCATTAGAAATATCTAGAGGGTAAAGGGAGTTATTTATGAGTGGAAATTTGAACCATTGGACTGGATAAGGGAAAGAAAACTTGCCTATGGCACTGCAAGAAATCTGCTTGGAGAAGATTTGTTAGGTGTGGCCTGAGAAGACAGTGAGGAAAATCAGTCAGAAATTACATTTACATTATGTCTTTATTTAACAATCTATGTCAATTTTGTTTAGCTTATTAGAAAAAGCTTACAGACATTCAAAATGTGCTAGGTGATGACCTCTGGACTATGACACAGAGGGGCAAGTCTCTCACTGCTCTTATCAGAGTTGCAGGAAATGATCTGGCAACCAAATTCTTCCCAAGGGCCACGGTAGAGCTCATAGGCATCACACATTTGATAGCCTCCTACATGCTATCAAATCCTCCTTCACTCACAGTGGACAGTTGAACTATATGTAAATCAGTACATAAATATGGCCAAGAACAGCTCTTGAATCCTCAGGCTTACTGGAACTTCTTGACTCATACTCTATGTCTGACAGCTTGTGCCTTCCAAAATGGGTTTGACACATTTAAACCATCTATTGTAAATGGTCTCTGGCCTGTTCTGAGCCCTGAATGCCACGTGGCACATGGCACGTACAAAACACAGTCCACTATGGGCGAGGAAGGATGGCGGGCCATGTGTGCACTACTAGAGGCCCTTCCAAACTGATTTGGGTGTGCCTTCAATCAATCAGTTGTGCACATGGAAATTTCCACACCATTGTTGGAACACCTGTTACAGTTTAAATCATCCTTATTTAAAAGATTAAAAGAACAGTAATGACAATACGTAAATCTATTTGTATAGTCTTGACCCAGTGGTCTTTTAGTGATTAGGGTAGAAATGCTAAATGTGTGTATTAGAAGGCATCTGAGGCAACACACTCAGTTTTGCTTTGTCCAGTTTCTACCTCCAGAAGGTACTGAATATTTTATTCAGTGGCTCAGCCTCAAGGATGTTTGCTTGAAGCACTAGGACAAATGATAAATGACACTTGTGAAATCTACTTCTATTACCTGGCTCAAGTAAATGTGCAAAATTGCAGCAAGAAGGAACACTCACTATATTCCATACTTCGGTATGTGCTGCTGTCTATATTGACTGCTTTTAACTGACATAATTGTTTTTTTATAGCCAAGCCTCTTTTTTACAGCTGCAGATACAGTCCCAGTAGCATAAACTATGGAACAAGCCTCCAATTCTTTCCTCCACCTTCTAGGTATGGACTGTATTATTATCCCAATAAGTGTGTAAGAAATACACAGGTTTGTGGGAGTAAATCTGTTTTCCAGGACTACCATGGTTTGCTCTACTGAAAACGTATCCGGATTACTTGTAACTGGTATAAATGCTATGCATTAGTCAGCTATGCGTTACTATCCTCCAATTGACTAAAAATCCCATTATATCTGCTCTGTAAAAGCTCTTACAAACAGTAGGAATTCAGAAAGGCACTTTAGAGAGACCTGGCAACCCTTGCTGTCTAAAAGGAGTTTTCAGCAAGATTTTGCTGCACTTCTTTGAAAACACTTTAACAGTGACACCAATGTATTTTTAAAGAGCAATAGAAAATTCGTACTCATTACTCTGCAGTATTTACTTTTATCACTGTTATTCAATAAAAATGCTTGGTTTTGTTTTCAATAAATTGATCAGTCATCCTTAATTCAGCTCTGAAGCAGTAATATGCAAGAAAAGACATAGTGTGTGCATCCTGTAATCAGTCCAGTCTTACTTAGTACTGAAATATTATGATGGATTTAATAAAAACTTAATGGCTAGGTATTTAGGGGCTTCCCTGCTTTAACATTCTTTTAACCTAAATCATCTACCCAAAGTAATAACTTGGAATTGTCATTGCTTTTTTGTGTTGACAAAAACAGAGTGGAGGGATATTCATCACAGGCTGTTTGGGTCACCTGTCCTTTGAACCTTGGTAAATGGCATGAGTTCATATTGGGGTGAAATTTGGTATCAGAGGATCATCAGCAATAAGAGCAGCAAGGTACGTGGATGAAAATTTCAAATAGCATCTATTTGCCTTTATAAATTTGATTCTAGCTACACAGGCCATGACAAAGCGGTTGCTTAAACTGATTTAATGAGTTCCTAGTAAGTTAACCTAGAGATGGAACACTGAAACAGAAAGTAACTTCTCTTTTGAGGTCCTAAAATATTTAGGCAGTTCACACCCCCCTGTTACTATCTTCTGGACTGTATGTAATTTTCAAAATTTGGTAAAATTAAGTTCTTACAAGAACTTAAGTTAAGATCTTACAAGAATTCTCCTCAAGACTGGGAGCCCTCGGGTCATGAGTCTTGTAAGAATTTCTTTCTAATGAGATTTTCAACTGTGATGGCAAGTAAACAGCATGGAAGCAGGACTACAGCCAGATGGAACACTGTTGCAAAGGGTTGAAATGCAAACGTTTAGCAGATATGTGTTTAAGAATATATGAAGGGATTGTTTTTTCGTTTTTTCCCTTAAGAGACAGTAAAGATTCTTACTTATTCCCATTTGTTTTGGGACACCACATAGAGACACTGGACATACATGCCTAAGTCCATGCTTTGCCTGACACAGAGATGATTTGAGAGGAGGCTGATCTTAATTGAATTTGATGTTGGTTGCTCTTGCCACTTGCCCTCTTCATCATTACATTTCTAAAATTCTAACTTCATTTTAATGCAAGGAGAACCATGCTACTGAATAGTGATGAATGTTGCAAAGTGGAATTGGCAATTCTCATTTTTTTTAGAAATTCCTCCATTGATAAGTGAAGAATGAAAAGGTCCTGACAAACTATCACAATCCAGCTAAATAAGTGGAATCATAAGGAGGTTTTAGCTATTATTTTTCTGGGAACAAAACCTGTTCAGAGATGAAGAGTGAATTGTGAACTTCTTAATAAGCCTATTGCAGAGCAAGATTTATGGGTAAATCCATCAGCATTACTGCTTTCCTGCTAGCTATTCCTTGCACCTTTTCTTCAGCAAAGGAGATATCTTTTACACAAAAATCAAGTACTCTTTCTTGTCTAAATAATGTCAGATATTCCTATTAGCTGCAATTCAAACATCAACTTTATCAAGGTATTTCATACTCAAATTAACATAATTTCAGAATTTATGCTTTTAAGCTTTTTTACATAAACAATAAATCTGTGAGGATGGTGCCACCTAATGTAAGTAGAGAACATGGCAGCTACTTTTTTTTTTTTTTTTTTTTTTTTTTTTTTTTTTTTTTTTTTTTTTAAGCTGTTAAATTACCAGCAAAGATTGGGAATTTAGTACTCCTTTATCCTTTCCGTTTCCTCTCGCAGTAGCTTGCCTTCAATGATAGAAATATATATTTTAAATGAAAACAGAGATTCTTAATTTTACCCTGCTGCATCTATTTTATGTCAAGAGAATTCAAAACTTGACTGGCAGAAAAGGTAGATAAGAAAACAACCTCAACATAAAGTATATAATTTTTACCAAGGCAGAGATTAAACCTATTTCTCCCTCTGTCTGGAAGAATCTTTCACTAGTGATAGAGATTTAAATTTATACTTCTTCCTTTTATCTGACCCAATGATTTTTTAATCAGTTTACATCAAGCAGAACAATTTTAACAAGGAGGACTAAGCACCTTTGACATTCATTTAACAACAGAAGTTGTCAGTAGAATAGAATAGAATAGAATAGAATAGAATAGAATAGAATAGAATAGAATAGAATAGAATAGAATAGAATAGAATGGTTCTAGCTGGAAGTGATGTACAATCTAACTACTCCAACTGCCTGACTACTTCAGGACGGACCAAAAGCTGCAGCATATTATCAAGGCCATTGCCCAAATGTATCTTAAATACTGACAATGTGGGACATGAACCACCTCTCTAGGAAGCCTGTTCACTTCTTGACTCCATCTTGGCAAAGAAATGCTTCCTTCTTTCGAGTTTGAACCTTGCAGATTTGAATATAGATCAAATATACATTTGCATCACTAAGGATTTGAACATGATTATTAAGGATGTCAGTAAAGGGGGAAGAATTATCTATCTAAATCCATTCAGGCTGAATTGATTGATCAATTGAAATCACAAGTTGATTTCAAACTATATCTATTGTACCCTAGATAACTATACTTTATTGAATGAAAGAAGACTATATGCTCTATATGTGAACACAAATAATCTACTAAGGGAAAAAGGAATATGAATACAAGTAAACCAGAATATTCTGTGCATGCAGACAACATAAAGGAGAATTTACTTGCAGAGTTGACAGTTTTACTGAGGAAATAAAGAGTACCGGACCTATGGCGCAACAGCACAAATGCATTAAAATATCTAGATAATTAGGCTAATAAAGCTTGTGTCAAGTTTTAATCATCAGAAGCACTTAAGTTTAAAGTAAGCCTAACACCCAGTGCAGAATTCTTCTTCAGCTATAGGGTGCTAAAAGTTATTGCAAAGAGAACCTTAAAGATAATTTCTTCTAGACTTGTTTTAAGATTACAGATGTCACCTGAGAAAGACCCTAAAGTTAGTACAAGCTGGTATATTATGTGGGCAAATATGCTTTTTTGTTTGTTTGATTGATTTCTTCGGTTTAGCCAATTTTTAAGTGCAAATTAAAGTAGCAGACACTATTAATTTATCATTATTTATCACATACCTATATATATATATGTTCTTTTTTGAACATACAATTATGTGGAATGAATGTCACTGAATATTGTTAGTATACTCAGAATGCGTACTAAATATCATCATTTTCACATAGTACTTTCAGTGATTTGCATAATTGTGTGCTAAGAAACCACTGATAGTTCCTCAGGAAAAATACTTGACAAATCTTCAACCAGGCAGGCTGTGTTTGCACACTGCAGAGAGGCTGGGTCAGTCTGATCTTGTACTTCAGGGATATTTCTCCCTTCACTTTTTCTTTCTAATGAGATTTTCAACTGTGTTGGCAAGTTAACAGCATGGAAACAGGACTACAGCCAGCTGGAACACTGTTACAAAGGGTTGAAGTACATCAAAGAGAAAACATTTAGCAGAAACGTATTTAAGAATATATGAAGGGTTTGTTTTTAGGGTTTTTTTCCCCTTAAGAGACAGTAAAGTTACTTACTTCCATTTGTTTTGGGACACCACATAGAGACACTGGGTATCCATGCCTAAGTCCATGCCTTGTCATGGAGCACATCTCCCTGTGGTGTTAATGCACTTTAATGGCAGCTGGCCATCTGCTTTAAAGTGAGACAGTTTGGTAGCAGCATGGAGGCACATCTGAACTCCCTTCTTAAGTCTAAGTAAAAGGCCAAATCTATTAAGTGATGTTTTTCTCCTCGTTTTCCAGCAAGCAGGGTAATCCTGGAAAAACTATCCATTGAGGCATGATGGACACCTTGATGTGTTTACCTGGAGGGCATGCAAGACATGTGAACAAAGGCCATAAGATGCCACGAATTTTCTCAAACCCTCTCCTAAAATGGGATCGGTAAGCATAATGTCCAAAGGCTCTTGAAGACTGACTGTATATGGAAAAAGAAATCTGTGGAGTGTGGTGGCGAGTAATAAGAGGCAACAAGATTCAAATGATGATACACTGGTCATTGATCCATGCTGACAACAGTAACCATCCAGCATGGATTCATGGCCTTCCAAACTAGTGTGGTTCCAGATTAAATCATGAAGACTTTACACAGAGTGCAGAGATCTGTAGTTACAGAACCTCAGCCAGCAACACTGCTGTGTTGATTGTATTGTTACATCTGTCAGGAATTTGCATGTTATTTTCAGGTGGAACATCCCAGCTGCCATGGATGGTGTCAGGGTTTCTGTTATGCAGTATCTGCTGTGCAACCTCCTGCAGTTCACCTCAGGGAGCATGTCACAGTGAGACAGAATAACAGGGGTAGCCGTAAAACTGGAATAATGGTGCTAATGCTCACATGATGTATTTTGCAGGATCAGAATGCTAAGCACTATGTGGATTTACCGGAATCCATATTAGTTGCTCATTACAGTCCGAAGGGCCAGGTGCAGGCACAAGTCTCACTGGATGAAGTGTCTTGTGCCCTGCTTGCTGGAGCACCTCTCCAGACCTCATCACAGGTCATGCTTCCACATGGGGTGATGAGCTCTGAGTATGGCCACGCTGCAAGGCAGCATTCCCATGTGGTACTGTGCTGGAAGAGGCATAGGAAAAAGGACACAATTCTGTAACTGCTGCATGGCTCTATGTCTGCTCACCCGGTCCAGCAGCTGCACTGGAGCAAGGCATGACTGCCAGGGAAGTGAGTGTATATTGCCACAATAGAGGTGAGGGAGGGGAAGGAAGGTGTACTGGGTAGCACTCAGGGCTCAGGAATTCTTGTTCTAGTCATGGTCTTGTTTTGGTTCCAACTCAATATGAGCACCATTTGTGCCTGTCTTTTGAGAATGCAGGAAGAGAAAACCATATGAGGAAAATTTAAAAGAGGACCTAGGAGAAACATAGCTACAGTAATTGAGATGGATCAGGGCAAATCTAGGCTCTAATAATCTGTTTTACTAGATGGCAATATAGAATTTATGGGCTGAAGTATTTTGTAACTCTTGATGCTGAATAATTATATCAGTTGTAAAAAATTGCAAAGAAAAAGGCACTGTGAATAGAAGCTACAGTGTTGTTTAGTAATGATGACAAGGCACAGAGCTGGAGGTAAAAAGAAATATATCCTATTGGTGAAGGAACACTTTACATTAGATTTACTTGAAGGGATTTCAGTGTTCGAATTTCTCATTTGGCTTTGTAATACCAGCCTTTAGGTGTTAGTACAGGATTTTATAAGTTTATGATGATGTGGGACATACTTAGAGAATTACCTGCTTTTGTCAGCCATGTAATTGCCAGCTTTGGAAGTGGATAGCTCAAGTCTTTGTTACAAAAACGCTCTTGCAATAAGTCTGGCAAAAGCCATGGTAACCTGTGTATCTGTACAGTACTATATGGTGTGGATGGTAGTTGGCACCAGTCTGAAAATTTCCATGTTACGAGAATGTGAAACAGCTTTAAAGGGCTTTTTATTATGAAATGGGAGAAAACATTTTTTAGCACCTGAATGTAAACTGTACTTGTTAGGAGAAAAAATAATTTGTTGGTGAACGCTCCAAATCTTCATTCTTTATTGCTTAAAATGATGTTAATTTATAGCATATTGAAATTTTACCCCTTGGTGAACCTAATTAAATGGGAGGAGAGTACAAGCAGTGATAATTTTAACCATTTTTTCTTTAAATACACAAAAAAAAACCCCCATTCTTTTGTAAGTAGCTGGATTCAGAAGTAGTTTTAAGTCACGATGTCAGTGAAGGCTGTCTGAAGGCCAGATCTACTCGCCAGCAGATCAATCCCCCAGGTTGGCAGTCGTTTGCCATAGTAGCTGTCACCAGAGAAGCTGGTTCTCTTTTTATAGCTGCTGAAGAGCTACTAATGGGATAATGAGCAGTTTGCACTTTCTTATTAGCACTTATTCATCATAGACAGTGCATACAAAGCATCTGTAGTTAAAGTATTAAGTAACCACTTTTGTGGTGTTTGTTCTGTGTTATATTTCTGAAGTGTCTAGATTTTTATATTGGTATTTGATAAACTGAGTTTGAAGCCCTGCATATTTAAATTAGATAATTATGCAAATTCATGGTATCAGTTCTACATTCTAAAACAAAGATTATTTTCTGTAAATCTTTGTTTCTCATCCAGAAAACACCTTTTTGAGCTATTCTCAGACTCCCTTTTTTGTGATGCCACAAAGCATACATAGCTATGAAAATATTAGCCTGCACTATACATGCCTTTGAGGAATTTGGTTTACTTATAATTATGTTAAAACCTGGTTTTTAGCCAGTAGAGCTGGAAAAAGATTTTTAGCACATTTATGATATTGACTAATGACCTTGAAACTATCTCAAGGCCTCTTAGCAAGGAAGATTAACTTTGCTACACCTACCTGAAAGGTTTAAGGACTGGAGAAGGTTCTTCTGTAATGAAGTGGAAAAGGAAGAGGGGGTAAAAGATGGGACGAGCATTTTAGAACAAGCCTAAGAGGCAGGTCTGCTCCAACCCATCTCATCTCTCTGCCAGGAAACAAGGGGTGGATGAGCATGGTGTGGTTATTTCTCACAGTTGTCTTCCTGATCAAGCAGTAAACCTTACACCATGCTTTTTGGCCCTTTCTTATTGTGGCCAGTGCTCAACTGGATTTTTAGGAATTTGGAATTCACCACTTAAAAATGTCTCTCATGCAGTATGATAAATGTAAAATAAACATGGTTCCATTAATTTTATCTTCCCTTCTCTCTGTAATCAGAATACTTCTCCCTTTTAGCTTTGTGGGTGGGTTTTTTTGGGTTTTTGTTGTTGTTGTTGTTGTTTTTTTTATAATTTATTTTGGAAAGACCGTAGAGAGGTTTGAAGAAGAATACTCCCATTTCCATTTGAAAGCAGGTTTTTACAAAAGCTTTATTACAGAAACTGCCTTTCTGAATGTATATATAAAAGCCATTTTTTATAAATTCCTGGATAGTTTTCATGAGATACAGTAGATTTGTCTTGATTTATCTTATCTCCCAAATGTGGGAAGATGATGAGTGTTACTGACCAAACAATGCTCTTTGCAGTGATTTGTGTGTTGTGGTAGATCTGAAATGACCCTACATCAGTTTCTGGATCCGATTCTCAGATTCTCCAATTAGCACAGTTTTTCTGAAACCAGCAGAATCTTGCAGGCAGATCTTGGCAGACAACACCCTCCCTCTTATCTTTCATTCCATCCACAAAGCAAAAGAAACCAACACTTTTTTAAAGAGGACCTAATAAATATTTGAGATGGAAATAGTTGATTCTTCCAGCATTAATGAAAAGATTATTTCTTGCTAATGATGTATGCAAGAGTGGTGCCTCAACTACACTGTTTAAAGCAGAGGTTGCTCCTTCCTGTCTTTATGATCTGTTTAGAAGAACAAAGTAGAACAGAATGCAAAGTGTGCCAGAGATGTTTTACACTTGCAAGAATGTAATGAATTTAATTAAAAATATGTATAAATTAATCAGCTGTACAATCATGTAATAATTTATTCTACATAGCATCTGTGGTGGTTATCAGGATTGATCTACTACTTAAATCAGAGTTAACTCTGAACTTGTCTAAGTTTGCTCAGGATGTTTTGTAATCAGATCTGAATACCTCCAAGGATGGATATCCCACAGCCTGTCTGGGAAACCAGTGTTTGACCACTGTTGTGAAGAATATTTTCCTTGCTCTGAAAAATGAGATTTTTAACCTGAAGTGTGTCTTTTTTAAATTAAGAACTGAGATTGTTCCTGCTTGCATTCAAAATGGTAAAACTGGAAAGCCAGAAGAATTGTTGCTGTTTAGCCTCTCTGCCTCTCAGACAATATGGTGTGAATAGTCCTGCTCAGAAGTGTCCTTTTGACATAGCTCGTCCTAACAGGTTCACAAGCAACTCTGCCATGGCCAAGTGTAGGTCTATGACAGCTGTACATTGCCTAGAAAAGGAACTGTGCAATTGTCCCTACTGCTGTATGATGGCAGTTTGAGGCAAACATTTTGAAAAAACTGTTCTGAAAGCAAAATGCTGACTTCCATGCTATCTGTCTTGTAACAGCCTGGTCCTGTTGAATGGTCTGGGTGTTGATTTTTTTACTGTCTGGGTGACAAAATGTCAAGACTTATAAGCAAGCCCATTTCGTGAATACTAGCAAATTTTCATTTGTTTTCTACTCTGGTCTGTCACAAGTGGGGCAGTTCAGAATGGGGCAGTTACAGAAATTGCATAGATGGAGTCACAAATGTAGGGTTTCTGGCCTACAAGAAAAGGAAGGATTTTCAGAATCCCAGTTTGGGACTTAAGCACTTATATTTATGCACTGGGCTGGCGATGCCCAAGATTTTTGTGAATTATAGCTCCTAATGCATAGTCATTATTTTGGGGTAATTTTAATAAACTTTTTTTTTTTTTTTTTTTGAGTATTAAAAGAGTGCCAAACTTGAGTTTTCACATAATTGAATGCCAATGAGAACATCATGTTCATTGTTACTTGAATTTATTGAGTGGTAGGTTGTCAGGTAGGGTTGCTGTAAGTACAACAATATGGCCATCTTTAAATTTCATCCAAAGGAACTTGAATGAATGAAATGTCAGTTAAAAACAGTCTTTTGAATATATATTAAACCTGAAAAAAACCCCAAACATAAGAAAAACAAGTTTAACTCTCTAATCTCTGAAATATTTATTGATATCTAATGTAAAAAAAGACCCCTCTCAAATTCTAATACAACCAGATGCATCACTATTAATTTCCAACATGCAAGCCAGAATAATTGGCTGGTGCTGCATGTTGTTGCAGTATTCTGTGCCTTTCAAATCCCTGCTCATGTGCCTCAAAAACATACTGCTGTTATAATGCCCAGTATAGGTTTTACCTCTAAGGAGCCTAACAATAGCTTCTATTCCAGAACAGAAATGGCTTGTTACAGGACAAAAGCCTTTTGTGAGGAAAAAAGTTGAGCAAACCAGTTTTATGCTCAGTTGTCTCTGTTTCCAGGCAGGAGCTAATAATGTGTGTTTGTCAGTTTACTACTTCCATGCTGTTCTAGCAAGCAGAGCTCTTGGGCATGACTCGTTGGGGTTGAACTCCATGGTTCATCATCTGTGTGGCCTTCTGGGAAAAGAACTTTACAGCAGTTCTGTTTGAACTAACCTTTATTGTGTCTGTGCCTATAAATACGGGATATCTTCCTACTGTATTTTTACTGGGCCATTTCTAATGGTGACCTGAACTAGAATGAAGTGGACATGAACAAAAAGGAAAATCTTACTCAGCAGGTAAGGGACTGATCATGAATGATTTCCGAGCAGATATACCAATAGAAAATACTTCTTGCATCTACCTCAAGATTTCAAGTGAGTGCATTGTTCCTTGTGAATTATGTGCAAGGCTCTTCACATATGTATGTTGAGCATGGTCTGATTCTGAAGGAAATGGAGGTCAAAGAAAGGCTTCTTGTTTAAGCTGAACTCCATTTGCTTTAGTAAGCAAGTCTAATAGATTTTGACTTCCTATTTGTTTCATTTATAACTTCATCAGAAGTAAAAGAAATAATGTCTTAAATCTGATCCTATTAATATTATTGGGGAAACATATTGGCTTTGACTTCATTAATGTAATTGAAAGCACTACAGTCTGTGGATCAGGATCTGACCTGGATTACAAAGTGACACTCTTGAGTCAGGCTACTGACCCAAATGGAAATGCTTGTTTTCTATATAAAGGCATTTTAAAACAGGTTCTGGTCCTGAATTCATACTTCTGTGATCCCAAACCACTGTGAAGGAAGGATCAGCTTATTCATTTTGATTTGCTGCTTTATTTAAGGACATTTTTTTCTTAACACAGTGCAGGGAGCAGTCAAGGGAAAGTAGTTCCAAATAATCTTTTTACAAGGACAACTCTGTTGCTTTGAAAAAGCAAGATAATCAATGACCTTGAGAAGCTTGTCTGGTAATTGCACATGTAGTATGACGGCTTTGAATGGGTGTAACAGACAAAGGCAGATGTTAGATGTGAAAATAAGTAGTACAATATTGGGAGCTAACCTCACTCCATTCATTTTCACATGAAGGATATTAATAATCTTGAGAATATTTAAGAGTTTCAAAGAAGGAAGGAGACTTTTTCTCCTCACGGTGCCACACATCTCCCTTGACCTATGACAAGTTTGTGCTTCAACTTCTGCTGCAAATTAATGACATGTACTTAACACTTATGCCACTTCCACAACGAGGTTTTTGTAGCAGTAAATTGCTCTCAAAGAGCCACTTTATCAAACAAGGTCACTGAGTGAGAAATTAGTCACAGCAATATCTTGACAAAGAATGTGATCCTTGTGTTTCTTGCTTACAAACAACCAGTGTCTGTTTATCGTTGCACGCCTTGTTTCAACACTGCACCCAGGAGCCAAAACTGTGCTTTGAGATATTCCCTGGAAATATCAGTGCTGTCCTTGGTACAACTGCGTGGCCAGATTCTGTCTGGGCTCAAATCTTTGTAGCTCCAGTGACTCCAGTGAAGATACGTTTATTCCCAGCAGCAGATAATTTGTTCTTGCATCCTCTGCTCCTTCACTGCCTGGTTGCTGGGGAAGCAGCAAGGCAATGCTTTGTGCCTGCCAGGGAAAGGGGCAGGGAAAGCACTTGGACACAGAACTGCTTGCTTTGTGTGTACTGTTGTGTGAGGTCTTAAGCAGCACCTCCTGCTGACTTGGCTTCAAGTACTTGAAATTCATTTCTATACAAAAAGATTACTTGATGTACCAACCTGGGAGAGCTGTAAAGGGTATCCTGGTAACAGCCAGAATGGGACAGAAAAAGTTCCTCAGCATTTAGAATATGACAGCATTGGAAAACTCTGAAAAACTGACTTTTGAATTAGAACTGGGAAAAAGTTCAAATAATGTGAATAATGTCCCTTATCAGCTGACATAATTTTTATATTTTTTAGACTGGACACATTTAATTTCAGTTTATCTGCAGAGTTTTATATTTAAAAAACCCTCAAAAACCGCAAACCTAAGTGAAGCAATTAACTTTCATAAATAAAAAATTCATCCAACCAAACCTCATATACTTTTGACTTTCATTTTAGTTTCACATGGTTTTTTACTTATTAGGTATACCAGATTTTGACATTTTGATGTTTTTTGCAAAAATAATCTTTCATTATTGAATAATCATTTCATTCTTGAAAAATCTGTAGCACCAACTCAAAAAGATCATCACAATTTGACCTCTTAACTACCAGTTAATGATAAAAAATGAGAATGTGGCTTAGCCCCTATTGTATTTTGCTGAATGCTTGCATCACTTTTTTAGGTAGTCAGTAGCATGAACCTTGAGTTATTTTGTTGATTAGGTATACTAAGGCTCCTGCTAGAGTTGCACCTTGCCTCTTTCACCTTTTCCTTTGATAGAAATCCTTCTGCAGCTATTCATCTACAGTTGCTCAGAGCTCCTTTTAAACTAATTCAGTTTCTCTCCATTTTTCCCCTTTCAAATGCTTTACTGAGAGTTTCTTTTTCTCATTTCCATGTCTCTTTGTGTCAACATGTTTTTGATAGAGGTTTGCAGTCTAGCCTGAAGTCATGACACAAAAAGTAGGAGAAAAATGGAAGGTTCCCTCTGCAGCATCTGAATTTGACACATAGAACACTACAGATATATTTTCAGTCACCTATAATACCATTTTAAGGCAAAAGTTCAAGAATTGCCCTGGATTTTCACCTGTTTCACACACCACAAACTTCAGTATTTGTTATTCCTCCCAAAGGTAATGCTTTATGTTTCCAATGCTCTCAGCTTGGCAGGTTTACAGATGAAATGCCTTTTGGCCGTGCTGTACTTCATGATATAGTTAATGCTCCACTTCAGAGCTGTACAAAGCCCAAAAATGAACACAAATTGATTAAGAAAATTGCTTTAGATTTATATTTTCTGTGTTACCACAAGATATAAAATGTCCCTCAGATGTAGAATCCTTATCGCATGCCAGAAGTGGCACTTAATTTGGTTAAGTAGAGCAAGGAATTTCATCTGCACAATGCTGAAATATTTCCCTGCTGCTACTGTCCTCTACTTTCTCCTTTTCCTACCTGCATGGTGCCCTGACATGCTGCAGTAAACCTTAAGTGTAGCCCTTCTCTGTCAACAGTCAGAGACATCCAGACTCCTGTGTACTCAGAGTGACATAGCAGGCACGTAGTGAAGATGAGTAAAGCTGTTATTTATGAGCTGAGATTATCCATAAAGGGAAATAAAGTGTGATCCAGCCTACTCCTCCTGCCTCTTGTAGGACTTTCACTGGTCCATCTCTACCTGAAGCCTTACCAGGTGCAAACTCCAGTGCAGAGGGGTTGGTGTATCAGCACAAATGGCAGCACTGGCACAAGGAGACCTAACAGAAATCAGAACTTGGGGAAGTACCAATAAATATCAATGAAAAATAACATCAGATAAAACTTTAGAAAGAAAACTCTAAATCTCAGATCTGTTGCATAATGTGGCCCACACTGTTTGTATTTTGGAGTTGATTCTTCTGGCAGGAATATTTGAATCACTGCCCAAGTGTTCTCTTGCTAAGACAGAGAAGCAAATTTCAGAACTGCCAAGACCTCTGACTTAAGGTGCAGGCAAATATTTGAAAATCAGCAAACAAGAATTAATTCATGCTGAAACAAATGTTGGGTAAAAGAATTTTAAAGTAGTCTCTTTCCTAGTTCTGCTGATGCAAAACAACAAAAAACGTAGGAACTTTCTGGAAGAAAATTAAAAGTAATCAGAATTTTTGCTGTATTAATGCCATGACTATTTTGCTTTCCTTTCAGCATAGCACGACACATGGCTCAATTGAATTAAGTAATGATTTGTAGCCAGTTCACTTGCACTGTATCTCTTTCAAGGCACTATTTCACTTAACCATTCCTGTCTTCTGTAGAAAAAAAAATCTTTTCAAGAAACAAAAAGTTAAACAGATTATTCATAAGTCCTGTTCCTGGGTGGTCTCCCCTCTGTACCCATGTACTAAGCCTTTTCTGATGGTAGATATCACATAAACTACTAGACAAGTAATTCTAAGTCTGTGTTATATCTCATGCATATTACTGTCTTTAATATGAAGAGATGCTGTAGTGGTACCTTACAACAAATATAGAAATCTTTATTTCACTGCAGAAAATACTGTGAATAAAATGAAATAAAATGAAATAAAATGAAAATGAAAAATGAAATTTTCTAAATGAAAGTCCATAGTGTCTGAGTTTATTTAGAAATTAAGCACTATTTTTCAGCAAAAAATCACAATGTGCCTTTTGCTGAGGACCTAAAGTAGTGCATAGGTTGTTCTCCGTATAATTGTAAGAGTTTTGTTTATTTGAAAGCAAAAATGATCACTGTTTTTGTTTAATAATAATGGGTACAGTGTTTCTTTTGAGTCTAAAATCAAATTGCCTAGTTCTTCATGGAAAATTAAACCTTTGTAAACTACTATAGACACATCAGTTATTAGAGGTCTGTTGCAAAAGAACATTTCCATTTACAAACTTGCAAGGGATCAGTCCTTATCCTGCTCATATCTATCCAGAAGGAATATTTTTTTTGTAAGGATTATAGTGTGGGAATGGTACCTTGTGTTTGTGAAATCATTTAGAATGGCTATAATATGAATAAGTAGTTTTCTGACATTTTGATTTTGACATATGAACAATCCTCTGTCTGACTTCATTACCGGCGTTATAAAGAAAGATAAGATCAACATTCTTTCAGTCATTTTACTGAACATTTTTCAGAGACCTAAAGTACAGATAATAGGCAAAAATTTTGTGTAATTTTAAAATTTTCAATAACTATCAACATACATTATAAAGCAGAAATGCATACAGTGTTATGATTATGTAAAAGTTTTGAGTTACTCAAAGGAAAAGAATTCTGAAGACCCCATAAATTGTAAACCAAGATATTTTGATGATGGCAGCCTTGCCACAAAAGATATGAAACCAAATATTTGTCATAAATTAATGATAAAATACATTTTTTATGACTACAGCTTTCATAGCCAGAACTCTTCTCTGCTTTCTCTCAAAAAAATAATGTTATATGTTTTGAAATTTAATATGATGAATCTTTTACTTTAAGACTTATGTTTTTCCATTTGGCAGACGCTGGTTCCTCCAACTTTACTGTTTCTCCCCCAGCTACATTCCCTTTTTGTATTATTAAGGAAAGTATTATATTTGAATTATAATCTGGGTTTGTCCACTTTGGTTTTCAAAAAAAATATTTTATTATGTTTCTATTCCATAAGGATACAGAGCTGTAAAAATTAGGTGTATTATGCATGGGTGAATGTTTAGGAGTGTCAGCAAACACCCAGAATTATTTTATGGGGTATTATAGGATGTGTTGTGGGAGTAAACCAAAGCCCTTGAATGAAGAAATGGGTTCATTAAACACGGAGTGATTAAACTGGGGTAGGAAAGGACTTGTGTTTGATTGCAAGTGGGCAGCACAGGCATGTCTCTGTCAGGATACGTGTGTGGGAGGCACGGATTGCTCCTCCCCGCAGAGCTGCTGGCCAGCTGCCTGCCATGGCAGCAGCAGCAGCCCAGTGAGCTCCAAAGCAGCAATACATACAGCATGCCATGGAAATCTGGGGCAGGCGGGAGAGAGGGTGGAAATATTCCTGTGAGCTCTTCATTAGGAGAGAAGCTCTAAGCCTCTTTAGACTACAAAATGATGGAAAATAGCATAGTGAGAAAATATTGAAAAAAAGGAGGAATAATGAAGAAGAAAGGAGTTGTTAATGAAATTAATATAGGCAATGTAGCTGCTTCATTCCATATGCAAACTGGATGCTGCTACCTTTCCTTCTACATGTTTTTTTCTGCCAACCAAAATCACTTTTGCCTTACCCAGACTGGCATTCACTTTGCTTTTGTGCAGATCCCTTCTTCTGGAAATTCAGAAATTGGAGAGAGTGCAGATTATTCCTTTGTGGAAAAGGTAAAGAATGGTCTAATTCAGAGGGTATCCCTTGATTCCCTAGTATTTTTACAGGTGCTAATTCCAGTCCAACCCAAGCAAACCAAGGAGTGTTCATAACTCTTAAATACATACCTGAGTAGGTATCCATTAGTAATATAACATTTTGTGATTGGCTATACAGTGATTTTGGTTAAGTTAGGGAGTCTTTTAAAAGACATTTTAAGATGAAGAATTCAATCACTATCTTGATACTTAATCACTCACAATATTGAAATCTGTGCTATTTTTTTAAATTTGAAAGTGTCTGGGTTTGATTTCCTGTTCTTTTCCCTGTCACCATCAAATTAATCACACCTGAAGTAGGATCAGAATACTTAGGAGAGATGGTTATCCAGACACTTGATATATTTGGGGATAATGCAAGCACATTAATTTTTGTAGCTCCTCTTTGCACTTTTTCCACAGGTTTACATCCATTTAAAAATCTGTTCCTCCCACCACTACGATATAAAGTGTATCAGTGTCATATATAAAGGTAAACATTGGGTTCTTTCCCCATGTTTAAACATCTAAGCTTTTTCCTATTGAACACTGTTCTGAAAGTTCAGTTACTTGTCCAAATTATGACCTGAAATTAATTTAAAAGCTGCTTATTTTCAGATTTAAATCCTCACACTCAAAAGAATTGCCAGTGTTCTGTGTTTCAGGGCAATAAATGTAATAATAAATTAAAAAAAATAAAATAAATACTTTTAAAGTGATCAGGAATATACTTAATTTTAAGTACTAAAATATATTTTTTTCAACTTTAAAGGACATATGTTTGGCAAATGATGTCACACAATGTACTATGTTATTATATATAATTAATATAATATCATATAATATCTATCATATCATTAATATAATTCATATAATAACATAGTACATTGTGCGGCATCATATAATCTATAGTTATATAATGTAGCTATAGATTCTATTATATTATAATTTACTAAATCTGCCTAAAAGCAGTATTATGAAGGTCCTTTCTCAAATTTTGTTCTAAAACATAAGAAAAGGAATTCTGTGAGATATTTTAAAGATCAAAATAAAGGTTCACAGAGATTTCCATCACCAAGTAGTGGAAGTACTACAACATAGATGCAGCAGGTGGTAGTGCTCCATTGCCATGTATTGTCTCATTCACACATGTTGTTTGGTTGTATGTTTTATTGCTGGTTACAGAACACATCTGAAAGTGACAATGATGAAGTTGATGGCAACAATATATGTGGTTTCAGAAAGAAAAAGGGAATCAAAGGTCCTACAAAGTATGTTCCTCCTTTAGAAAATGAGAAGATGGAGCTGTCCCACACTTCAAAAATCCCAAATCCTTGTCCCCTTAATGGAACCACTGGTTGTTCAGAATTGCCATCAGAACAGTCTCTCCAAAACCCCACTCCCTTTCCTCCAGTACAAAAGGAGAGAGGAGGTCATGACAATTCCAATTCTGGCAGCGGAGGTAAAGAAGACAGGTATGAAGAAACACAAGAAACCCAGGAATATTCTGATACTGGGAAAAGAATAAATGAAAAAGGAAAAATGCATGAGGAAACAGATACAGCAGCTCAGATGAAGCTGCCCACAAGTGTGCAGCCTGCAAGGGCTGCAGAGAGGGGCGGCTGCATGGAGGCAGTGCAGAGGAAGAAGGACAGTGAGCAGGCAGGGGGTAAGCCAGAAGAACGGGGTGGGATGGAAGAAAAAGTTGTCAAGTTTCATGTTACAACGATGGGCTCCATGGGAAGTGCTACATCCATGCCAGAGAACCATACTGCCAAGTCCTTCAAGGGGGCACCTGGCATTTCTAAAAGAAGTCTACAAGAGTTGAAAAACCTGCTGAGTGAAGGTGTTCTGCCTGCTCATGGGCCTAATATCTGTGGCAAGGCAGGTGACACTTTTGCTCAGAAAAATTTAAAACTCCGGGAGAAAGCAGCTGACAAGCAGGGCCGGCCCTTTGAGACTTTTAGTCCACATTTTGGAGAGGAAAAGCAAACGTATCTCAGCTTCCACAAGGAGGGGATGGGGCAGCAGAGCAAAACTGTCCTGGTCCTCAGCTCTGCTGGCTCTGATCAGCAGCAGCCAGTGGGAAGCAATGTGGATCACCTTATTCTGGGACTACCGGCTCCTACTCCTGCAGAAAGCACAGCTCCTGAGGTTCAGTTTGACCCCTCCACAGGCCTCGACGGTAAGGATACTTAAACATCACCTGCTCTCAAAGAAAATGCTCCTGTTGTTTTGTGGTGTTTTGCTAAACTGCAAACGTAAGTCAGAGCTAGAGCATGAGATAACTGACACCTGTGGTTTCTGCGTGATCAGGATGGATTGGATATTTTGCTCTACATCTATGCCGCTTTGTTTTTTTGTTTTTGTTTGTTTGTTGTTTTTTTTTTTAAAGCAAGGCATTTATAAAGCCCAACTGCCTGCCAAAAACTTTCATGCACAAGTGGTCATGTCTTTTTCACTAGAACTGAAATATTTCCTCATTTAAACTGAGTGCAGGCAGCGTTTCCCAAATCTCTGCTAGATACTGCAAAGCTCTGCTAGCATCTGTGCCTCTTAACATTTCCTTTTTTTTTTTAAACATTTCAAGCAGTAGAAATTGCTCCCATGTAGGGATGATGTTTTCAATTATTTGTCTTGTGAGAGGACTGGAATGCAAAAACATCTCTTATAAATTATAGGGGAAGAAAAGCAAATGAGGCAAAGAGAACTTCCACTTATTTTCATGCTGTTCAATAAGTCCATTTTGGAAGTGTTTATAGAGACAATTAATTGCTACTAATAGGCTGTGATTTCTTTGTAAAAGCTTCTGGGCTAGCTGGATCAACAAACTGAAAACTATTATTAGCTGTGATAATGTAACAGGCTTGAACAGTTTGTTGTTCTATTTCCAGGAAGCTCAAAAACACCAGTTTGTCAGTTGTATGAATATGAGATTAATACATTTCCATGAGCATCAGTCTGAGATCACATTGTCAGCTTTCCAGGACAGATATCTTTCCTTTTGACTTATCTTACTGATACAAGAAATATGAATCTCTTCACTGATAAGATATTTTATCCATAATTAACTATGTAACAATATATAATAATACCAATTAAATGTTTACAATAATATTAATTTTTCCTGCGTTTTTAAGTCTCCTGACAGATGGATAGAAACCCTTCTATAGGTACTCTGAAAACACAGTTTGAACATGTAAATTGTTGTTAGCTGCTGCAGGATTTCTTGGTAGACATTTTGTATTACCTAGTTTGAAGAAGCCTGAAAGAGATATCCATGAACAGAATCAGTGTTTACTCAAGGCACTGCATGAGAAATGCAAAGCTTTGAAAAGATACTTCACACTTGAACCACTTTCTATTCATGTCTATTAGAATAAAAAGGTTAGAGGATCATTTCTCAGTCTATGCTTGATGCTGTTCTCTTTCCAGACTTCATTGTTTTTCACATTGATAAAGGCTAGCAAAATTCATTACCAAGACTTTAACACTACTGTGTTCTGATTGCAAAACCAGCATGCTACTAAATTAGAATATTAGTACTGTACCAGCCAGAGAGTAGGACAAAGGAAATAACTTTATTCAAGCAATGTGAAGCACCCAAGGACCATGATACCCCACAGCCTTTGTGTATCATCCCATTTGAGACAGGGGTGTGGGCTCCCAGAGCCAGGGGCTGCAGGTGGCCTCAGCAGCCACACACACCATGTGTGGGCAGAAGGACCAGCTGAGCCTGGTGACATCACACAGGCTGAGGAGAAATCAGTCTTCTGGACCTTAGGAAATATCATCACCCCAGGTAGCTGTAGGTGAGCAAAGCACTGGAATTAATGTCATCTGAGGCTTCAGATTTGCTTTGCATGTCCTGGTCTGTAGCCAGGATAAAGAATGTTATAAAATCTGCTCAGTGTAGAATGCAGAGTTGGGCATCCAGAACACCTTCAGAAGCAGGTCATCTCAACAGGACTCATATTCTTGAGTATATATCAAGTATATGGCCATGTAAATATGACCAACAGGAGACCAGGAACTGTTTGAGAGAGAAAAAACTTTCTGAAGAAAGAAAATATGTTTCAGCTATGGCTGCAGGCACCAGTGGCTACTTATTGACTGCTGAAATTTCAAGTGCACAAGAAAGTCTGAATGCTTCGAGAAGCACATGCTGACCCCAAACACTAAGTTCTTTTGTTAACATGTTTTTTAAAAGAAAAACATATCAAGACACTAGCAGTCTGTATTTCATCCTTAAAAGTATATTTCATCAGTCCTACAAGAAATCTTGTTTTCTACTACAGTATTAACCTCATGTTCTTACTTTTGACTTGTTTAAAGCTCTTATTTTTAGTAATGAGGCACTAACAAATGATGCTACCTAATATTTAGGGATAGAATTATGAATCCTTCAACAAAGAAATAGCCTAGGCTTTTCTCTCCATGGACATACAAAAATTTGCTCACACACTCTGAACCAAATTTCACCTCCCCTTGTGGTTTCACTGTCCTCTGTGCTCACCTGGAGGAGACATGCCTGCCCCCATTGATTCTTCTCAATAAATCTAGTCGGTCACAAGGAAATAGAAACGGAGACACTTCGGGAGCTGAAAGAGGACAATCGGGATGTAAGTCATCACTTCATAGTTACTGCCTCTGCTGTAATTCCTGCAGCATAACAATGTCTTACTTTGGGGCTTAGGATTGTCTTTTTCACTTGGTAACCTTTTCCACTTTGTATTTTACACAACCTGTGCCATTCTTGAAGCTCTCCCAAAGTGAAGAACCAAAGACATACTGTTCTTTCAAGTTCTTTCCTCATGCCTTATCTGTGGTTGAACAACATTTTTCTCTCTTTTTCTATGTTTTGAACTGAGTTGGAGGATAGCAGGGCTGAAGCTCAGCTCCTTTCTAAAACCATCTTGGTTGCCCTTATTTTCTGTTGAAAAAAATAATATTTTTTTTGTCTTTTTCTTTCCTTTTCTTTCTGAACTTAGGTGTACTATATACAACTCATCAGAGTGTTTTTACCTAACAAACTCTAAGAACAAACCAAAGCAACTAAAAACTCTAGTTAACCTTTATGTCCCATTCGAATAGCTGAAATTTTCCTCCTCTGTGACTCAGTATGATTTCCCATTTTTCCTCTTAATCTATATAAAAGAAAAATGCTCAGACAGGACTTCCATCCAGTCTTTCTGATCTATTTTGTCCTCTTTCAGTTGAGATTCAACTCATCTGTCTGTGGTGTTTTTCGTAAGCTAGTCATGGCATGACTCTATGTGAGAAAGAGGTGTATTCAGACAGTAATTCTTCTCACCCACTGGAGATGCTTACTTTCTTTACAGTAATAGTAAAATGTTGCAAAAATTTTTAGATTGGTCCTAATGTAAGGAAAATGCATTCTCTGCTTTTTATGTCTGCCAGCTGCCTCTCCCTTCTACAACATATTCATGAAAAGTTTAGTCCTTACCTTCAGTACCGTACAAAGCCTCTCCCCTAATTAACCTTGCTTCCTGTCTTTCAACCCAAACTGTTCTATGATTCTCTTGATTTTTTAAATTAGGACAAATATTTTTAGACCAGAAAGGACTTCGCAGTTTGCAACAGTGTATGCCTTGGTTCATGCAATTGGTTTGCTCAATGATTCCTTGCATAAATTAAGTTAAAATTTTCTGTTTGATTTTGAAGAAAGATAGGCCAGTGTAGTTTCATCTTATTTAGGATTATCAGTTAAGTAATTCCACTGGGTAGTAGACAACTTAAATTTCTTTCAGAAAATTTTGTTTTCAAAAAAAACCCCCACATTTTGTTTGCAAATCCTCTAAATTTTGTACACGACTGTGATGATTTTCTCATTCAGTACAGAGGAGACATTTTTATAAAATGTCCTGGTGTGTAGAAAAATATAGGTTATTTATTTTATATTTCATTCTTTAAGAGATAAAAATGTACTTTGTATTTGACTCTTGAAGATGTATCTTCTCTGAGAAGCTGTGTCATGTTGTTGTCATACACTTTGGAAAGAATAATTCATGGCTGATTGAAGCTATATGTCAGTCTCTAAATTAGCTACATAACTCAAGAAAAAGCTGAGCTTCTCCATGGTCATGCCAGCAAAATGCCTGCTTTTCAATTAAGTTTAAAAAAGAAAGCAGACTATCATGAGACAAAGAACTGAATGGAAAAAAAAATAATTGAAAGTTTCACTATCAAACAGATCAAGGAAATACTTCTACTGTCTCCCATCCTTCAGGATTTTCTAGTATGCTTACATATTTATTCCCCTGTTAAGAGTCTTATAGGTGAGTTAAAATACAAGGTAGTAAACAACTTTTTATGTACTTTACTGCAGAAAACAAATCAGTAAACAGTTTTGGTGAAACTTCTTTTTAGGTGAGAAAGAAATGGAGATTGCATATTTTTTTTAACTGAAGTTGCTTCTGATCACTATTCACATCAACAGAACATTCAAATGCAACTCATGTCTACTTGCCCTGTCAAAACACCAGATGGGAATAGAAATGTAGCAATAAGAATGGTATCAGCTGTAGGAAAGGCTGTCATATAAGGTTTGAGAAATAAAGGCAGTTAATGTTTGAAGGCAAAAGTGAGACCAGTAAATAACATGCTGTGCAAAACAAGTAAACTGGCTGTTATTAAATATACAAACCAGGGTAGTGTAAGGAAGAACAGACATGTTTAAATTGGTTCTGACAGGAATTACCATAGGATTTAGAAGAGTGTAGTTTTGTGATTGTCCTGGGAGACTCATTGCTAGTGAATGCCATCGACACAAGCTATTCGTTGTAAAGGGGGTCAATATAGACCTTCAGAGCACCCTGTGTTAGATTTCTAACACAGCAATCTCTTCTAGAACTGACTTACTTTTGTTGTGGTGTGTTTTAATAAGGGACCATGGGAAAGGGTGCCCTTGAACAAGTTGAAAATGAGAGATTGACCTGGGATGTGCATTTTCTTCTGTTTTGGCACTTTTCTGCTGCTGAGAAGGGAAAGATGATGTCAACTGTTTGCCCTAGCTGCTCTTAGAAACCACGATGATTTCAATATTAATAATCTAAGAATTGCACCACTCTTTTGCTATAAATAATATTAATAATAGTCATTATTAATACTGGTAATATTTTTAATTTCGTGTGATTAATATGCTTTAAATACATAAAGATAGTTTGTATTTGTAGATATTTTGTCCTAATTGCAGTAGAAAAAAGAATATTACCTATTGTTTCTCAGTTTTAACTTAAATGGGAAATGTAGACAGAACCATAGACAAACAAACATTAGGTTCTTTTCTGTGTCCTGAAAAACTCAGGTAGATATTTAATGATCTGCTTAAAGAAAGATGACAAATCTGTATTTTTATTTGATTTTTAAAATGAAAATCTGAACAAAAATCTGAGCATCTCATTGAACTTACATATTTCTTTAAGGAAATTTTCTGAAACTAAAAGGAAGATGTCCGTATTTCTAGACACCCAGAAACTTAGAGAAAAAGTTATACTTGTGAACAGAATCCTCCCTTAAAAGAATGTAAAACTTTTAGACTGTGATTCTAAATCAACTAGGCCTGTCAAATATTTATTACCTACTTTACCTCGAGTAACTAATGCTCTGGATAATGACTATATGAACTGAGTAAAGACACAGTACTCAGTTCCCTACAATATCTTTCCAAACTTTAATAATTATTGGCATCATGGATGTAGTTTGACAGTGATTTATTTAGTGGCTACCAAGGAAATATATTTTGGGTCCTATGGAGTATAAAAGTGAGCAGTTAGTAGTTATTCACTAATTAATACTTAAGAAACAAATCCCCTCTCATATTTCCAAAATCAATCAGAGGTGACATTTTTATCTAACTTACTATTTACAGAAACATTATTTCAATGAGAAAGCTAATCTGCAAATGATATAGTAGATGAACTCTAAAAAATATGTGAAGGCTGCATGACTATTTCTGTTGATTCTGAAATATTTTGGAAAAAGGCTCTTGTAGATGAATAAGGGTCTTTTGACTAGCAGGGTATGTACACAGGTATATAGATTAATTTTAGACTAATACTAGACCAATATATACAATTTATTCTCATAATTTAAAAATATATATCTTTGATCATAAAAGTCCAACTGGAGAAGACAAATTCTTGCTTCTTTAATTTTTGCTTTCTTAGTATTCTTTAGAAATATTTTATGTTTATGAATTTTCTATTTGTTAACATAATGGAATTACGTATTTATTCAAATAACTAACTTGAAGACAACACGCATGCATAAAATTTGGAAAATCAGCTACATTGGCAGATGTTTAAATTAAGTATATTTGTACTTGTATTTTTTAAATGAATTTATGAATCAATAATATGAATACATATAACATTTGTGGTTTTCTTAGATACCAATTTAGGTAATCAGAAAGAGTATAGCTCTGTGAATATTGCTTAAAGAATTAATTAGATCCAAATTAAAGTTGTTTTTTTTAAATGATTTATATATTTTTACCTGAAAAATATTTGTTCAGTAGATGAAAATTTAACAGACAACATTTTAAGCAAGACTTGCAAAATTTACATCAAAAGTCAACTGATGTCAAGGGCTGTCAGCCAAGCCTTTCCTTGAACAATACAAAGACATAAAAATATCAATGTGACTCAGTGTGTTCAGTTGACTGAAAATGTTTACCATTTTTGCCAAGGAAATTAAACATGTGTAAAATAAGGCATCGAGCACTCCTTTACAGGTAAAAGCCTCAGATTTCTGTCCCTGGAATTAAAAAAAACCTTCTCTTGATATAAACTTTATGAAGATTTTCAGAATATTTTAAAGTTCTGTTAATCTATTGAACAGCCACAGTTTATATGTGTTAATAAACTTCTAAATAATGCTCATGTTTATAAGAAAGGTCAAATCTGGTAAATACCAGGAAATGTATGTTGTAAAACAACATTATAGGATGACTGAAGTGGTATTCAAATAACTTACTTGGTGGCATAGGCAAGAAAGGCCAGTCCTCCCTGCTCACTCTTGTGTTTTGGTAGCAACTGCGACAGAGTGAGTGTTACACAAAACATTTGAACAGGACTTCCTTATTTAACGTTCATCTTTTAAAGGGCATATTGTCCCAGTGTTTATAGAAGACATTGAAAAAAAAGCTATTTCCATAAGGAACTTAAGAGCTGAAACAGACCATAGAGAAAGGTGCTATGAGAAGAAACAAAAGTCACAAAATTATTTTCTTTCTATTCAATTTTTACTCTGTTCTCTTATTTACTTAAATTTTGTTCTGTGCTTTCAGCTGCCATTCCTCATGGACCACTGTTATTACTTCACCTTTTCTTACTCGACTGACCTAAACTATCTTTTCCCACCTAAGCTGGAGAATGCTCCACTAATACTCAAAGATTCTTAGAAGTCTATGACTACAGATGAATTTTTGGGCTTCTCAGGGAGTAATCTGACAGCCTTGTGTTGGGCCATCTGGTGAGCCTTCTTACAGCCTCGCAAATGGCAGTCCTACTTGCCCCAAAGGAGAGGTCAAAAAGCTCTTTTTGTGCCTCCTGGCTACTGCTAGAGGAGATCTGCTTTAGTTTGGGTACTTTGCTGCTGGAGAGATTAGGATTGCTCCCACCAACCTTCAGAGTGCCTCTGCATGGAGTTTTAAACTTCCACTTGAAGGCTGGTGGTGAATGGTTGCTGGTGGGGATCTTCCACTGTGGATTTGAAACACCTGCAGAAATTCATCTGTGCACACCCTCAGGAAGAATGGAGGACTTTCTCCCAGAAATGTGAAAAGACATATATTTTTCCCATTTTTTTTGCCTGTTAATATAAAATTTTAATCTTGGTTGTTTAAGTTTATTGTACTAAGCAGAAGTTAACGTCTTATGTAGTTTAATTTGAATAAAACCCATGAATACTCGAAAGAAAAGCAGCCTGAGAGATTGAGGTTGGTGAAAGGAAGTTACTGTGCTCATCTCTCTGCTCCATTATAAAAGTTATACTCAGGTGTTACTGCCTTCATGTCAAGAAGTTTATAGAGTCCTACAGCTTCTGCAATACAGTTGATGACTCCATAACAGCAAATGCATAAATGCATAAACTTGACTTAAAAGTCATTGCCTGTGTTGGAGAAGACAGCAATCCTCCTCCAGAGGCCTCAAGAAAGGTTTAGTAGGAGACAAGTGCACTTTTTATTGTGTTTTTGTGTCAACACACTTTACAAAGTAATTGAAGAAACAGCAGCTGTATTCTGTCAGCTTTCAGTGGGAAATAGGTATCCAGTTACTGCTTTTGCTCCTAAAAACACTCAAACAAACCTCATAAATTCCTGGTTTTACCATGTGTTCTCTTTTTAACTGGAAAAAAAGTTTAAATTAGAAACCATTCCAAAAATGAGGAATTTTATACAGGATGTCAGGGAAAATGTGTGTTTATTTGTAAAATTCTTTCATTATCCCTATCTTTTACTCATTTCTGTTTTTACAACCCATGCCACAATTTCCTACTATTGAATTTTTTAGGAGAACAGCCTTATTCCATCATTCATTATTTAGTTTGACATGAACATTCCTCTTCACTTCTAGCATTCAACAGAGACCCTGATGTAAACGGCCTCGGAAACCCAACTCTCCTTTACCTGTTCTCTCATATTGAATTTATTAAGCAGCAGATGGCCAGGGACAACGTGCAGTTTGTCAGATTTGAATCAATAGACCTCCATGGTGTGTCAAGATCAAAAAATGTTCCTTCTCGATTTTTTCAAGTAAGTTTTTCGGTTTCTAGTTGTACCTTTATGTGTTTTCATGCCTCCATCCTTAAATTATATTTTTTCCATACTGCAGGCAGCAATTCCAGATTAGAACAAATTATCTGTTCCCTCTCAAAGGTTCTAGACTTCTTTCATCACCACAATCATTTATTCCTCTTTTCCTCCAAATAGTAATCTAATTAGATAAGGCTAATAATTTTAGTTCTTTGAAGTTCTAATAATCTTTTTTGCTCAGAAATAACTTTTCAGATTCAACATATTATAAAAATGTTAGTTTTCTGAATGTCTCTAAATTGCAAAAAAGAAAGGAGCAAAGAAAAAAACTGAAAGAAAATTACCGAAAATAAAATTTTTTTAGTTATGACAAATTTAATAATTATCAATAAGATAGGAAAATATCACTGAGTTGCATGATGATTTAACAGCAATATTTGCTACAGTAATGATTCAGAAAATAAAACTCAAATTACAAAGCAGGATAAATTAGGTAACAGTGTTCAAGATAGGAAAGTTACTGCTATGGTGTAGTCACCTTTGACATCTTTTTCAGTGACAAATTGACAGCTTAGACATCTTGGAACAGAGTTCATCAGAGTGTGCAGTTTTGGTTAGGGGTGTCACACATGGATACCGTTGACAGCCACCTCCTCAAAAGAAGACAGATTTCATTCAATTCATTCATTCATTCATTCATTCATTCTTCATTCATTCATTCATTCATTCTCATTCATTCATTCATTCATTCATATATATTAAGAGACGCCACCATATGCAGTTTCCGTCTGGATATGCAAAATTGATTATTGTCAGCTCTGAGCTTGCCTTTCTGGGTTTCTTCTGTCTCCTTTGCTCATACAAACAGCAATTTTTTCCCTTAGAAGAATAAAGGTAAGACAAATATGAGCCAAATGTTACTTGTTAGAACTTGGTCTAATTGCAGCTTTTATCAGAAAAATGTTTGATCATAAGGTAAGTTGAAAAGGTGCTTGATTGAAGGTAGATGATCCTTCGTGGGGTCTTAACTGCATTTAATTTTCATCAGTTGAAGCTTTCTGTTCAAATGGAGAAGAAAGTATAATTATGAGTTTTTCTCACCTGGAAGTGCTTCCCTGCATTTTACCCCAAACTTTTTAAGTCTAGAAAGTGAGATTTTTCTGTTAAATGTTGCATCTGAAAAACAGTATTTAAAGAGAAGTTACAGCCTGAATTGAATTGATATGAGGCCTGTGTGGTCGCTTGGGTCTACATAACGAAAATGGTTAGAGGTTATGGAAGCTAAATAGAAAATCTATAGATAAAAGTCTGACTTGCAAAATGTGCACCTAACTGGTGATACCCATAATTATATAAGCACCTTGCAAGAAGAGTGTTGAACAATTTTTTTCTCCTTTATGGAAATTTAAAAAATAATCATTGATGTCAGAGTTTTCATACCAATGTTGCAGAAAGTTGTTGTGCTCTATAAAGAGACAGTAACTGACTCTTAGCCTTCACATCTGTGATCACTGCATTTTAGTGTTGTTTTACAAAAATATCATTGTTCTACCAGAGAATCTGAATTTTATATCTTTTATATACATAAAAATTCCATTGAGTTCCTTTCTGGTTTGGTAATATGTGATTCTGCTCTGTGTTTAGGAGAAAGCAATTCATGGTATTGCCATGCCCAGAAGTTACCTTGAACTGACGCTGAATCCTAAAGATAATGAATTAGATTATATAAATGCAACCAATTTCAATTGTGACATAATTCTGAACCCTGATTTATCAACGTTTCGAATACTACCCTGGACTGAGCAGACTGCAAGAGTGATATGTGATTCCTTCACTGTGCTGGGCACCCCACTAATGACCTCCCCAAGGCACATTGCCAAGAAACAGCTGAGCCAGCTTCAGGACAATGGCTTTTCTTTGCATGCTGCATTCACTTATGAATTTTGTATTTATGGCATTACTGAGGTTGTAAATTCAAAGACAATATCCTTTCCTGCAGCCACGATACTAAATAACCATGACCAGACTTTCATTCAGGAGCTCATTGAAGGAATGTATTATGCTGGTGCCAACATCGAAAGCTTTTCTTCTTCCAGTGGGCCTGGGCAAATGGAGATCACTTTTCATCCAGCATTTGGCCTAGATGCTGCTGACAGTGCCTTCACGTTTAGAACAGGCCTTAAAGAGGTGGCTAAGAAGTACAACTATGTGGCTAGCTTTTTCTCAGAATCAGGATTCTACAATTCGGGAGCTCTATCACACAGCCTGTGGGATCTGAACGGCCAGAAGAATTTGTTTTCCGCTGGTTATGGAGTTGAGGAGATCTCAGAGATTGGAAAGAATTGGTTATCAGGTCTCTTGGCACACACAGCAGCTATCAGCTGCTTGATGGCTCCTACCACCAGTTGCCGCAAGCCTTATTCTAAATACAGTAAAGAATCAAAAGAGACTGTAAATGCAAATTGGGCATATAATGATAACAGCTGTGCCTTTAATGTCAAATGCCATGGTGGAAAAGGCACTTACATAGAGAATAAATTAAGTTCTGCTGCAGCAAACCCATACCTGGTCCTTGCTGCTACTATTGCCGCAGGTCTAGATGGAGTAAAGAGAGGACTCAGCTATGATGATATGCTTGAAGAAGAAAATCACACTGGTGATCTGAAACATTCATCAATCCCTCTGAAACTAGAAGATGCTCTGGTTGCACTTGAGAAAGACTCATGCATTAAAGAAGCATTAGGCGAAACTTTTATCCGATACTTTGTTGCCATGAAACATTATGAGTTAGAAACTGAAGAAATGGATAGTGAAAGGAATAAATGCCTGGGATATTTTATTTAGAGGAGCACTCTTCTGTAGTGGTGCTGTGTAAATGCATACAGTGAATGGCTACGATTCTTGAAATTAGTACATATATTTAAAAATGTTTTAATGCTATGGAATTTTTCCCCCACCTCCTTTGTATAGTACATGGTAATTACACTTGATTGTCCATGTACCTTCACGGCAGCACAAAGTTGATATATTCATAAAATAACACTAACAGGCTTTAAAAAAAAAAAAAAAAAAAAAAAAAAAAAAGCTGGGGTATTTTTGGGCAGACCTGGTGGAGAAAAGAAGAAAAGAGAAGGAAAAATGAAGAGCAACTATGCAACTGTAACAGGGCTGTATAAAGTGCAGAAAAGTGGGAGTGATGGGGACAAGGATAAAGAGTGGGGTTTAGAACCAGGGTATCTAAAACCAGAATTCATGTTCAGCATGGTAATGGGATTTGTTCCAGCCTATTCAGTAACTGGTGGCTTGCTAAACCAAAAGAACCTGACTTTGATTTAAAATATAAGCTAGAACAATGAACATTATAGAGAGGGGCAAAGGGCTGAGGCTGTAGAACCTGAGAGGCAGGAATCAGGGACATAAATAAAAGAGATGGGATGGATTATACAATAATCTATACATCATGAATTCTGCTGCTGAATGGAGTTTTCAAGAATTATATGTAATAAAGTCATTAAAAGAAATCAAATGGTGACTTGAAGAGGGAATAATTCATGGCAAAGCAGCAGTGTCAGGCCACTGTGCAATAAAAAATGAGCTCATTTTATATCTGTTTTGATGGTTAATGTGTTAATTCAGATTTAAATGGCAAACGAGGAAAAAAAGGGTAAAAAAAGCCAGAGAATTTAGAGCTTAAACTGTACTTAATTGGAAAACTTGATTTTAACAAGGATGCAGAAGATGACTGAGAGGAGAGGAGCAGAAAGAGTAGGTTGAAACCAGAAAGAAAGAGTGAAGATGCAAATTCAGAGACTGAAAAATCATGGATAAAATAGAGGGACAAAAGACCCAATCCTAAAATTAAAAATGGCAGCTGGCGTAATGAAAAATAACTTTTAGGAATAGAAGGAGGTGGGGTTTAGATTTGCTCTTTGATCTTGTTGGTGCTGTCATCCTTTATTATTAAAGATAACATTTGTTTCATATACCACCTCTGCATTAACAGTAATTTCTGGTGTTCTTTATCTTGTCACAATATTTTGATCTATGTGTAGGAATTTGTGAGTGAAAGAGTTTGGTCATCAGTGGAGTAAAAACAAGATTCAGTCAATGCCTCTGTCAACTTGCAGAATTAGGAAAGTGTGAACAGGAATGTGCTTCTTGCCTACTGATGGATCTTCCATTCTTCCCCTACAAAGTATTGTACTTGAAAAGTAGCACCTAGTATGCTAAAGCTTTTTGTGTGATTCCAAAGAACTCATTTTATACTCAGGTAGCAAGAGGAAATAAATAATGTAAAGAAACATGATGAATTCCCTTGTCTCAGTCTGTGATTGGTGGGTGGATTTGATTCTTTCTCTTACTGACACGATACACTTTGAATGCCCAATTTTAGGGCACACAGGGGACTATTTTTCTTTGCTACAGTCTAATTTGCATTAGCCAGGTCTAGACTTGCATTTAAGTAGAACTTCCCATTTTGAAAAAAGTTCTCTTTTGCTGCCCAAGAACTTCTTCAGGGGCACTGGAAATCTATTTTCTCTCTTCTTTTAGTTACTTAACATTTTCACAAGCTCTTGGCAGAAGACACACAAAAATGATTCCCTTTCTCAGAGAGCTTACTTACCATACTTACTATTTAGTCCAGCAGTCACGTAGATTAATAGCTATTCATTGGTGTGGGTTTATAAGACAATTTTTCATTTGTCTTGGATTTATAATTATCTGCCACTGCATACATTCACTCTTAAAAAGATAATATATAATGGATTTTTATAACTGAATTTGATAAGCATGCAGTTTATTATACATACTGCATATATTATCCATATCTTTTCTTATCACAACATTGACAAAATAACATCATACCTAAGCCTCTTGCTGTTTATGTCCAGCTGCCTGACTAGATTGACAGACAGCTTTTATTTATGAACCAAAACCACTCAGGTGTCTAGAGCTGATGTTCTACAAGTTATAAACAGCTATAGCAAGGTAAGGTAAACAATAAAATAAATCTACAGTTATTTTCTAAGTAGTCCTCAATGACTTATACTCTGAAAAGACATTGACTATATGATTAAATGGAAACATTTAACATGAATGCTTTTTTTTTTTAAACTAGAAAGTTCATAGATGGAGCCTGAAGCTAGTGGGTCCCAAATTTTGGTCAATATTGTTCAACACCTGTGGTGGGTCTATTTTCTTATGAGAGATAGGATTAGAAGAAAATAACAAAGCAGGTCTAAACTTGAAAGTATACAAAGAGAAACTTTATTAACAGAACAAGAAAAACAAAACAAAAAAAACCAAAAAATAAGCCAAAACAAAACAAGAAATTAGAACACTTTTTTCGTCCCTCCCCACAATTTCTTTCCTTCCAACCAACAATGCACAGAAAACAACACTCAGAAATCTTAGGCAGTTCTTCACCTCTAAAATAGTCTTTTTTTAGTTCATTTAAGGAGAAAAGTATTCTTTGCTAATGCTACGGGAAAACTCTCTACAAGAAAAGAAGTTCTTGTAGTTTAAATTCTCACAAATGACAGTCGCCCACAATCTGTATTTGTGAGGTTCTTCCCATCTTTCACAACTGTGCTTTTGGTCCATGCCAGCTCATTGGGGTACTGTTTTAAGGATGAGCCGTTCTAGCATAAAATCAAAGTTCCTTTTATCCATCTCTGAGAACAGAGGTCTTCCCCTTTTATTCCCAGGGTAAGGTTTACTTATCAAATTTCTGACACTGGTGCCTCTGCTCATAATTGTGGTTAGAACATTACATTCCCCCAATGCATTCCATGAATTTACAGGAGAAAAACCAAAGTCTAATATATTAAGTATATCTTTGCCATAGCTTCACAAAGAATTTCACAGGCCAAGCTTAGGATAATACTTTTCAATCCCTTCAATCTAAAATTTAACTCTTTTCTTACTGACCTCAGTCTCATGTTGTTGTTCCTACAAAGTTTCACCTTTTTTTTTTTATTCTTAGTTCAAGAGCGAATTAGTGTTCATGGAGAACAAAGTCTTGCAACGTTGAACAACTAATTTAGTCTAAGTTTCCTATCAGAAGCATGGCTCGCTGTGTTTCTCCCTGCTGGCCATGTGCTCTGTGCCGGCGAGAGCTCCCCGGCGCGGGCTCCCCGGCGAGGGCTCCCCGGCGCTCACCGCCCCGTCGGGGACAGGGAACCCCAGCCGGGCCCGGCCATGAGGGCCGAGCGGGACCAGCCTGCATCCATCCCACCGCCTTCCCCAAACATCGGAAAACAGCTGCTGCCGGGCCTCCCTGTCCTTAAATGTGTATTCGCAAAGGCGCATCCACTCTTTTCATTGGTTAAATCTTGTGTCAATATCAGAAATTGGCCACTTAGAGCCAAAGCACGGCAACACCCTTTCCTAAATATATTCTATATGATAAAAATAAAGTAACTCCAACTCTGTGGGAAAGCATAAAAACATTTATTTCAACATGAGCAGCTATGAATTTAAAGTTGCGTGAATCCCCAACTTTTCATGCATATTCCTCAGAAAGACAAACAGAAAAAATTAATTATGTCACTCAGCTAAGCTGAATTTAATGATTATTGATTGTTGTATCATTAACATAAGTGTTACCTGAAAGTACTCTTCACTCTTCTACAGGTCTGAGGTCAATGTCTAGAGCATTGTTAGTTGGATAATATAAATATGTGCAGTGTTATAAAATAATAAAAAAAAAAAGGCATCTGTAATTTTGCATATGCTCCTGATGATCTTCCAGGGTCATAAAATCATAGAACTATAGAATGTTTTGAATTAAAAAGGAATCTTAGTAGTCATCTGGTTCCAAACCCCTTGCCATGGGCAGGGACACCTTTCACTAGAACAGGTTTTCTTGGAGCCCCTTTCAGCCTGGACTTGAACACTTCCAGGGTGGGGCCTCCAGGTATGTACTTACATAAGAGTATATGCAGGATACTACACGGAAACAAGGATGTGAAGAGCCTCAGTTTGTGCTTGTTCAGAGGAAAGTCTGGGTTGTGCTCATTTCACCAGCTCAGCAATTGCACAGAAGAGGCAGATCAGCAAATATTAACGAGGGTGTAACTTGCAAGAACAAAAACTGATCATTTTGCTCAATTAAATTCTTCTCAGGATTTGATAATAAGGTCATATGCTTCAAACACATGCAAATTTATCAGAAAAAACCTGGGGACCAAAGTAAGTGAACACATCTGGGTAGATCCTATTTACTAAGGATAACTGGGTGGCTGTGTAGAAAGTGGAGACAGAGTATGGGTTTTACTAATGGTTTTCAGGCATGTAAAAGATGTAGCTATTATGATGTAGATAATATCTGTTGCAGTTAGAACATAGCAGCAAGTTTTCATCAAGGAAGATTTACATAAGACAGTCTGGAATATGTCAGAGTGTTAAAGAGAATGAAACTGGAACCAGGTAGATGTCCATGGAAAGTGGCAGTGCTTTGATAAGGGACTCCAAAGAGTAATTTATGATGTACTAAGATAGTATATCCTGATGCATAGTACCTTCATAATGTTTACAGGTATAACAGGATGGCTCATTTTCATTGTTTGCTGGGTCTCGTGTTGCTGTGTTGCTCACCATTGAACAGACTGCTAGACTATCTATTTTAGGAGATAAAAAATTACCAAATCACATTATTTTTAATGAGAGAAATCTATCCATGATGAGTGTATGCAGAGAAGATACAGACTAGCAAAACATTCAGAAAAACCGGCGTACAGCTACAGTTAGACATATCATGTAATGGAACACTAGGGATGCTGAAAATGTAGTGAAACACTATATCACTGCTCAGGTAAATTTTATGTTGAATGCATGTAATGAGAAATGAAGGTACCTCAAAACCCCTGGCACACATCACAACTTGAACTCTTTTGTGATGTAGGATCAGAAAAATAATACATACCCCTTCATACAGTAGCTTATTTTCAATTTGGAAATGCCATACTTCTAACCAGGCTTCAAGTTTCATGAAATATGAAAAGAGAATTGAATTTGTTAGCTAACATGTCTCCAGCAAGTCAAGGTGGCGATGCTGTGTATCTAAAGTGAATATTCAAATTTTATTCTTTCAGGCTCCAGCCAGAGGGCAGCAGTGCACTGTGGCGTGTTCCTCTGGGATCTCAAGCTGTTATGCTGTGCCCAAAAACACACATTAAAATACACCCGTATATTTTATATATGTACTTACAATATTTTTTTTAAAAAATATAGTGTGGCAGCTGAAAGCTAATGCATATCTTTTTCATTGGTTTAGCTAAGCTTAATTATTTGTTGAATTTGCATGGCTTTTTCAGTAAAGGACTGTAGATACAAAATACTGTTTTCATTCTTGATGACGGCATTTAAATCTTAGTCTAGTAAAAGTCTTGTATCTGTATTCATATATGTGTGTATGTGTGTGATCTTTAGGTGTATCATCTTTAATAACATTGCAACAAATGTATTTGAATTTGAATACTGCAATAGCAGTATTCCATTTTTGCAATTTAATGTAGACCATTACTGGAATTTCTTTCACATTTCCATCTTAAATACTTTGGGAGGTCTGCTTGCTTATAGGGACTTCCATTTTACCTGTTGTGTCATTATTTTCCCATCTGCTGGAGGAAAATCATAAAGGCATAGTGAATGAATACCCTAAGTATACCTATTCCAACCGCCTTTCTATTTCTGAGCAGAAACATAACTTTACCCAGAACTTAAATTAATGAAATTTAGATACATATTCTAAATATCTATCAGCACATGGGATAGCCATTTTTTCAGTGGTTCTGTCTACATACATCTATATGGATTTGCTCTGTAAGTCTGATACTACAACTCACATTTTTCAATATTGAATTTCTTCAAAAAGTTGTAGTATTCTTAGCAATCCTTTCCCTACAACAGTTTCTTTGCAATGCCTTCATGATTTTTTTGTTTAGTTTGTTTGGCTCTTTTTTAACTAAAGAGCTCAATTATGCTTAAAAATCTTCAAATGCTCAAAATAACAATTGATCCTGCAAGGTTGTTGCATTAATTTAGCTGCTCTGAAACTGCTGTTTTAACACATTTGAATAGACCATCTGTGGAAAACATACCAATGCAGACCCAGGGCATGGCAGTACAGGAAGCAAAGAGGAGGGGAACTGTTTGCGAGCAGCTCCACTAAACATGTTATTCTTGAGCAATGGGAGAAAGATGTGAAGAGGACCGAGCAGGTGAGAGTGCTCTGTGCAAGCTCTAATTCATCACCTGAGAAAAAATGACCAGCTCCTGGATGAAGAATGACTGGTTGAAGGTGAAAAATCACTTGGATGAGTTTGCAACTACAGAGTAATTTTTTTTTGATTGAAGGTATACAATAACAATTGTTCAATTTAATCTGTAATTTCAGAGTGCTTTTTGATTTCTTTGCTTATACTAAGCTCTCATAGCAACATACACAAATACAGCCTTCTACCATCTCACACTGACTATGATGTTCCATCCTGGTAATGATATGTCCTTAGTTTGTTGCTCTTTTTGTTGTTGTTTCATTTTGGGTTTCTTGTTTTGCTGTCACCATTTACAGAATTGCAGTTAATACTGACACTGTTTACTTCCTCTTTCATACGCACTCTACATTGACTTTCTGTAGAATACTAAATTGAATTCAAACCTATTGGGCTCAAACTCACCCCAGAGAATTTTAGGCACTTTATTGGCACACCTCAGTTAGGATCTTAGCTCCCATGCACCTCTGGCTGCTTATTGAAACAGAGAGAAATAGGCAAAGGACGAAAAATATATTAAATTCTTTTCTATACTGTATTGTTTAATTCTCAAAATTAGGGCTGAGGACAACATTACTGAAATCTGATTTCTTACATACTGTACAACAGTGTACTGGGTCTGGTTGGGATGGAATACATTTTCTTCAAAGAGTCCATGGGGTGCTCTGCTTTGGATTTGTGAGTAAAACAGCGTTGGTAACACATCAGTGTTTTAGCTGCTGCTGAGCAGGGTTTACACAGCATCAAGGTTTTCTCAGTTTCTCACTATGCAGCACCAGCAAGCAGGCTGAGTTCGACACGAAATTGGGAGAGTACAGAGCTGCAACAGCTGGCCCAAACTGACAAAAGTGATATCATATACAATATAAAGTGCTCAACTTTAAATCTGGAAGGAGTCTTCTCAAAAGCAACCATGGCTTGGACACTGGTCTGCTTGTGAGAGGTGATGAGTGACTGTCTTTAAATCATTTGGGTTTTTTTTTTCTCCTTGTTCCTTCACATATTAAATTTTCTTTATTCACAAGTTCTTTTTGTATTTGCTCTTCCATTTCTCTCCACCATCCTGATGGGAGGGTAGGTGAGTGAGCAGCTGCGTGGGTGCCTAGCTGCTGACCATGTCAACCAAACTGTTGCCACAAACTTGAACATCTGTGCCCCTGGCCCAAGACAAACGTGGGTGAAAACACTGTATAAGCTAAAAATCTTGGCATTTTGAAGAGGGGAGTAATTGATGTGTAGTGTTGGTGATACTAGGATTTTTGTGGAAAAGGTGAACAAGTCATGTTTTGTGATACCTTAGTGTCTGGACTAGAAGCAAATATGCTTTAATCCAGACTCTCTGTTCTTAAAACTTTTTTTTTATATCTAAATATTTCATTGACTGCAGGTACTTTGCCACATGGTAGCATCAGTGAGTTGCTAAAGTTCAGCCTATCCTCCAGCAGGACTCGGTGAGCACATCATTAGAGGGTGACAGCAGAGCTGCACGGTGAAACCATCTGTGCCCCCTGTAAATCAGAGCATTTCACACTGGAGCTACAGTCACAGTGCATGATACAGGTGAGCAGGAAGAACATGCCAATGAAGCTACACCATAAAGTTCTGTATATTATACAGCAAATCAATATAAATTTACAACAGAATTACATGCTAAGTGTCTCTGTGCTAAATCATGGAGATTCACAATAAGGTTCACCTTTAAGCTTCCATGTAATATACAATAAATCACTAAATCATAGCAAGGCCCAGCAAGCACCTTGCATTATTTGGGCTATTATTATTACTGCTGTACTGATATGGGGGGTATCT
This sequence comes from Sitta carolinensis, assembly GCA_032173965.1. NCBI lineage: Eukaryota > Metazoa > Chordata > Aves > Passeriformes > Sittidae > Sitta > Sitta carolinensis. The sequence goes on along the minus strand of JAVUNC010000004.1, from coordinate 25,956,367 downwards.
GTCATTGACAGGTAGAGTTAAAGAAAATGGTAAATCAGTTTGACTTCGAGGATGCTCATAGAATGTGGTCACCTATTACTGCTTCAAATTTGTGTTTGCGTTGGGATGTTCACAATTCTGCTTAGAAATATTGTAGCTTTGCAACACACAGGGACATACTAACAAAAGAATTTTAAACATCAAAGGGCAGTGAGGTGGCCTTGCTAGCACAGGCCTCTTCTGCACATTGCTCCATCACTGCTGTCCTGGTGACCTTGCTTTACAGTAAGGATGAACTAATCCCAGGGTTCTGCAGGTTGCCTTAACAGCATATGCATTTATAAAATAGATAGTTAAAAGTAACTTTCAGTTCCCCTTTGGGGATACTTTACCATTCCATGAAGTCTTCACTAGACACTGGGAAAACAACATTCACAGGAAACTGCAAGACATCACTTTAAAACATGCTTTAGTTTTGTTTTGATAAATAGCTTCAGATAAGTCACATTTTCTTGTGACTAATATTTTCTAATATTTTCACTGAAAACATAGGGCAGTGCTCTTAAGGATAGACACGTACAGAACTGTTTACACTCTAATTTTGGTGTGCTGAGGGTTGAAAGGGGAAAGGGAATATTCATGCAGATGTACAGGCATCAGTAAAACCAGGAGAATGAGAAAAAAAGCTGATGCTGATTATGGAAAAGCAAAAGAAAATAGATCATATAGTTCCTTCAGGCAAAAGGCTTCATCCTTCCTCCAATAAATACTTGGCACACAACCCATCAACAAAGAAGTGGTTGTGAAGGATGTCTCTAGAGGCAGTTCCCAGGTAGAACTTATTTTGGAGATAGCAAACCAAGATACTTTGTAAACTACTAACATATCACAGTTAGCATGCTGATGGAGCTGCCCCACTCAGAGCATGTTTTTGACCTTGAAGTATGCTAAATCAGCACTGTCAAATGATGTCATTGCACCGAGTCATCAATTACCTAAAGAAACCACATAGAGACCAGTGGTTGCTCAGTTAGTTGTTGACTTCTCTGGATTTGCTGTGTATTTAAGTGGTGAATTAATCTGACATTTTAAAGAGGGTCTGGTTCCAAGCACTCTAAGCTCTGGAAGAGTCACTGCATACAATACGATTGATGTGTGATTTCTCCTAACTCATCAAAGAGCAAAAAAGGACTGGTACTACAGTGGCATCTAGCAGGTAGCAGTTTTCCATCTGCTCAGCTGCTGCTGCAGCTCAGTACTGCTGGATCTGAGAAACCTGAAGATCCTTGCTTTGTGCCACGAGTGTCACAGCTGAAATGCTGCTGTCATCCCCTGGCCTCTGCTTGACTCCAGACATGACAATGTAACCTATCATTTGGATCAGGGCGCAGCCAAAGTAATTTTTAGTGTCCACTGATCTATACACTGTTTATTGATTACTTTTGAAGAAATAAATGGGATTGATATTTTTCTAAAATCTAGAAAGTGTACAGGCCATTTCTGGGAGCCCCTAGGTGGCCTTTGTCATGGCAAGAATTATGGATGCCAGAAACATCTCTGTACAATAATTTTGATTGTTAAAACCAAATGCTCAGTGCTGATTTCAGAAGGAGCTGTATGGAATGACAAGGGACATGCCAATGTCATCTGGTATAATTTTCATTAATTCTTGAAATGGTCACTTCTGTGGATCTGAGTTACTTGCTCAGAGGAAAATATATGGTTGAAAAGTCTGCACTACCCACCTTGCAACTTTGATGAACAGAAATGGATGTAATTACCACCTGTTATCCTGTTAGCAGGGGGCAGATATTTCCATTGATCCTGTCAAAAACAACCATGCAGCTCATACTGCTTGAATGAGATGCACTCTCCCTTTCTGTACTGCATTATGCACCTTCACAAATGACAGCTTGCATAAAAAGATCTGTTTTGTCTTGTTGGAACCAGCTGATTAATCATACAGTATCTTCCTTGCATTTTACCTGCTGTTTGTAACCACAAGTCTCAGAAAAAGACAGGGTCAGTCATTGTTCTCTGATAGCAGAGGATGTGCCTCTCTGAGTGCACTGTGTGAGCCGGAAACCCATTGCTTCATAAAATCATGACCTTATGGAAATGACATTGAAAGAGGTATTGAAACACTGGCTTTTTCAAAGATGATCCCAAAAGCAAATTGTTATAACATTTTCTGTCTTTTCACACATCCTCAGCATGGCACTTCCTAAAGCTGATCAAAGACTAGACACAAAATTAGTTTGTGTGAGCACGAGCGTCTATATATTATGTCCCAGAAGCTCTTCTGTATACACAGGAACACAGAGAAGTAAAGGTACACAGGGAAATTCAAATACCTTGCACTAGGTCTTCCTAGGACTATCCAGGATTCATCAGCTCACCACGAGCTGATCTCCACCACCCCAGAGGAGCAGAGAGCTCCGTGGCATGTGGGAACACAAACAACGAACTCAGAGGAAGGGACACTGCCTGGGCCCCTCTCAGGGCTGTTCCAGGAGTCTGTATGTAGATGCATATTCTGTGCCTGTGTGCCTATGGAATGTGTCTGCTCAGCCTCTCTTGGGCCACTGGATCCAGCACAGTACTCTCCATAATAAACACATCATAAACATAATTTGTTTTAAAAATGGGGTTGTATTGGAATGTCCAATATTGCTGTCGGGATGTTTCCGGCTTGTCTGTCTGGACCTCGCTGCTGAGCCACACAGCAGCTGCTGTGGTGTGTCACCCCAGAGTCACCTTTGGCCAGCTGGTGACACAGCTGGGACCGCAGAGACAAATCTGGGCACGTCGGGGCTCAGGGAGCAGCGGGATGAGTTTCCTTGGGGATGCTCGCTCCAGGTTTTCCTCTGCAGGAGAAGCTTTAAGGCGATGGTGAAGGAAAGGAGTCAGTTCTCACTGAGGGTTCAGTTCAGAACATTTACTCTAGCCAGCAGGACTCTGAACTTCCTGACAACACCAACCGAACTGCCGACCGCGTGGTTGCTCGTCCTTTTACCAGGGGAGAGGGGGCGGGGAGGGGTCAGGAACCCCACCAACCAGGTACAGGTGAGGAGGTCTTAAGGGACAAAGGACACCTGGATGGCCAATGTCTCTTCAGGGGTAGAGAGCATCTTTTTGAACCTGCCAATCGCTGACACCCTTCTGGAATTTCAGGAGTGACACAGTGATTGGCAGGGGTGGGGGAAGGAGGGATGATCACACCACAACAGGGTTGGACAGATTCTTCTCACAGAGCTACAGGCATGACAAATGCCCATAAACTCAGAGCAAAATAAATGGAAGAAAAGTCCATATAGCTTGCTTCAGTCACATCACATCTTTTTTAAAGGGCAAGAAATATGTAGATAGACAAATTTAAATTCGACTAGGAAACTCCTAACAGCACACAAGTTGACAGCCAAATACTGACACCATCTTAATTTTGTCTCATCCAGCAGATGATTATCACAGCAGTTCTGTGCAAACTGCTGCCATGTCAATCCAACAAATTTCAGAATATAGCACACACTTCCTGAAACAACAAAATGTTTCCCAAAAGATCCAATTATATTAGTTTCTTAGGTGAGAGATCTAATGGAAATAGAGTTGGGTAATTTGCTGTTTTTACTGACCAAATTTCAGCGTCTGAGGGAGCAAATTCACATATGTAATGGAATTCACACTTGTATCCAGCTTAGTTTTCTGGTAGCTACAAGTATACCTCCAAGAGTCATGAACGTGGAAGAGGGTTTTATTTTAAAGATTGTTGAGTAATGGAAGAAAAATTAGTCTTGGGTTTAACTCTGCAGTGTTTCTTGTTGACTTGCAAAATTTAAAGTACCTCTGATACCTTTTTTTTAGTAAGACCAGATTATTTAAGTGAGACTGTTTGGAACAGCATCATAAAAATATTTTTTCCAACAACAGAGTTGTAAGTGGAGATAGGAACATGAAGAAATGGATAATTAAGCAGCATAGTACTAAGCCTAAGAAAAATAATAAAATGTAATTTTCACCCACTAAGACAGGAAAGAACTTCAATATTTTTGTTCTCATTAATTTCCTTCTGTTTTGCTGGATCCTGGTCTTGGAAAAAAGAAAAATAAAAGGTATTTTCTTAGTCCTCTGTCTATGGATTGCTGTGTCTTAAACATGTTTATTTTCTCCCATACAAGAATAGAACTTTTTAATACTTATATATTCTCTAATACCAAACAAAATCAGTGCTATTAATTATCAAAATTATAACTAATTATTGTGTTACAGATTATGTAAAATTAACAGGTTTTTAAATATCTTCTTTTCATCACTCTTGTGTGTCATTTCTGCTGTTAAGAGCTGTTCTGCCAACTAACTGCATAATAACTGATATTTCTTATCTTTGCTCAGGATTTTTGCTGAGTTACTGCATAGCCATTCCTCTCTACAGCATGCAGACAGAGATATCTTTCAGTTCTGACTGACGCAAATGTTTTGTTTTAAGAAAACATTTCTTTCACCTGTCATAGTGTAGACACAATCTATGTGTATTTAATTCTAAAGCCAGTATGAACTGACACTATGATTAAGAAAAAAGGTAATATTCTTATAGAAAACAAATCTCTTCTCCTTTGAGATACATGGAATCTTATTTATACTAATGGCCCCAAATAATCACAGCATTCTGGTCTTGATATCTTTTAACCTGTTTGAACTTGTCTATTGCCTTGTAAGATTTTACATTTTTAAAGATAGAAGTGGGAAAATCCCACCTACTCTTCTTTTTCAAAGTCAGTACATAATTTTGATGAGTAAATAATAACAATGAAAGGAATTATTAGCTTTCAGAAGATTTATTCTAGCTCACCTGACATTTTAAACATGATTTCTGACATAGTAGGCTACAGTCTCAGCTCTTTGCATATCAGACCTTGTACTGTGATAATGCAAGGGCAGTATTTCTTCAGAGCCTTTTCTTTCAAAATCTTTGAATGCCTTAATTTTGCATAATACTGCCCCAAGGACTGGGAAGACTCCTTAGTATGTGGAGTTTTGCCCCTTGTTTTACTTACCCTCATTTTATATCACCTCATTAAATTCACCAACATGAGTAGAGCTTCCTTGTACTTGCACCATGGTGATGACAGAATTTAACTCAACAGTTCAGCCCTTAATTTGATCCTCATTTGTGGTCTACTTAGCTGTTTTCTTCTACACAGCAACCTGAAGATAAACAATCAGAGTAGTCTACTGCAAGCGATGGCTCTCAGGATGGACAGACTTCCACATATGTATTCACCTTTTATGCCATTGCACCCTTGAAGGGAAGCCCAGGGTCTTAAGACTAGCACTGAACAAATACCATCTGCAGTCTAAGAAGGTGTTATTGACACAGTGATGTTGTCAGAGATGTGATGAAGAGTGATTTTTGTGCTTGCTAGCAGAGTAGATCACATTTTTCCCATTAAGAGGTAAGTGAATATAAGTCTTGACTCATTTATATGTTTGTGTTTACAAGAATTAACAAGACAAAAGTCTGTTCCCCAGTCAGCCAGAATGGGAAAAGAGTATAACGTGCTTTGGATCCTTACTGGCACTGGATGCCCAGGTTTCCATCCCCTCACACAAACTGAGGTGAAGCAGGATGACAGGAAGCTTGTGTACATCACTGTAATGGTAATAGTTTAGAACTGAAGATGAGTCGATTTGGATTAGACATAAGGAGGAAGTTTTTTTACAATTAGGGTGGTGCAACATTGGAATAGGTTGCAAGAGAAGTTGTAGGTGTTCTGTCCCTGGAAAAATTCAGTCACGTTGGACAGGGCTCTCAGCAACCCAACCTAGTTGAAGATGTTGCTGTTCATTGAGGGGGGTTGGTCCAAATCACCTTTAAAGGTTTGCATCCAAACCAGTCTATGCTAAGTACTCATCCCTGTAAAGGACAACACAGGGTGTGGCCTAGGTCCTGGTGGTCAGATCTCTTGGTATTAGCAGTTTAGACATATCCTGAAGATCACATCTGTGACTGAGGCACACTGACAGCTGTTCCTTCACTAGCATAAGCATCTGTCTTAGAGAGGGGGTGCAATCAGGCATGCTATTTTTTCCATATATATTGCAACTTAGAAGCGTATAAATACGATACATCAGCTTCCACATGTATACTGAGCCTTAAAAAGGGAGTTTCTTTCCTTTTCTCCCTTTTCTCACTGCTGAGTTGTTTGCTATTCAATGCAAGTCCCTACCATGTGTTCATTCCTTTCATTTAGCATATTTTAGGCAGGGACCGCTTGCCCGGTCTCCCTTTGGCAGGCTGTTCTTGCTGATTTGTTGTTACTGCCCTCTTGGGATGGCCCAGGCTCCAATCATGAATTCAATCTTCCCCAGCTGTGCTCTGACTAGGTGAAAGAGGAAGGGCTTATATCTCCAGCTATGCCCTAGATATATTGCCACTGTCTAAATTCTACATATTGCCTCACTGGCTGCAGCACTCCTGAGCATGTAACTGATTTCCCCTGTTTGCCCGGGCACTTTGTACTGCTCTGCATGACTCATTACTTGTGTTGCGGGACTGCCTGCAGCAGTAGTCTACAAATCAGGAATTACAACTGGAAGCAGAGTGATAGTAAGAGATATAAGGGACAGTTGTAAGAAATGCAGTTATTTTTTACTGTATTTGCAGTTGGGTGTCTGGAGGAAAGCAAGAGGGAAGTTGCAGCCACAAACAATTTGGGAATGAAGCCCATGGTCTGTAGTAATGACTGAATCCTAATAGAAAGGCACAATAGAGATAACAGTTGGAGGCAGGAATATATGGGTCACAATCTATGTAGCTATTTATACAATTTAAAAAGGTGGGTGTGCAATTATATCCCTTCAGGAATATAATGAATAGTCATAAAAAGGTCCAAGAAATAAATGTTGAAAATGCTTCATCCGATGACCAGAAGCATTTCACCTCCCTGGGAGTTTTCAAGTGAGTATTTACAAAATGTGCAAATAAAATGAGTCTATATGGACACATCATAGCTTGAATCTCCATCTGGGAGGCTGACATATTGCAAACTGTTACATGGCAGTGTTTCAGTATATCAGATAAATGTCTAATCACTATCTATGCATTGTGCGTGGCTACTTCATACTGTCAACAAAAGGACTCAGGATTTGTAGAGGATTTTACACTTTTATTTTTCCTAATCAAGAAGAAATAACCTGAGGGGTTAATTCCTCATTTTCAAAGGGTTCTCAAAGGTGTTATAAGTTATAATTCAATTAAGTGGAAGTCTATGTAGAATTAATTACTGTTATATACTTATATTTAGACTTTTCAGTTTTTCTGCAAAACCTCACCAAGGGACCAAAAACGTCTTAGGAATTCTGAAAATTTTCATCAAAGAACATTAAGGTGTCCAGTTGTACCATCCTTCCACATGTTGTAGAGTTTTGACTATAAAATCATTAAATTGCAAAATGGTGATAATTCTCCTATTTTTCCAGCTTTTAATTCAGATAATTGCTTATGTAATATCAACTGTGTAAATGGTATATGCTTCTTGATTTAGGAAAAAAGCTAAATCAACAAGATCTGAATGCGTGTACAATATTAATGGGTCAGATAAATATTAGTATTTATTAAAAATATCATAATATCTTAGAATTTATATGATTTCAGTGGATCACTGACTTGCACCAAAAAACCACAGAAATGTTCCCAGCCCTGACATAATAATATATGTGTAAGTACATTCTTTTCTGAGCATCCCCTCCTCCCAATTCAGTGTTGTGCTCTCACCAGACTTCCTCTGACATTCTCTTCAGCTTCTGGCAAAGACAGTAATTAATAACAAGACTTGAGTGTTGTACAGCTAAACACTAAACAAGACTGCCTCTTCTCATCTCTGCCAGTTGCTTGCTCTCTGATCTTCAGCAATTATTCAGACTGATTGTAGGTAAAATTACATGTTATGAAAACTATTGTATGTACACCTACTGTTTCAAAATAGATTAACTCAATTAAAATCTGATCTTCCATGGGACTCTCAAGATCTTTGATCTAAGCAAAGGTCTGCTAAAGCTAATTAAAGACATTAAGGTGAAATTTGCTTTACAGGAACAATTATCTCAATTAGAAGACCTTTTAAAGTGTCTATACTTTTTAAAAATGCTAGGAAAAATGTTTTAAAAAGTATTGATTTACAGGTAGGTCCATAGCACTTTTTGTGCTATGGTGATACTAGCCACAGGTTGTCAGGGGAAAAGGAATACCTTTCTTAGAAATACTTCTGTGTTAAAAATAATGAGATATATTCTCAATAAATAAAACTTGTCTGTTTTTACAAAGTGTGTCAGTTCATCTAAAAACATTACTGTATCAACTAAAAAAAGTCACAACAGTTAGCAGTACAATTTTCTACATTTATTGTTGTAAATCTAATGTAAACAGAATTTCACTGGTGAAAGAGATTTTTGCCAGTGAATTTTAGTTGGTTGTAGTGAAGGTGGATATGTTACATGTTACATTGCCTTAACGTGTGTTTAAGTTAGGATTATCTCCTCTTACAATATATATTTTTTTTAATCTAGCCAAGTTAATGCTCTTTCATTTCACTTCTCTTTTACTTTCCTGACGTTGTCCTGATTTATTTAGATTTGTGTAATTTTTATTGCAGTTATGCTTCTGAGAGTTTTACAATGCAGGTCCTTTGTCGAAATCACAATACACCAAGAAGTTGATGGCCTCTCAAACAAACTTCTAGATTGAAAGACTTTCTGTGCAAAAGTTAAAGGAAGTTAGTTAAAATGTTTCCACAGATCAATGCTGTGTTTCAAAATCAAAAAAGTTTCAACTATAGAGGGATTTACTGATCAAAAGGAAAAACCAAACATTGTTCAGTGTTAAACAAGAGTTCTTGGAAGATAAATACTTATTTCTCACTCCAGTAAGCAAGAAGGCAGCTACATTCGGCACAAGTATAAATTTCCTGTAAGCCTTAAAAAACAACTCATATGGCAGATTTCTCATCAGTTCATTTGGGAGACCCTAGATACATATAGATTTGTGCAAGTGTGATGATAACAAAGAAATGTAATTGAGGTTTCACACCCTTCAGTCTGGCAAATATCTTGTTAAGAAATGAGTGAGTATACTTGCTTAGTGAGGTATAGAGGGGACCTCCCATGAAATCTCATTGAACTCCTCTTGTTTTTGTTGAGGGGACCTGAAAATTAATTTCAACCCCTTCCTCAAATTTAATGAAAAAGGTGATTTTTACCTTGTGGTTTTAGGGGATCCCCTTAAAAGTTTTTTTCCCTCACTTCATGGCAGGCCTTTGGGCATCCACTGAGTCCATGGCAAGGGCTGCGCCATATTCCCTACTTGGCAACCCCATGCCAAGGTCTTCTTCCTTGCACAAGGTTTTGAAGGAAGGAGTAGGTGGAAGCCTGGGCTGGATTTACAGCTCAAGTTCAAGAAGGAACACTGTTATTAGCTAATAGATGTGTAAATATTTTTGTCTCCTACTGTCTTTCGTTTTGTCTTAATAGGTATAATATATAAAAATTAAGATGAAATGCCATAATTAATTTCCTTAAGAGAAGTTAAAAAACAATATAATATTGGTGCTATAACAATTATGATTTTTATGTGAGACTATATATAGAGGAAACAAGTAATGTCTTTGTAAACAAAGTATTCATAACCATAAAACTCACAATGCAAGAAAAAAGAGGGGGAAAAAAAAGGAAAATAATACTTTTTGGTGAAGATCTAGTGTGGTCCAAAACATAAAATTTCTTGTTTAACTCCAGAGAAGAACTCGTGTGACTTTTTCTTTTGTCCAATAATATTGGTTGCTATAAATAATAAAATATTATTTCTCTCTATAACCCCACCTGAAAGTTTTTGTGCAGGAGGGGTAAACCAGAGGTATTATAAAATAATACAGCCAGTTTTGCTATTGCATGAATCAATTTATAGACAGCATAGTTATGCTAAAAGTGAGAAGAGAAGGTGTTTGTTTTGCATTCAGATGTACAGCAAAAGCACTAAGCAGTTTTTGCTCAGCAAGCAGAATCTCCTTTCAATCCACTAGATAGAGCTAGGGGACCTTGAATGTGGGTGAAAGGCTTGGCATGGCTCGCCTGTGCCTTCTGCCAGGAGGCCTGCTGCCCCCCTGCACTGCTCTGAAAATGCAAACATGTCTACACACCTGGGTAGGTTTCTGCTTGAAAGCTCATTTTATGTCATGCGTTGAATGACATGTTGGGGGCAGTGAAATGAAAACTGGTGTTTTCCTTCTTTTATCCTTTAAATTTTTTTTTTTTTTTTTTTTTTTTTTTTTTTTTTTTTTTTTTTTTGAGAATACAGGTTATGTATGCTATCTTTCTTCATACTAATAGGGGTATTACCGCTTCAAATCTTACATCAGATATACCTTTTTTCCTTACCTGAAAAAAATAAATGGAAAAAGAGGTAATTTAAAACACACCTTTGGAAATCTAATGTCTCTCATTATTAGATCTTATTGCCTCATTAGTAAGCAAATATTTTTCAAAAATGTGAAACTAAACATTATATTCTGAGATTTTGTGGGGTTTGGTGCTTTGACTTTGTTGGTTGGTTGGTTTTTTGTTTGGTTTTGTTTTGTTTTCCTTTGTCAGTTTTCTTCTCTTCCTTAGGGAAAAATAGCATAAGACTGAATTGGGATCAAATGAGCCCCATAGATACGGAATCCAAAATTGTAATTTGTCTAATGATGCAACTGGAGCTAGGGAAAGAGATTTTCATTGATTTTTTAATACCATCTTAAGAAGTTGGGTATTTTTAAAATACCATTTGCCATTACATTTTACTGAATTAAATAGAATGGTTCAAACTGCACTATTTTTAAATTGCGTCTGTCTCTTATGTTTGAAAAGTGCTTTTCCAAAAGTTACTATGCTTGCAAAGGCAAATGCTAGCACAATATAATTGTAATTAAGTAATCTATCCCTCTCAGAGAGGGCCAAGGCTACAGGAGGCAGATTGGGGTGAGTCTCTGCCTGCAGTCAGCTGGCCTCCTCTTTGGCTCCCAATTAGAAAGCTTTCAACAAGGCCATGAGAGCAACTAGGGACAGGCAGAACAAAAAGTAGACGTTAGAGGGAAAATTATCAGTAGAATGTTTGGGAAAATGGAATATTCCTGTTTAACTACATTTATTGGGGTTTTTTTTCCCTCCTTTGAGTTTATTGCTTGTGTTTTACAGAAAAGCTGCATTCAAATGCCTGAGTGGGGAAGCGTGGAAAGGGGAGGAATGTAAAGGCAAGGGGGCTACACCCCTTATCTGTGGGTAAGAAGCAGGGGGAAAAGGGATGGATGAGAAATTTTCCCCAAAAAACAACACTGAGTGATTAAGGAATCGTAATTCTCTCTCCAGAATCCCATCATCCTATATTTGAAGTTTTTTCTTCCTGTCTTTTGACCAGGTTACTTTGGCTATCTTGCTTACTTTAGGGATGATGCTTCTGTAAACAAACTTGACAGGCTTTAAAGCAAGAGTTACAGCACATGGAGTGCAAATGTTGAGGACGACAAAAGCAGATTCTAAATTAGGATGGATTTCCATCTCTCTCCAATCTCTTCAGTGAAAAAGGGGAATGAACACTTCATATTTCCCGTGGTAGGTTCTGCCTATTGTACACTATTTTTGGTGATCATAAAAGAAAAACTATATTCGACTGCTATAGAAGTGTGGTCTCTTGCTGATAAAAGGAGAGATTTAATTTTGCTGCTTCTTAAAAACACAGTTGTTTTCCAGGTGTTTTCAAGTACAGTCTCCTTGCATGTGGTTAACTTGGAGATAGAGCAAGATAATGAAAAATAGTATCTAAATTTTTGTATTCTAGGGTCAGTGTTTCTCGTACTGAGATTTTTGCAAGAATTGCATTAATGAATGTGTCAGAAAAGTTGAATCTCAAACATGTTTCTGTTCCTGGTGATATCACAGTATGCCTTCAATCCAGGGACTTTATGTACCACTTTATCAGTGTCTTTATTTGCTAAAGTACACCCACAAGCCCCAGCACAGGAATGGAACTAATTTTAGTATTATATAAATCTTTTTCCCCCATTCCTCCTGAGGGTTTGCCAGCACAAATTCCCTTTACAGCTCTTTTAGAAAAATTGTTCTCTCAAAAAAACACATATGTACAAACACACACACATTAACTTCTGATGCATCACAGAAATTACTTGAACAAAAAAACATAGTATTTAGCTAAAGGGCTAAGTATTTAACCTCTAGGTTGGCAGGTAGAACAGTGTTGCAGAGTCTCTCTACCTAAGGAAATTTACATCAGATCTTCTGCTAACACATATATTTCTCATGAGAAAGGAGCAATAGTTCCCCATGTTATTTTACTGACATAATATACCCTTCTAGAAGCCAATGTGTACTTACCTGTGCTTTGGTTCTCAGTATTTCATGAACATACTAACTGCAGACTGAACTGCTGCTGCCAAGGTCAAAGAGTCATTCCCCTCCTTGGTAACTGAGCCAGAGATGCTCTTTTCAGTGAATGTGTTCGGTATTTATTTATATCATTTTCATCTTCCTTTTTTCACAGGCTTAACCCAGAACCTGATGCTATCTATCCTCAGTGAGACTGCTGAACATACAACTCTTTCTTGTAGAAATTCCTCCATGTCTAAGTAGATATAAAAGATTTTGCTCATTAGTTCTAAATGAGAAAAGTGGGTCCTATATCCTGTCAGGCGTACCATTTTATAGACACACTAGGAAATTTGACTTTCTTCTATTTTCTTTCATAAATTTTCCAATATGCCTTCAGATATTTTCCCATATTTTCCCAGTTTTTTGATTTGTGGATCAGTATAATCACAGTTTACTAAATTGTGTGACTCAGAGGACATTCTTGCGTATCTGTGGAAGAAAGCAGCAATGGAAACAGTATTAATTTGACATATAACATATTTTATTTTGCCAAGCTGTTTTCTCAAGCTGAGTAACATTTTTTTCACCTCTATGTTTCTTCTCCTGTTTAGTACTACTTTCCTTTAGGTTTAAATTAATTTTGAATTCTCTTTAAAAACCCAACTGTATGGGAATCAGTAACTCCCAGAATCCAGACTGAGCTGTTTTGAGTAGTTTCTTTTCTCCATTGAACTAATTCCGCTGGACATTAACTTCACTGAAATTAAGATATGTCTCAATTTCACTGCAATTGAGGCAGTCTGGACTCTGTCAGTCTTGTCCTTCCTGAGTGAAGATCCTTCCAGTATCAATAATCTCATTTTGCATTAAACGCACTGTCGTGGTTTCAATTTGAAACCTGGCAGAAACACTAATTTTTGTTTTGGTTTAATTTTGCCAATTTCAAAGGTTTTAATTAAGAGCAAAGCAGGCTTAAGCTTAAAAGTAATAAGACTTTATTAACTAATACTAAAAGAAAGAAAAACAACAAGAATGAGGATGGAACCTTCAAAACACTCTTCCTCTCTCCCACAACCCTTTTTTCCCTCTTAACCAACAATGTAAAGACACCAACACTTAGAAATTTCAGTCAGTTTTTTTATCTCTACAAATAGTCTTTCTTTGGTTCATTTAGAGAGAAAAGTATTTTTTGCTAATGCTATGGGAAGCTTCTTACAAGAAAAGAACTCTTGTGGCTTCATTTTTCCCACAAACCGCAGGTGCCTGAGATTTGCTTTTGTGAAGTCTTTCCTATCTTTCACAGTTTTTCTTTACAACTGTGTTTTCAGTCTATATTAGTTTATTGGGGTGCATTTTTTTAAGGATGAGCCATTCTAGCATCGTTTCACCCATCTCTGGGAACAGAGGTCTTCCCCTTTTATCCTGGGGCAGAGGTTTCTCATCAAACTTCTAACACTGGTGCCTCTGCTCATGATTGTGGACAGAACACTACCAAACCCCCCGAAGCATTCCATGAACCTACTGGGGAAAACCAAAGTTTGATATATCAAGTATATTTGTATTATATCTTCACAAAAAGAATTTTACAACTTAAGCTTAAGATAAACTTTTCAAAATTCCTTCAATTTAAAATCTAACTCTTTTCTTACCAACTTCAATTTCATGGGGTTGTTTTTTACAAAGTTTCACTTCTCTTTTTTCTTAGCCTAAGAGAGAATTAGTGTTCTTCTAGTACAAAGTTTTGTAACGCTGAAAAAAAATCCAAGTCAATTTTGTCTAAGTCTTGTATTAGAAACAAGCTTTCTTTCTTTGTATCTTTTTGCTGGCCATGTGCTTTTTTTGCCGACTCCATGTGAGCTGTGCCAGCTGCTCTCAGTCTGGAACGGGGGTCAGGGCTGTTTTTGGCTTCGGGGTGCTTTTAGCACGAACCACGGGGGGCACTGGTGCTGGTTCGTGTTGTACAGCTTTTTTGATGCCGATACAGGTGCTGGTTTTGCTGTACAGCTCCTTTGGTGCCCATCCAGGTGCTGTCCCCATGCTCAGCTCCTTTGGTGCCCATCCAGGTGCTGTCCCCATGCTCAGCTCCTTTGGTGCCCATCCAGGTGCTGTCCCCATGCTCAGCTCCTTTGGTGCCCATACAGGTGCTGGTGCCCATGCTCAGCTCCTTTGGTGCCCATCCAGGTGCTGTCCCCATGCTCAGCTCCTTTGGTGCCCATCCAGGTGCTGTCCCCATGCTCAGCTCCTTTGGTGCCCATCCAGGTGCTGTCCCCATGCTCAGCTCCTTTGGTGTCCATCCAGGTGCTGTCCCCATGCTCAGCTCCTTTGGTGCCCATCCAGGTGCTGTCCCATGCTCAGCTCCTTTGGTGCCCATCCAGGTGCTGTCCCCATGCTCAGCTCCTTTGGTGTCCATCCAGGTGCTGTCCCCATGCTCAGCTCCTTTGGTGCCCATCCAGGTGCTGTCCCCATGCTCAGCCGCTCCCGATGCCGACACAGCCTCAGGCCAGCGTGGTTTGGTGTTCGACTGGCACAAAAGCTCTGCAGGCTCTGCCGGCTCCTTTGCCCCTCCCGGCCGGGCCCGGTGGGTTCCTCGGGGAGGGCTCGGCAGCCGCTCCCGCCCCTCCAGGAGCGGAGAATCCCGGCCGGGCCGAGCGGGCCCAGCCCGGTTCCGCCCCCGGCCGCCGCCGCCTCGCACAGCCCGGGCAGGGCCGGGAGAGGGCAGAGGGGTGTGCTGGGACAGCCGGGAGCAAAGAGACCTGCCCGGGCTTCGTGCAAAGGGAGTAAGAAGGAGAAAATGCTTTCCCATTGGTCCAATAAAATGCCAATCTTCTACCTAGCCAACTCACTTCCTTGGGCTAGTCTAACTAGGATATGTACAAAGTATGTGTCTACCTCTAACACAGTTGTCCTGGTTCCTAGTCCTTGACTGTCTTGCATCTGACCTGTTCTAACGTGCTGACTTCAGGTTCAGTATTAACTGACTTTTTCTCTAGTGTACTTATTTTCTCTTCATTCACAATAAAGAGATCTTGCAAGGTTTAGCTCAAATTCAGACATTCATGCTGTAGGCAGCTTCATTTGGACAGGTTAATCCTGCTAGTCTAATCTACCTGTATGTTTTTGGTCTTATCTGTGTGACAAGAATAATGCTGTTGCACTCAATTGCTGAAACCAATATATAAAAGCTCTGTCAGTACTATTTCAGTTTCAGCAAACTCTATTTAGCACTTGTTCATTACTGAATTATCCAGTACACATGTAAGATATAATAACTTTCCTTATGAAGCCAAATGTATTCAGACTGGAGACCTAATATTTGGATCAATAATGGCAATTCAAATAAAAAGTGTGTTTCTTTTTAGATTATACGTGTCCTATTCAATTATCTTCTACTGAGTGTTGCAGGAAAAATGTCAGACAAGACATTAACAAGACAATAAATCTCAAAATCACCCTATTTTCCAAATACTCAAATTTTCAGCTATTGAAGGCACCCCAGGGCACTTTTCTTCATTAGTCTTTGTCCAGAAATTTAATATTTATAACAATTTGCAGCATCATAAAACTGATTAATCTTCATCAAGGAATGCTTTGGTTTATTTATGTGTGTCTTTTCTGTGGTAGTTCATGAAAAGTAAATATATCTCAGCTTTCTCAGAAAGTGAATAAATTATTGTGTAGAAAAAATGCAAAAGTAGTTTTTGTCTTCCATCATATCTTTTGATTTTTCTTAATACTTCACAAGCACAAAACACAAATTTAAAGATCTAATGTCTAGAACATGAAGCAAACTATCAAAACATAATATGGAATTCAACCTTTTTCTTCTTTAAAACAAAACCCAGAAGAGGTATCCAAGTAGTCCTGCTTTATGCAAGTCACCCTTAGCACTTCCTTACTTAAAGACATGGTGTTCATAACACCACTGTAGTATAGGTTTTGAATTCCCAGCATAAATTATTAGAGTCTGTTCTCAGTGTGTTTCAGCTTTGTTTTTCCTTATATGCTTGGGGACATAGTCCAGTTAGCCCTGTCATTCCAGAATGCCCGAGTATGTCTTAATGAATCACTATAAATATGCAGTGTGAGTGCAATGTGTCTCTCACACACATGAAAGATGCATTACAACTTTTGAAGGTCTCTTTTTTTATTTTTTAAAGGTGGCTGAAAAGTACACTTCACAGGGATAACGTGTTTTATTTGTTCTCTCAAGATTCATTTCAATTTTTAAATTCAAACAAGGGAATTTTACAGCTTGGCATTCGGTTGTGCCTGGGTGAAGCAAGGATGGGGAAGGTAAATGATGCAGAGGGTAGGCTGAGGGCAATCTGTCCTATGAATTATGCTTTTCAAGTGTTGGAATATCATTGTCATAAAATGGACAGTAAATTATCTGTCCACATTTATTAAGACAAAGAGAAAGTGTTTTGGAAATGACATCTTCCAAAGGTGCAATGCTCTGCTCCCAAAAATGGAAGTACAAAGTAGCTCAGAACTGTGGAACTTGCTGAAAATCCTCCCGTGGCCTGTGTATAAGAGGAAAGTGCACACAATTTATTCCTTTAAAGTGCCATGAAAATATTTTTTTCTTTTCACATTCCCTGTGAGCCAGCAATAGCTGCTGTTATAAATTATGAACCAAAAGCCTTAAAAGAACTCACTTTAGTGACTGGCTTGAGAGCAAATAGAAGAGAGAGATGTAGGATTCAGGAAGATTAATTTTCACTTTTCCTTCTGACCAAGACTAGTTCTCTTTCAATGTTTATATTTTATACTTTCTACTCCTGATTAATTCTGGAACATCAGTTTCCAGATACACACTTTACTGAACAACAGGAAGCATTGCATAAAAATATAGCAGTATATGATGCCACTTATAACTTATTAAAGTAAAATTTGATTTAAAAATAATTTCTGTTGCATTAAAATCAGGATAATAGCTGTATTTTGGGTAGGATTTTTTCTTTCTCCATTATGTATTTTTATTTTATTTGCTACATTGGCAATCCTAGGGAGGAGTGGGGTTTTTTTGACTTTTGTACAGGTTAACTTGAGCTCAACATGAGCTATACAAACAACTTGAAGCATTTTGCATGCATATGGTTATGTATAGCATATATGAATTTCCTTACTTTCTTTTTTATTTTTTTGTAACCATTTCTCTGCAGGCCTTTCAAGTGTTTTAAATGTTTTGGACAAGAAATTGATATGTTTGACTTAAATAATTGATCCTATGATTTATTAAATTGCAAAATAGATCCAGTTATTTAGTATTATATACTACTATTTCTGTTGATACGGAAATACAATCAGTGAAAGGTTAATCAAAATTGTAATCAATTTTGATTAAGCCATACCTCCTGCTGGCTTCAAGAAAAGGCATTTGCACAATTCTTTATTTTTCTGATATTGATCTACACATTTGTGCCTGAGAAAATTAAGAAAATATTTCTTTGAAAATCTTCTTAAACTGCTTCTAAAACTCTCATTTAAAAAGACTTTATTGAATATCTTGGTGGTATCCTGGTGCCACATTCTAATTTGATGGAATCATCAGTATTATGAATGTTATGTATTTCATAAATTCCAGTTTGATTTTTCAAAAAAAAAAAAAATCACTGAAGTTGGGATTCTGGAAGAACTGAAAGAAATTATGAAAGAAATGTAGCTTGCTCAAGAAACAGAAATAGAGAAGAGACATTTTTAACTACAGACCTTTAGGGAAGAATAAGAACGTCAGCATGAGAGACTACTGTGATTTAGAAGAGGAAACAGAGGAAATGAGGTTTCTTTTTCTGGTGTTTAAAAAAAATACTTGAGAACTCTGTGAAGATATTAGTTGTTTTGTCTACTGTTAGTTATCACTGAAAACTGGGTTCAAGTTCTCCTCATAGAAGTACTGGGGATAGGATATATAACAAATTTCTTGAGAAACTTGCTCTTGTTAAACACCCAAAGCAACTATGTAGCATAGGTGTCTGCAATGGCAAGGCCCTGAAGGAGACTGTTAAGGAGAGGCCTTTCCACCTGTTCTCCTAAAGAAGCAGATGCACACTTTGGTGACATTAAAAAAATAAAAATACAGCATTTCAGCCTGTTGCAAACTTCCTTTTTTAACAAGGTCTGTCCTAATTTCAGCTGGTTTAGCATACTCATCAACAACTCTTTTCGAAAGCAACTGTTTTTACAACACAAATAACCCCTCCATCTTCCCAGACCTATTTTAATTCTGTATATACTGTTCAGTCCTTATACAGATCATGACAGAGGATAATACATTTATTCTACTTGCTCATATTATTTATCACAATATCACAGGAGCTGCGTGACATGGGTGATAAAAGAGTCTACAGAGCCAATTTAAAGAGCAGACTTGGTTCCAGTTGATTTGCTTGGCTGAGATTTCAGAGTGGACTTTTCTCAGCCTGCTCTCCATGATGTGCTACTGCTGTGCACCTCTGCCAGCATGACTCACATTAGCTTTCCAGTCAGCCAGCTCAGACAGTTCATTCTGCTAAAAACTAATGCAGAAAAAGATTTCTTTCAGGAGGGCCAGTAGGATGTAGCCATATGCCTGATGACATAAAGACTTGTACTGACACAAGGAAAAGATTCGGAACTCGTGGCCGAGAGTAAGGTGAGATTAAGTTGGCTTACGTTAGTTTAAGCTTTCTGCAGAACAGCCAACTGATCTTAAAGGGACCAATTTTTTTGACATAGTTCTTTGTTTTTATTCTGACACTTTATTTTCACCTTTTTGTTACTACAAAGGTGCTGAATTAGTTTGCAGCATTTTGTTACTGAATTTGCCAGAGAGCCTGCAGACATGCCACAGATAATATTTCCCATAGTTCCAATGGCAGTATATTCAGCTTTCTATCAGTGGCAGCTATACCCAGATTCATCAGTGGTTGTCATATGTATAAAAAATAACAATAAATTTTGCCTTGAAATTTAATTTTATCCTTTTGCTTTTTTTTTTTTTATTTTTCCTATATTAATCAGAATACAAATCTCAGATGGAGGGGTTAAATGATGAATATCTCTCACCTGTATGAATATATCAGCAATTCTACAGTTCTTCTACAGTTCTTACTTTGTAGGAGGTACAATGTAGAACCCAGATGTCAAAATGCAATGAAACTTGTTATTTACCTTAGCCATTAGACAGAAGTACTACAATTGCATTCAGAAGCCCCTTTACAAGAGAATTTTGTCCAGCTGTGCATTTTCCAGTTGTTTGGTTTGATAAAAAAAATGTGTAATGAAACATCCAACTCTTTTCACATCTGACTGTAAGCAGAATACCAAACCTTTTTATTTTGCTCTAATATTAACTAATTAATTATAGTATTTTAGATTGCAAAGGATGGTGTTTATAACTGATTTTTCAGCACATCAGGCAATGAACAGGTCTTTTATCTAAGGTTGAAGTGCCACAGAACTAAACTTCTAATAAAAAAATTACAGATACATTTTTCCCTATGAATGACTAAAAACCAGACTGTGTCCAAAATAAAAGCAAATATTCTTATTAATTACTTAGCAGAAATGTTGGCTGTTACTGCTTAAAAAAGCCCCTCAAGTTTGAATGTTGATTTTGAATTTATTAAAGACTAAATTTAAGAGAGTTGTTTTAAGAGACAAGGTCTAATTATTCAATAACTATTGCATATCCCCACAATCTTTATTTTGTAACTGGGATGTCAACAGATATCTCAGTTTCTGTGTTCTGGAAGCACTGGGAACTTTGCACTCATGAAAGTGTATTGTAATAGACATTATTCAGGGCAGAAGTTTTCCATGTGACTTTAGATACTTTTTAGTATTTTCTAAAATTTAGTTCACTTTCTCAGCTTTTTGATTCTTCTGTCTGATAAATATTCAGACAATTCTTCATAAATGTTTGACTTCTGAGTGAGAAACATGGTTCAGATTTTTCTTCTCACTAATGTCTGTTGGGCTGACTCTGTGCCCTGTTGCAGGAATCTGTTTTTCCTAGGGAAAGCAAAAAACTTTGCTGTAAATACCCTCTCTGCAGCTGAACCTCTCTGCTCTGCATGGTGGCAACCATTGCATCTCCATGTAGCATTGGATAACCAAACTTGCCAGTTCGAAATCACACTCAGCAACAAAGTGCTGACATTCAAAACTAATAAGATAAACCCATTCTGTGCTTGCAGAAGCCAGAATAGTCACAAACCTTCTAGCTCCTTTGTAAATCAACAATGAATAGAAGGTGGAAATTGTGGTATTTCGGTAAACTGAAAAAATAATAAATACTAAACATATGGAGTCTTGCTGTTTGCAAAACATGCTGTATAATATTATCAAATTGCTCTTCCTAGCAATGAAGTTATAAGTTCTGTTTTCTAAAGCATAATATCCTCTACTATATTTAACCTTGCCATTGCTGGACCTTTTCAACTAAGAACTTTGATTTATTTATTGACACAAGCATGGTTCTGTATACTCCTCTGTGGGTCTCAGACCTCTGAATAAATGTGGAGATAGATTATATGTGCCATGGGGAGGAACTACTCTCCTCATGTTGTTTAAATCAAATAAGGATTAAAGGTTTATTGATTTATTAATGACAGAGTTAACTGGCAGTCAGTGTACTGGCAATCAATTAACTATACATTCAGGATCAATATTGGTGACACACCAGATAAACCACAGTCCCAAAGACCTGGATATTCTTCCCTTGTGCCTTTATACAAGTCTGTAACTTGACATGTATTTAATTTTCTGTGGATTTGGACTTGCTTGTGCAGTATGTTTTATAAATGCTGATTCCAAGAAGCAATTAATAGACATGATCCTCCTTTGAAAAAAATATTAGGGTGTAAGGTAAACTACAAGAAAGCATAGTGTTGTGTTGTGTTTATTTTGAATCCTTGTTTTTTGTATTATTTTATTATTGACAGTTTCATTGTTATTTGTTATGTTCCTATGTATCCTTATATTCTTCCCCAGTCGGTTTGTCCCTGTATTGTACCCACCCCCAAGTTGCCTTCTATGGTATTCCCTACCCTTTATTCCTGCCCCTTTCCCTGTCTGTCATGGTGTCCTGCCCCTTGTTCCAGTACCTTCCCTGTCAATCCCTCCTTGGGCCAATCCCTGATGGTTCCTCCCCTTTGGAAATCCCCTAATCCTCGATGCCCCATTGGCCACGTGACCCGTGTCCCTCCCGTGTGCTCCCTCACTGGTGAATGTCCTGCCAGCCCTGCCTTGTGCTCCTCCCTCCTCCCTCCCTCAGTGGTTGATCATTTGTATCCGCCCCTGAGACCGCCCTCTGTAAAAACCCCTGCACACCCGCCCAGGGTCCTCGGTCCCTGACCCTCTGAGGGTTTGGGATGCTTCTGGAACCATGAAGGCCCCTCCCTGATTCTTGCTCCAATCCTCAATGCTGTTTACAGCTGGTGCTGGAGAGATCAGCCCTGCTGCTGGGGACTTCATCAGCCCTTGCTAAACCACTGCCCTAACGCAGCGTGGGCAGGGAGCGGCCAAAACAGCGTGGACCGCGAAGGGCTAGCTGGCAGATTCACTCCGGCACTGCGTAAGTGTTGGTATTGAAGGAACACTTAGCTGGTCTGAGAAACAGCAAGGAGATAAATTGCTGATCTGTTTGTGTGTTTTGGAGGAGGAATAAAAGAAAAGGGAAGAATGGGGTTCTATGTTCTAAATGTCTAACTTAGCTACCAGTTGGACATGAGACTCTGTTTCCTTGCATTTTAAATTACATTTTGCTATTATCTATTGCTGTAACTCCCACATTTGAACTCGTTGGAGAGATGAAACACTGGAGTACAAGTTGGAACTCATGCTGCACATGCTTGTGCAAAATGGAAATCAGTGAACTACGTATGTTTTTTCCTATACAATTTTCAAGCAATATAAAATCTTTTGAAAGAATATATACATTTGAAGTACTGGAGGGGAAAAATAGAAAGACAAAAGGCTATATGATTTCATTGAGATTCTCCTAATTTTTAAATATATTGATGAATCATGCTGGGAGAGGAACCTTTGTTATTAATTCAGTCTGAAATATCGGCTAAATGTAGTTTATTGCTAAATTGCCAAATTTAAAAGTATTTTGTGCAAAGAGTGTTAAAAATTATGCATATGATCCTTCTGATTGGTATTTTAACTCTAATTTACATTTTACATTTTAATAGACCATAATTAATGCTTCTCAGAATTTTGTTAAGCTGAAATGTGATTATAAAAGTCTTTTGATTGACACAGTAAAATTGTCTGAGTTGGAAAAAAGACATTACACTAAGGAAAAGCTGATTGTTTATTAGTTTTCTAAAGGAAAGGAAATTTTAGCAGAGTTTCCATTAGACATTTACTTCCAGTAGTTGCACCTTATCTGAGTGTTCCCCCTGGATAAAGGGCTCATTCACTAGTTATCCAGGAGCTGACAAAGTTTCTTCCAGTTATAGAAACTGGTAAGTCTTCTTGAACTTAGGCAGACTCATCCTTGCTCTTTAAGCTATGACCTTATCTACTTGCCAGTCTTTTCCAATTCCCCATTGAGTCCCGCTGTGTCCTTTAACATCTGGATCACTCATTCCAGAGATCTGAGAAAGCTTGGAGTGCCACTGTGGAAATAAAAAGCTCTTTTTTCTTTGCCGATAGCAGAAGGCAGTGAAAAAGTCCTTGTGGTCTAAGGAAATAAATCAAAGTGCTTCACCTGGTAAAAAGAGTTTTAATTTAGCTGCAGCACTTAGTACATTTTATCATTTATTTTCCTTAACTCCTTTATAAAACACATGTTCTATTTTAATTTAAAAAGGTAGATTGTCATTACTAGCCAGAACATTTGTCTTTGCAGTCTTCCTTCGGGTTCACTGAGAAAAAGAATTTGAGTACAAAATGCAATTTTGTTTCATACATCTGGCAGTGGCCTCATTTTCAACTGACAGTAAAAGTCATATGGTCCCATTAGCACCAGTAAATAAGAAGTGGCCCTATATTCCTGTAGAGATATAGTCTGCTGCCATAGAAGGACCCCAATGCAAACAGCAAGTACTGTTCCACCAGCTGAAAATGTATTACAAGAAATAAAACAGCCATTATGTTCTAAGGCCATAAAATCAGGTGCAACTTACCAAAGCCAAGCACCTGACTGCACTGTCTGTGCTACTGTGACATTCTCAAAGCAAATACAAGAGCAAATATTGCATGGATCCATTGGCATGTGAATGGACATGTCTAGTAATCTATAGTACCATTTTGAATTTGCACAGGTCAGCATGACTCCAGTATTCCAGTTTCAGAGAAATTCCCACTGAAATCCTGTGTAATCAGACCTGCAGTGAGGAGAAAGAAGCAGACCAATGAAGTTAATGGTGTTTGATTGTAACCCCTAAAACTCACTACATAGCCACCTGAAGAAACTCCAGGGTTTTATTTTAACAGTCTTTATAACAAATGCAGTTCTTACATATAACATTTTCAGACATAATTTCTTGTGTGAAAAAATAATAATAAAAAATTAATAAATCCTAAACAATTAATAGCAATAACCATAACAGTAACAATAACAAAAAGTTAGAGCTACTCAGAAACGTTCTGGAATCAGATGTTCCTTTCTATGACAACAGTGCAAGGTGTTTTTAGAGTGCCTTGCAGGCTGCATTTTCTATCTTTTCCCAGGAATGCTGTGCTCACAGGAGGTATTAGGAGAACAGATACCAGCAGTGACTGATAAAGTCACTGCTTTCTAGCATTACAGAAGCAGCTGGTGACCCATGTTCAGCCCCTTTCATACTCTGCTTTTGCCTACCAGCATATTTAGTGTCTGATAACTATATATTCTAAAAAATTGTTGTGCAAAACCACTACTTGATATTTATTTTATCATTAAAATGCCTTTCTTCTAGTAAGAGGTAAAGCCCAAACCCAGTATTTAAGATTGGAAATATCCCAATTTGGAGTTGAAATACAGAAATGTACCTAAGTACACTGATTATGAAACACAGGTAGGGAGTGGCAAAAAAATCCTTTATTTTTGTCTCTATTAACAAAAGCTGATGGACATTTGTACCACGAACAGCCTTTACAATTAGAAGTCTAAAGAAAGGATGCATTAGGAAAAGGATATGAAAAATATTTCCTGTAGGAGCAGTTATAAACAGAAGTTTGCACTAAAATATGAAAGTATAAATTGCAGAAGATGATAAACTGAAGAGTAAGATGGATTCCAGGATACAATTTATTGCAGCTATGATGCCAATGAAAATCCAGCAAATCTTCCAAGTCAGCCACCTGAAGAACTCACAAATAAAGTACTTTTGCTTATGCAGCAACACCAGGTGAGGCCTGGAATTAACTTTCTCCTTTTTCTTCTTTGCAAAAGTGGATAAAAGCAGATTACGTACATTACCCTGTACGATACTGGAGAGAACAGGGCTGTACTAACTGTAAGAAAAATGCAGTGCTCAGTTAAAAATTAATTCTTTACGGAAATGAAATATTTTCAATGAAATTATAATAGCTCCAAATGTGTCCCAGGCTATTTGATCTGTCATAAAGAGAGATTTTAGACTTTGGAAAAATACAACTTTGTAGAGTTTGAAGGTGTCATGGCTACACAGCATCATTTTATAGCAAGAGTCATGAGAGGTTTTTGATGATATTGATGTGAAGTAGTGCACACTGACAAAAGAGAAAACAAGTCTCTTTTCCTAATGATAGCACTGGGCTTTGAAATTAGGCACAGCAGGTAGAGAGAGATCCCACACAGATTTCAAAAGAGGATACATGTCCTGGTACTAAATCACACTTCAAATCGCCACAGAGTTGAAAAATCACTACGTTTAACATTAACTTGAACTAACAAAGACGAAGCTACCAGGCAGCACAGCTATTAATGGTGAGCTGCTGTGCAGTATTGAACAAACCTAAAGCATACAAACATCAGTAACCAGCCCTCTGCATTTTCATCTAGCTGTCAATACAGAGGGACTTCTGTTTTGCTGGTACACATCCATAGAGCTGGGCTCTCATTTAAACTAAAAATGAGAGCTCTTATTGAAATTATCTTTTTAAAATTAACAGACTCTAATCTATAACTTAAATTTTAAATAAAATTGAGAAACAAGCCTAAATATACCCCTCTTATGATGATGTCTTAGACCTTCCATGCTTCTAGCATTTTAGCCAAAAACCAGTTTTGCGCCTAGCAAAAGAGGGAGATGGCACATCATCACGCCTTTGACTGTGTTTAATTTTCATTTAAAAAGTTACATTTTTCTGCATGCTAAATCCTTTTTAAAATTTTTTTTTAATAGTATGATAAATTAAATTCTCTTCAGTTTTACATGAGAAAATTTTACTGAAGTGGGCAGTTCTCTAGCAAGACAAAACTGTTTATGGAGATGGACAAGGATAATAAAAAAGAAGATCATGCACATAAATCATTGTCATTAGGGATTAAATAGGATGTGCAATCACCTGTGCAGGTATTAGAAATGCAAGTTGATGCTCTCTCAGTCAAGTTGGTTGATCCTTGCAGAGAAAAATATTCAAGTTTAGAAAAGTATTAGTTATCAATGAGACTTAAGGCATAGAAACTCTAAAATAAGTCTGAAAGGTAACCATGCAGGACTTAAAGCTTAAAAACAAATTTTAAGTATTTTTGAGAAGAAAATGAAGGTGTATGAACTGCTAGAAGGGTTCTTTCAAGTTTGATAGTCCAGAAGTGAAAGGAGCAGAAAGATGCCAGGAGAAATTGGATTGGTATTTATCCATGATGACTTCTTGTTCAAAACATGCAAATATAAGGAAAAAAAAAAGTAGTTGTGCTAAGTGGGAAATTCCATTTAAGAACATGGAAATAACTGTTCTTTCCTGGTAGGATACTGGAGGAGAAGGATCTCAGAAGTTTCACTCTGCTGTTTTTACATAGTTCAAGACAAAAACCTGGAAATGTCAAATGGTGCCATTAAACAAAAAATAATTGAAAGAAACACTGGAGATATAGTTAGGACTCTGTCAAAAAAACTTAGCAGCATGTTGAAGTTTTAGCTTAGCTAGAGGACAGGAGATCAAGGAACCTGCAGAGAAAAACCTTTCCGGTAAAGGTGTTCCCAAAAAATTATCATCATCTCCTTTATCTCCTTCACAGCCTAAGGTTGTTCTATAGCTCCTTATCCAGGCCATTGGGAAAGGTTCCAGTTTTCAGAAAAATCAGATTTGTTCCTGAAGTAATTTAAAATGCTGACAGGCTGTGAACAATTCGACCTAATTTTTTGTTTTCACTGCAAAAAAGCATTTAAGTAATGTCAGCAAAGGTCATTTGCTGGAATTAAGTCAGTTAAATGCCTTAAATGTTTTAAAATCTTTATTCTTAATGTCATGTGCTGACGTGATAATGCTATAAAATGTCAGTGTGGGTTTTGTTAAATATACTGTAGAGAACAAAACCTGCCATTCATTCACATAAGGCCTGGAACCAACAATCCACTCTCAAGATCATTCTGTAGAAAATATGAATTTTGCAGATGGTATGTGCTTTTACATTATGTTCCTTGGACTATTTTGGAATTCAAAGGTGTTTGAAATCTGGGACCACTTCTTGTTTTGATTTTTTTTCTCTGTCTTTCTTTTCATAGGTCATTTTGGCAGAATAATTTATTTGTTTCTACAGATAAATGGATTATTTTCTGTTCACAAATATATCTTGGGAAACAAGTATTCAGCATGTTTGCCAGGCTAAGATGAAGGAGAACGTTAGGGTTGTGCTCTGACAGGAAGAACTCTTTTTCCATGTATCTGTTCCCTGTCTGATATTAAGATGGTCTCATGTTGTGGGAAGATGTCTGGGGGTAAAATTATAGAAAACAGGACAGTTATATTCACTTTCTAGCAGAAGTTAGTGCAGATGTTAAATGGTGAAGTGCAGTTGCTGCTTCCTGGATGGAATGCAGCTGGCGTGCATAAAGTATATTCCACCATGATTATCCACACAACACAGCCTGCAAATTTAAGCAGAGAGGGATGGGATGGAGGGTGGAGCAGAGTGGCAACACCAGGGCCAGACTCAGTTGTAATTCTTGCAGGGGGAACTCGATGTTTCCACATAGGAAATAAACCACAAAGTACCCATTGGCAAAGGGAGATAGGAGGTGTCCTGCTGCTGAACCAGCAGCTGTGGTGAAATTGCTCCTCTCAGGTGAACTTGGTTCAATTTAATCTAATTTTAAATACTAACACACAGCTCCATCCCAAAGTTATCCACTTGCTAAGTATGACCACCCCTCCCTGAGCATGCATTCCATATTTTCATGACTATATCTTATGATCTAAGTGAGAGAGTTTTACAAAAATCAGTAACAAAAGTATGTAAGACCATAGTCACTCAGGTTCCACCTGTGTGTAAAGAAATAGTGTAAAAGTAATCTAGGAATGGGGAGAAGTTAAGGAAAACTCCATCATACCTTCTGGGATTAATTGACAGCTTGAGCCTGACTTCTACCCTGCCTCAGCCATCTTTCCCAGCCTAATGCAGATGCCTATTGAATAAGAATCTAACTCTGTGCACCATAAATGATTGCCTGAGCTAGCTCATTGGTGATTAGAGTTTATCTGTATTTTGTGTTAAATTCGCCTTGGCAGTCAGTCACTCTCATGACATCCATTGAACCTTAACCTGTCTGTTTGCCATTATCAGTAACATGTGTTATTTCTTAAACTGATTAGCCTGAGTCCTTAGAAGGTTCTAGCAGTCACCAGGAGTGGATAACATACTCAACAAAGTGGGGACATCTGGGAGGGTTGTTACTCTTTCTAAGTTGACTCCAAACTGTTGTTGCATATTCTCAAACAAGTTCATTGAACTGCCCTCTGAAGGAGCAAACTGTGAGTGAAGTCCTTACAATAGGCTGTGTTTCATATCTGATGGAGGAGTTCTGAAAACGTATGTGACTAACAATAAATGGATAATTTTATTCCTAATATTTTCAAATTTCCCTTTTCTTCATTTTCCCCACTATAAAACCTGTAACTAAAGAGAAAAATAGACTTCACATTTGTTCTTTTTTTTTCCCATAGAAAAATTTCAAACAGTGCAAAGTAAGTTTAAATAATTTTAATTTTTTTTCTGTATTATATTATTATTATGTTCTATACTTTTCCAGTAGAAGTAATAAAAAAGTGAGACAAAGTACAAAACCATTTAAAATTACACGCTCCAAAGCAAATTAAGTGTGGAATGGGCTAAATTGATTTTTCTCTTGAGTAATTAAAAGGAGAAACATTTAAAATTAAATCAAGACTTCTAGTTTTCCTCTACAGTATTTCTTTAGCTCTCATTTTCTGATAAATTACATTATTTAGGATTTCACCTTTTTTACACTGAGCAGAAGTGTACATAGTGCAAATATGCACTAAGGTCACATTAGTTTAGGCCATATGTATGATTTACAAAAAAACCTCACAGCTCCTAATCCAAATATTCTTTAACCTAAACAGTAAAAAGCAGCAGAGCCATGAGAAAGTCCCTATTCAGATTCCCTGTGTGAGTTTGGGAAGGTCATTTTGACAAGTAAGTTCCTTACTTGTTTAATTTGGAGAAACTACATTTTTTTCACTGAGATGTATGTACAAGATCGGTTTTGATTCTTTTTTGAGGCTGTAATTATGACAGATTAATAAGGATTTATTGTCTTAACAAGTAGGTCAGTACTGGCTCTGAACCCAGTACTGAACACTGCCTAGTGAATCTTTCCGTCCCTTGCCTACTTAAATTCCTGTTAATTTTTGTTTTGAACATCATTATTAAAACTCCCTTTACCTATGAAACTTAAATTAAAGTAGGTATTTTCCCCAGGGGAAAACAGTTATTGTTGACATGATAAGGTGGGAAACCTTATAAAAAAAATGTAAATAAACCCCAGATGCCTTTCACTTTAAGGCCAACTCCTTTTACCTTTTTCAAAGGGAAGAGAGTTACAAGTATTTTGTCATGTCCTGAAGAGCTCTGCACACAGTCATCTAGTTTCTCAAATAATATTCAAATTAGCTTCAAGCCCAGCAATTACATTTTCCCCAGAAGTAAAATAATGACATTTTTATCTTAATTTTACTTTCCCATCTATGTGCTTCATGCTGTATCCTTCACATTAGCCTTTGGGATGTGAGAAAATCATGTAAGACTGGAGTTATCATTAAGGAAATATACTTTGCTGCATGACACAGTTCAACTTAGATTAGGAGAACGAAAATACTGTTTGGCAGAAGTGAAGAGAGGAATCTAGTTTTAAGAGTTAACACACTAAATTAAAATTGTATGCAGTATGGACAAATAATTCTGAAGTGTCTGTAAAGATGTTTCAAATGCAATCAGCAATTCCCACATTCTCTCTTTGCATATAGGGAATGTGTTAATAGATCTCTCATGTAAGTCCTGACTTGTTGCTCGGCTCAAAGAAAGTGGTGCTGTCAGAAGTGCCAAGCTTTAAGCAGACTCTGTTAGTTTCAATGACAGCTTCTGAACCAATAATCTTCTGAAAAGCAGGTCAAAGAGACTTCACTTCTGCGTGTGGTCTGCTTGGAACCTCTGCCTCAGCTCAGCAGCTCTGTGGGATTTTGGAGTTAGGACACAAGGTCCAAGACCTTTATTCAGCATACATATATATATATATACACATGTATCAGAACTAGACCTCTGTAACCCTGCTTTGAAAATCTTGACCTATGGATTTGTTCAGCTGCAGAAGGAATGAGATGAGTAAGTCACGCTGAATTCTTTTATATTCTGTCACATCTGATGTGACCTATGGAGTTATTATTTCATGACAGAAAAAACTAGTGTCCTCCTCCTGTGTCAAAATATCAAGGAGGAACTATTCCCCCAATATTTTTAATAGAAGGCTCTTTCCGTATCATATTCCTAATAATATTAATATTATATATTTACAGAGTAAAAAAAAATCATTAGCTAGAATATATCATAACAATGCAGCAACAATATGAACAGTAGCAGAACCAAAGTCAGAAGCCCTGCAAAGTCCCTTTGAAAGGTTACATTTATAGATCTCTACCTCAGATTTTTTTTCCAATGTTTTTATTTTAATTGTAGCTTGATGAAACTTTTTACCTAACTCCATCAGACACAGAGATCTAAAAAACTTTGATAGTCTCAATTTAAAAAAAAAATTTACTGAATTTGGCCCTTCAACCGATGGCGATGTTTGTCAGAACCAACAGACAAGACAGAAAACAATTCACTTAATAAAAGTAGCACAAAAGAAACAAACAGAAAGAATAACATCTGGTTATACTGACACCAAAAGAAACAAGAAAAATAATCTAATCAACTGTCTGAAGAATCCTGTGAAGCAAAGAAATAAATATGAATGCTGCACAGATTAATTTAGGACAGGCAGTTAATAGTAGTGAACAGCTCTTTTTTTAGGGATTTTCAAGAAATATCACTTTGTCCCAGCTGATGGCACCAAAATTGATCCAAGGATTAAAAGATGCAATGTAACTTGTTATCATTTCCACAATAACAGAAATCACAATTGTCTGACTGAATTTTTAAAGGCAGACTTTTATTTGATTTCATTAATTTTTTCCACGATTCCCAGACTTGTACATGTGACTATAATGTGTCAAATACGTTACATGTCAAAATTTGCAAGAATTTGCAATTGGAAAGTCATTCATCACTAAATCCCAGGATGAATGTTCCTCTCAATCAGTCTGTTAAATGTATTTCCTTGCCATGTGCTGACTTATCCAGAAACAAACAACAATAACTAGGAGAACAGGCAGCAAATGGTGGTGGCAGAGTATTGCTAGGAAGTGTCTTGGAAAAGTACTGGTCTGGGAATCTGTTCCATCCTAAACTGTCACGTCACCTTGGGTAGAGGAAGTCTAGGGAAATGTATTGTAATGATCTATGAAACAGGGTGTAAAGCGAGAGAAGAAAGCATATGGGTAGTTTGTAATTATTCAGAATGAGATCAGGGCAGGTTGTGAAGGATTACAAAGAACTTTATGAAATATTATGATTAGGTAGTCAAATAAGAGGTGGAAATCAATTTTATGCAAAATAATGCATTAGTAGAAGTGTGCTGTTAGCATTTTGGATGGACGTTTGAGGTTCTGTCTTGTAGTTTCTGGAGAAAAACAGCTCATTCATGACATAGGAATAAATTCATTTATTTGTCCCCCCCATCCCTCTGTCCTGACCATAGTGTGCCATTTTGATTCCCTCATCCTAATAACAGCCGCATCAAGAAGGCTGATGAGAATGATCAAAAGTAGGAAACAGCTTCTGCATGAGGCAGGACTCACTTGCTGAGTGTTGCAGCCCAGACAGAGCTCATGTAGAGGGGATATGAAAGACATCAGTAGAATTATGGGAGACACAGATAACAGGGTTAGAGGCTGTTCATTACCTCCATCAGTAGAAGAGCCAGGGCATTGCAGAGTATTGCTCCTGTGGAAATCCTTTCCAGAGGATTTCGAGGAAGTGGATTTCAGGATACTTTAAAAGTTCTTGGAAGAGAGATAAGATAAGGAGAACTAAATGACAATCCAACATCAATCTCGTGAACTCCTCTCAGCATAAAACAGGCAAAGGCTGAGTGGGAGATACCAAAAATGTGTGCTCTGTTTATCCTTTCCCCAGAGTCATGTTCAATGCTACAGCTGGGGATAGGATAGTGGTAGGTCATTTTTCTCATCCAGTACCGTCATTTTTAGGTGACCAGGATTTGATGTAATGTTGTAAATCTTATTGCTTATATGCAAGCACTATTTCTAATCAAAGACACACAAAATGGAAATGATAGGTTCATGTGGCCAGGGTTTCTTTATTCTTTGAGACTAATAGTGTGTTTATTTAAATTTCACAGAAAAAATTTTGAAAAAATTCCATTCGAATTTAAAAAGAAATTAATTATTTAAGGTGCTGCTTAAGCACCTAAAATGTAAGGCATTTTAAGTGGAAGTGAGTTTTCACTTCTTTGAATACCAAAATTCACGGATGTTTCCAAATGGTGTGCAGATAAAAATGTTTGGACCTGCAAACTATCACTCCAGACCAAATGACAATCTCATAAATGTTGTGTGAAATATTCTCCTTGCCTGTTTGATTTTAATTCAGCTCTGGCTATTTCTGATGAATAAATAAACAGATATATTTGTACATCAAATATTACTGCATATAAAGATATTATTACTACTTATAGTACAAGTAAACAAAAATTGAGAGTCTACAGGTGCAAAATGTTTAATTCATTAAGTTCCTTGGATTATTTTAAACAGGAGCTGTGATCTCGTAAAGAATGTAAAATTACTTCTTGCAGTAAATTACCAAAAGTCCTAGATTCAACACCTGAGGTATCATTTTTGGGGCATAAAAATACAAAGAAAAACATAAAGTCAGACATCTGAAGAATATTCCTTATTTTTTTTGCTGCCTGGAATATCTGTCTTCTACCATAAGCAGAATTATATCCCCTCTGTTTCTGTAGCACACCATTTTAAAAGGAGTCAGTAAACAGGACTCTACTTTGAAACTTTAAACATAACTTTGCCATATGCTGTCCGATTACAACATCTCTTTTGTTCTCAACTCAGTGAATTCCCTGAGCAAGACTTTATTGGCAAGCTACCAGATCACTAGCAATTTCATTTGTTTAGAGATATTTATAATTTCAATTATTTACATGCACTACACTGCAATTGCCAGAGGTATTTAGACTTTTAAATGGGGCCCAGAAGGATCATTTTGATAACACGCACATGATTAGCTGAACAAAGGCTCTTTTTCCCTTAATTGGTTGCAGGCACAGTGTAATAAAGTCACTTTATGAGAGTGTTACTGAATTGGGTACAAATGATGTAGCAATATTACACAAATTGGCTGGAACTAAAACCTTCCAACACAGAAGTTTTCTTTTTCTTCTTAATAAAGTGCCTTAGTAACATACTCTACCGAAGCCTAGAGACAAAGACCATTAAAAAACAAACCTTTTGGGAAGCTGTGAACAACACAGAGTGAATCTGGTAGGTGACAGCTCTGCAAGTTTGTTGTTTCCTGGTTTAAGTTCACATCTATTTAATTATTTGTTTTATATAAATTCACTGAACATCTCCGAGAATAAACCTTCATTGGTGGTTTGGCAAATCAGATATGAGTAATTATTGTGCTTTAGATGACAAATCTGAGTGACATACAAGAGTATGGTCATGTCCATGGCAGAGTAACTCAGCCAATAGAATGAAACTTTTGGTCCCAAATTTATTTTTCTATGAAAGGTGAAGATTCAGCAACAACTGACTGAAGTGCTTTCTAAGTGTTTTAGTTTCACATCACTTCAAAATTATGAAAACCTGATTAGTTTTAAAATAAATTCCCATCTACAGAGGGATGGGAATATAGTTTTAGCAAAACACTCTCAGACAAAGTGGCATGCAGAATCTTGCAGGTACGATCCCCCTCATGTGCAGATTTTATGATTTCAGCGTTCAAATTAGCTGCCCAGGTTAAAGGCTGGTTTTGACATAAGTGTCTTTTATTCCTTATACTAAAATGATTTCATTGTTTCCTCAGGACTCTCCCATCTTTGTATACATTTCTGATTTTATGTTTGGGTGGTAAGATCTTTCAAGTAAATAGGCCTTGAAAAAAATACAGTGAGTAACAGCAAGGTCCCATGATTGCTGTTAATACAAAATAAAAATGATTCACAGAAAAAGGCGATTGAGGTGCTAATGTATTTTGGGTGGAGTGTAGAACAGCCAGCTGCTGCTCACTAATACCAAGGTAAGAAAGGCATTCAAGGAACTGAAGGATCAGGTGAAGTTTTCTCTATTTCTGCCAAAAGATCAGATGCTTAGTGGTAAAGTTCTCATGGAGGCACAAAAAATACAATTCAGCCTGTGCAGAGGCTATGGAAGCTTCAGGTCTCCAGAGGAGCTCCTGTCTGCCAGAGTGAGTGGGACAGAAATCTCTGCTGCCCCTGCAGGGCCACTGGTCCCTGCCCAACTTTCCTATGGACGTTTTGTCTCAGTGGCAAGGATTTAACTCTGAGGGTAGCACTGTATGCCAGTGACCCTCACAGCCTGGCTACTACTTGATACAAAACGTCTGCTGTCTTTTTACTGGTGAGTACTAACAGTGAGCACCTTAGTGTATGGTGTGTCTGCTGGAAATACGGTCATCCTAGAGGCAGATTCACTTTTACTATGAGAAGGAATTTGAGAAAAGAGCAGGTTTTCCTACTATATCATGAATTTCACCATTTCTCAGAAAAGACTGGCTTAATAGAAAGAATGTAATGAAAAAATATACCCTTTAAAATGAAGGAAATTATTTTGTTTTCATTTTTCATCTCAGATTTGTCACAAAATGTTCTAAACATACTAGAGGATCCAAGGGAAAATGAAAAAATCAATGAGGTTTTATTTGAGGATACAAAGTAAGGCTTCATGGAAATTTAAAGGTTTTTTCAGTCATAATAATCAGTTATACTTATCTGATGTGATCTGATGGAATGGTGTACCTAGTGATATTTTTGAGGTTTGTACAGCATAGTTGAGCACTGCAGTACTCTTAATGTTTGCATGCAACCAGGACACATTTCCTTCTTTCTTTTCAACATGCGTGATTCAAACACTATTTCTCCCTTTTATGCAATTTTCTTGCCAAGACTGATAGACTGTAGTATTTTCAAATTCAATATCAAAATCCTCGGATTTATTTCCTACTTGCTCCTGTTCATTAAGGTTATAGTTGATCTTGTTGAAAACTGAAAGAAATGCCATTTCAGCCAGAACATCATGAATAATGTTCTGGTTTACACAACAGTAACTCAGTTAGCTCTTTGAAAAGTAGAGATTAATAATCATGAGAACCTGGAAGCTTTCCGTGAGTTAATTGGTGTTTTAGCACTGCATAATACAATAATATAAATGAATGGGAAGAAAAGAGAATCACAGAACGTGCTGAGTTGGAAGGGATCCACAAGAATCACTGAGTTCGACTCTCAGCCCTGCATGGCACTGTCTCAAGAATTCCACATGTGCCTGGGAGTATTGTCCAAACATTTCTTGAACTTTGTATCAGTCTGGTGCTGTGACTGCTTCCCTGGGAAATCTGTTCCAGTACCCAACCACCCTCTGGGTGAAAAACCTTTTTCTACCATCCAACGCAAACCTCCCCTGACACAACTTCATTCTGTTCCTGTCACTGGACACCACAGAGAAGAGAAATAGCTAAATAGCCTCAATAACGTCTTCAGAAACTATGTTTTCCTTTGTCTTCAGTCTGAAATCAAGCCAAAAGTTGTAAACAAAACTACAGTGTAATGATGGTATAATAATGCAGCATGTCCTATTTAAAAACTAGACAAAATATGAGGGTTCTTTGAATAAATAGCAGGGATGTTGTACTTTGGCAAGTGATAAATCTTGAGATGCCTGTTAGAAATTAATCCTGGCCCATCATCATTTGCAGCTGAAATACCTCCTCAGATGTTTCCTCACAACACCTTGTAGTGTGGGAAGAACAGTGGCAAGTGGTTACTGCAAAATGCTCTTTGGAAGCACAAGACAGAATCACAGAATATGCCAAGTTGGAAGGGATCCACAGGAATCACTGAATGTGACTCTCAGCCCTGCAGAGCACCATCCCAAAGAGTCACACCCTGTGCCTGACAGCATTGTCCAAACACTTCTTGAACTCTGTCAGGCTTGGTGCTGTGACCACTTCCCTGGGGAGCCTGTTCCAGCACCCAAGCACCCGCTGGGTGGAGAGACTTTTCATGATATCCAGCCTAAACCTCCACAGCTTCAGACCATTCCCTCAGGTCTCGATACTGGCACCACAGAGATCAGTGCCTTCTCCTCCTCTTCCCCTCATGAGGAAGCTGTACCTGCAGTGAGGGTTCACATCCGTCTCTTCTTCTCCGGGCCAAACAGACCAAGTGATCTCAGCCACTCCTCATACAGCTTCCACTCCAGACCTTTCACCTTCCTTGTGGTCTCCTTTGGATGTTCTCTAATAGCTAAATATCTGTCTTCTATTGTGACAGCCAAAACCGCACACAGGTAAGCTCACTCAAAACTGCTCAAGATGAGGCCACCCCAGTGCAGAGCAGAGTGGGACAATCCCCTCCCTTGCCTGGCTGGTGATGCTGAGCCTGATGCCCCCCAGGACAGGGCTGGCCCCCCTGGCTGCCAGGGCACTGCTGACTCATACTCAACTTGCTGTTGAGCAGGAACCCCAGGTCCATTTCTGAGGCACTGCTTTCTAGCATCTCATTCCCCAGTCTGTCTGTACATCCAGCGTTGTCCCATCCCAGATGCAAATCCAAGACTCTCTCTTGCTGAGTTTCATATGGTTGATGTTTGCCCAGTCCTCCAACTTGTCTAGGTCTCTTTGCAGGGCCTCCCTGTCCTTAGGGGAGTCAACAGCTTCTCCCAGTTTTTTATTGTCTGTGATCTTGCTTAGTATCCCTTCCAGTCCTGCATCCAGGTCGTTAATGATGATGTTGAAGGACATTAAGATGGTTTGAAATAGGATGTACTATTTTAGCTGTTGCAGCTGAGATTTAAATGAATATTTGACTAAATGAAAAAAGATAAAAAAGTCTGCTAAGTTGTGCTTAGTGTGGTCTTGCATGAGATCAGGATGCAAACCCAACAGGCACTCTGAGGTCTTGGTTTCCTGTTCCTCACATGACCCTCAGGTCTCAGAAAAGCAACAGGGGAAGGACACAGAGTAGATCCTCCCCAGCTCACCTCTGGCACCTAAAGCCAGGAGATTACTCACACTTGTGATATCCTAGTTAGAAAGATTCTTTTATGATGGGAAAGAATTGGAGTGAACTTAGACCCTTCCCTGAGGATCAGGGCCATGCTCTGTGAAGATGCAATGGGGACGTAACATCCTTGGTAATAACGAGGCCACAGTAGAAGAGCAATATTAATGGATTAAAATACTGTTTTGAGTGGGCCTGAAAGTCCAGCTTCTGTTTCCTGAGACTCATTACATCACTGAGTACAGTGAATTATTTTCTGAGAGAAACTCAAGTTATCAAAATGGAGATTTTCAAATCTGGTGCTGATATTTCTGCAAGTTTTAGAAAGATTTCAGAGTTTGACTCAAAATTTTAGTTTCTGTTGATCAGAAAAAAGAAAATTTATTAAAATGTTAATTTTATTACAAAATGTTTTTATCCAAAACCAGGTTCCTTTAAAATAGTAAAAGAACACATGATAAAACATCTGAACATCTAATATTTCATATACATAGTCTAATCTTTAAAGAAACATATTCCACTCACATTTCTATTGATCAAGTCAATACATGAGTGACTTAATATTAATTTAGAAAATGAATTAAGCAGCTTGCAAGTACATTAATATTGTCTTTGCCCTTGACTACGTGACCCATGTGTCATTTTGATGGAGGAAATAAAACTCATGGTTTTTATGGTTATTATATTTGCTTGTTCATCCTTCTACTAAAACTAAGCAAACATATGCTCAATTTGATACACTCCAGTTTTAGAGAATTAATTAAAAGTGGCAGAGGGTGATGCCCATAACTGTTATAATCAAAGTCACAATTTAAATTGAATCAATAAATCAACACATTCAAGTGCTCCAAACATCAATTAATACAGCAGATAATCAAGTCAAATGACTCTGCGTTACTCTTGCATTGGAAAATTTGAGAGAAGTCACTTAACACTCCTTTTAGCAGTTAACCAGTGCAATTAGTTGACCTATTCAGAGAGGAATGAAGTGGTTTCATTTCATATTTTTATGCTTGCTTTGAGGACAAAACATGCAACAGTGTCTTGGTTCATCATCACAATTCCTTATATCTAGCTATCTTTATCCCCTATTCCAAATATAATACCAATTCATCATGGAGATGTCTGGAATTTGGAGAACATGCAATACCATTCAAATTAATAGCAGCTTTATAATCTTGTGTTCCTTTGGGTTACCTGGTAGAGGACACACAGTTTTAGAAATTATAGCTGCTGCAAGAAAGACAACAGAACAGCTAGAGTAGATTCTTGCTTTCCCAAAACCTCATGGTGTTGCTTTGTTTGAGATACTGATTAATTACAGTCAAAAGGATAGATCCATGCATTTAGAACAGGCAGTGTGGCCCACTATTTTCAGAATGACCAATTTTGGGGTCCTAATTAATTATAGAAGTGTCCTTAAATAATTTTTGATTTTTAATGAACTGAAAGCTCTTCCAGCTGTAATCTACCTAGGTGTTTCTCCAGGTACACAAATATGAATTGCAATTGAGATGCATGCCTTGAAGTTTGATTATGATATTTTTTACTTTTGCAAGACTTATTCAATAATTAATCACATTCTCAAGAACAAAAATCTAAACAAAGAAATCTGACAAGTGTGTATCCTTCATCACTCTTTCTTCCATAAAATAATTTTCCTATCATAAATAAGGGAAGTAATAGAAAAAACGTTAACTGTTTTATTAATTTTTAATCTAGAAAAAATATCAGAAGTTGATATTACATTTTGTCACAGTAAATTACATTCATAATTAAAAACTTAATTTTCCCCCCAAATCATCTCAGAACTAGATCCTGCCCATCATAGAAGTTACATGAATTTTCTGTCCCACTTACATACAAAAATATGTAAAATTACTTCATTTACTGAGGAATTCATCTTTATTTCCTATTACCGAGAGGTAAGATTAAAGAGGTGTTTCTTTTAAATAAATTGGAAGGAATCTGCTTTCTTCATATTTAGTCTGCAGTTCTTTTAAGATGTGCTTCACTGCAGAAAATAATATTCCTTATATCTTTGCAGACATTGGAAAGAATTAAAGAAGTCCTAAAACTGTAGTACAAGTATATTAGTATTGAATACTAATATACAGAACCCAAACTAACTCATTGAGAGAAATTCCAACTAGAAATCAGAAACTTGGAGATAGAGCAGCTTATTTAACAGGCAGAAATGAAGCTGATAAATTTTTTTAGCTTCCATGCACTGTGGGATTTTTCAAGTTTACTGTTTGGTGAAAGACATTTGCTTTTGGGCAAAGGAATTTATGTTCCCATGTTGAGTGTTTGCACAAAGATTAAATTATTATATACATGTGCAGCTGTTAATGGTATTGGTTTTGTTACAAATGCTTTGTGGAAGTTCTTAGAATGTCAAGCATCTTTGTGAAAAATAAGGTGTTATCTCTGATCTGACAAAAGACTCCTCTCACTGATTTAACAGCTGAGAACTGCACAGCCCATGCAAGCAGTGGAGGACAGGAAGGATGGTTAGTAGTGTGTTCCCTGAGCAGTCAGGAAGAGAAGTCCAACTTTTTACTTTATTGGGCTGTGATTAATCTTGCATTTCAGGCTTGGGAAATTTCTTGTCTCCATTTCAGTGAATTGCTTTTATCCATAAGTCAGGGTAGTCTGCCTAAAACCATTCCATTTACAAATGTGATTGTACAATCTGTTGTTTTTTCTGTCCCCCTCACAGACAGTGGCTCTGCAGATAAGTAGGGCTTGGGGTTTTTTTTCTATCTATATAATCCCTAATGGTGCAGAGTTACAGAAAAATTCTTCCTTTTCAGAAAATATTGACCTAATCTTCTGCATGCAGGAGTTGTAAAAGTACTCCTACTAGTTTTAGTCAAACATGATTAGAAAATATGATTAGAAAAAAAGTTTCCTCTGCCTTACAAATGTATTGGAGCAAAAAATAATAATTTCTCCTCAGGGTTATTAGTCACTTCTGAACATTTGATCACATATCTTTGTATAGTAACAATAACCTATGCTTTCAGCTCAACAGTTTTCAATATTTTAACACAGAGAAAGAATGCATGATTCTATTCACAGATGAATGCTATATCTATAAATTGTTTAAGTCTGAATTGCTATAAGCATTAGAGTAACAAAACACTAAATCCTATTTGGACATTGCAGCAATTTAGATTAGAATTCTTCTGATAATATTTCACACATTCCATAGCCATCTATATGCTAATGTTCCCAACAAATTATCAAATGTTACTCTACACAAACTTTTTTTCCATAAATGACCTGTCATATTCATAATGACATCTGCATTTGGTAACAGTTTTTATTTTATCTAGGAAAAGCTGCACGTCCATAAGAAAACTAATTATATAGTTTCATGGTTGATAATATGGTTTCTAGTTTTATAAGTAGTAATATGCAAACTGAATCAGTACAAAAAAATTATCTTTAAATTCAAGGGATTTTCAAAGTGTTGGACCAGTGTTATAAATGATATAAAAGGTTCTGTAGTTGTTACTCAAAGGCATCACTTTATGAACTTTTCTGACAATTCTGAACAAAGTTTGTTCATATATTTCAGGGTTTTTCCAGTATTTCTATTGCATACCACATTTATTTTGTAAGTTTCTACTGCAAATCTCCCAAAATAACTAGAACTAGAGATGCTCTCTTCTAATACATGGAATGAGGACAAATAGTTTAAGACTCAGAAAATTAATTCAAGAATTACATCACATCTAACAAAAAAATCCAAAGGACTGTCCTGTTCTGGAAAGGAGC
The DNA here is from genome assembly GCA_032173965.1 of Sitta carolinensis. Lineage (NCBI taxonomy): Eukaryota > Metazoa > Chordata > Aves > Passeriformes > Sittidae > Sitta > Sitta carolinensis. The sequence continues at coordinate 25,915,397 of JAVUNC010000004.1, read as the reverse complement.
AGGAAGGTATACCATAATTATGGGGGGAGCATGAGCTGTAAGGTTCTCCTGAATTCTTTGCATCACTCAGATTCAGTTCAAACTCAACAGCCCAAGGCCAAGTTGCTTATTTCTCAAAGATGTAATGATACTTTCAGACAAGTTAACGTGATTAACATAATTTGGTACCTGCATCTCTTTTCATCTGGGTATTGTCAATATCTGATTGATTAAAGTGATAAAAACTGTCATCTTCACAAGAAACATTTTTATTAAGCTCAAAATGTATAGGATATGAACATATATATATATGTGTGTGTGTGTGTGTGTGTGTGCGTGCGCATATTTTCTCTTAATTCTTAATTGATAAATTTTGACAGTTTACATCATCTAATTCTGTCTCTGGAAAAGATGGAGTTCTTGGACAATGCTTCTCCTTTCCAAGGACTTCCAGATTCAAGATGAACCTTCAGCCTCTCTATTCTTATCAACTTTACTATTGAGCCACAGAGCCTCCTTGGTAGAATAAATCTTTATCAACTGTATCCTGGAGTATTCCCTTGTTAGGAGTTCTTCCTCATCTGTCATTAAGATATTGAAATATCAGTGTCATTCATCTTTCTTTATTATTTGTGTCATTTCTTATTGATTTCTCTGCTATCTCTCTGGATATGGGATTGTCCAGAATACTGTGATAGACCTGGATTAATTTGGGACAAAAAAATAAACATGAGGGTAGGTCAATTTACAGTTAACCAGTAGTATTTTCTTACTATATTCTGAGACCGCCTTATGCTACTAAGATAATATTGGTTTGAAATCAACATATGGAAAGTATTTGTAAGTGATGCCTTAGATTTCCCACATGCTTCTCAACAGTGCAAATATGCAAATAATTAATTTTGAATTCTCCTGAATTTGGGAACTCTCAGTTCTGTAGCAGTCCTGAGTAGGTTAACAAATGTTACAGATCCAGATCTCCTAAACACTCCTCTTTCTAAAGGTTTGCACAGTCCAAGCCTGCCTTTGTCATTTTATCATCACATCTGCTCTCTGTTGAGATACAAAGATCCAAGATCAATTGTATGCGAGTGGCTGACTGTTACTGTGACATAGATAGAAACACACAGTAACACACACAACAGGTGTTTAGGTAGAGAAGAAGAAAGGAAGTTTCTAGTTTATTGTTGATTTTGTATATATAAGTTTCTGGACAGTGATCAGAGATTGGACAGAGAAGTTACCACCTCTCCATCTTCACTGGTCACTTGAGAAGGCCATCAGGTGATATCTTTTACAAAGGAATGCAAACATGATTCTTGTTTATCTTACAATTCATGAGAACTGATTCTACTATATTAAAACAAATCAGAAGGCTTATTTTCAGGGACAACAGCTGACAATGGGTTTTGTTGCTTAAATATTGAGATAGCACATAAAAGTACTTCTTGGTAGGAATTTATCACTTTACTATATGATCATTTTTCTTTCAAATAAAAAAAATACATAAATGGTTAATTCTCTGTGTCAGCTACAGCATATTAAAAAATCAAGTATAATATGACCTCCTTAGGGCATCCAGCCATTACAACTGCAAATGCAAGTGTTGAGTTACACAAAACCAAAATACTTTTTGAATCAAAGAAAATACTAAGTTTGTAATCACAAGAAGTTACCGTTCTGTTCCCCGGCTAAGGAATGTGCAATCACTAGACCAGGCTAAATCTATTCCACGGAAAATTTGTACAGTTCTTCAAACATTTAGAATCACCCTACTCATTTTGGGGGTAATCCTCGTGCTAAATTACACTCTGATTTTTAGTTTTGTGCAGTCACAGCATCTTTGATTATTATCTCATCACTTAGAAACCCTAAGGCTCTTTCTTTGTTATTACTATTTATTATGAAACTGATGGATGAAATTGCGTGTCTATCTAATTGAGGAATAAAAGAAGACATTGGTCTAATCTTACTCTTTAACAAGGTATGAGATTTCAACATTGCACAGTACATATTCTAGAGTCTTTGGAATAAACACTGAGAAAATGAACTTCATTGCAGTAATTCACAAATGTATTCTCATTCCCTTCCTAAGAGAAATACATCTAAAATTTATCAATCATTTTGAATTTCAGAGGCTTACTCTGAACTTCTTCATGCTAGTTGTTTCTGTTTTACCTTAGGGAATAGTTTGAGCAAAACTACTCACACCTTGCAGTACTTCTTTTTCTTTTCTACCTTTCCGCAAAAGGAACTGTCAAAACCCATTTCTACAGAAAAAAATAGCTGTCTAGATTTACTTCTCTTGAATACAGTTATAGGGTAGGTACCTAGTAAAATTAAACCAACATAATAAGAATCTGTGGGTACAAAATGATGTGTTTGAAAAATCTGCTCTAAGTTTAAATACAAAGGTTTTTTTATGCATATTAATCCATATACTTGGAACAATTTTTTTCCCTAATTATTTCATAAAATATATGGTGGACTTGAGAAAAAAGCCCAAACACTGCAGGATAAGAAGAATAGATCTCTTATAATATTTGTCAGGAAGCAAGTTAGTCAAATAACAGTGCAAAGGTGACTGCATCTACATGAACTAAAATCAGATAAAAATATTTCATATCAAACTCAAAAATGCAGTCATATGTAATACCATTGTTTGATGGATTATTTAAATGAGGAGAGAAAAATAACAGAGACAAAAGGATAAAACAATGTGGAAGAGACAGAGTGCAAAGTAAATGAACCATCAGACAGAGAAAAAACCCTACAAATCCTCTGAAAAACAATTGCAGATAAAGATGTAGCAAGTGACAAAAGGACAGAATGTAATGTAGTCGGAACTGAATAGAAATTAATAGAATAGAAAACAGAAATCCATACAGTATGATGAAATTCCTCTACTTTGTATTCCTTTCATTTGAATGGTGCACATAACTAATTTTCCTTTTTTGAGATAAGGTTTTGAATGTTCTACCTGCATTCCCTGTCTGGCTTTCCTAATAATGATTATAGTTTTACTTTAAGACCCTTTCAATTCAGACTAACATCAAACATTTCCTCAGTTTTCATACACCAAAGATATTTTTTTCAGGATCTTGGAAATTTGCATCCAGTTACAATTGATTTATTGTAATATCTCATCTTCTACAACAGACACTTGACATTTTGACGGGTGAAAATTAAAGCACAGGGCCAGCCTCTGATTTCTGTTTACTGGTCTCCAAGTCTAGGGATTCTGGAGTCAGAGGCTGCATCTACATATTTTTGTTTAATAGCAATTGACAAATTAATTTTATTTTTCATCAGTAACATCTTGTAGCACTGAATTTCATAATAAAGGCACATTGTATAAATTGTAAATCTACTCTCTCCTTTAAATCTTTATGTTATGGTTATAACATAACCATTGTTATGGTTATGAAAACATTTCCCTAGTAATTTTTCCAAGAACTTAGTGATATTATGTTCTTTTACAATATTGCCTCCTGTTTGTCTGTTTCCAAGCTGAATGACCCTAGATCATTTTGTCTAGGTGTTTGTCTGGTTTGGAGAAAAGTAGCCTGAGGTCTGACCTCATTGTTCTCTATGGCTTCCCAGGGAGGGGATGTGGAGAGGGAGGTGCTCATCCCTTGTCCCTGGTATTTAGTAACAGGGTTCATGGGAATGGTTCAAAGCTGCACTAGGGGGGTTTAGATTAGATATTAGGAATTGTTTCTATATCAACAGATTGTCTTACAAGAGGTAATCAATGCCTCAAGCCAGTTACTATTTAAGAGACATGTGGACAATGCCTCTTATGATGTATTTTAAGTTCTGGTCATCCATGGAGTTGTAAGACAGTTGGACTCAATGATGACTGTATGTCCTTTCCAACTTTCTTTCTATCTATTCTATTCTATTCTATTCTATTCTATTCTATTCTATTCTACCCATTCCATTCCATTCCATTCCATCCCTTACACTAGGTATCTCTCACATTTTTACTGGACTTCATGCAAAAGTGGATTTGCTTCTCCATCCATAACTTTACTATATCTATTAACCCTCTTGGTTCACATTTTGCATTCACTTCTTTCATCACTAACTCCAGGGTATTTGTTCTTTTGTGATATCTGCTCTTTTTACAGACAGTGATTTACTCTTCCATCTAACATCTACTTTTCTATTTCATATTACTGTCAAGTTTCATTCTGTCTCCAAATGCTCTGGCATGGATCAAATGTTTATACATTTCAGGCAATGGCATTACATCAAAGACATTTCAAAAGTTCAAGATATATGACAAAACAACAGTCTTAAAAAAATTCCTGTGTACCATCCTCCAAGTTCATTTCCTTCAAACTTTCAACCCAGATCAAGCATAGAGCTACGAACAGGTTTGGAAGACTGGCAGTAGGCATGTCATTCCCATTGCAGAGCAACTGATTTTGTTGAAATTCCACCTATATTGTTAGAAATAGAAATTTAATCTAGGAATCAGAGATAACTTTAGTCTGATCAATACTCACATTATGCTCAGAAAGGTCCATTTCAGAAAAGCAGCATATTTAAAACCAAGAAACTACTTATATTAATTTCTATTCAGAATGTGTGCAGCCTGTGCTGAACTGAGGCCAAAGAATGCTTTAAGATCCCCAAAGATGCTACATAAAGCAAACATCTACACACATCCCCAAATGAGTGCTTAAGTTCTTTTTCCCTACCCTCTAGCTTGTGAGAAAATTATGATACAGTCCTTCTTTCTCAATACCAGCACTTGGAGATGTTCTTTGGCTTAGCTTTCAAAAGCTGTGTTTATTCCTAAGACTCTGTAGTTAAAAATATGTGCAACAAGGCCATCCAAACCTTGTATATATATTTATTCCTCTTTCCTTGAGAGAGATAGATAAAATACAGTATTATTCTTAGACATAACCAAAAAAGTCTGCTTAAAAATTTATTGAATATATCACCCCAAAATTTTACAACCCATTTATGATGCAACCTCACTGTGATGAAAAATGTTACATGTTTTATATATAAAATAGACAAGAGTTTATATAGCTGGTGATTTTCCTCTCAGCCAAGAGTTAGGTATTTGGCCGAAAGGTCTCAAATAAATAAGAAGCCCTTTGAAGTCCTGCTATTAGGCTTCAGGAACCTTTCCACCATCAGATTAGTGTTTTTTTCTTCTGATAAGAAAGCAAAGGAAAGATATTCTTGTTATGATGATTTCTTGCTGAAAACCTTGTCTGAATTACCAGGGAAAATGCACAGCATAGAAATTATAAATAGCTAGATTATAAAAGAAATCAGAGCATTCAAAGTCAACACAACTGTCTCCTGTAGATGACAGTAATTAAATTTCTTTTATCTGGTAGAAGAAGTGCTGCCAGCTTCCAATAATGAACTGAAAATCACCTCAAGGCTGTTAAATCTTAGCACTTTTACAGTCATGCATCAAAGCTGAAATTAGAGATCTCATGTATTTTATGATAGAAATGAACACTGTGCATACATGATTGGACATCAGAGGAGCCCTATTTCTAGGGCAGCTCACTGAAATAAAACATTCTTAAAAGAAAATTTACTTGATGTATTATCAATTGTGAATTAAATCACAGCAAAGTAACTTGTACAAAAGTGTGTAATGAAGAAATGACTAAAAGAAGCCAAGACTAAAAAAAACAGTCTCAAAAAAGATTTTTAAGCTTTTATGAGTGGGATTAAAAAATTCACTTCCTTGCTTCCGTAAGCATTATCAACTGACTCAGTATGATGTAGCCCCTGTGACTGTCATGTTTGTGCTAAGAGGCCAGTGGAAACTTGATGCGGTGCTCGAGAGGGTTCCCCAGCCAGCCCTGGTCTCAGACTGTGCTGAGTGTGATCTCTCCTGGTCTGGAATAGATCCAGGCAGAGATAAGGCAGTGGCTGCTGGATCCCCTGGCAGCAAGACTGCTCTCTGTAGCACCAAGGTGGGAAAGGTGTCAAGGATTAGGGCAAAAACCAGAGAGGGATCCTTCGTGTGATTCGCAAAGGTTTATTTCCTCAGAGAGGGTCAGGGATGAAAGGACACAAAACTGGGGTGTGCAGGGGGTTTTATAGGGGAGGATCCCAGGGGTGGACACAAATTTTCAACAAAGAAGGTAAGGAGAGGGGAGGAGTACAAGGTGGGATTGACACCATCCTGAACTACTGAGGGAGGACTGGGGTCACAGGGGCCAATGGGGCGTCGAGGTTTGGGTGACACCCCAAGGGGAAGGATAGGCTGGAGGGAGGATTGACATGGAAGGGTCTGGAACAGGGGATGGGACAGCTGTGATGGATGGGAAGGAGCTGGGCAGGGAAACACTGACTGACAGGGAAGGAGCTGGAACATAGGGTGGGGTTTGCCATTTTAGGAAACTTCAGGGATGGGCACAACATAGGGATAGACTAACTTGGGAAAAACATAGGGGTACATTGGAAGGTGCCAAACAACAATGGGACTGTAAATAACAGAACAATATAAAAACTAGGAAACTGAAACAAACACACCACAACAAAAACTGGCATCTAGGTGGGACTGTCATGACTTAAATCCTTTCAAAGCTCATCTCCTCAACAGAAAATCCTGAGACATTCTATTGAAATAGTTCCATTTCTCTATATTTTAAAGAGGAATATCTGAGATATCAGACTTAGAGGCAACACCATGGATCAGGCTGTCCTATAGCTTTTTACTTAGTAAACTGTTTGCAAGTTTGCTGTTTCCATGTGGGACAATGGAAACAACCAATTGTTCTGGCCCCAGCAAATCTCTCACATAATTACAGGCTTAGTATTGCAGTTTATATAAACTCCAGTGTTTTTGTGCTTACCCTTAGCCTCCCTTCCTGAACCTCCAAATAATATCATTAAGAGTATTTGCATTTACTACTAGCAGTGAAAGACACTGCTCATTAGATAGATTCCTTCTTTTCCTCTAACCCACATAACATCTTTCTTTTGGTTTCACATTTGTCAGTTCTGCTTAGGTGCTTTGTTGGTATGACAATGGAGAGCCTTATTGCCCAGTTATGGAAAATAATGGACAGTTGTGGACAGTTTGTTGTGTGCTCTTCTGTGCATGTGTATGTTGGGCAATAGTTTTATGCGCAATCAGTATCAAGAAGTTACTCCTCATCTCTGGTGAGTGGGTTCTATTTGGCACATGTTCAATCATGAAGCAGTCTCTTGTTTGACTCATTAAATCTGTATTGTCATCCATTGTCATCCACAAACTCCATCAGCTTGTTCCCTAGTTTTTAAAATGTAGATTTCACTTCTTTGAGGCACAGACTTTCTTGTTTATGCATCTAGTTCAATAACAGTAGTGTCACTAGTTACACTGAGAGTGAGATCTCAGACCATTCCAATTTCATGCAATGTTTTGATTTAATATTTTAGTAAATAAAGACAAATGTAATTTCTTTTGTGTGATGACTAATTTCTTCACAGCTCTATTGACCAAGTTTCTGGATGCAAGGTAAGAAAGATTCTTATGACATGATTGATATTCCCTGAGAGTTTATTCCCCATGGTTTTTGTGCTAAACATTGTTTATGGGGGGGGGGGGGGTGGTGGTGGTGTTTGTTTTTCCAGTTTGTTTCTAAAAGATAATGTTATTAACATCATATCAACAATATTTAAGTGGTTTTGTAGTCTGGTTTTCTGGGCCTGAGGTTTATGAGTTTCTGAACTCAGTTTCTTCGTGGTGTTTTTGTTCAGGAAGACCTTGTTCTCACAGACTTGACATAAACATCCCAAGTGTTATTGTAACAAGAGTGATATTTTGCATTCTTTTCTGTAGGATGGACTTGTCTCTATCCATCGGTTTGGGCCAATGGGAAGAAGAGTTGTGGCATTCTTCTAACCAATGAGAGTGGCCTGTTCTAAAAGGTATATAAGGAGGGCATTGTTTTAATAAATTGGAGTCAGATGCAGTTTTTATAAACGAGGTTCATGTCATTTGTCACTCGCCCATAGCGACATGGTTTTGCCATTGAAATATCAAAACAAAACAGATTTCTCTGAGGAACACTTTCCTGAGGAACAATGCCTTTGCAATGACCCTGTTTATTAAAATATTTCCATAACCTTTATTTTCTCACATAAACTTATTTACAGCATTCTATCCACAAAAACAAGGATGTGACTCAGTTTTGTAGTTTTTTCTGTCACATGTGAGAAAGAAAGAAAGAACATACAGTATATTAAGGAAATATTTTAATACATACATAGAATGGCATAACTTTGGCTGTATTCAGAGTGAAGGAAATAGTTATTTCTTCACAATTAGAACTCCGAGCAATGAGATAAACCAAATTGTGTTTTCCAGATAAGTAAAGAACCCATGCTAACACAACAGCAGAAAATAAAATGTGTATCACAATGGCTACAGTCTTCTGGTTTTGTTGTTACCCTTACTTTGCATCTGCAGCTTATGCATTTATTCTATGGATCTGGCTCTGGGTTCAGCAAGGACACGCCTTGTGTTTTGTTGCAGTCAGGTGGGATGTTGGCCTAACAGACCTAAGCATGGATAGATTAACAAGCCCCCTCTTTTCAGTTTTGCTCTATTAATATAAATATTTTTATTATTTTTAATGTGCCACTCCAGCAGCTAAATTTACAAGGATGTTTTTGTTGCATTTGTTTTAGTTTTTGAGACTAGACTGTAATGATGCAAACAAAGATTCAACTAGGTTTAGTCCTTGGTTCAGTGATCTGACAAAGCAAGAAATTTGGTATCAAAAATAAAATGTTCCAGGCTGTGTGTTGATTAAAATGAAAAATCTGTAGTCATATTAGAGACAAGTCTTAGAATCTTTCATTTTTGTTTTATGTTGATTTTTTTTTTCCTCTTAATTCCCCTTTTAAACTCAGAGTTCTTTTCTCTTCATTGATTTTAAAGATTTCTGACCTGATAAATTTAACAAGTTGCATTTTTGGAGTGCACGCATGCTCCAACACATATATAGCAACTTCTTGGATATCAGTGGTGGTGTTATATATCACCTATGGGCAAATTTGCAGTCTTTAAGCATTTGTAACAACTATCACTATTTAAATTTAAAATTAAAAAAAAAAAATAGGGTGGTCACTTGTTTATCACACTAATTACTTCACTATAGTTTTATTATTTTTCCTACCTTTGTATATATTATTCTGTCATGTTGTACTGTCTCTTGGATTTTTCTTTTTTTTTTTTCTTTTCTTCTACCTACCATTTACTATTGCAGCTACCAAAGCAAGTTCACAAAACTGGTAAAATTAGTATTTTAATTTTGAGTTGAATAACCCGAATGAGATACTAATTTTCTTCATTAACATGGTACACATTTCTTAGCAATAATTTGTGTTTCCCAGATAGAAATTAACCAAATTTTCACTATAATACATTTCAACAATATTAAATATTAACTGCTCCTTTTTCCATAGTGAGAAGCAGATTTACAGATCTTTTTTATTTCTTTGCAGAGTCTGAGTGATTCATGAACACTTGAATGGATGCATTGACATCTAGTCTAGTTAGGTTTTGCCACCTTTGCCTCTAGGGAGGGCTACTACTCCCTGCATTATAAATCTGTCATTCAGGCAAGAAACTTTCCAGTGACTGGTCTTAAGTGTCCAGAGGAGATCTAGGGTAAAAAATTTGTATGTTTCAAACATTGATGGTTTCACACAGTGAAGTCTATGAGCAAAAGGTTCATGCTGTTTCTTTCTCCTAAGAGAACAAAAAAATGCTCTCAGTCTTCTACTCTCTGCTTAATATAGTCTATGAAACAGAATTATTTCAGCAGTTTGTTAAAAGAATCTGTAAGTAGCTAGGAAAAGATCTGTAAGTAGTTATTTTATGTGCCCTGTAATTCCAGGGCAACTTTACAGAGGAGGAGACATGAGAAATTATCTCAATCCTCCACCAACATCAGGCAAAGAGCTATGTCCTCATAGGCTTTCTGACACAATCAAATATAAGCAGTCAGAGAATCACAGAATTTTTGGGGTTGGATGGGATCCCTTTCCTTTTTCAGTGACAGCCCTGCCTGACCATGTAGGCTGTCCTTGACAGGGTCTCACAGACTCCAAGGAGAAATAGGCACTGCTGTTTCCACCTTGCAGTCTGTCGCCTCCTGCTCTGTGCCGAAGGGCAGGGTGACCGCAGAGCCACAGGCTCCAGGCCAGTGCTATGGCCTTTGCAGGTACACGGCTTTCCTTTCACTGGCTCCTCTCTTTTTAGTGGGATGTGTGTGACTGGTTTCCTTTTTATAAATGCCAGCTGGATACTCAAGGCAGTAATCAAGACAGATTAGGAAGAAGAATATGAATTACAAATTTCCTCTGAAATGAGATGTTGCCAGGTGGTTACTCTGGGCAGGATGCATACTGCTGAACTGTAAACACCTCACATAACCATCTTATTTACACATTGCTTGGAATGCATCTCACCTGAAAGGGTGAAGTTTTACCCGTTTGCACTTTTCATGGTTTGGCCATAACATTTTTAAAAAGTGCTTGGCCTTCCTCACACCCCCAAGATTAGGAGTATGTCTTGATGGATATTGACTGCTTTGGCGTAGATCGAGCATAAAGTTATGTGACATTACTGAGCTGCTCAGCACATTAGGAGGAAATCTCTGTACAGCTGCAGCAGATTTAATTGATGTTAATTAGATTCAGTGTTAATCTAAAGGTAAAATTTTGTCCTTGGAACTCATAAAACTTTTCAGTTTTCAGGGAAAGTTTCTGTCGTGCGAAACACAGTGGGAATTGCAGGTTTAAAGAAAAATTCATGGAGTTTTTGATATTTTTATCCCTCAATCTAACACAGTGCCATACTATGGAAACTGTTGGCACTCTCTAAATGTGAACCAACTTCTTTCATAAAGGGAATAAGTCCATTTCCCATTAAAGGCAAGAAAAGAGATCATGGGTAACAAGCTACAGATCCGTAGGGACAAAGGCTGAATTTTCCTATGACAGCCAAAGAGAATGGTTCATTTCTTTGCAAGCCCCAGACAGCCGTGGTGCCAGCTGAGTTCTGTTACACTCACTAGTGTGTATGTCATGAATGGCAGCATAAAGAGGCTGAGCCTGGACACATTAATACATGTTACTTTCTAAACAAATGATGTTAATTTTTAACAGAAGCCTAAGCACACAAAGTAATTTCCCAGCTCCGTTTCTTTGTTTGTTTGTTTCTACACAGAGGGCTTATCATGTCTCTTTTCTACTAGTACAAACCTTTATTTTCTTGAACAATGAATCTTCTTCAACCTTGTCATTAAACTTGGACCTATTTTTGCTTCTAGTGAACTTTCTTTAGTGCCACAAAAAATGCAATATTATCTCATAGTCAGAGAACTGATGCACAAAAGAAGTAAATAAATACACCACACTGTCCAACAGGTAGAGGAGTTTATAAAATACGTATTTAAAATACACAGGCACCAGTGAAAGGTCTAGTCTGAGGAAGGATTTGTCTGTACAGTTCACTATTCTTGCCTAAGTTTTTTGTTGTTGTTTTTGTTTTATTTTTTCTTTTTACAAAATGTGTTAAACATTTTTGACTAAAAATATTCACTTTTTGTTTCCTACCCAGCTGTCCAGAAATTCCTTCAATTTCAGAAACTGAGTGGTTGAAAGATTATATTTGAGTTGCAAGTCACTTTACCACTTTTCTCTTTGTATTTTTAAATTTTTTTTGTTTGCAGGGATGATGGATCAGAATATTTTGCCTAATAAATTAATATTAGATCAAAAAAGTATTAGCTAATTATTTTATTAGCAAAATACTAGCTAATAAATATTAGACCAAAATACATGTTCAGTGATGTCAGTTTTCCATATCTTTTAGAATGAACATTAACAAAGCATTCTACAAATATAGTACACTGACCTCACATGCTTTTCAACATTTCAATACCCATCTCTGGACAAATATGTGCTCTTGTTAGAAAAAATGCAAAAAATATACAGGTTGGTGGGACTAAACTAAATGAGAAAGAATTACTTTTAAGTTGTGAGTTTGTCAGCTGAATTCACAAATAATAGCCAGTGAAGAAGAGACTGAATTTATATTTCTAGGTGAATTTTCATTTTGAACTTGCATATACATGCACACAAGATTTTGCTATTCTCTTTACATTTAGATATACAATATTTTAAAATAATTGCCAGAAATTTCTGTGAATTTAAGTTTGTATCCTTAGGTCTGGTCTCATTGTTTTCTGGATGACATTAAGAGTATTCTGATTTGCTATGATTTGTCTAAGCACAAGCTTAATAGCACATGAGAAGGAGAGAAATTCGTGACAATTTCAACTTTACCTTTGCTGTCCTAGCAGTGAATTTACAATAGTTTCATTCAAAGATGTGATAGTCTCAGAAAGATAAAGAGCACAGACTTACCATTTTATCACAGGAGAAAATGCTGGTCTGTCTTTCCTGCTTATTAAGTAATGGTTCTTTCCAGGTAAGCACAGGAACTAGAAATTGTTATTGATTTTGCTTCTGTTTTCTTACAGGAAATTAAAGGCTTTATCTAAAGTACATAAATCTCAGGTGGATAAGATAATTAACATATCCTGAGCACAATTTAGAAATGCATGAATACTAAGGTAAAGAGGTCAAATCTGTTTGAAAATCTAGCCAAGTTTATATCTTTTAATGTCCTGATGGCAGCTATAAAAACCTGGCATATTAGAGATACATATGGGTATTTTTTAAGCTATAAAAGTCAAATAAGGTGCATCTGTTCCAGAAAAGAAAAGGTTGCAATTTGTATGTATATCAATAAAATTAATGAGTGCCTTCACGCATTCAGTCACAAAATTGTCAGATGTCGTAAAACAGAGATGATATTAACATACAGGAATTGTTTCAGCAATAATGTAGTTTACAATTCAGCAATCACAAATTGGTTTGGGTTGCAGAACCACTCTTTTACTCACCGATAGGGAGTGAAACATGATAGCATTAGTTTAGGTATTGCTACACAAACCTGAAAAGAATAACAACTTACCTAGACCTTAAATCTGCTGGGATGGTGAAACTGCACTTTTTCCTGGAAAAAAATTTTCAAGTTGCCATACTTGATCAAGTTTTATTTTCCCCAGTTTCCCCTTCTATAAATTAAGTCCATTCCTATTTTTATCTTTCCATGTTGACCAGAGAGATAATTGATGCTAGTTCTCTTCATTAAATCACCTTACACAACTGTAGACAGATCTGTCTCCTTTCATCCATTTTTTTAACAGATTGAACAGTCCTGCTCTATAGGCTGTAGTTTGTGAGGTATTAGTAATTGTTATTGCTCTCATCTAACTCTTCTGCTGTTTGACAATGTCTGATTTAAAATGTGACTTTCATGCTGAATGCAGAAAAGAAATATGGCAGAATGCCAAAGCATGTTTTTACACAAGACACTGCAGCTAAAGTGTTCATCAAGGTAAACTACCTTTTCAGCTTACAGGCCATGCACAGACAAGGTGATCATTATATATGATTATATACATACATATATATATATACACACACGCATATAAATTATATGTCATTATATATCATTATATATATTATATATATTATATATATGAATTTGTCCTGTTTCTGAGGAGTGCTAAGGTCCAGAGCAGCTTGCTTTACAGGGGAAGCCAAGCATTGTTTGGTTTCTTTTCTTAAGAAATGAGCCTATTTTTTTATATTTGTAAACCATGCATCATGTATAGTTAAAATATTTTGAATACCTTCAACCACAGCACTACAATGGAACTTATTCAGCTGAAGGAATATAAGCACATAGAACTGGAGTTTCTAACTTAAATTTTGTGTATAAAAGTCTGATGATTTATGTCTGCATAATATCTATATTATCTTGTATCTTATAGATTGGTATTATTTTTCTCTGTTTTTAAGGAAATAAATTTTAAAATATCTCATTCAAAGGAATCATTCAGATAAGTGTTTTAGCACAAGGCTTAGTTAGATACCCAACATTGCAAATGGTAAATTCTAAGAGCAAACAAAATTCAACAAAGACCTAGACCTGTTAAAACATTACTGATTACATGTCGATATTTCCTTTTTCTTCCCTTCATCTATATCCTGCATTTCTTACATTGTAATATGTGCTTGGTTTATATTTTGTATGGGGGAAAAGCCCTATTAACATATGTAGCAAGAATATTTAACATGAGATAAATGAAATAATTTTTCTTAATATTCACTTTAATAATAATATGATTATGTTTTGCCTTTTAAAAAATTATTTACTTTAGCAACTCACATCTGATCTCTAAATGGAGATCAATTTTTTGCATGTGCAACAGCCCAGTGGTTTACTGATTTTCAAGCATCTACCCATTAACAATTTTATTCTTAAAATTCTGAAATATTCTTGATAAAACTCTTGGACAGAATGAACTGAATTCTTATGAACAACTTGATATATTATTGTCAGACGATCAATTTAAACATCAAACAGTCTTTCAATCTACACAGTGTATGTATTATTGCAAAAGTGTCAGTTTGTTTACTAGGCTAGGTGCTCTGAAGTTTTGTCTTTTTTCACCTCAAAGGTCAGTTTGAATTTTCTTTCATTTTCTGCCAAAAAAATCTATGAACATTTCATAAAGTTGTGATCTTGTTTCTATCTTTCCTTCTCAGATCAACAGAAAATGGTATCTGTAATGCCACCTGAGACACATCAATCTATACTCATGGCAGATATATCATCTGTGAAACTAGTTCAAGAAAACTGTCAGGTCTCATTGGGAAAATTAAGCTTTCTATCAGGGGAATGAATCATATATGACAAATACTGAATGATAGGTTATAAGATATTGTTCGTGAACTGCATTTTAGCTTTGAGTGCCTTCTCACTTCACAATTATAGAAGTCAGTTATTATCCCACCTTTAATTTTATATATATATATATATATATATATATATATATATATATATTTGCTGATAAAAATCTGTCTCACCATTCTACAGATTTAAGACATACCATAAAATAATTATTCAAGATATTACTATTATTCAGATAAGTGGAGAATAAATTATAATTCTGTTAAAGGTTTGATGTTGGCACAAGGCCAGTGCCCTTATAACGATATACTGTTTCTGGTATCTTTTGTGAGATGTGACTAAAAATAGAGTAAAACAGTGTTTAATTTAGAAAGTAAAAGGAAAAAAACTTTATTACTTATAATAGGCAAAGAAGACATATACAGAAGAACATGGAAACTTTAAAAAAACACTCTTCCTCCCCCCCCCCCACCAGTTTTCAACTTAACAAAACAAACTGAAAATTCTCTATCACGTTACTACTTTTTAGATAATTAATCTTCAGTTTATTATTACCCTTCCGATAATTAGTATTTAGCTCGTTGAGGAGAGATAGGAGTTCTTCTTGCATTACATCGTGGCCTCTTTTTCTATGTCTAGTGCTCTCACTACTGTGCATGGACTAGAGCTGTTTCTAGGGTTTCTCTTTTTAAAGATGTTTTGGTTAGTTCCAAGAAACGACAGTCTCTCAAATTTTGGGGACACTTCTCATCTCTATTTACACTATTGTCTACTCTTGGCTCTAAGCTAATGCCTCTCTCCAGATACAGTTTCTATGTTATAGGAAAAAAAATGAGTCTGTCTATGGTTATACAAAAGAGTCCAGCCAAAGCCACTCTATCATCTCCTCCCACTTAGGATTCTTTTCAGCGTTCTCTGACAATCTTCTACTTACACAAACTTTTATCATCTTTGCTCAGTTCTTTCTATCTGTCTTCTTCAAATTCAGGAGGATTAGCATTTATAAAGTTTCTATTATTTACAAAAAGGGTTAAAATCTTGGGCTTTGTTTTCCCAGAACTCTCACGGTATTTTTTGTTGTTGGGCACTCTTCTCGCGCCACCCCCCCATACTCCTTCGGTTGTGCTGTCTAGTTGTTGATATCAAATTTCAAGGTAACGAAGATCACACACACGGTTTTTCAGTCTCCCTCCGGGGGGGGGGAAGGGGGGGAGGGAAAGGGAAAAGAAGGCTGTTTGCCACCCTTCCATCCTGCAGGATTTTTTCTCTCTCTCTGTGCCCGAGGTTCCGGCCTTACCTCACCCAGGCCGCATGGCTTCCCCTCCCCCGCCCAGCCAGCCGCTGGGCAGGGGAGATCTCTCTGTTCTCAGGGACTGGAACTAAGAGAGAGCTTTCCGGGGAGCCCTCTGTTTTTAACTCTTTGTGTTCTCAGAGGCGGATCCTTGTCTTCAGTGGCCGCACTAGGTGCCAGTCTTTAAACTTGAGCACTTATTGGTTTGACCACTGAAGTTCAGAAAAAACTCATTTTTTCTAAACTACGACAAATTCTCAAACCTTCATTTAGCAGAAACAAAGAAGACTTATAAATGATCATTTTTCTGATTAGTTTCTACTGTTTTTCTTCTGTCATACTTGTGAAAAAATGCTTCTTATGGCAGAGGTGGCTAACCTTTCACAGGCTGAGATCCAGGGGATGAAAATATGCAATATCAGACAGATATAGGTTTTAAAATAAAATCACTGAATTTGGTACTCATATGCTTTTGCATGGATTAATAAAGAATCAAGAGCTTTGTGTGTGAATCTCAAGACTGTCTAAAGGCCTCTCTTGACATGCCTGGAAAAGGCATTTTTGTAGTTTCAAAAATGGTTTTATACCTGATAACTGTGCGACTGCGTGCATACTCATGCCATGCACTCATTTGAACTCTGACACTACACAGTATGCTGCTGCAAATAGCTGACTGAATCTGCTGCAAAAACATAATGCTAATTACACCTTGATTTTGGGAAATGATGATTTCTGCTGACAGTGACTTTGATTCTTCTATTCTTTTACAACTAAAGGAAAGCATTGCCTATCCTGTTGTACTGTGAATATACTAGTGAAAATGAGGTAAATTAGCACCTATGCTCTTAAGAAGTTTTATTCTAGTCTAGTTTAAAAAAAAGCCAAAACACCCAGATCCAGGGTGTGAGAAAAAGAAAGGAACTTGGAGCTAGATGACAGTCTGGTGAAAGAGGTAATGATGATTAACTGCAAGGTACACAGTGTAGCTGGGAGGAGAAGTGCCTAGAGTGACAGTCACTTCAGAACTGACTGGTCAAGGTGTTAAAATTAATTACTTCAGAAAGTCTCCTTTTACCAAAGAATGAGATTAGAAGAGTAATCTCTGAAGTGCTAGGCCTGAATTTCTTAAGTATTCTTACTGCAAGTACTTCTTGATGACTCAGAGTCATACTTAGCTGCTTACTTTCAAACAGACAAATTCTGCTCCAATATACAGATGTAGCAGTAACATGGTGAAGCTATATCTGAGAATCAAAGACATGTTAAATTACATTTGACAATCTCATTAGCTGTCTGCAGGACATGCATTTACATTCCAAATATCTGAAATGTTGTAAACAGCTAGAGTTCTCTTTTAATAATTATGCTGTCAAAGAAGCATTTGTTCCATTACAGAATGGAGAATTTACTGCAAAAATCCTCTAATACATCTGTCCTGGCATAGTAGTAAATTAAGGATATGAATAACACATAAATATTTAAGAATAACAGCATTATGAACAGATATCTTAGTAAACAGTTATATATATATACACACATAGGTATGTAGTATACCTATAGTAAGAGAGCAAGATGATTATAAGATATCAAAAAAAGTATGCTAAAACCACCTTTATTAAAAAAAATGTTATGAGTAAGAATGATGATTGTTTGCACAATTTTAATATTGTCCTTCTGTATTTGCCCAAAATCACAATCTTAATCTATTTGTTTGCATAGTAACTTCTCACCACTGAATCTTAGCTCACTGAGTTGGGAGGTAACAATTCATCATTTTCTTTATTTGATCATCAACTGATGCACATCCTTGAGTTTCATTTAGTAATAGGGCCAGATGACTACCCAGCCACTTGTTCCATCCCCTCCTCAGAAGAACAGGGGCAGATAAGATGAAAAAGCTCATGGTCTGAGAAAGACAGGGAGATTACTTACAAGTTACAATATTATGGGAAAAATAAGCTTTACTTGGGGAAAAATTAGCTTAATTGACTTGCAGGTAAAAAATATACACTTAGAGAGAAGCAAAGACAAAAATTGAAATAAATCCTTCCTGTTTCCCCCACCTCTTGCCCAGGAGGAAGTTCACTCCTCCCACACTTCTGACTCCTCTATGTCCCCGTGGCAAGCAGCACAGGGACTGGGGAACGGGGGCTGTGGACAGACCACGAGAGCTCCTGTTTGCTGCTCCTGCTCCTCATGCTTTGCCCTTGCTCTGTTCTAGGTCCTTCACACTGGCTGTAGGCCAAGAAATGCTGCTGTGCCCTGGATCCTCTTCACAGGCTGCAGGGGAATCTCTGTACCCACCCCTGAAGCACCTCCTCTCCTGCCTCTACTCTCACGCTTTTTAACCTCACTCCTCTCTACCAGGAAGTGTTTTGCCATCTCTTATAAATGCTTTCCCATAAGTTTGAGGTGGCCTTACCTTACCCAGGGAGCTCAGCTGTGCCCTGTGGCAGAGTCTATTGGAGTGGGTTGGATATAACTCCATGTGAACAATACAACCTCTGCACATTTCCACTGCAGGCTACAGATTTGGCCCAATGGCAAGAACTTCTGCTAGATGAGACCATGGCATGTGTGCAGACTTTGCTGGATCTCTGTGTTGCATGGAGATCTCACTGGAGAGCAAGGAAATGCACTTTCTCCACTGGATCCACAGAACTTGTTGGTAGCAGAGAGAGAACAGCAACATCTGTAAACAACACCTGTTGAGGTCCAGTCAGGCTTTTGAGACTTATCTGACTATGCTTGTTCTGTCTGTCACTTCCTTCATTATGCATATTAATGGAAGGGAACATTAAAAACCTCAGCTGTTTAATGAAAAGCACTGACAGCTATTCTGCATCTTTGTCTTCTGAAAGATGTTGGATGGCAATCATGCCAGCTATTCAGTTCAACTTTGACCTGCAATATACATATATATTAACATATACATATATACATGTATATGAAAGATAATTTGATGGATACATGTACAGCAAGAAATTGTCCCTAGCAGAAAAAAGTCTTCCACAACTGCCAAACAGAATTAAGTGAGTCTGGAGAAATTATACAGGAAACAGAATAGCTATAAAAATCCTTAAGACTATTAAGAACAGTTATAAAAAGGTCTGGACTGCTTTTAGTGGTCTTTAAAAAAATCTTTGAAAGTATAGGATGATTTTTAATATCCATAATAATGAAAAATGCACCCAAGACTTAGGTTCAGTTGCCAGCTTTGTAGATGTAATTAGATTCAGAAAAGGTCATGTTTTGCCATGTCCAGAAATGTCTAAACACAGAAGGATTATATTGCTACCTAAGCAAGTAGAATGTTTTATTAAAAATTCTCTTTTATTGCCAATATGAAATTATTTTTGTTAAATTTTCTTCCAAGGGAAGTCACAAAACTATTTTCACTAAGAAAACTTTTACAAATAAATTAGGAGCTTTTTAACAAGTACCACCTTTTGCAGGGCACTTCAACCAACAGTGGCATGAGAGTCTCAAATTTACAGTGGTCTAAAAAGAGATCTAGTAAGGTTTTGTTATGTGCAAGTGATACAATTCAGCCCTAGAGATTCATTTTTATAACAGGTCAAGCAGTCCCAATTCTCTCTATTCTACACAGTAGCTCAATGGTTAAAGCAGTCACTGGTAGGTAAAGAACGGCTTTTATTTCCGAGGAGAAATAAAGCTCCAGCCTCCTGGCTCGAGGCACATATTGCAAACTCACCCCTCAGGGTAAAAGAGCTGCATGTATTCCTGATGCAGAGATTCACCACTGGCCAAGGAATGCACATGGAAAGCAGGCTGAGCTCCATGTCTGACTCATTTCTGTCTAATATTGTAGTCTGTGTGATTAGATATGATGCTATTAGGCAGATATTTGAGACAGACAGAAGACTGGCCTTTTTAAGAAAACACACAAACTGCCTCGTTCACCTCTCTTGGTCTCTTTCTGGCCAAAACATTCTTCAAGCTTTGATGTGAAATAGTGAATGGGATGGACAAGCTTAAGACAGTGACAGAGGCTGGAATTTTGATTTGAAGCTTGATGTTTCAGAGTCTGTACATATGGTTGCTGGGAATGAAGGTGAGCTCTCTCAGGCTCTGATAGCAAAATTTTGTACCAAGGTCAAGTTCCAGCCTCTTTCAATGGACTCACAAGACTTGAGAGTGGATATAATTTTGAGATTGTAAAAATGAAGTGTGTGTAAGTTATCTTGATAATAAAGAGGAGTTTAAAATGACTGACATAGGAAATACTGGAAATTAAGTCTTAGTAACACAGATGACTGTCTTGTTTAACAGATTCTTCAAATGATGGAATCCATTGCTATAAGCAAAAAATAGAACATACATAAAAAGGCTGTAAACTCACTCATTTTGTACTCACTTCTTGCATCATTTTTCAGAAGCCTCAATAAGAGGAGGAAAACTTGAAGGCGTTCAGTCTGGTTTAAGCCACTACTCACATTGTAAATCTTCTATATTTTCCATCTGAAACCTAACACATTTGATGCTTCTGTTTAAATGGTCTATACCCGTCCACTTCTAAAACATGAGTTGATGTGATTTGGAGAATAATCCCCATATTTGAATTCATTGGAGAAATAAGAAATTAAAAGATAACATCACTAAAAGCTTTATACCCCCAAAAGGAACCCCTTGGAACTTTGTAACTGACTTTCAAAAGTTTTGGAAAAGTTCCACAAAAATAAAAGTAAAACAAATTCTCACAGTATTCAAAAGAGAAGGAAAATATTACCATGCTAAATGTAAATTGTGTTGACATGACACTGAGTCTGAACTGAGCTGGGGTTTGATTAATTAGCATTCAAAGTAGGATAATGAAAAAGACACTGATTAACAGGAGAATAAGGAAATGTAAATGTTATACTGAATAAAACCCCTTCAATTATTTAAAAGGTGGTTGAAAACAAATAATAGTGTTTCTGAATATGTCTTACTCTTCTGCAAGGCAGGTAGAAATATCTACCTCAATATGTGCTTCATATAGAGAAGGGGCCCAGAAGAATGGTCTCTTGGCTAGTTTACCCTTTGTTCTTTTTGTCATTGGGCTGGAAGAGTGGGTTTGAACTACTTAGCAAGCTTGAGGCAAAACCTCTTTTGGATATAAAGGAAGAGACATTATGAGGAAATGTCAAGTGAGTGTATTTCATATTGAGATTGGAGTGATTTCTGCTGTAATACTGTGGTATCTGCAGTGCAGGAAGGACGTTGAAATTGGAGCAGGTTCATGAAAGAACCTTGAAAAGGATGAAGGGATGGAAACACATGGCTATCACTGAAATATATAGCTCAAACAGTTTGTCTAATAAAAGACAAGTCTGTGGGGGTGACCCAAGCATAATCGATAAATAATTTCCTGTGAATAGAAATCTATTAGTGGAGAACTAGCAAAGAGGGAAAGTAATTGTCTGTAGTAAGCATCCAGCTAATGGATTCTCCATCTCTGGAGAATATTCATAAATCTATACTGGATATTTTATTAAACAATATGCTTAAGCTAAAACAGGAATTAATTCAAGGATTTCTCTAGCCTGTGTTTTTTTGGAGACCAGACTAGATGATCACAGCCTGTAATCCAATGTGTATTTTTCCATTGACTAGATGAAGTCATAAAATCAGTGAAATTCTATTAAGATGCTAAGTCCTTTCTCAAATAACCACCAAAATGCTGTTTCTTTGATTTTTTTCTTATTGTTGTGGGAAATAATTGTGCAAGAGCATTGCTAATGAAAAAAAGTAAATTTTACATTTCTTTTGTTCTTGTCATCTGCTACGGAATCTATTGGTGAATGATTAGTAATATTTTACTGGCAGCAGTAACAGCAGTAATGAAAGCATAGATCAGAATCACATCAAATTTTTAGTCTATATGAGAAAATCACAGGATTGATGTAGATTATGAGCTACACAGCAATTTTATTTTTAACAGTTGTCATTATTATTTTAGTGAATTAAAATTAATTCTATTTCAGAAAGTATCTCTTACAAAAGTGTATAGAATCATAAAATCATAAATCATAGAATGGCTTGAATTGAAAATAAAGAAATGTTATTTACAGAAGATGTAGAGAAAATTGCTAATGCAGAGGAAGTAGATCTAGAAGGCATATGCAGGGAAGAATCTAATTTTTAAATTTTTATGCAGAAAGTAAGGTTAAAGACTTATTTTTTAAAATTTTAATTTTTTTTAATGTTGTAATATCACATCCTTTGATGTTAATAACAAATCATCTTTTGATAGCATCAGAAGTGTTTAACATCGTCATTGTGTCATGAGGAGTGCCTGACACTTCTCGCTTTTAGCTGTTTTCCCCATTTTACTTTCTGGATCCTCTTCCTTTTGTCATTGAAAGGCATTGGTTTGTGCCCACAGTGTACATGGCTGTGAAGAGTGTGCATTGCTATGCTGACTGCAGGCTGTGTTTCTACCTTGTTTCTGTCTGGGTAGCACTTCACTCAAGAGCTAGGAACACTATTCTGTTTGATTGGATACTTGCATGCATGGAGAAATTAACTGATGTGGATGAAGCTGGGCAAAGACTCAATCTATCCAGATTTGATCATAGATACATTGTGTGTACCTGAATTGCAGATGTGTAGTGTTTAAACTAAAATCTCATCGGTAGTGTGAGCATGCAGATTATGGCTTCTGTGGCTTTTTTCCTCCTTACTTTAGCTATTGGATGTATGTTTTTGTGCTTTCCTTTGTCAGTAATAAATAATATCTAAGGGTTCATTCGAAGGAGTAGATGTCTCTTCAGTATTGTATACAGGAAGTGAATGTGAAATGAACCTCGATTCTGGATCATATTCTTATAACAAATCAATACTATTGAACACAAAGGTATTAATTTCTTTTCAAATCACAGCTTATTTTTAAAGACACATTATTTTTAGATTTCTATGATAAATGGTGCAGTATAAAACATTAATTTTTCGTATGTATTATTTAAAATAACTTTTTTTTTTCTTTTTTTGATTATGGAAATTTTGTTATTTGGGCGTGTGGATTTGCCATCACATTTTTTCTCCTTGGGAAATATATGTTTCAGTCAGTATTGCATATATTATACACATTGTTTAGTTCGAAAGTACTTAAGTAAAAATCTTCAAATCTTCTGCATCTATTTGTTAAGAGAAAGATGATATTATGTGTGCTGGCTTGTGCTCAAATTAATCCTCACTTTATGGACAAACTGGCAATGCATGCTGGACTGGGTACAAAAGTGCTGAAATACATTTTATACCTTTTCTGTTCTGCCTTGGAAACTGGGAGAAGCACTTTATTGGCAGCAATACTAAGAAGAGAGAGCAATCACTGTACAATGCATTAAAATGTAGAAAAGTGGTTGTATTGCACTACCAGGCTGTAGTCCCAGAGCCTCAGAAGACTGTTAAGTAGCTAAATCTCTCCTTAGTGCCAACCTCAGTTTCAGAAGCCTAACATATAGCAAAGGTCTTCTGGAAGGATTATTGACCAGAGACAGAAAACCTCAGACAACATAATACTATTTACCAAATTAAAATATCTCTTTTGAGTAAGATTATTTTTACAGAAAAATTGGTGAGAGACTGAGGAACCTCTTCCTTTCTGTGGTCAGAGACTTCAGAATTAATTCAGAGAAATATTCTTTAAAATATTAAATAATAATGACAGGAGACTTCTCAAAGTTTTGTCCAAAATTTGGAATTACTTTTGCCTTAGATTGCTTCTTCCTACTATGGAAATCCAAAGGAAGACACAATTCAAGGAAGAAGGGATGGTGGGGGGAAAAGAGGAAGAAAATATGAGATATTTGTGCAGCTTAAATATCATACTGTGGGTGCAAGGAGCAGCAGGAGGAGCTGAGGATTGGTTCTGGTACTCTTCCATGGGGCTGCATGCTCCTAGAAAAAGACAATTTTCTGGAGGTTCTCCCCCATGTCAGCTGGCTCAGATCTGAATGGTAGTCAGCCTTTGAGGAAGAGATACTGCCTGTCAGATGGAAGATGTTGAAAAATGCTGGAGCAAGGAGGATCCTTTTGGAAGACTATGTTTTTCCTACTGGGAAATTCTTTGATAATTTTACATTTTTTAGATATGGTTAGTCACTCTGGTTTCCATAAAGTACTGAAAGCATTCTCTAATGATATGTTGTAGTATTCTTTTTTAAAAATGAAATGTAATCTGTTAGCAAGTCACACTGCTTAACACAAATCAGACTGTAAACATTTACAGAGGGTTTTTTCCCCCAATCACACTGAATAATAATGTTAAATCAAATTGAATTAGTTAGACTAGATGCTTTTCCATAAAATGGTTGTCAAAGTTAAAATTCACAATTAACCTTCCTCATTTTTCTGTAGCACTGCTTGAAAGCATGTCAAATATTTGAATATTTTCAGTTCAAAATCTTTAACTCTATGACACTTTTCCATAGTTTTTTCTTCTGTTTGTAATAACAATTTGAAATTTTAACAACTGTAGTGGAACAGAGCGTGGCTTGCAACTAAACTGGAGTGAGGAATTAATAGACAATCTGCTTTATTACTGAAGATATTGGTGAACATCATATATTGTAGTTTCCAGTTCATGGATAGATATACATCAAGTCCAGTGTAAACCACTGAATATGTTGTACAATTGTAATTGCAATATTTTTTTTTAATGTCATAAAATTACACTTATACAGCCTGCCTGTACAACTGGTTTAGGGAAACAGAATTCAATCCAGTTAACCAACTTGAAAATCAAACTTTTCTCAGAAGTCTTTCAAATTAGATATTTATAGATATCTGAATAGGACACGCATTAAAAATATATTGAGGTCATACAAGAAGAAAAAGTAGAATACACAGGTGTGAAAAAAATGATTATTAATGCATTATTTTGTACCTTGAGTCTGATCACTTTCATACATTAGTTACAGAAACAAATAATATGGAATTAGGAAGCAGAAGATAAAACTGCAAAATAGGAAAATAGAATGACTACAATGTAAGTGTTTATCTTCACAGTATCTGTGAAAATCATTGTTGTGTTTTGTTGCACATTCAGACACTGCAGTGACATTTGACGTGCTCAAGACATTAATTTCACGGTGATATCCAGTCTGGGTACAGTAAATATCCTACCACATAAAGAAAAGCATAATAGAGCATTTAAAGACAGAGCTGTTACATAGTAACAGCTGCTCTGCCTTCTGGTGATAAAATTTATAAAAGAATTCTGCTGATTTCATCTGTTTCTATTGTGCCAACATTAGTCTTTCCACCTTCAGTAGGTGACTCAAAAATGATCAAAAACTTGGTGAAATTTCCCAGTAATGCATGTTGACAACTCCACTAAATTACATGTGTAATTTATGTTCCTGAATGCATTGGAACATGGTGGTAACTGACACTTTTTCCTTAAAAAAGGGAGGAAAAAATGTACTGATAATTATATACTAGAAAAATGGAATTATCTGCTCATCTTTTTTAGTATACTGTAGTTGAACAATATAGTAATACCTATAATATAAAATATAACTCATTTGTTTATTCCACCAGACATCAGTTTACAAATTTTCTACCCATTTCAGTAGGCCACTAATCCCAAATAGCTTTGAAATTTCTAGCCTTAATGTTTTTTACTTACCTGTCAGGACTGCAAAGGAGATACCAAAAGCAAAAATTCTCAGCAAAATGATCCAAAATCTGTCTTCATCAAACCTAACAGGAAGACATAACTCTCTGATGATAGTATTTGATATAGAATTTAGCTATATTAAAATACAGCTTCATTTTTCATACCACATTCTTTCCATGTACATCAAGACAGTTAGAAAGACTTAAGCAACACAAGCAGATATTCAATTATGGACCTGCATGTACAGCTGAAGGAGTATGTTGGCTCTGACTTTCTGGTGCATAACTGGGCTCTTTTTGACTCTTCCCGAGAAAATGTGTTGAAGTTGCTGAGTCACTTTTATCTTCCATTTAACCTATAAATTTTTATAATCCTAATAAAAATAATAACAACGTTTTATGTTTGCAGTTGGATAGGTTTAACTACAGTCTTTAACAAAGACAGCATGTCGGTCTTTGTAGGAGTCAAGGTAGGAAAACAAAGACATAAGTCTTACACCTTCTTTATTGCACACATCTTTTTGATACATGGGTACTTTTGCTTTGTGCAGAAGAACAAAACAAAACAAAACAAAACAACACACACACACACACACACACACACACACACACACACACACACACACACACACACACACACAGCTTTTAAATAAATTGACTTTTCGCTCTTGAAGAGCTGGAAATATGTTTTCTTTTGAAATTTTTTCCCGTACGTTGTCTTACAAAGTGCAGTACTTGCTTCCAAGGTCAAAAACCTCTGCTGAATTTAATAAATGCTATCCACTGTGGATGTTCCTGGTGTATGTGGCACACTTATTTATGCTTCCGTAAGTGTAAAATGATAACCATTTGTTTTCTAATACATGTCCAAAGTAACAGAAATTAAAAATCATTACTCATGTACTATACAAAGTGGTCATTTTGGTCACTGAGGAAAAAGGTTTCATTTAGCAAGTCAGAGCAAAATGCAGGGATAAGCAGAAGGCAGAATAGATTTGTTGAAGTGTCAAGGAATCCTGTTCACACCAAAAGAATCCTGAATTATTTTTTCTATGTTTTCACTGTTTGTAAAATCAATGTATTTTCCAACAGCTCTCTTCTTACTCTACTTAGAATATGAAGTGTATATGAAACATATGAAGCAATATGAAACAATGATCTATCACAGAAATGTAGGTGTTTCTGTATGTACAGATTTGAACAAGATGTTGCAGTATATGGATTTTTTTGGTTGAAATAAGAGCTATTACAAGCCTGTTACAAAACAAATCAACAAATAAGTAGAAAAACAATTGTTTATATAAAAGCATAAACAGTATCAAGAGTTAGAACTATTTTCCTGCCCAGGTAAATTTTATTCTGCAAAAAGGCAATTTCCAAGTCTATCTACTTTGATTTTGACTTTCCAGCATATTTCAGCTTACTGTAAACAGATGCAAGTTGAGAGGCAGGCTGGGTTTTGGTCTACCAGGTATTCCCAGGACCAACATTCCCCTATTTCTAAGAGATCTATGAGTAACTCCAACACAAGAAAGAGTCATTCCATTGGGGATATTAAATAAAAAAGCAAGGCCTCATATTTCTTTTAAACTCTGTTTAATGCAGTAGCTCAGACTGAACCTGTGAGTTGTTTATTGACACTCTACAGCAGTGTTTCATCTGGACATATGGAAAGAATATTCCCAAGTATAGTTTGGTTATGATTGTTCCGCTTTACTTCAACATGCCTTACATTTCCCTTCCTCACTTCATAGCACAGACCCAGAAGAACATCAGAAAAATACAGGGAAAAGAAAAAATACAAAGGTTAATTGATTTTGGAGTTATTTAAAAGACTGTGCCCCGAGTAAGGTAAGCTTAATCTGAAAATGGTGGTGTCTGTAAAAAGGACCTCAGGGACAAACCTGCAAATACTGTCTATGAATCAGCAATTTTTATTACTTGTTTATACACTAGGAGTTTTTTCTTTTTTTTTTTTTCTTTATTAATGATTGTTTACTATTAGAAACTGAGTGTGTTAACTAATAGGTAATAGTCTCCCATGAGTCAGATAACAATTATAAGGTTATTTGAGTTGCATTAAGAAAAAATTACAATGGCCTTGGCTGATACAATTTTTTTTTTCTGGAGATTAAAAATGTACTCAGCACTCAACAACATAAAACAAGCCTTTTCTAATACCTTTTTAACTAAAGAAAAGACAAGTGTATGTAAACCTTTTAAGTATTCATGAAGATCCCTTTGTCTACCTGCTGTCTCTCAGATTCCTTAATAGAAACAATAAATGACATGAGAGTAACAGATCTCTGTAATGCTTTGTCAAGTCCTCATCATTTAAGCCTTTACAAAATAATAAAAGCATATGTATACTCCTTAGTGTTGGGGTTTTTTAAATATACTAAATGAATGCAAGACAAAGAAGGTAAAAAAGTTTTATTGGATGTCCACATTAGGATTAAATTGAATCAAAATGCCTCAGTGAGATTTGCTTAGGGTTTTGTTAATTCATGAAAATTTGATTAGTAAGAGTTTAATATTTTCAGTACAAATTTGATTAAATATCACACCTTTTCTGTTAAATAACAAACATTATGGAGGGAAACACTGAAATTCCCAGGGCAGGGGATATATGTATTTAAATTTACCTTAAGGCATAAAGATCTTTCAAGTGGGGCCCAGACAGACCACTTGAATGTTTCCTGTGGCAGTCTTCATGAAATGAAAAAGTAAATACTTTCCAGGAATGAATCAACATATTGTATAAAAAAATCTAGTCACTGAACATAATCAGAATGTACTTTTTTGTTCTCTATGTTCACTGTGATTGCTACAGTAGATTTTACTCTGGGTTAGACCCTAGAGTTGTATTAAAACCCATCAAACATTTTTCAAGATATTTAATTTTTGATTTACAGCTTAGGTCTGTATAATCTTTTTCTGTAGTCTACTTGATAGCAAGTTTAGCATGCTTCTTCAATACTGACAGCTTCAGGTGCTTTAGAAATTGAATCTGGTTTCAGCATGATACTTTAAAGCAGGTGATAATAGCAACAACTGAGAATAACTAGAAAAATGCATAGAATGTCAAGATAATGAACATTTGTCATTACAGGATGAACTGACTAAAAAACATCAGCATTAGCCAGGTTTTGCTCTAAAGAGAGTTGTTAGGGCTCATTTGCAAAAAAACTGTGAATTCAAAAAGCTTCTGCAATGTCTTCTGTAAAGTCTCTGTTAGTCCCTGAGGTTAACCTCATCAGGTTCACTTTTGTTTGCCATGGGGTTTTACCCTAGTGTGACAATACTGACACAGTTTTTCTTACAAAGGCAAAAAGGAGAATCAATGCAATTGTTTTTTCCACAAGGCATGAGTATGGATAAATAAAACTTGGGAATTAAGGTGGGGGGGAGGGGGGTGTATGTGGGGGAGTGGGAGGGAAATGCTGGTGGGAAATGCTGGTGAAAAAGCTGGAATTAAATTCAGTTTGATTTATAAACCTCCTCCCCAACACCAACAAGAAATATTAGAGCATTACTTGTTCTTTCTTACTCTGAGCAGAAATGAAAAGGAAAGGAAATTTAGTGAGTATTCCTATTATCTGAATTTAGTTGTAATTTGGATACTTCAACTTATTGTGTTGTTAAATCTGAGGAGGTTGGAGTGACTGTGTTGCTCAGGATTTCTAAGTTCTCTATTAAGAACTAATACTGTTCACATTTAAGTATTAGAGGTGGGGAGAATCCCACCTTGGAAAATTTGTTGAAGTTATCGACGTGAAAGTCTTCCTTCATCTGTCTCATTGCACTTCAGGCTTTCCTGGTCCTTGCTTTAAGTTCAGAGCACCTTGAGGATTGACAGCACTTCAGTCAGGCTACAAAGGTTTGCCCCCAAGCTGATCCTTAGCCAAGAGCTGTGCTATGCAATTCAGACGTGCTTCCAGTTTCTGGCATATCCCTGGATTTTCATCATATTTTAGCAACATTTTTGTGCCAAAACAATTCCCTAACTTAGGTCAACTGTCTCAAGGCAAATTTCAGAAACTTCATGTACATTGAAACAAGTGCTGTGTGAAATATAGCCAAAAGGTTTCTGTAGCTCATGGATTAGTATGTCTTGTAGGCAGATGAAACTTGACATTTCAAACAATATTTGTGGCTGTATTATGATGAAGTGTTAAAATATTTTATATGGATGATTACAGGTGCTTTTCACTTCAATATTTTTTTTCTCTTAGAGCGTCTGATTGTTCTAGGAGCAAAACTCCTGTCTAGCATCTGTGTTATGTTCCTAAATCCACACTCTGCTACTAAAGGTGATTATAATGTAAGTAGAGTGTTAAGTATCCTTTGTGAGCCCTTGTTTTATTGTCTTGATTGCAGCCTTTCTATCTACCAACTCTTCTGGAGACTTCCACTGGAGGTTTCATCATAATTAACTACAAAGGAAGGTACCAAAAATCTTGCATCGAAATGCCAGTGCCATCAGGCATTGTTTATTGCAAGAATGGGACAAACAGCTGTAAATATTTTTGCATTTATTGGACTGACTAGATGTATTTAAAACAAAAAATAAATCCTCAGCCATGATGACAATGACAAAATATCAGTGATGGTCATTGGTCCGTATTTCAAAATAAATGAGATTACCAAAAGAAAAAAACTGTTAGTCACTTGTGGTTAGTAATCTACTTCTTTCTCCATGTATTTCCTGTGAGGTACAGAAAACAGCTTTTGTCATTTATCCAGAGGGCTTGGGGATATAATTAATTTATTGATGTGTGGAAGGATCATAACACTTCTGGCTCATATTTTATTGTTGTTATCGATACACTGTAAATAAAAATTTGTACACTGGAAAATGAAACAAAAGTGATTTCTGAAGTGTTTGAAAGGCAGCAGAAGCACAGATCCAGCTGCAAAAAAAATGTGTCATTTGCAGAGATTTATCCTATAAAGAACAGAAACTAGTGTTGCATATGACAAAACAAATTAGATAAGAGAAAAGTAAGCCCGGTGCTTCACATGGGCAGAGACAGAAGTCCTACCCAAAATATGACCCTATTCTAATCCAGAAGCATAGCCAAAATGGCTGAATCCATTGTAAATCCATATGAAGCATCGTGGGACATGACTTCCTTAAAAAGCCTGAAGATGATTTCATGGACCTGAAAGCAAGGTCGTTTCTTTCCAGCTACATTGAGTGGTCTAACAAATAATGTTGCCTTTCAGTTTTCCTCTTGATGTACAGTCAAATGTAATTCTGTAGGATATACATTGCGAGCGTTACAAAACAGTGCAGCAGATCCTCCTGTCATGCAAATCAGGATGACAGGTGTAGCACAGCACCATTTGATCCTATCTGTTGTCATGGCCACAAAACTTTTTTAAAACAGGCAACTAATTTTTTCTTCTGTCTCCTGCAATAATATACAGCCTCTGCGGTTACAAATTAATTATATTCCCTTTTTTCTTTCACTATAAAGTCTGTGCTGCACATTTAAATACCCCGTGGTCGTCTTATAACATCTTATTTTATTTAACTTTGAGTTTCTTCATTCTTACTGATGTTAGTATTTTATTTATTCACTTGAGTTCAATATTCTCAGTAAGGTGCTGGATCTTCAAAAGAAATCTTCAGTCACAGCAGAGTTCAATCAAATTACATTTCTGCAAGTTGTCTGCCCAGGTTAAAATTAAAACATTATACTTATCATCTGTGGACGTGGAATGGAAACAGGATGATTATGAAACTCCTTATAGAAGTTGAAAGCAGAAAGCTGATGATTTTTTAATTAATATTGTTCCTTTAAAATTATGATAATTGCAACTACCTGCTAACCATGTACCTAAATTAATTTCCTGCACTTCACTTTTCTGCATGTCACATATACTTCAGAATGCCCCCAACAGAAAGCTCAAGTGAGACAATACTGGGGGCTGCTAGCAGTCGGTCACATTACCCTCTGTCTGGTAAAGCTGACAGACAAAATGTTACACTTTTTTCTGTGAATCCTCAAGGATTTATTGAAAAGATTATAATCTCTTACTTTACTGCATATGGAGTTTCCATACTGGAAATGTAAGAAGTTTTAGTACTTCTGTGTTTCATAGCTGCTAAATTCATCAGTGAGTCCAGGTCACAGCCTGTGAAAGTTCACATCCTTGTTAGTGAAATCTCATGAAAACTGGCGTCTGCTCCTGAGTGTGAAAGGCCAGTTTTATCTTGGTCTAGTTTAATTTTCAAGGGTTAGCAGAGGTGAGACTGAACTCAAGAAGTGAGTGGACGGGGTGCTGGATAATATCTAGACTCCCTTTTCCATGAAATGGTGGGCCAGATGTTCTTTGAGGTCCTTTCCAAACTGAGCTATACAATGGTTCTATGATGAATTCTGGAAATGATTGAATGCTGACGTACCTTTTGTTTTGAGCAATGGGTTCAGTGTCAGAGGCTCTTTCCAACCTTAAGTATTCTAGGGTTCCATGAGTTTCTGGGTGTCAATGATCAGGTAGTAAGTGTTTAATGTGTACTTTCATTATTTTCTGATCTGGAAAGACTTGCTAAGTGGTCACAGCCCTGCCTGGGGAAGACTATGCCATTCGAAATCAGAGCAACTCAGATACAGAAGCACTAATTCTATTCTAGATTACACAATTATGATAGATAATTTTGACTTTTGCCAGTAACATGCAGCTCTAACAGATAATCTGGCAAACACAGGCCAATCCCCATGATCAGGCACCACTATTGACGTTAACAGAAATTAACTGGGTGCAAAATTCTGGTTTAAAGAGCTCATTAAATTCCAAATTTCTCTACCTGAAGATAATTTTTGCAAAGAAAAAACTAATCAAAGCCCTGATTGATTAATTCCCCAGAATGTTTTGACAGTTTTACAGACAAGCATTTATAGATTCTAGATTTTCAACAGTGTATATATTTAATTGTGGGTGTTTTGAACTTATTTACCACAACATTTTTACTGTTATTATTAGTAAATTCTGTTTTCAGAATTCAGCAAACACATAGGAAGCCTCAAAACTGGAGAAAATACAGGCACAGTAAAGAAGTCTATTTTCTGATTAGGTTGGGGATGGGGTGGTGGGGTTATATTGCTTTTGATGTGAAAATGAAGAGATTGTTGTGAGTGAAATTTATTCTTCTCTGATGGGCACTCTCTAGACAATAAAGGAAATGGCTTCTATTCTGAAATCAATGTTTGCAATTTTCTATTTCTCCTTCAAATACAAAGAACACAGTCTTTTAATTCACAAAACCAATTAACAGACATCTCTTCAATTTTGTTCATTTGCTTGTACTTGCAAATGACACTTTATTTTTCTTTCTTATATTCACTTAAATAAGAGTAGCTGTTTAATTTGAAGATTTTAAGTATAGGTTGTCCTTCTTAGATAAAAGAAAAACTTTAAAAAGTGTCATGACAAAATACTTTCCATAAATCTTTCTGCTGATGACAGGCCATGCACTAGTTCTCATACATTTTTTTTAACATAGCCTTAGGGAACATAAAATGGCTTAAATAGATCTTTATAAATTTATAATAATTGATAAGTTTGGCTATGATGAAGCTGAGTATTTACAGACCAAAGCTAAAACCAGAATGCACTTTTCACAATTTTTCCAAAGATCAATGCCCTTAATAATGTAATTTCCACATTTCAGCTTTTCTAAAAAATAAAAATTCAACCACAAACCAAAACCCCACACCCTCATTAGTCTTTGAATCTTTGGCTTAACAGAGATAAAACTAGAAACATTTTGTCTAGATAGAGAACAATGCATTTCTTTTTTATAACAATAATGAGGCAAGGCAACTAAGTTAGTTGCTGGACTAGAAAGTGTTTAGAACAGCTGAAGAAGTCTTAGTTGGTTAGAGACAGCATATTTTAATATTTACCAAATCTATGTGGCTTAGCTGTTTTGATATCAAAGATTTCTATAAAGTATTTCTAAGGTCATAACACCAAAAAAGTTTTCATGGGCAGTGAGGTAAATGAAATTATTTATTAAGAGGTGTATATATACACATATACTTATATATATATATATGAATATATATATATTGATAGTCTTAAATAAAGAGATGGATAAAATAGCTTGCATTACAGAAGGACATATTTAAAGTCAATTTCCTTAGAGCTTTCCCTAGAATAGGATGTTCAATGATTTCCAGGTCTGCAGTTGCTTGAGCAGCTGACCTGAGCAGATTGTTTGCTTTGCTGAAGGTCTCATCCTTCTTTCCTCCTTACATCTCATCTCTCCTACTTTTTCCATAAGGGAGGAAGAAGAGTTATGAGCAGGATCTATTGGTTTTGATTATACCAAGGTGGCAAAGCAGTTGATAGTATCTAGTAGAATGACATATTTAAGACACATATTTGCTCTTGACTTTAGCTATTTATTTCTACTTAGGAATGTCCTGACCTTTTGAAGGAATACTGGTATAGATGGTCAGATGGGGCTAGGAGAAGTAACTGGAAGTCAGTCCTTACTATCCTAATCCAGTGCTACATTTGGCACAATACTCAGCTGAAAAGTGGTCAAAAGGACAGGGATAAGTTTAATGCTTTTCATTTTGGGACCATTATAAACTGAGGAAACAGTGGTTTGGGATTGAAACACTGCCTTCATTAAATCCAGCAACAAAACACTCTCTCAAGATGAGATACTTCTAGCTAGGTTCTGGTTAGTGATAAAGCAAAACGTACAGGTCTAGATTTAGTACCCTATTAATCTCACCACACCACCATGGACCTTGCCAGGCAGAATCTCACCTCCTGGCCTTTTGTAGTACAGAAGCAAATGCCTTGGCTTAGAAAGGAAAACTGTAACCAAACATGAAATCCGGCTACTGTATGCTACTACCTCCCAGCACTCAAAGTCCAAGATAGAAAATGGAACGAGGAGGTCTGAGAGCAAGGAGGCTTCAGACTGTCCATAAGGATATTGTTGAATTCCTGTTTGGAGCACTCCATGTTATGACACAGCAGAGTAATGTACAGATTGAGATCAATGTGCTAAGTGTAAGTTTGTTGAAAAGTCTGCAATTCTGTCAGAATAACTGAAACTGTTCATGTGCTTTTGTCTTCAATGGTGCAGTTGTCAGAATGGCTACTAACTTTTAAATGTTATTCCCTTTAATTCTCAACACTGGAGGCTAGCTGGTAGTAAGCAACAAGGAATTCTGTGAAGTTTTTATGAGGAATTCTGCTGAGTTCTTAGTATAGTTTTATACCTCCATTGGAAAGACTTATAGGCAAAAGAATTGTTTATTTCGCTTTCTTGCAGCACAATATTTTACAAAACTGTAGTTTAATTCTCAGTTTTACAAAGCAAGAATCTTTGCAAAAAAGAGTAATAACTAATAAAGAGAATCACAACATAAAATTTAAAACATGCTAACATTGCTCTTGAACCCTAGGGACAGACAATATTTCCCTTTATCCCTTTTCACTTGGCACACTATAGAATAACCTTGGATAGAGTTGCATCATCAGTGAGAGTCAATGACTTGACATATGTCACCACACTGGTTGTTTCATTTCCTGCTTGTTGTGGACAAATGATTTTTGTAATGGTCTCTCCACCTCATGCTGAGATACTAGTTGGGAAACTGCATAAGAGAAATGCAGCTGTGGGTCAAACCCTGAAATAATTGAACTTAACTCTGGTATGGAGCCTGGAAGATGTGGTTTTAAAAAACACTTTTCTCCTAACACATATAAGGATTTTTGTGGACTGCCTAGTTCGGTAAAGTAGGAAGTAATATATTTTTATATACTTATGTTTAAAATTCAAAGGCTTATAAAAGCTTGCTATTACAGGCAACTTAATTGTTCTAAATTCTAGAAACTGTAAAATTTTAATCCATCCCTTAGTTAATGTGAACTTGAAAAAATAATAAACCTTTCTGTTTGATATAACATCATTGTTATTGGTGATAATAGCTTTGTTTTGTTTTTCCTGGAACTTTAAAGGATACAATGGACAGTCAAGCATACAATTTGCCCCTCCATTTCCAAGAATAAAGTGTATTCATTGACGACCATTAGTTATTGTTATCTTCAGTACCTACCAGTGCAGCAAAGGGCTGACTTGAATTTCAGCATGAGTAAAGAATGATAGATCTTCTCCATTAAAGACAAGCTAGAAAAGAAAGTAAAGACTTTCTCAGTCTCTTTCTTGTTCCAGGAAGACAAGAGTCTGTGCAAACCTCTTAATAAATACAAATTGCCTCTTTTGCAGTGCTGCTTCACCTGTGCCAGCCAAGGCCTCTGCCATTTCAGGGAAGCTGCAGTCAGGGGATCTTTTCTTTCTCATCCCTGCAGAGCAATTACTTTGGGAAGCAACACAAGCACACCGTAGACATGCTGTTTGAGACTTACAATCTTTCTGCCACAGGTAGATTTATAAGCTGATTGTCTGTAAGGTCTTAAGGGTCATAAATCTTGTGTAAATTCTTCAATCAGTTACAATCACATTACTGGACGCAGAATTTAGCTGCTGTTCTTGTACTCCATGCTACATGTTTGAGAAGTGCAGCATGAACCTGTCTTGGAAATGTCTTTGCACTCTGTGAGTCCAGGAGTGTTTCATCGTGCTCTGTGCTGACAAAGCCATCCTATCTGTTGAACCTACAGCAGCTTCTAGGCATGTCTTGGACCTCATGTGAAGCTTCCATTTTAGAGGGTGTGACTTGATCGCAGGAGTATTAGCTCATCTATACAATTTACTTTTGTAAGGGGTCTCATTCACCACACCAGAACACTACCCCAGCCACTACTCTGACTTACACAGCTTCTGGAAGGCAAGCTTGCAATTCATGCAAATATGTAATTCCAAGTAGGGAACCATAAGATAATAGTACTTCAGCATGGACTGAAGGTAAGAGACCACTGAGAGACTGTGTAGTTCATACTGCAGGGATGTCCATTTGATGATTTGATGGTATATAGGCTGTCCAGGACTTGTAGGGGGTCAGAAGCTGAGGATGAAGAAGACGCAGAAAAGTTCTTGTCCTGACATTAAGAGAACACATTCTTGCAAATCATGAGACTGTGCTTACCTCAGATTTGAGTAGAACATGCAGGCCAGATGTTTAGTTGCTGTAAATATAAGTTGAAAATTTTAAAAGAGTAATACTCACTTATTGTAGCTGTTCCTTTGATATGGGAAAGCAGTGCCAGCAACAGCAGGAAGCAACCAGAGGAACTGAACTGATTTATTTGTTGCCAGAGCAAAACTCTATATCTGAAAACTGTTTGTATGTTGATTCTTATGCTGTCTCACAGGTAAAGAATGTGAGTGAGTGCAAATCCCCAGAGAAGCAAGTGTTCTCTGACACAGCTTCCCCAGTCCCCATCTTCTTCACCAGCCATGGCATGATTGCTCCCATTACCTGTCAACTCCTCCAAACACGCGAGTCAACACACAGAGGCAGTGGGAAGGACCACGAACTCATAGAGCAAACTTGTTTCTATCAGCTTTCTATCTAACCAAGGTAACTCAGTGCAAGCAAGAAGATCACTGGTCTGCTGTTCACAGACTTAGCAAGAATTATTCCCAGCTGCAAGGTGACTTCAGTCACCTTTTATATGCCACATTGTCACTGTTGTTCTGCCTTTAACCCATTCCTTCTAACACCCTCCCTCACCTGCTGGAGAATTACAAGAAGCAGCAGCAGAGAACATATATTTTAATAGGGAGAGAAGGTTACTATAAAAAGTATGTTTCATAGCCTGTTCCTTAAAAAAAAGGAAAAAAGAAGTATATTTCCATAAAAGAAAAAAAACCCCAACTTTTCAGAGTTTAATTTGTTCAGGTTGTACAAGTTTTTTTCCACTCTCTAAAATACTGAAAATGTGTCTGCACTAACCCTGCTCTCCTGAATTTGTAAACATGTACATTGGTATTTTTTGGTTTGGCTATAAAAAGAGCAGTGAAAAAAAAAGTCTATCAATTCTACAAATCTTGTAAGTGTTCCCTAACAGGGTCTGTTTTAAATATTATGAAACACATGCAAATTCTTTGTTTTCAGCTCAAAAGCATGTCTTTAATTCATTTTAAGTCTTAAATTTGCTTTCTCCAATTACTTGTTAGCTTCCCTTCTTTCTCTGTGGCTGGTCTGATGTTTGACATAAAAAAGATTCAAAGAGTCAGAGGGTCAGATTGTTTTATATACACACTTCTGTCTCGAAGGCCAATTTCATCTCTTAGGCTTTGCCTTCTACTACAGAGCACAGATACTCAGAGGCAGTAGTCTAATCTCCATTTTACATAATGCAATACTGATAAGACTGAAAATTATATATTATTTGTGTTTTATGCACTAATCTCTTGATCACAGAGCAGTGAAATGCTTGAGATAAAAAAAAAAAAAAAGGCAAAAAAAAAAGCAGAACACAAGCACAGAGTTCCCCTGGATAAAAAAAGGCCAACAGTTTTGCAAAAGGAAAAAGAATGATGAGTTAGATGATCACCCTTCAATCACCAACAAAGAAATTCGCCTAATATGAAAACCATAGTTAAACCATTGACCACCCCCAGAATTTGGAGACTGTTGTGAAACATGCAAAGAGCCCAGAAAGGACAAAGTAACTCCTCAGAACTATAAAATATATATATAAAAAGACAAAAGACACAGCAGTTTTTCTAAAAAGTGACAGTATGAAGGAAAAGAAATGCTATAGATGTATATATGTGTAAATATTTAATATATTTTGAGAACAAGAATCTGCCTCTAATGAGATGGCAAGAGATGAAAATGCATAACTAATATGAAATGATGAAAAAATGACACAAATATCAGACTTCCCAAAACCCACCAAAAATAGTGACTGTATTTTCAGCAATGAACTTATTTGATTATAGAAATTCTGTGTTATAGAAATTTTTACCTGTCCAACACTTGGAAAATGTAAAATTTATTTTTTTTCAAAGGAAATATTATCAAAATTAGATTGCAATGGGAAACTGGTCATTTGGAGTGTTCTCCATGAACAGTATCTCACAGCATATGGCAGAATACCTGCCAAGTTTCTCATGCAGCTGAATTCCCAAAAATACAGAGAATTGCTCTCCCTGTTCCTTTTGTCCTTTTTACTTAAGGCAAAAAGTTTTAATTTCCTGGTTTTCAAGTCCCAGCTCCATAATGACCCACCTGCCAAACATAAACAGAATCTGAGACTGGGTCCTTGGGATCCCAGGATCCTGGCTGGCAGATCAGTCAGGACACTGAGGAACTAATTTCCAGCAGAGCAGGGCTTCTCAGCATCACATTAGGCAGCAGCTGGACAGTGAACCAGCCAAAACCCCTCCTGGCAGAGGAGAAAGCTCCTCAGACCACTGCTGGCACTGCCTCTCTCACAGAACACTTTGGTGCTGATGGACTGACATTTTGTGAAAAAGCCACTATAGCAGAAGCTTTTCTGGCAGTGAAAATTCCCAGTCAATATTCTGAGTGGCATAAACATGGCTTTAAACAGGTGTGATGGAAAATGCTCCTCATCAAAACACTTATAAAGATAAAAGAAACAAACAAGAGTAATAATTTATAAGAGAAAACAAGTGAAATGTGTATTCCCTAAGTATCAGGACTATGACAGACAACTGGAAAAAACCAGACAAAACATTTATTAAAATGATCAGATGTGCATTGTGCCACCAATAACATTTGAAAAGGGACAAACTAATATTAGCTTGTACAATGATCCCTGGGAAATGCAGGGAGATTCTTACAAAGATTGTTGATCTTCTGTTAAAGGACAAAAAAATTATGCTATGTTATAGGGACAAGAATGACACATGACCAAATACTTCACTATCCTATTTCTATTATAATTCTCTGCTTGTGATAGTTGATTCTGGTATCAAAACCTAGAGCACAATAGAAGAATTGTGGGTGATAGTATGATGAATTTACATTGAAAGAACAATCCCTTATCCCTTTTAAGAGCTTTGTTCCTTTTTTCCAAGGTAGCTTCCTGCTTTAAGTGACTTCTTTGTAGCTGAAATGTAGCAAATGAAAGATATTTAACTTTGTAATTCACATTCTGGAAAAATTCTCAATCACCTTAAACTGAAGAAACAGACAAACTATTTTTAGAAAAACCACTACATAAACAAATCATTGTCCATTATGTTTCATTTGAGAGGAACAAAATTAAATTAAAAGTAGCTTGGAAAAATTTTTTAGGCAACTCATAAGGCACATGTATTAGACATTCATCCTGTATTTTAGA
Source organism: Sitta carolinensis (assembly GCA_032173965.1). Lineage (NCBI taxonomy): Eukaryota > Metazoa > Chordata > Aves > Passeriformes > Sittidae > Sitta > Sitta carolinensis. The sequence continues at coordinate 25,875,426 of JAVUNC010000004.1, read as the reverse complement.
ATAACTAAACCCTGTAGAAAGTGATGATTTGCACGTTTTTGTGGCGTTTCCAGACCTTTGCATGGCATTAACTAATTTTTTTCTGCACAGTTTTCTACTTAACTGACATGGTCTCCCACATCAGCAAAACTACTTACAGGAACGTAACTGAGAAATAATTTACAAGGTCAAATGGATTTAAAATTATTTGAAATAAATTAGAAACATTTTGAATCTATTCCTATGAGGAATTTATAGCTTTGGGTCTTTCTAAATATGATTATTTTTCGATTCTTAAATCTTTCAACATTGTTTAAAATTGTTTTGTTATCTATGCATAGTGCATTATAATTTCTAACAAAACTCAGAAGATTCTGTTTCACTAGAAGTCTAGATTTATTTGTTAGCAAACCAATAAAAGTAACTGAAATCTGGTTTTATAATACCAGCAACAAAAATTGTGAGTTTGAGTGCTAAAACACAATAGTTGTTTAATTCAGTCAAAAGAGACACAGAGAACTCAACACCAAACAAGGATGGGTGCCTAATTCCTCATCAGGCTTTTCTTCAGGGTAAAATGCATGGTGCCTGTATTATAAGAAATAAACTAGATATTAAGAAAAACAATGAAAATATGCATTATCTGTTCAGTTCTAAAACTTACATCATCAGCCAAAAGACAAGTTACCGAGATGGACTTTTAATTGTCTTTCCTTATAAGGATTTCACTCAGAAAATATCAGTCAAAGCAGTCCTAGCAGATGGATATAATCATAAAACAGGGCAAATTTCTATTATTAATCAATTAGATAATTAACTTGCTATTTTCCCCCATCACAGAAGGGGTCACAAAAATACAACACTTATTATAAAAGACAGTAAGATGCTAATATTAAAAACTTCACTCACCCTTGGAATTCCAGATAACCTGATCTTCACTGGACTTTATCTCTGCTTCTTTCCCACGGATCTCAAGAGATTAGTAATGGGTTTCCCCAAAGAAGTGTTAACCTTTTTGCCCTGTGTTAAGGATTGAAAGAACAGAGACCTGGGACCTGAATTATCTGTTCACCTTCAATTCCTGACACGTTACCTCTCATTAGGGGTAGAATGAGTCAAGACAGACATTTATCAACATGAAGAGGGTCTGGGTTTTTTCTTTACAGCTTAGCCATCCTGACTCTGACTTCAGCAAGCTCCTACTGTAGGATTCAACTGCAGACTCTGACTGCTACTTATTTCCTACAGGACTATGCCTGCAAATATTAGTTTGTAGACTCTGAACACAGGCTTTTACCTAGCTTTACTATGACTGCAGGCTCCAACATCAGGCTCTAACTCCATCAGACCCAGACTGACCTCACAGAAGATCTTTCACAGCAGCAACTATCCTCCTTGTTTCATCCGTATTTGTGTTTCTCTGAATCACTCCTTCTTCCTCAGGGAATCATCTATATCCTCAGTATCCTCTTTCTTCAGGTCCTCTTCCTCAAGCTTCCCCTAACCGGCCAACCCACTCCTTTTATCACACTATCTTTATTAGTCACAGCTGCAACCCATTAAGGGCAAGGCTGTTCCTCTTCTTTGGAAATTAGTATAACTGTGACTTTATCAGGGATGAAGTTGCCTGTAATCTTTTCTCCCACACCTACAGAGTAGAAAATTTTTTTCCTGTCCTCAGACTGAGTTTTCTAATACACCATGGTAAAAGCATCATATCTTATCAAAATTGCTGCAGTTTCTGCTCTGTGGGATGTCTCAGAGTTGGAAGTCTCCTGGCCTTGTTTTACTTTTGCCCAAGAATAGACTGCCCCTGAATTACCCTGTGGCCGATGATACAAGCACAGTGAGGACACAGCTCTGTGTGACAAACCCGAGAACTGGTGCAATGCAGGGACAGTGTCCTGCACCAGAGATAGTGGGATTTGTTGCCATCAGCGTTTTACAGCTTTCCAACCTTTTTCAGTCCTGCCTCTGCCCCTGCTATGGGCAGACACTGTGCATACAGTGAGTGGCCCAGCACTGTACCACACTAAACACAGGGCACTCACTGGGAGGGAAGGCTTCTCACCCCTGCGTGGCATCACTCGGAGGGGAGGAAGGTCATCAATGAAAAGCCAAATATCAAGCTGCCACTGCTGCAATACAAACACTACATAATAAATACAAATGAATTTAAGGGACACTGTGCTTCTGGAGCCTTTCTCTACTCAGGACCCAGTACAGTGAAAAAGAAAGGAAGATATGTATGGAAAAATTCTGTTCAGCCTTCAAGTTCAGGCTTATATTTGGAAAGGGAGAATATCTGCAGATCTTAGGTCTGTGACATTATATATCACAGCTCTTGTAATAAAAAATTCTCAGGGCAATAGCATTAACTGTCTAGGAGCATCAGTGAACTCCTGAACTTCAGTGCCCTTTAATCTCTCTTGATCTATTAATCTTGCTTGATAGAATAACATATAAGATCATACTTTTCAATGTGAAGTTTACAAATGTTTTGAATTATACTATATTAGGACAATTTATGTGAGCCGCCCCAACAGGGAAACAGTCTTTCAAAATGTTAATATATAATAGATTAGCATTCAGATTAAAATTTTTTTCAAGTTTCAAGTTGAATTATTGTAGTCTGGGTTTTCAGGCCTGGAGTTTCTGAGTTTCTAAAGCTCTGTTTTCCTGATGTCTTGGGTTGCCGAAATTACTCTCCCACGGAAAGGAACAAAACATCAGGATTGTTTTTGTAACGATATTCATGTTTGGAATTCTTTCTGTGGGAGGGAATTTCTTTGATGTCTCTCTGGTTTGACCAATGTGGGTGAAGGGGTTGTCTTTCATTTGCCAGTCACAGTGGTCTGTGGAAAAATGTATAAAAAGGGAGCAATCCCTGAAATAAGGAGCAGTCAGATTCATTTCTCCAAGCAGCTTTGGAGAAATTCCACAAGGAGTTCGTGTCATGTGTTATTTGCCACAGCAGCAAAGTATAGATAGATAGATAGATAGATAGATAGATAGATAGATAGATAGATAGATAGATAATCTTACAATACAATTGGTTTACTTATTTGACACATTTGATCCACTGTTTGCTCACAGTGAGCATTTGGCAGGAATAAGTCTTGATTTACCAAAGGGTTAGGAAGAGGAATGACAGATCCATATGCTGAAGACCCAGGTCCTGGCTTTCTTCAAGCTTAGATTAAGCATTGACTTGAGCAGGCATTCAATCAATTATGCAGAGAATAAAAGTTGTTGAATTACAATCTTAGATACAATATCAAAAAGTATTTTTAAAATGTACTTTAAAGCTTGTTGGCCCTGGAACTGTATTTTAGTACAACAAATGAAGCTATTGCCTCTTTCTCAGTGGAGCTGTCATCTCATTGATATTGAGTTGTGTTTCCTAGCTGCAGACAGAGTAGGATTGACAAAATTCAAGTCTCATTGAATTTTCAAGTCCCATTAGATAAAAGTAAGACTCAGAAAACTTTAAAACCAATTTAACCTAAAACCTATAGATAATAAAAACATTCAATGCCTTCTTTCAATCTTGAAATAAAGAGATTCCATTTACTCATTAATATTTTAAATTAGCCCCATCTCCATGCTAAAGAAATCTCTAGGGTCCCTAAATGATGACTCTTGCAAGATAATGCTGTGTATTAAATAATTCAGATGACTTCTCCCCATTTCTCATCTTCTTAAGAGATATAACTTTAAGTTTGCAATATGGCATATCTGAAAATATGAACCAAAATCAGTGAAGAGTATAAAACTTGTACCTGGCTGGTTTTATGCTTCCTGTTTTATTCAGCCTTGTAAATCCATTGTGTGAAAATTGTATTCTTTTTTGGTTAATTACATGTGAACAAGTGGCAATGAAAATACATATTCAATTCATTGTGAGAGTATGATTTTAATTTCATGTAGAGTTGTTTCAGAGGATTAACTGGGAATGGAATTGCAATATGTTTTCAAGGAAAAATAAGAAAATTTCAGTTCTAAGGAAATGGAAAGAGGAAAGATAAATGTGGTGGTATTGATTTGCTTTAAACTTTTCTATTTATTTGCTTACAATGTAGATATCAGAACTAAGCAAACCTAACCACAGATGTGAAATGAAAGAACACAATGAGTTCTTTCTTAAGGACTTTTTATTAATCAGAAAAGCCAATATAGGCAAATTAAAATTCCTGCTCAATAGAAACTTCAATCAAAATGCGAGCATTCAGTTCAAAAAACTAATGAAACTGTCAACATAAGCAAAACAGAAATAGTCATTTTATTTCTTCTTCTTTCTTAGATCCTAGGGGTATAACAATGCATTTCTCTTACCTTTCAGCAATCCACAGATAGTAGTTATCAGCCTTTGCTAGTAATTTTCTCAATGTGTATTATTGGTGCAGTATGAACATTTTTCATTTCACTTTTAGAATGCTTGTTTTTATTTTTTTTTTTAATTAGAAGATATTTAGACAAATATAATTGCAGAAATTATACATGAGAAAGACCTATTATTCTTTTTTATAGCTCCTTATTTTTTCAATGTTACTCACAAAGTGTAGTATGTTTACATTTGACTTATTCTCTTGTGTACAGTGCATTAGTTTGGATTTTTCCAGCACAGTTCTGAAATGGATTGAGCAACGGAATTTACTGACAGCGAGGGAAGACACTCTGACAATCCATACGATTGATAAAGCAAGCTTTGGTTTATTCGGACAGCTCAGTTTCTTTTATCCACTGTTCAGCAAGCATGCATACCTGTCACAAAGCAATTGGCTAAAAGCAAGAAGTTAAACATACTTCTGTGCTGTTTTGAGAGCCAGGGTTCCTCCTTATTCTCACAGCTGTAGCTTCTTGTTAATTAAAGCTATCAAGGTTATAGTTAATGCCTTCTTGCCAAGGGTACAGTGTCCTTGCCAAGAGTACAGCGTTCTTACTCTACTATCAGCATAGCTCTGCAGTTTGCTATTTCTAAATTTTCTAACAATGAGATTGCTTGTACAATTCTTCTAATGATCCATGGCCCTGTCCTAGTAGCCATTCTACAACAATTTACACCTTTTTTTTTCTCCAAGAGACTAAATGAGGAGGAACTGAAGTGCATGCACTCAATGCCAAACAGGCCTTTGAAGTACCACTGGAATTGTTGTGACTACGTTCCCACATTCTCATTGCAGATCTTTTCCCTAAGGAAAGGAGGGGTGGCTGTGTGTATTAGCACACTTGGCTTTGAATCAGAGCAGCACTGAGACCCAGCTGGAATGTGTCAGCACATTCATGGATGTGGGCCAGCACGGGGCCCATGGCCCCAGCATGTGTCTTCCACTACAGGGGAGCTCAAGTCTTCTAGAAATTGCCCATGTGGCCATTCCTTCACCCAAATTAATCTTGAGTATTCCTCAACAGACAAAGAGGTTTTGGGTTACTGAGAAAGCAGCAATGCACTTCTCAGAGTCAAAGCATGACTAGGCTGTGTGGTCCCTGACCCCATGGATAGTACCTTGCCTAGTGTCAAGACATTGTTCCAGAGCAGAATGATCCTAAGGCTAACAAAAATACTTCTTATTGAAGTGTTAAATTATCCAGCAGGTGGGAAAAGGATTAGCACATAATGATAATTCAGCAAAAAAATGTTTGGCATCTTACAGTTAGTTTTCAAATCTAAATTGGGTCACACCACAATCATTTCTCCATCTCAATAAAGGAAGAGCAGAGAGACATTTTAATGAGATTACAATTATGATCTTACATAAAAACTAAAGCCTTGTCTCCTGCTTGCAGTTCCATGAACCAGAAGCATGAATTAATTGAACTAAAGCTGCACATTTGCAATTAGTTTTAATTACTGGGAGAACCAAAACCAGACTCATGTTCTTAACTTGGAATCTGGGGGAAACAATGTTCTAATAAAATACTACTAATCCTTTTTAATGAAGGTTGAGAGGTTCCAGGCCTTGTTTTCAGGGCTAATACCAAGATTGAAGTAACACATTATAATTAAATTTTAAATTCCTACTGGAGAGTGAGGGGTTAGTATTTTTACAGTGTCATCCTTATTGTTATGAAACAAAGGTAGGAGAAAATATTTTTATTAATAAAACAATATATACTGAGATTAATGAGTCATCCGAAACCTCATAAAATTAGTTGCAATAAACCAGATTAAATTTAATGCAGATAGTGTGTTTCCCAGTTTTATAATTATCTGATTTACATTATCTTTTCTTCTTTTATATTCCTTTAAAGTAATGTTTTTACAAGATTCTAAGTTAAAAACTCTTCTGTACTCAATTTTATTATGTTTTTCTATGGAGAACTGACAGATGCCTTAATAAGGAATGGACAGCTGGTTTATACACAAAAAGACACAATCAATTTAGGCTACAGTTTAAAAGGACATAAAACAGCTGTACCCTACTAATGAGTTTTAATAGTTTTGTATCTTGAGCATCCTACCATCTGAAATATTGATAATTAAATGCACGTTTTGTTACTGCAATCTTCCCCTTGAATCATTAAAACAAGTAGCTTTGACTTTTTATAAAAACTTCTCAAACTTGTTTGGAGAGCTATTTTGCTTTGGCTTGGGTTTGTAGTTTTTATACATATATTTTAAGTTTTAGCTTTCAAAATATAATTATTCAGTATTGATTTTTCTAAACAACAATTTTTTTTTCAATTCTGTCACTATGTAGCAGTTGTTAGCCATTTTCCATTCTAATGTTGCCTTTGATTTCCAGAGATGCTCAGAAAAAGCACACGAAAGATAATAATAGCCATTGAAATACACAGAGAACATAATGGGGAGATTTTGTTTGTTTGTTTGTTTGTTTGTTTGTTTGTCTAATAAAAATGTGATGGTATGAATAAGAAAATCTCTATGCTAGTAAAACAGAGGGATGTAGATTGGGTACTACATCCAAAAAAATTTTTATTCTCCGTGAATTTTTCTTATTGAAAGCTCTTCTGTAGTGAACTCAGGTTCCAAAATTTTATATTACAGACAGAATGGGTGAGTCTGGCACCATCAGAGAGAAACCCATCCAGACTGGATCTTGGCAGTATGTCACATACATGGATACAACAGGGGTAAGACCTAGACTAGTTGGCGCTGGACAGAAATTGTTATCAGCTGGTGGCCACTGCCTTTTGGCAGAGACATTCCATGTTGTCACAGTGGCCTGAATTTTTGCTTGAAGGCTGAAAGACCTAATGTATCCATCATGGGTGTCACTGCTCAACAAATTAAAGCAAATTCAGATAGCCTAAGCATCCGTACTCAGTACTAAGCAGAAACAAATATAGAAGTGGTCTTTAACCACATTATCCCAGCTGTATGAAAAGCTGGTGTTTAGATCAACTCAACTGTATTTCCTGACCATAGCAATTCCTTAATCCACTAGCAGAGACAGGCTGAGATGAATGCCCACTACTCTTTCAGTGACACAAATATAGCAAGAAATTTGCTTGCAGTCCTTAACCACCCCTCAGCTGTTTCTACCCTTAGTGTCCCTTTCTTTCCATATTGTCCATACTTTTGTATGGACACATCATATGTGTCCGTACGCATGTCAATGTCCATATATATGTCAACACCCTCTCACAGTGAGTTAAGAACCACTTCCCTTTTCTTTAGGCTTAGGAACTCCTTCCCATTTTTACCCTTTCCCCTCTTCACAGGGATCTTCTTACAGCATATTTGCTCACTTAGGGACATCCAGCATTTGGGTCTCTACTTACCCTATTTATGGCAGTGTGACAGACAGCACAAGAAAATTTTATTAGACCTAGCAATCACAGCTTTAAAGTCCTTTCAAAGATAAATAACTTTTAGTTTTTATACTTATTTCCACTGGATCTAAGATACAATAATTTCAAAATTAATTTGGAAATGGGTGAAATTAATTATTTAATTTCAAAATTAAGGAGGGATAAAATTTAAGGATGATTTAAAATGTTTGCTATATAAAAAAATGAAATTTCATAAATGGGCCACTTCTTGGAAGCAAACAGGATAAGTATATCATGATTCTTATAGTTCCTCATTAGCTAGGAAACTAATGACTCCCAAATCACTAAAATTACTGTCAAATGGCAGTGTCACCTTCAGTATCACCATAAATACAATTTTCTCTTCATTATCACCTGTTTACTGTTTTAAGTCCAGTTAGCTGGGGCGGAATATTTACTTAACATTTTTACCTCTTGTACTGTTCCAGATAAGGTCATAATTAACTTCTACTTCAGGAATAAATCTCCAGACATTCTAATAGATCATGCTTTGCTTTACACCAATATCAGAGCATGCAAATTTCACTTCTTTGAAAGGAGACTGAGCCACATCAACTGGACACTTAATGAATTCCAGCAAACAGGCCTTCAAGCAATAGGGACAAAATAGTTTCGGAAAGAGTTTCCCTAGAATACACACATTATGGATGTCTGGTCACACTATTTCGCTTTACACCACCATTTCTGCCTTACTGCATTAAGTGTTAGTGTGGATGTAGATGAACTCAGTCCACATGAAAACTATGGCCTGGGGGAGGGGTGAGAGCATGCTGAGGAATGTCGAAGGAGGAATTTGGACCTATGCTTAGAGGATTCAAGTAGCTGGGTGTATGAATGTGACTATGTTTATTCTGTCAAAATCTGCCTCTACTTATTTCAGCATGTGGGCATAACATTTTCATTCCTAAGCTCTTCTGAGCTGTTCTTGACAGGAAAGGGTATCTTCCTCCTTCCCAGGCTAATACCTAAACAGCTTACCTAAACCCATAAATTGGAAAATCCCTGAGAATATCTTTGCTCATACGGAACACGGTGTGGTAATCACTGCTTAAAAGACAGAAATCATCACTGTGAACTACACACAGATACACAAATTGCATTTATATTTTACATTAAGTAAAATTAGGTAATTCAGTATGTATAGAGTATGAAAAAAGGTACCACTAGTTTAGGACAGCCCCACCATCTGTCTGTGCAGGAACATAGTTTTAACTAGCAAAACAGAATAAAGATGACTGCATCCTACGTAAACAAGAGAAGGGCACATTAAAGTCCGAGGAAATAAGTTTCTAGCAAAATGAAAGACTGAAGCTCCTTAGGCACAGGAGAAAAGTGATTCAGGGACAGAAAACAATGCTGAGTACCTAAGACTATTTTTACTGGATGCAAAAAACAATGGCTGTATGACATGCTATAGTTTTCTCTGTCTTCCAGGTTAGCCCCTTCTAGTTCCACAAGCAATAAATTACCATCCTTTTTTTTTTCCTTTCTCACAAATGATAACTTTATCAACTATCCCTAAGCTAATACTCTCTCAAAATACAGCCAACTTTTCTTACAGGCAGTGCTGGACTCAGTGTTTTCAGCCTGTACTTAGTTTGGAAAGATGTTAATTTTTCTCATGCCTGAATAAGGATTTGTACTTCAGCCAACTTGTCTGCTTTTTCCTCAGCAACATTAGACAGTTTATTGCCTGAATATTTATTATTCCTCCATGCAGATCTTGTCTTACTTCAAAGAAAACATCAGAAGTGCCTTATGTTGACACAGGTGGTAGTAATGGTTGATATTGATAGTTAACTTTGATGAATTGTTAAATTTCACAAACTTCTTTACTATCTTATGATTACTACATTTCTTCATGACTTATAAATGATCATGTAATTCTCTGGTGCTAGCTGTGATGAAAACAGACAGAACTGAGCTATTAACAACAGTTTAATTCTCATTGGCTAGAAATAATTAAATATACCATATGGGCCCGGAAGGCAGAGGGATCAGCACACAATTTCTAAAAACTGAAGTTTCAAAATTAAATTTTTTTTCTACTGACACATGCCCATGATTACTGAGTATCTAAAGTAGTCTGGTTTTGAAAGACTCCCTTTAATATCCAACAGAATACATTTACCCAAATCTTTAAGTTGTTCCGCTAATGACATCCTGTATAAAAAAATAATTCCTTTAGATAAAAATTTTAGTGAGAGAAGAAAACAAGTTTTCTAATAAATCATCAATTGTACCTTATGACCCAGAGAAAAATCAGAAGTGTAGGAAAGGTACATATAATATTTTCCTATTTCTTCCCATTCTCTTAAGGTTTCTTATAATTGGGATTTTAGAGGTAAAGTTTCTTCATGCCAGACACACTTGATCATTGAATGTGTGATTTGACAAGGTGTGAAGCATGCAAATTAACAAGTGCTAGCAGATAAATAATTGTCTGATATCCATCAAATAACAGCTCCTCAGGAGGAGCTTCTAGGCTGTGCATCCATTAAAACCAAAACCATCTCTGTGTGATTCCAAACCTTGAAGAATGAGTTTGAAAAATCTATTACTTTCTTGGCCAGCTATGCAAAGCTCCTTATGGGAGTCAATTCAGAGTATCAGCGAGTTTATTTTTTGGAGGTACCCAACACTTTCCAGGCATTGAACTGGGCCAATAAAATTGCCCTTCAGTGGTATTTGTTGTCTGTTATTCTTTTCCTTCTTCTCTGCATGGAATACTTTTGCCTTAGATGTCCAGTGGAGCATACCACTTGCTGCCATGGGAAATGGAGCCTTTCATCTGTGTACCATAGCTAAGACTCTTATGCTGAAGCCAAAACTAATCCACTGGATATAGTTTAGAACAGTTATACATTGGAAATGTGAATTAGAAAGTTGATTTGAACAGACTTTAATGGATTTCTAAATGTATGTTATGTTAAATACTGCAGTTGACATGTGAGCTAATTCTATAGCTGGCTTTTAATGAATAGAAGAAAATATAGATTTGTCATCAGTGGAATGAAAACTTTCATTGTCTACTGAAATAGCAACTGAAGTTAGGTTTCTGATTTTATTGAAACATGTCTGCTTTAGGTCTGGCAACAGTTAAAAATTATGAAAAATAACTGTCTGCTGAGAAATAGGTGAAAGCCATCCTTTTTCTCAACTAGATCACCATATTCTTTCTAACACCAACAAACTGAGAAAACTGCATTATACAACTTCTTTAATCTCCAAGAGATGCAACCTCTGAATCCAGCTTAATAAAAGCCTATTAACACAAAATGTCATATTGCATTATGCAATCCGTGTGGGAAGGTATTAACATAGGGACACCTATAGAGATTCTTGCAGAAGCCGTAAGCAAGATTTCTGCATCTAATTGGTTACTCAAATAGAATTTTAAAAAGATTCAATTTGCTTTTAAAATTAACACTGCTAGATGAAAGAACATTGAACAGGCTGCAAGCATGTCAATAACACAAGGTAAAGCAATATAACTAGGGTATATCTTCAATTACATTTTCTTTATGACATCCAAGAGAATTTATCTACTATAAATTACAAAATATCAACCCTCTGTGTGCCAGCTCAAACTCACATAAGAGTCTTCTAAGACAAGGAGAAAACCCAGTTTTCTGTTACAATCCTGGCAAATAAATGTTCAGAATTGGGTAATCATAATATTTAGAGACAATAATATCAATAGTACACAAACATTTCATAATAAATAGAGTTTCGTAGCAAATTATGTGCCTGAGTTTCAGGGACAATTTTACAGAAACATTTTTATTGGTTTAGTTTTGAACAGGCTACGCATCTTTGTAGCTTTGTCTACAAAATCAACCTGTGATGGCAAGGTTACACAAGGTAAGAATATTAAACTTGCTCGCTCTAGTTGTTTAAGTGAGAGGATAGTGACTTGCAGACCAGCATTCTTCCTTTCATTTCTAGCTTTCCTAAGAAACAAGGAAGTATCTTCTGTTGGTAATTGCCTTGTTTGTAAACTAGAAGAAAGATGCAGCTGCAGAGAACTCTACAGTGTCTCTATCTTCCAGGTAAACGTAATGTGGAACACAATTGCATTTGTGGAGATTGTAGGCTATTGTAAAGGGAGTTGTGAAAATAAGGCTGCATTAACTTTAGACAATAAGAGGTACTTAAGATAAGACTAATAGGAGGGAGTCTTGAGATATAGAAAAGAAAACAGCTGGAAGCAACAGGAATATGTTTAAGTCCTAAGAGTAAATCAAGTACTCAGCTTTTATTACCACAGGCATCTGAAGATCTAGGCAAAACTGACTTCTCTCCAGATTAGAAAACAATGGGTAAGTAAGTTTTCTTTCTTTCTTTCCATCTGCATTTTGGAAAGATTAGGAGATTAGCTGTGCACTGAGAAACTGAGTGTTCAGCTACTCACATGACAGAAACACTGCTATCTGCTGGTTTACTTGTAATATGCCCATCAGTGGGCCTATCATTGTGTGTTAGAGCATATAATCCCTGGTTTCTGGGTATATTTATGGTTTAATTTGGTTTCTCTTCTGTGTTCACAAAGTGTCTGCCTTGATCCTGGACTCGATAGAACATGCTAGCATGCTCCTCATGGAAACTGGGCCTGTCAAAGTTTAAAGGAGTCTGCTCTTCCCGAGGAACTCCAGAGTGTGGTATTCAGCATGTGAAGCCTTCAATGAACCCTGAATTTACACTGAAAAAGTGACTTGACTTGTCTGTCTTAGTTTGGAAGACAGGTATCGCTAAGGACAAACAGGATCCTCTCCTGAAATGGAGAATGCAAAATCCTCTCTCCAAATTGTTATAATTTTAGAATTAAGGGGTTCTCAGGTGAAGATGTGAGGATATGGATAACAGTTCTTTGTTCGTGTTTAGTAGCAAGGCAAACAGAACAACAATAACTATGAGATGAACAGCAGACAGAACCAGGGAAACAGTCCCAGTTTTCTCTGCCGCTGGCACCCTTTCCCCGTTGGTGCAGTTCCCGACACAGGCAGCTGTGGTGCAGAGTCCCGGGATGCTGGAGATGGATCAGGAGCTCCCGGCGGTGGCTGGAGCTGCAGCACGAGTCCCGGCAGGCAGGGGGTGCGGGCTGAGGTGTGGAGAACACTCGGAGCAGGAGCCAAGGAACAGCGAGGGGGGCAGGAACTGCAGCGGCTCCCAGCCAGGCAGACAGGGGCAGGGTCAGGATTGCCGGGGCACACACGGAGAGACCGGGGCAGGAAACCCTGAACTCCGCTCCAGTGGGGCCAGTGAAAGAAAAAATCTCCCCCCGGAAGTCTGAAAACCACTGCCTGCCGTTTTCTTCTCCTGACAAGCACACCCCCCAAAAGCGAAGTCCACTTGCTCCTCCTCTCTCTCCACCTCAGCCACTTCTTTTGTCTTTCTTAACTATCCATAAGTTCCCAGAGATCAGTTCCCTGGCAACTTATGGGAAAAAAATTCTACAAGAGGACCCAACCCTCAACATTGTCTTTGGCTGTTTTGAATTTTTCTCAGCCTGAGTTTCAAGTGAGAGGATACTTAGAGATCCTTGACGCAGGGAGACAGAGTCTCGATGACTCAGGGCAAAGAGGTGAGCAAATCCCAGCCCCGTAAGTTTTCTGTCACGCATTAATGATGCACATTGTTCCCTCAAAAATGGAGCATTAGGTAAGAGTACTGTGCTGACTGGTCTATGTGGATCTAACTTTATTGATGTTAGCTGATTGCTTTACAGAACTTAGAGTTCAATGGCTGACCACTTACTTTCCATTCTTTTCACTTCAGTTTCTTCATAGTCATCTTGTATTATCTAATCTTTTGATCTCTTTTCACAGCTAAGATTTTGTGCCTTTTATTTATGTCTAATCCAAAGATGACTTTGAACATCAGTAGAGAAAACACTCTGGAAAACGGAACTGAACATTCTTTTCTCAGAGTTTTACAGAGAAATTGTCTGAAGTATTTCTCATTTAATTTTTAGAGCTGTGAACTCAGTCAGAATAAAAGGACCGGTGAGCTTCTAAAACTTTTGAGGCTACTATTTTAAACTATTGTCACTGGTAGCAGTGACAATGATTGGGAGATGGGCTGTTTAAAACAAAGAATTACCAAAGTATTTTAGAATCACTGTATTTTCATCATAAAAATTTATAGACAATATGAATATTTTTACCAATGTCTATTAACTACGTTATAAATTACTAAGAATAATTTTTGCTTCTATTTTAATGGACACTATTAAATGTTTTTTGCAATTATACATATTGATTATTCTTAGCAAATTAATTCAAATTGTGTTTCACATTTATATTAATGATTTAACTTAATATGAAAAGTCTTGCCCATATATACGGTGTGCTATTTATTACTCAATTATATCCCACACAACTTTTATTTTTAATTGTGCACTTATTAAGGCACAATTAAAAATTCTTTGCTTTCTGATTGCATATGAATGTATGTTTAAGAGAAAAAATGCTAGCACTATTGAAAGTAATGGTTAAATTGTTACTGATTTTCATAGCATAGGATTTAATTTGCTGTATATGTAATATTTCATTGAGGTCTGCTAATTACAATACCATATATAGCATTTAGTAAGAAATATTTTAATTTCAACATCAGATTAGAACCCCTATTGCCACTAACACTTGGGAGAAATAATGAAATGCAAATAGTCTTAGAGAAAGATCAAATGAAAATACTCAACTATTAGATATTTCAGAAAAAGAAGGCTTCATATTTACACCTCCAATCAAATGTATGACTCCTTAAGACCATTTAAAATGTTTTTCTTTTTTTTAATGCAAGAAAATTATTTTTTATTAAACATTTTATTATTTTTCTGTTATAAGGGTTTTTTTTTTTAACTTAACCTTTAGAAAACTTTAATTCCCAAATATTCTGGCTGAATGTCTGCAATATTTGATAGGCATAGATGTTCATCCCTGAACCAGCTAGTTCTCCCTTGTATTTTTAGGAATATGTAAAAGGTGTTCAGAGGCATTCATGTAAGAAGTTATTTTGGACAGTCCTAAGTCTGCATTATCTGCCAACTTGTTTATGAGTTATATTATCAGGAAGAGAGGTTCAGTGACACTTTGGACATATTCCATTATCGTTTTAATGTCAGGCTAATGCTAGAAACAGAAATGCATTTGCCAAATGTCTTTCAAGTTGCATTTATCTGCCTTTACCTCTTTTCCTAGGAAGCATTCTTGCAACAGTAAAACTATTTTTTTCCTTCAATAAGTTGCTCTTAACAGCAGAAATAGGGTATAGAAGGAGATTATAACAAGGAAAATGAACTGAAAACTCAAGTGCATTTTCTCTAAAGGCTTTTACCATCTGATTTTGTCAGCCACATGAAGCAGCCAAAGAGACAGGAATTCTCTCTTCTTCCTTGAAGCAGGACCAGAGTTTATACATGGATCCACAGTCTGGTAGATCTGAGAGTGAAAGTATTTTCATCTAAAATATAACCTCTATTTCTGTTATACAAATTTGTTCTGTTGATTTTAGAAACATAATTGTGTGCCTCTATAAAAAAATTGTCTCTGTGTCTTTTTAGGCTTTTTTCTTTACTTTTCACTTAGGAATATACATGGCTGTTTCATTTACGGCTGAACTATGTGAGAGGAACTGTTAACCTTGATGGTTAACCAAAATATTTTAGGCAATGTTACACTCTGAAGAGCTCGAGTCATTAAAGTTGTGATAATATAAGGGCTACATACTCACAACTTCTGCTCCAATTGCTCCCTGGAAGACACCTTTCAGATTTTAATCTGTCTGCACAATTCCACTCTCCTTGTCAAAAAGGCATCTCTTTCATTTTCTGAAGGCTTCCCTGGGCATCTGTGGTTTCCTGAAAATTTTGTCTGTTCCCACTACCAAGGTACTCTGGGGACAAAATTTTGCTACAGCTGGAAACATGTGCTTTCTTTGGTCATAACCAATGGCTGATGGCTTAGCAGGAAAAATGTTGTTTCTAAGATCATTAATAATTCCAAAAGGTGAGCATGCAGAGGAAATTCAATTCACAGTTATTTGCACAAGTTGTGAGAATGAGCACTTGGTATAGTTGTCAGCAGTCAGATCAGACAGTCTTGTTGCTCATGACAGTGGCATTTAATAGCTCTCCATCAAGTTCGGAATCTCATATGGACACCTGAAGGATTCACCTGTAGGAATCAACTTAGATCAGGGTGACAAAATACATACTTAACAGTGATGGCAAGACGACACAAGCTTTTATTAATGGAGGAAGTGAATGGAAAACATTCAAACTTGCTCCAGCCCTGCCTTTATTCTGCCATGAAATTGTCTAGTGTTAATAATTACATTGTCTAATCAGCTGATGCTAAAGTAAAAATCCTGCTGTCACTGCCAGACATTACTGTCAGGTTACCAAAGGTGGAGGGACAGCTTTGTATTCCTGTTCCACGTGCTAGCTAAAAAAGATTACTCTTCATATTAATTTTATTCTCTGAAATAAAATTTGTTGCCAGAAAGAAACCCTTTGTTCTATGGCTAAGACAGTTTAAATGGACCTTGTAGAAATAGTGCCAAGAATTTTTCATAAGAGGGAAATGTATTAAATGATTATCCATCTTCCTACAGAGATGGACAAAGAGGCAAAGTTGATTGTCCTGAGGGATCATTACTTTATCTCATATAAGCAGAAGGAGCTTTCTAAGGATTAAGAAACCTCAAAGCCTTTGAGAGCCTCAATTGAAATGAGAGTATGTACTTTGTCACCTAAATTTCTGACACAGTAAGTGATAGCTAGAGCAAACTGATGGGCTGTAAACACAGGTGTTTCATAGCCTTGTAGCTGACTGTGGATTGTTTACTAAGTAAAAATTTAAATTCTGACATTTAGTTTCAAGAATTCAGTTGTTTCCAGTCAGAAAGCTAATCTATCTGAAATTCACACTAGGGGTGAAACTGCCATTAGGAGAACTATATTGTATTTTAAGAGCACCATTAGACTTTATGCAATTTTGATTGAACTCTTATCACAGATCATCTGTTTTCTTGCCATCCAGACTTTATGGATAACTTCAATTTATGCTGAAGTGTGTGAAGATCTCTCCTAGATATTCATAGTCTATAAGCTATTTAAGATTAATATAAGTAATACTTTTAATCAAGCAATTTCCTGAAAACTGTCACATAGAACTAGTCTTTATATTTCCAAGCCATTGCATCAGAGTGTTCAAAACATTTGTGATGAAAACATCTTTGAAATTATTAAACATTGCCAGAAGTTGTATTAATGATAATTCAACTTGCATTGCAATGCTTTGTCACTTAGAAAAGTCATTGTAATTTAGCTTCTTAAAAGGTCTTTTTCTGAGTTATTGAAGAGAGAAAATGATAGGCAGAGAGGCCAAATTTTGAACAAGCAAAAGGACAGTCTGCCTAACAATTCCTCTTCTAAAATACAGATATTGATTTTTTTGCTTTATAGTAGCTAGTTAAATATCAGTATTTGAGTCTGAAATATGAGAAAGAATTCCTAGATGTGTTTGTAGTAGAAGCAGCTGTCCTGAAATAGTAAATTATTGCTGGTTTTATTTCTGTGTCAAATCTCCTAAGCGATATTCCACCAGGCATCCTGGCCACCACAAATGCTGAGGACATCCAGAAGAGGTTTGTATCCTGTCTTGACCCCAGAAGATTTTGTACTGTGCTGTGCACATACTTTGTTCTGATCTCATGAGGTTTTCTCATGACACTGAGAAGTCACTAAGGAGTCATCTTGGCTGCCTTTTGCTAGAGGTGTTGATAAGAAGTTGAATCAATTACGAAGGAAAATGAGCTGTAACTTAGGTGAATGTAGCTTATGCTAAATGATGATAATTTATTTTCAGACTTGTTTCATGAAATCTGTGTACCTTTTAAGCCCAAGTATACATAATATGGATACATGGTCTCAATTTACAGTATATTGAAATCTAAGGAATAGATAAAAATTGAAAGGCTCACTAGAAAAAACTAATTTAAAAGAATTTAAACACATGAGTAGATTTTTCTGTAATGAAATAGAATTTCTTCGATTTTTAAAATACTTCAAAGTTTTATTTCAAAATAATTTAAGACTTTAAGAAAAAAAAAAAAAGATTCTTTTGAGGTAAGTGTTGTGAAAAATCTGGAGCAGAAAAATATTTCAGCGGGTCAACAAGAGCAGAGTAGAGGGGCTGAATCCCCTTCCTCGACCTGCTGACCATTTTTGTGAGGCAGCCCAGGCATGGTTGAATGGTTGACTTTCTGGCATGCAAGAGCACATTGCTGAGTCACGTTGAGCTTTTTGTCTACAAACGCCACCAAATCGTTTTCCCCAGGGCTTGTCTCGATCTGTTCTCCTCCCAGCCTGAACTTGTGCTTGGGATTGCCCCAGCCCAGACACAGGACCTTGCATTTGGCCTTGTTGGATTTCATGAGGTTTGCACATCTCAGACCTGACATGGTCCCTCTGGATGTCCTCCTTTCCCTCCAGCCTGTCAACCACACCACACCGGCTGGTGCACTTGGCAAACTTGCTGAGGGTTTATTAGAATGGGTCAGAAAAGCCTCTCCCAGTAGCCAGCACCTGTAGGGTTAACTGGAATATTATTGCCTGGTGTTCACAGTGCTGTACCAAGTGAATAAGAAGTTAGTAAGGTAAGTAATGTCTCAGTTTGAAGTCTTAGCTAATTTTTAAAATGATAACATAGGAAGTTATCAAATTATTTTGTAAATTCATTTGCTTTAAAAAAATATTTCTCTATATAAAAACTAAAAATAGTCAATTATAAAATGCAAGATGATTGCAAAAATTGACTTTGTTTCCTATGTTTGTGTTTAAGTCTAGTTAGTAGTTTTTAAAAAATGGAATCCACTTTGAATTTTCTTAAACCTGTTGGATAATAGGAAGACAGCAACAGATTGTAAAGGCTTTGCTAAATATACTTGATCTTGCATCACTATAGATAACTGGGTAGATGACTGAATTCTGTTGCTTGTAATACACATTTCTATAAAATACTCACTTTACTCCTTCAGAAACAGAATATGCATAGTGAAAATACATAGTTGAAACATATGTGCATATACATTATCTACATATGAAGCCATTATAAAAATATCATAGAACAGACAAATCTTTCAAAAGCTTTTCTGTACATCAAAATGTTTATCTTTATACACTTAACGAACAAGTTATAACTTGGAGGGAGAGTACATTAGCTGTATGTGAAATGCAAATTGCTAAGTCTAAATATAGCAAGAGTTCTTATAGACAGTGAAAATTATTACACAAATTGTCTTGAAATTAAAGCACTCTATAAAAGTGCTATTTCCAATGATATTTTTTCTTCCTTTTCAGTAAAATTCAGACAACTAGGAGTAGAAATCAGACAGTTCTGGAGGTAAAATTTATGCCTTAGGAAGCTTGAAAAAATAAATGATTGTGCTCTCTCAAACCATACATAAACCAAGGCCAGCTACATATGGTGCCAAAATGCACTCATGATAAAATCACATTATCCTAATGTCATCTCTGCTTTTATTTTTCTGCTATTTAATCATTCTTTGAATAGCACACATTTTAATTATGATTTCAAATTTGTTTCCCATTAAGATGAACCAAAGAATAATTTCTTTCAAGGCCTTAGTGAAAAAGCTGAATCATTCTATGCTTATTTTATATATTACAGATTAATTTTTTAGCACCTTAAGGATCAGATGTATAAATTATTTCCCATGAATCTTGAACCTGCCAGAATAATCCTCCTGGTCAGATGAATCAGACTTGACTCGTGTTCCCATGGGACAAACACATGCCTTGGTACTCAAAAGAAGGAAGTACTCAAGTTTCAGTTGGGGAACACTTGCCTCAGTTTTGTAAGAAAATAACACCTAGAACATTTTGCAGAAGTCCCAGAACTAGACCAAGTAAGTGTACCATTGCTGTAATTTGACATTTAAGTTTTGATAGAGTGGAGGAGACATAGGTTTCGGTTCCTGTTGTAAAGACTATTGCAATATTTAGTCCACATTTATTTGATGTTTCTTACTGTATAAATATGTTAATTTGTATCATGATATTGTGTTGTTTTTCTGGCACTGCTATTCTTTAACTCATTAAGACAAAGTGAAACATATTCCATTGAATAGAATGAGAAAGCTTCTGTTTCTTCCTTTATGACAATCGAAATATCCCAGAGCTTGAAACACATAGCCTTAGACCACATATAACAAATTGCAAACTATATCTGACAGATTACAGAAAAGGGTCAACAGCTGAGCATTTAAATTAAATTAAAAAAAGAAATCCAACCTAGGGTAATACCTATTGCAACACCTGAGGAGGAACTGTGAAAACAAGGCTAATAAAATTTATAATTCCAGCTTCTCATCTCAGACGAAGATGTTAAGTTCCCAGAGCTTCCTCCTCAGAAGTTTCTGAAGGATCTCAAAGTCTTTTGAGAAAAAAAAAAAAAAATGCTGCTATTCTTCATCTGACCTTAAGAAGACAGAAACATCATCACTCAGCTTTTATGCCAGATTACACAGCTGCTAAACTAGGACAACTTTGAAGAACATCAATTTTGCATGGATGTACTATAGCAATCTAAACCTAGAAAGAAGAAAATTTACCCAAAACGTCAGATTTTGTTCAGCTGTTGTTAGTTTTCTGTTACGTTTTTACTCACAGTCCTAATAGTCTTAATACATTTTAAATAAGAAAATGGTATAGGGACTTGTGGGAACCCAGGACATCCCTCTGACTGTCCTGTAAAATTTATAAGTCACAAGAATTTAGGTAGAAAGATTGTTAACATATCACAGGGTGAAAAAAGAAGAATTTTGGGGTTTTGGAATGTGAATTTAGGGGACAAAGATGGAGAATTTAGGGCATGTCCCTGTCCTTCTTCTTCATCTCTTGTTCTCCATCTTCTGCTGTGATGGTGGCACTTTTTAATTGGTTTAGAGTAAAGGTACACTGTTTAATATAGCTGATAGGTATTGGAGAGTTATTGTAAATAAAGCATACGTAATTTTTAGTATAAAAAGTAAACACTGCCCCAAGGGCAGGGAGTTTAACACAACCTGACCTGCAAGAAAGATCTCTGCAGGCCAGAGCCAAATATGTAACAAGATGACAAGAATAAACAATCCTTGAAGAAGAGAACAGATGATCTTGGCCTCTTCTTTGGATGCAGGGCTTGGGCTAAACAGAGACTTCACAAATTCAGGTCAGGACAACAACAACAAAAAACATTTTCCTTTTTTATAAAAACCTGACAAGGACATACATTCTCAATTGGCTTTGGTCTCAGTGTGTTCTGCAAGATTGTCTCAATTTGTGGTTAAGACCCTGGAAGTAAGTGCATGTGCAAAATCACCAAGTCTTTAACACATGATAGTTCCCAATACCTGATGTTTCATCTGTGTGGAGAATGGAAATAGAGGGAATTCAGAGGCTGGAAGCAATGGCAGTCAGGCAATGAGCAGGACATCTCTTCAGAGCATCACATTGCCCAGGACAAGAGAATCACAACTAAGAAAATATCCACTATGTCTTCTGGATTGGTGGAATTGTGATAATTTTTATAAACTTTTGTAACTTTCCCTGTCTCTCAAAATGACATAATGAAAGTATGTCTTCTTTCTGCTTATCCCTAAGTGTTTACTGCAGTTCTGCAATGGAGGGAGGTCCTGAGATTAACAGGAAACAGTACTTTTAGAAATGCAAACAGTCATTTAAATTCACATATCACTTCCATCCACATAACAAATAGCTGTAATAACACATATTTGATATATTTTTGCTAGGATTTACTTTCCTGATTACATTTCTATGTTTAGCTTGTCAAAATACTGCAGGAGTCAGTTTGCATGTGAATTTGAGTCAATATAAGAAGAAATTTATACGGAAGTGAAGCTTAAACTGCTGGAATTTGGTCAAGTTTGAGAAGAAGCAGTGAGTCCTGGAGTCTCAATTCCTGGATAGGACTGGATCAGGACAATGCTCTAAGATCCTGTGAATCACATTCAATGATGAGCATGGACAGAAAGTGCTTAATGTGGAATATATCTAGCTTTGTGAGTGATATCAAAATAGAAGGTATTTCTAATGTAAATGCAAGCAGAACTTCAGCGATGTTCAAACTATCAGTGCTTGTGTGGACAAAGAACCTGCCAAGTTAAGCAGCAGCTGGAAAAGTTGTTTTAAAGATGTTTTGTGGACATAGCATCAAATGCGGGAATTAGTCTGATGTCAGGGCTTATTGTTAATATAAAAGAGTCTTTTTTCCTGTCTGTAGAATTGGTATAGTAGAACTCCAAACTCCACCAAGCCTAAGCTAAGGTTTTTTTACCATTGACCAAGATGATCTGAGCACCTTACCTCTTCTAATGTGGAAGCTGAAACTAAGGATATTCAAAAAACATACAAAAACCACTCTATAAAAAATGGTATTAGTTCATTGCTTTATTTTTAGGTCTAAGACCCACAGCAGAGGTGTTTTTATTGTACCTATCAGTGTACAATACGAAAACATCTGTAGAGAGTAAACCATAAGCAGTAAGCTGTAGAAACTTTTCAGGCTCTTTGGTTTGGAGGACCATGAAAGAAACTTGAATGCCATATAACCTTTCTGTTTTCCAAAGTATTGAACATTTCATAAAAGGATGACTGCTCTTAAGGAAAAAGGATTACAAAACCAATAAGGTACTGTTACAAAAATCTATACAATATACTTGTGAAAGTGCAGCTCATTATGGAGTATGACAGATAATTCTTCAGTAAAAAGGCACTGCTGTATAGACTGTAAAGATATATGGATTGCATAGATCAAATTTAATGTGAGATGAATCCTTCCAACAAGTAAGGTCTGTGCTTTGCCCTTCTGTGAAAAGTTCTGTAACAAGAAGGTATTAATGAAAGGTGTTTGCATGGGTGTGGTTTTAAATGCTGAACTTTGTACATTACATGAAATATTTAAATCCCTCCCCATCTTGATTGCTTGAAGAAAACATCTGTCTGTCTTTCTCAGCAAAGGGTTTATCAGGCTAAGTTTATTTAAAAGTATAATATGTATCTCCATATTTGAGAGGAATTTATGAAAGAACGAGAAAAAAAAAGTGATGTAAGAGGAAATTCCAGACCAACAGAAACAGAGACAAATAAGTGCATGGCTTATTTTATGAAACATACAAATAATGTCACTGTTTTCTGTTTCTGTTTTTTTTTTAATTATTTCTTCTTATTTTTATTTTTTATTCTATATTCTCAGATCTTAGGCTTGAAACATAAACTACACTTTATAGAAACTAGGCTGAAGTGTAAATGCTCAATTTTACTGAAATTTGTCAACTAAATATTTTAAAGTGCACATTATTTAGTGCAGTACACTTAGGAAGCTAAAGAATTTATACAGGATTAATGAACTCCATTAACTATAACTAAATTAGCTGCAGTTATTTCAGTGGTAAATATAATATCAAACCCAAATTTGTTTGCTATTAGAAAGAAGATATTGAGTTTCTTGTGAAATAGAACTCATAAAAAAAGTAGCTCAATACAACATTTGGTCAAGTTCTCAGATAAATAGAAATCTCTAAGCAAAATAATGAAATTATGTTTTATGAGTCTTCTGGAATAAGCAGAAAAACAAACAGAGGTTAATCAGTCTAGGAATGCCATGAGTATGTTTCTACTGTTTGGAGGCTTCAGGTTTTTCTCACAATCTAGATACAGGAAGAAAAATACTTTTTGTGGCTTTCTACAGGTCTAATCTACCAATATATAAATGTCTCTATATCGGTTTCATCAATCATTGTGCAACATAAAATAATACCATTTAAACTATAAAACAGCATGCTGCAAAAAAATTTTTCCCTGGAAAGTGAAACAATTTCTTTAAATATTTATCCTGGATTCAAGCTCATAAATTAACCAGACACGTACTCATCCTGTTTGCTAGTTAATCATAAAGTTTATTTCCTAGGTTTTAGCAATTATAATTTATTCTGTAGTGCAAAAAGGCAGTTCCTTCTGGAGTGCTTCAGATGTTTAGGAGATCATCTGTTTTACTGTGAATGCACATAAAACTGAAATGTAAAGAATATATTAAAAAATATAATGAATCTAAAATATAAACAATAATAAAATATAGGAAAACTGTCATTTATTGATTTTCATTTTGCCTGCCAGGACAAAAGTAACACTCTCAAGAACACTTGTGAAAATACATAAAAGAACAGCATAATTTCATCAATTTTCCAGGAATTTATTTTTAGAATACTCACTTTTCAATCTCTCTGAAAAGAAATCATAAGCATAACTGTGTGATTTACCTGGGGAATAATATCTTTTTTTCCTCTTTGTTTTCTTTCTTCAGCTTACACCTAATTTCCCAGTTCTCTCCCCTGTGGTCATTTCCCACACAGTACTCCTACTGACATCTATGAAGTTCAATACATTGAATGAATAACAGAGGCTGATATGGACTGACCATAAATCCCATTCCCCACACATCCTGCCAGTCGTGGGGCAGGTAGAAAGCAGAAACTCAGAAATGAAGTAGGGAAGTTGAGCCTGGGTAGTGGGGGGATGGAGTGAAGGTGGTTTTCTGTTTCTCACCACTATAGTTTGGTTTTGTTTGGCAATAAGTTACACTAATATCCCCCAGCTGAGTCTGCTTATCAATTTCCACCAATTGGTAGGTGGTCTCCCTGTCTTTATTTTGACCTACAGGTTTTTAAATTTTATATTTTCCCCTTGTTCTGTTGAGGAGTGAGGGAGAAGTTGGATAGGCATCTGACAGCCAACCAAGCTTAACCCAGCACTGAAACAAAGGAGAATTATCACATGAAGAAGGTGCAGAGGAGCAAGAGAATGGGTGCAAGAGTATCTGCAAACAGGGAGAACCTCCCAGACAGCCCAAGAGCATATCAGGGCAAAATGCCAATGGTCCTATTGACATAGCCAATGCAAAAGTAATGGGAGACACCTGGATTTATGCTTTGAGGCTGGCTGGAAGAAAAAAATTGGAAGTGGTGTTGCTGTTGGAGGAAATAATCCAACAACTTAAGGCAGGGCCCTTTTTTCTCTGTGTCCCTAGTTTCCCCATGCTTCATCTTTAGAATTTGAGTGTGGCTCCTCCCCCAGCCGCACTGCCTCCCCAGACTCCACTATCCTCAGTCTCGAACTGATCTCAGATTCCTGCTAACCTCTTTCCCTCATCTTCCTTCCTGAGTTTTTCTCCTACTGCAAAATTTCTTGTTATCTGCTCCAGATATACTGTACTCCAGCTTCAGCTATTTTGATCTCATACCTTGAGGCAGGGAGGGTTAATTCAATATTGCATTGCTGCTGCCAACCTTTAATTTCTTAGTAGTGTGGTACATACAGCTCATTCTGAGATTCCTTAAAACAGTGTTGTACTTTTAAAGCTTATTGAACTTGCAGAAAATATTAATAGGCTACAACAACCAGTGCTCTATACTAAACTACTGCAGAGCAACCTTGTCCACATTTCCTGATAAAATGTGACTATGTTATTGCAAAAACCACAATTGTTGGAGTTGTATAGTTTAAATCAGTCAATCATGAGCATAAATATCTGCATTATCCTAAAAGTGCAATTTTTCTATTTGCAATGTGAGATATTCTATTGTTTCTTCTCAATCCTGTGAATGATTTATGCCATTCTGCAGAACCATAAGAGATCAGATGTGCCTTGGCACTCCCTGTCATAGTAGACATTATTCTCTGCATACCAACGTTAGTAACACAGCAAACATTTTTACTATGTGCAGAACTGGAATTCACAAATTTTTCAGGGAAAATAATCTGGATTATAGAGTCAACTTGTCCTTTAGATGATGCAAAACTACTACAGTATACTTTTTATGGCTTTGTGCTCTTGGTACTATATTTCAAGACAGCAGACAAATATTCCCACTAATTCCCCCTAAGGGAGATGTACACAAAGGAAAATTTAAAATGAAAGGGTGAACTGTTGTGTTTGACTCTGGAAAGTTGTGTGTGAGTAATAGTTCTTGAAGACACATGGAATGTTATTTTCTTATATAATGAGGGATTTGCCCTTGTTAAGAGACTGGTGATACTAGTGAGACCCTATTTTTCTGATGAGTTCATGGAGCTATATTTTTAACAAAATCCAGATATCCCTCTATGTATAAACATGGGTATGTTGTGTACCAAACACAATTAATTAAGATATTAATTAGAGGAATGACTAACATTAATTCCTATGTCCCTATGAAGCTTAAGTGTTGAGAAAATTTTCTTACTTGTTCTGGACCACTAAACAGGATTTAATACCCATCTTCAGCTATTAGTTTTGGACAATTCCAACTCATCAAAAGTGGTTTTGCATTCATAATTGGGGAATAAATCCTTTAGTCAACAGAAAATAGGAAAAAAATAGGAAAAGTAAAAGTTTTCTGATGTCACTATTTTTGATTATCATATGTCAGTCAACAAAAAAATAATCCTCATTGGTGTCTATATAAAATTACAGACAGCGTAGCAGAAGGTAGATTCTTCTCCACTACTCAGACTGTATCTTGCATGTGGTTGCTACTGAAATATGTCTTCTGGAGTTAAAAATCATAAAGAAACAAATACAAAACAGCATATTAACATGCTATAGCACATGCTAATAGAAAGCATGTTCATGTCTCATTTATGGTTTTAATTTGTGTCATAACTATCTTTTGACTTAATATTATTCTTTTCTTCTGCAGGGATCTTAATCACTGTGTACCTCTTTTACTAATCACTGTTCTGACAGAGGGGAGAGGGAATTAAATGAGTTTTAAAAAATTTCCTGCCTTATTAGTTTTACCAATGGAAGAGCATTCCCTCTGTCAGATTCTCTTCAGTTAATACCCTCTTCTCTTCACCAGTCTAAGCCTGAAGATTCTGACTTAATAATGTTCAATTCCAAAGCTTTCCTGATATATTCAGGGTCTCAGACAGCCAACCTAAGGCAGCCTTGGTGATGTGAGTGGTTACTTCCCTCATGCTCAGCACCTTGGTCTTGGCTCCCTCATATTTATCCTGGCTCCTTTGCTCTCAGCCTGGGAAATCAGAGGAAAGGTGGGTTAGGATCTAACCTCTATCAGCAGGGTAAGGAATGAAATCTTTGCACAAGACAATGGCCCCAGGCTTCAGCTGATCTCCTTCTGCAGGCAGATGCAGCTGGAGGTGAATCTGCCTTTGGCTGAGGTTCTGCCTTCTTAGCCTTGTAGGAGCCATCTCCAGCGGGCTTTGACTTCAGTGGCACTGGTGTGACACAATGATCTCAAACCTGGGGAAAGGATCAGCAAAACATGCACCTTGAGTAGAAGGCAAGTTATATTCTAGACTGAGTTTCCTAAAAAATTGCTTGCCTCATTCTCAGGGAGAGGTTGCTACCTTTGTCTACTGGAGCAGGTGGTGGCGAAGATTTCCTCAGATGACTTCTTTCAGGTTCTTATTATAAATCATGTTTGTGTTTTTCCCCATAAATTCTAAAGAAAGTAAGCAAATGTTATTACCTTAGTTTTTAAAAGCATTGCATTTCTTCACAGAAAACAGTTTGTCATTTTTCAAAATAGTTTGAGATTTACTCAAATGAGAGCTTTAATTTAAAAGGTTGCTTCAGGCACAGGGAATTAATATAATCACTTTTTAGTCCTTTAAGTTACACCTTCACAGAAAGCTATCAGTTTTACATGGCAGAAGAAATTGTGCTATTGTCAGATAGCATATATACAGATTAAATTAACTCTACATTTAAATTTACAACAGTCCATGATAAAAAAAAAAAAAAAAAAAAATTACTTAGCAGGGATATATTAAAAAAGCCCTAAGATTGCAATTGTCTGGAAAATGCAGCACTCACATTCTTAAACTTCTACTCCAACAAAACAATTGAAAGGAAAACACTACCCGCATTTATTTTTGTAGGTATTTCTTAAGGATTATCAAGTAGAACTAGTCTTGGAATTGGAATAATTTCAGAACCAATTCAGCTGTAGCACTTTGCTACACTAGTATTTGCTCTTGTTTCCCACTCAAAAGGATGCTAGGAAAATAAGAAAATAACTTCTTTTTGAGTTGAGGATCATAAGGCCAGGTAACAAGTGATGCTCCTAGCATCTCGCAGGAGTAACTAAGACAGACTATCATCTTCCTCATTATAATTTTCTCTAATGGTTCAGGACAGTGCTTTGGCAAAGTGCTGTTGCCAACATTGAATGATAATATCCTTCATCACTGGGGAGGGCAATAGCAACAAAAATGGTACAAGTTTGAAGGTTTTGGAAGATAAATACATAGTTTTTAACCTGCAACATGCTAGAGAGGGATCAGAAATCTGGTTTCTTAGAATTCTTTGCCAGGTTGGAACAGAATAAGAAGGATCTGTATCCTGAGTTATCTCTCATGAAACTGAAAGATGAAGTTTTAAACTGTTTTATATCACTACAATATAATGTAAAATATAGAGTGGAAAAAAAGTTATCAAAACCCCAAACCTGTCCCAAAGATTAATCGTTTTGTCTGAAAAGTAAAATGAAAGCTTTTTAAAAATCTGTCTATGCTCCTAACACAGTCAAAAGACATTAATGGGAGAGGCAGCCCCAAGGAATATATCATACATGGGCTTGTTACTAGTAGGGATGTTGTTGTAAATGGTTGACTTTGGTGGCTTTTAGTCTGTCTTAAAGCAATACAGACAGACTGTGGGCTTAGCACTGCCCTACCAGCATAAATCATATTACTGTGTTATGACCTGGTTATTAAAATTGTTAGAGAGCTTCCTCTGCCAAAATTAAGGTGCAAAGGAGACCATATACCAGAGTCAATAGTATGGATTTTCTTTAACATTATATGTGAGGGAGAGAGAGAGAGAGAGAGAGAGAAATAGGAAAAGGTGGTGAGAGAGAAAGAGGATAACAGAGAGACAGATTAAGTAGAAAATATTAGCACTCCAGGGGTCCCAACATCCTCCCCTTAGTCCTCTTCTGGTCTTCTTGGTGGTGAGGTCCCCTAAAACAGAGTTTAATGGATTAATACACATTTCGGCCGGGTGGGAGTGCCCAGGTACCTCCCTGGGTGGGGGACAAGTTTGACACTGTCCCTTGCAGCAGACTGTATCCATTGCATCACTTTGTGTCATGTGCAAGGCTGGTTCAAGGCCTCAGGAATCAGTCGGGGGCAGGGGGGGCATTCTGGGGTCTCTGATGGTTTCTGACACTCCTCAGCTGCCTCTCAGGAGGATGTCCTGTGTGTGTGTGTCCTTCCCAGGGTGGGGGGTTTGCAACTGAGCCAGTTTGTGTAAGGGAGGATGGCTGTTCACTCCCTCTGACCAGAGGTGACACCACACACCCAAAACTCTCCTCCTCCCCCTTTGACTGGGGAGGATGAGTGCAAACCTGGCCTCAGCAGATGAACCTGTGGGCTATGGCCTTCCCACCACAAACCCAGCCAGAGCGCATTTTCAGGATACGTTCTTCTTCCTCAGCCTTGTTTGCGTCTCCCTAGACCTTAAAAAATTGGCTTAATTCACAGTCTAAAATTCCAGTCAGGAGGCATATTCAGGGAGGAGTGGGCTTCAGTGGCTGCAGCTTTATACAGTTTTGCCATAATGGGCAAAAAGTGCTTCATAACAATGTTTAAGTCATTAACCATAACATTTCTGTCTCTCACACACTGAACCTGGAGAGATGCGGTAGTTCCCAGGTTCCTTCATAGTAGTTCCCTTTGTTCCTTGCATCTGTCACTCCCATAGCCATGAGGAGTAGAGAAATGACATTGAAGGAGGGTGACTGTGGTGGAGTAGGATGCCTAAATTGAAGTAACATGCTGGAGCATAGAACATTAAAAAATGGGCAAAACAAGGTGGTTGGACTTTCAGACTGTGGAAAAGGTAGGTAACTAACAGGACTTGATATAACCTCTGTTATGGAGAGTTGCAGTTTCCTAGAGATATCCAAGAAATGTTAGGCAGCCAAAATGATCTAGATAAGAAAAAAAAAAAAAAAAAAAAAAAGAAAAAAGAAAACTAGTCATAGAATTCCCATGACAATCTCATTAAGTAAGGGAAGACTGAGTAACATGATGATTTCTCTGAATCAGACATGTGTTGTGGATTGACCCTAGGTGGATGGCAGGTGCCATCCAAAGTCATTCCATCACTTCCCTCCCCACAAGGACAGGAGAGAGAAATTACAACTAAAATTTTGTGGGTCAAGATGAGGACAGAGAGAGATCGCTCATCAGTTAATGTCATAGGAAACCAGACTCCATTTGGGGAAATAACTATAATTTATTACCAATCAAATCTGAATATGGCAAAGAGAAAATAAAACCCAAATCATAAGACCACCATCCTCTGTTCCTTTTTCCTGGGTTCAACTTCGCTTCTGCATTCTCTACCTCATTCCCCTGGCAACACAGAGAGATGAATGGGGATTGTAATCTGTTCATCACACATTGTCTCTGCTAGTCCTTCCTCCTCAGGGAAGGACTACTCACAGTCCCTGTTCCAGAATGGGGTCCCTTCAAAGGAAGAAAGTCCTCCATAAACTTCTTCAGAGTGTGTCCTTCCCACAGGAAC
Organism: Sitta carolinensis; assembly: GCA_032173965.1. Taxonomy (NCBI): domain Eukaryota; kingdom Metazoa; phylum Chordata; class Aves; order Passeriformes; family Sittidae; genus Sitta; species Sitta carolinensis. Next base: position 25,845,028 of record JAVUNC010000004.1, on the reverse strand, counting down.
TGCTCTTCAGTGCTCCATTACATGTGGTTCAGTCTTTCATGAACAGGCTACTCCAGCATGGGTCCCCATGGGGTCACAAATGCTGCCAGAAAACCTGCTCCAGTGTGGGCTCCTCTCTCTCCATGGAACTTCAGGTCCTGCCAGCACAAGCTTTCACTAGGGTCACAGCCTCCTTTGGGCATCCACCTGCTCTGGAGCAAGGTTGTCTATGTGGATCTGTGCAGCCCCGTGTCCCTCCATGGGCTGCAGGGGCACAGCTGCCTCACCATGGGCTGCACCACGGGCTGCAGGGGAATCTCAGCTCCAGTGCCTGGAGCACCTCCTGCCCCCTCCTTTGGCAGTCTGACATTGGAGTCTGCAGAGCTGTTCCTCTCATATGTTCTTCCTCCTCTCTCTGGCTGCCTTTTCCCCCACGTTCCCTTTTCTGAAATATGCTGTCCCAGGGGTGTTAATGTTACCATCATTGCTGATTATCTTGGCCTTGGACAGTGGCAGGTCAACCTCAGAGCCAGGTGACATTGGGTCTGTCAGACAGTAAAGCTTCTAGCAGCTTCTCAGAGAAGCCATCCCTGTAGCCCCACAGCCACCAAAACTTGGGCAGGCAAACCCAATACAAGGTGAGAAAGAGTGGAAGTGTTTTCTGACTGAATGGTCCAGAAGAACTTCACAGTGAAGAAAACTGTTGTCAATCTGCAGACATCTAAGGGACAATGAAAGATCAAACAGGCTTTTAGTTGAAAATGCAAACATTTCCTCAGTATGTGGTAATAAGTTGTTGTGGGTAAGAGTGAAAGAAAACTTTTGAGGGAGTCTTTGAGTTGCTGCCAAGAGAGGGTTACGCACTGTGTTCCTTCCTTAGGCACTTGCTGTGTTTGATGTATCTGCCATGCTGTTAAATAAACTCTCAGATTCTAGGGTCCACAATGCCCACAATTACATCAAAATACAAGATTGCTGCCCTCCTAAACACAGATTTGCTAAGATCTCACTAAATCAAGAAAAGTTTTGGAGGGTCTCCTCTGAGCATTAACCAGGCAGTTCTTGAAGAAAACTTCATTATTCTAAACCACAATTTTCAAAGGGAGAAAGGAAGATGCTTCCATCTAATAATAAAATTTTATATTCTGAGGAGACAGTAGTATTACATTATAATTATTTGTTTTACAATCATTGCAGAAAATTCTATTTTCTCTTTTTCACATGTAATGATAAAACTGAGAATTTTATAAAATTATGGCATCCAAGTCAAACTGTAGATAGTAGATTTGCCAGCAAGATGAGTTCCAAGTTTAGAAAAGCAAAAATAAAGAGACATAGATAAGTCAAAAGTGTTTTAAGTCACTTTTGACTGTTAAAGCCCTTGTTTGTATTTTTTTAACAATCCTACTTGTAGTACTTGAAGATTGATAGATGATTAATCTCCACGTGGAGTAAACTTCAGGCTCAGGATTTAAAGAGTTTAAATATATGACTTCTAGATCTATGGGTATCCAATGTCTCTTTTTTATTGTTACTTTTTCATGAATGGTGTGAAACAGTGTAAGTGCTCAGAAAATTTATCCAAACTGTAAACCTAAGAAGTTTTACACCAATTGTAGTTCGTTTTCTCTACTGTTAACATTTACTTACAGTGCATATTGCTAATCCTGAAAAAAGCTTTCTTTCCATTCTTGGATGCTGGTAAAGGAGGGTTGCATGTAGGATTGTTAAAGGAGTTTTGCCTTAAACAGATCCCTGTAAGAACAAATAACAAGATATAAAGCATTAAAAAATTCTTAGACTTTAACGGGCTAAGTGAGAGCTTAATTCTCTTGAAACATCTGACCTTACCTGTTTCTGTAACTCTGGAAAGTTATGTACTGAATTATTTTTTGTAATCCATTTTCTATTAGCTGTGTAGTGTGACATTTTACTGCTAAAAGGCGACACCAAAACATCTCCAAAAATCAACTGCAGTGAAAAGGAATATTTCCCATTCTTTTTTCAATTTTGATGCTTTACAGGTTTCATTGTAGGCAGAATTACTGGTGATGTCTCCAGTTTGCAGAAACAACTATAAACATTACTTTTAAACTAAGGTAATGTGAACTAATATGATTAGTTTTTCTTTTTAGGGAATGGTGTCAGAAGCAGCACAGTGCAGGGTAAGGCTAACTTGTTGCCTTCATACAGTCCCATGGAATGTAATATATCAAAGTGTTTTTCACTGAGTATCAGTCAAGCAAAGTACCTAAAATGCCAGTTCCTTGCTCCTTGTCCATGTTATGGGTTTCAGACTCAAGTATACTATTGCCAAAAAAAAAATTCCAATTGAACTTCAGAATTTAAAAGTGCTTCTGCTTTAAGCTCAATCAATCGAGTTGAGCTATTTGTCTCTGGGCTATGATAATAATTCTTCCCTCTTGCAAATGATATGGAGCACTTATTAATATTAATGTAAATATCTGTCAAACTTCATTTTTATTCCCTTTGATTGCCTGAATTATCAAATTTTACAGATAATTTGCTTCCTATGTGTTTAAAATACTTTTTCACAGTTCTCTTATTGTTTTTGATGTTTTATTTATATTTTTTACTCCTCAATTTCATATTTAATTGTGTCTACCTTTCATAAGCATCTCTGTGATATAATATGTTTCAATGGTATGTTGATAAATATGTTTTTTTTGTTAATCTGTGACACTTCTAGCACAAAGTATTGCTAGATTTTCTAATTTACAAAGTTAATCTTTGCACATGCTATATACCTCTGATGACACTTATTTACACACCTGGTAATGCAACAAACTTCATTTGGTTCGATACTAAGTCCAAAGTTGAAAAGAGAATAATGTTGGCTTTTGGTTTTACTTACAGTCAATATCAAAATCAAAACCATTATAACCTGGCATAAAGTTCTTGGAATGTTGTAGTCCAGATTCCATTTTCAGTTTACCTATGGTTATTTTTCTACATGAATTTGAGTTTGAAAATGACTTATAGGTACAGGATTTCTCAGATTCAAAAGAATTTTTTTAAATTTAAATATAAATTATTAACTATTTAATTAAAAATAAAGTAATAAAATAATTTGCTTCTTCAATGTTCTTTTTCCTTGTTTTTTGTTTGTTTGGTTGGTTGGTTGGTTTGTTTTGTCTTTTTGTTAAGGATGTTTGCAGTCAGTACACTTCATTTTATTCCTTCTAAAATGTCTTTTTAAGGAGTATGCTATTCACTGGAAATATATTACCTTGTCTCTGAATGGCTGTGCTCATATATTATATATGAATGCCTATTAAATTCTGGAGTATGCTTTTAGCCTTGCACTATTCAGTTGCAAATAAAAAGGAGTGATTTTTAGTTCACTTGATAGTTTATCCCATAACAGCAACTTGAGCCCACTCTGTTGAGAGGCTTAATCTTCCTCCTAATCTGCTTTTGGTGTGGAAGACACCCAATGGCACAAGCAAAGTGGGAAATCCAGTTTTCTTCAGTGTCAATCTAGTCTAAATCTCCAGGAGTGAGCAGGCACACTGACCTCCAAGAGCTGAGGTGTCCACCAAACAAAAGCAAGGACAATCTCAACTCTCAGCTCCAATGCCATGACTAAGAGAATGTCAGTACAAGGCATTAAAACTTGTGGGTTTGGGTACAGTTTCTGAAAAATCTGACTAGTAATGTAGCAGTGATGTGTGAAATAGGAAAAGCCTCCCTTTGGAAAACACCATCTTACTCACTAAATTTCATTTTTCTTTAAAAACGTGGTTTAGGTTAAATCATGAATGTAAGACATCCTCAGCTGAGCAGAGGCACTGAAGATCTGGACAGGTGCTGTACAGCAAAAAGCAAGATCTCCCTCAGAGATTAAAAAATATTGCCTTAAAAAATAAACCCTTCTGTTCAACGACATAATTCACTCTGCTGAGCCTCAAGGTTGGCAAGTAGGGTGAACACGCCCCCTGAGTGTGCAAACAAAGACAGTGTATGTGAGCATAAAATAATTCTACCAACTGATGACCAAGTGAAATTAAATCGATGAAAATATTTCCGATGTCTATGCTGATGACTGTTTTCCTGATTTTTTTTTTAATATCCACGTAGTTTCTCTTTTTACAAAGCAAATATCCTTGTTAAACTACTATAGCGTTCATTTACATTTTCTTTTTTCCTAGGGAACTTAAGTCATGCAGAAGGGTCAAAAAAGTCAATTTATTAAGAACAGGAAAATGGACAATAAACAGGAGTCACATTTTCTTCATTGCAGATCATAAAACTCTTTAAATATCTTTTTTTTATTTGATCCAAAAAATACTGTCTCATCTACTTTGTTTTCATATGGTATCTGAACTATTCTATGCTAATGAAAACTTTTTTCCAAAAGCTTTTAATTCCCTCATTTGTCAGTAGACAAAAAGTTATTTTCGCTTGGCTGTCAGAGAAGACCTGATAAATGTTGTATGTACATCCATTTCAGAAATAAGTAACCTGAAAATTTGAATACACTAGTAATGTGCAGATATAATTTAATTCCTTAAAACCCGTTAATTGATTTTATAATACAGAGATTGCAGGCTGTTTATTAAGTGGAATAATACCTATCTTTATTTCATCTTATTTCAGGATTAGATCCAAAAAGTACAGGGTGAATTTCAGGATATTTTATTCTTTTTTTTTATTGTATTTTTTTATTCAATGGAAATATTAACTTTTTGGATGAGAAAATTTTTTCCATCCTTCTAGGACAAGTGTTCTGCAGAGGTTAATAGAGATGTCATTTTTTAAACAATCTGTAGTTTTTAAAGGTCGATTCAACATGGTTATAGATTTTCTTTAAAAAAGAAAGTTCCTTTATTTTTTTTAAAAACCAAATTTCAGAAACTTTTTGAAACCACCTTTTGCAAAGTTTTGAAGCAGTAATAACAAAAATTTTCATAAAATCATGACCTGAAGAGTCTTCCTCCCACCAAAGCAGATGCCAACATGCAAATGCAGGATGCTTATGGCGTTACTGTTGTCCAAAATCTTGCTTTGACTGATTTAGAGCCATTTACTAAAGGCTAGCCAAGAACTTCAATGTCTTTTGAAAGGGATGCTAATGGCTTTTCCCTGAGCTGGACCTGTCATCTTTGCAGATATTTTTAAATGTAAAATTTCCACAAAAATAATTAATCTTCACCAATTTACCCAAATGTGTTTATAATGTCAGAGAAATGAGACACAGTCCTTCTGGCAGAGCTTAGTAGAATATTGGCATTGCAAACATTATGGACAGTGCAGTTGTGTAAGCTCCTGGGAAGTAGGAAGGCAGTTCTGGGTCTAAACACCTTTCTACTGGTCTGGCACTAGATGGAAACAAGCAGGTCTAGAGGCAGAGAGGGACAATCTGAACTGGGACAAAATACAGGCCAGGAGAAAGAGATTGCCAACCCAACAAGTAGGTAAGAAGGTGGAAAAAGAAATGATATCTGGTAAAAGATGTGCCTGGGGAAAGTATTTTCTGGCAGGTGGAGCAGGAGCAAGAGGAAATAAGCTTGTAGCAGGTGCAGAGAATTATTCTACTTAACAGACAGTTTGCAAAATGTCAATGTTTTTAACAAGTGGTTTTAACTAACTGTACTAACTTCTTGCAGCACAGGTCAGGATCTTTTCATACACTATAAGGGCTGTAGGTTTTTAAGGACACTGTAAATCACCCAGTGTAAGATGCTGCATAACCCAGGCTGCAAAATTCAGTGATTCCTGTGGTACTGGTGAATTTGTATTATGGCACATTTTTAAAGGATTACAATAGATATTAATTTAAAGTTTTCAAATGATGGCCTAGAACACAGTAGAACACTATAAAGAATTTTTTTCTTGTATACTTACTTAACTTTTCTTCTATCAAGCAAGGGCTTCTGTGAAATGGATTGTGCCCAAGGGAAAAAAAAAAACAAATCAAAACCAAAAAGAGCCCAAACAAAGCCAAAACCAAGACAGAAACCCCAGGAGCTTTAAAACATCTTCAGAAAAAAAAACAACCCACCAAACAAAAAACTGTTGAAGAGGCTCATTGTCCTAGTTTAATTAATTCAATTACAGAAAAAAATTTTGGAAGATGTTTCTTCAGGGTGCAGAACATGGGGACACACAAGCACAAAATGGGAGAGTTGGGGACTAATGATCCAGAGTTTCTAGTTCTCCTCGGCACGCTGTAGAAAAGATCCACCAAGTCTTTCACTGTGCAGAGAAAATACTGGATACTGGCAAAGGCCTACACATGATGGCAAATAATAATTGAATCAGTTTATGTTTGGTTTGGATACAACAGGACTTACTTCCACCACAGTGGTGGAAGAGAAGTACTGGAAACTTTTCTACTGTATTAGCAAGTCCTTACTTTTTCAGTCCTATCAGGTTTGACATTTCACAATCACTTATGCTGTATAATCTGACATACTGACATAATGAGAACTGATATGTCGCCTTAATGATAGGCTTACTCTGAAAATGTAAAGTGCCTCATAATATCAGAGCTAAGATTACTCTGGCTTTCAGTAACATGTCCTTTTCAATTAAGGTTGTAGTGAAGCTGTGCTAAACATACAAGTGCCAGTATATATGGTCAGTCACATCACATGCTTTTATAATTAAAACTAAATTATCTAATTTTATGATGAAATTTTGCAGAGTTTAGAAGTAAGGCAGACAAGTAGTAAGGAATGCACATAGGCATACAGAAATTTTTATAAATACTTGATGGTGCTTACAACAACAGATTAAAATAGGTTTGCGGTAGCTTTTAAAAAACATCTTATGGGTTTCTGTAGCAAAAAATACAATATTATATTAATTTTTTTTTAATTATTAAAATGACCAACAATTCGTTTCAAATCTATCAAGATCAACTATTAATTCCTAAAGCCTCCAAGGTTGTGTACAATCTTTGATTTATTTACCCACACAGAACATTATTGTCATTCATTGTGGAGAGTATAGACATACAGTGAGTGCATGGCTATTTATAGAATGCATTTGTCATTGTTCCTTTGTGGTATGCTGTTATCAACATGGTAGAAATACAGCAAATTATTGCAATTACTATTATGTTACAGCTATGACATTTGAAAAGAACACAAATTTCGAAAAGAATTTTATTCATCCCTTTTGCTGAAAGCTTTTAAAAATCTTTTACTGTCAGTCTGTGACCTTGCAGAACATGATTGACTCTCTGAGAAATAAAAGGTACACATTTTCCCTGTCATACTGCTGAGCTCTTTCAACTCCTATTACTGTCAGGAAAAGGCAAAGCCTTTTAGTACTTTCTATATAATAAGTCTTACATGAAGACCTTTTCAGTTTAAGTTGTGCATTCTAAACCTAGGAAAATTCCTTACTGGGTAAGTAATGTATGATTGTATGCCTGGGATCAATTTTCTGACTGTTTTTCTCTTTTGCCATTCAATTTACCATTAATTTATGTATAACTAAGCTTTGCTTTACTCCAGCTGACAATATTTATAACTGTGCATGTTTCACTTTTGTTTTAAATTAAAGCTGGACTAGGCATTGTAATTTAGCTGCTTATCCTTCAGTAACTAGGGAGTATTGAGAAATTTTGTTTACTAAACAATTTGCAGATAAAAAAAAATTTAGACTCGTACCAACACTATAAAGAACTCAAGGTTATTATAAAGCTTTAAATATATGAACCCATTGTGACCACCCATCCTTATGGGGAAGAAAGCACCTAAGATTCATAAGAGGAATGACAACAGAGGGTCCACAAACACTCAGAAGGTTTTATTAGTAAATTACACACTTGGCATAGAAATTGGGATTTCAGTTCCTGACCTACTATCTAGGCACATAGCAGTGATAAAAGGGTGTGGTGAAATGAAGAGATAATTTAAAAACATGAAGAAAAGAGAATAAAGAAAGAAAAAGCTAAAGAAAGAGGAAAAGAGAGAGCAAAATAGACCAAATATCAAAGAGCATTGATACAGCTGATAAGCATTAATCTTGCTGCATTGGTTCAGCTGATGAGATGTCTTGAGGGACATCACCCAGGCTTGGGAGGATATCTTTATATGTACAGGCTGCTCCACCCCAATGACAGGCTTGCCATTTTCTATGTAAATTATCATGTTCATCAAATTAGTTATCATGCACAGTCAGTTCTTTCAGGCCTTTCTGGAAATGGCTTTGTGGCCCTTTTGTGGTCTTAATCCCACACTATAACCTGTTCCCACTTCTTAGCCTCATTCCTGCATTTGCACTGTACTGTGTTGAGGTTCTTTATCATAGAAAAATTCTGCCTTACCTCCACCTGGCCTCCCTTCTCCAGCCAAGTCTTGCTTCTCATGTCATGTTAATTCCAATAGTCCCTAGTTATTACCAGCAATTCTTGTCTGTTATTTCTTTCAGTCCTTGTTTAACTCCACAGCCATCTGGTTACTGGTTTTTGAGATATACACACTATTTATCCTCTTTTCTTCTGGGATTCAAGAGCTCAAAGCATTTCACTTTGATCTGCCGTGTGTAGGGTTGCAAGAGAGTGTGCTTTAGTTGGACAAATTTTCCATCCTGTCCACCATTCAGGTGTTTTTTTGAAGATTCAATAGTAAATATACTATTCCACTTGGCTTGCTATTCAGAAAAGAAAAATAAGTTTCCAAGGCTGTTCATTAAAAGATAGAATCCTGGAAACAACGTTTCTGATAATCACAAGAGGAGCTTACTCTATGTGCTTTTTCCTCACTTGAGGAAAATGCACTAATGAACGTTTTTTTAGATCACACCATGGCCCTGGGGGCAGGGGGATGCACCACCAAAATCTGCCCTGTGACTAAAGCCAACTTCTCTGGACCTCTACACCCATTAAATTTGAAATACAATCTCATAGTCCTCTGGTGGCAAAAAAACCCTCAACACATTTTCAGAAGAAAGCCCTTTCTTAAAAATAAATAATTTTTTTTCCAAATTAAGTAAAACCATCCAGCAGGTAAAATTGTTGTTTTCAGCCATTAAAAATTCTGGTCTGGAACTCCTGCAGAAAGAGGGAAGCTAATACAACACTTTCTACTGGCCTGCATCACTCTTCCCCTCTGCCAAATTCATGCTGAAGAACTGAAGAGACATACAGCTTTCTCAGAAAGATTCATTTGCAGAATATTCATGCCAGGGATTTGATCATAGAGCTTTTCTGTTTCTCAATACATTTTTTACATTCTTAATTTTAAATTCGTTTTGAGCATCAGAGTGCCAGTTAAAATATTACAGGAAAATAAGAAAAAAAATATATACATTGGACAGATGTATTTCATTATCTATCACATGACCCTGTAAAATATAAATGAGGTGCCTTTAAAAGTGGGGTGCAAAAAGGAGTTTCACAACTTAGTCTTTCCTGTTTCTTCCACTTACACATTGGCAGAAATATATATAGTACATTACTGGAAGGAAAGAATAAAATATATTCTGAAAAAATACACATTAATTCTGATTTATTCTGCAGAATAACTTAATTTCACAGATTTCTGGCAACTCTGAAAGTGCTCGATCAGTACAAAACCAAGAAAAGTTAATTGATGATTTTAATTTCAAAGCACCTTTGATTAACTGAAGTCAGTACATAGGGAGGCAAACTACTTTTCCCTAATGACTCTTTTATCGTTTCTATTACAAAATGCCTTTAATTGACAGCACAGATTTTCCAAACAGTCTGTATTATTAGATTAGAACTCTTGACGTTGTTCACATCTTGGGTACATGAGCAAAAATAATTAAGTTTAATAATAATGGAAAAAACACGATAATCCATCATACTACTACTGTAGCATGAGCAATGAAGTCTGAATGGATGCCAAATTAAAAAATTAATTCATAAAAATATGCCAATTTCTATAACCATAATAAAATTTCAGCTCATGTTCAAATGAATATGAACAATAATCCTCTCATTCAATATCGTTGGGGTCTCCTGGTTTCAAGTTCACCTAAACATGTATTTAAGGTGACTAGTGTTGCACATTAGCTTTAGAAATCACATAGAACACTGGAGTCCTAACTGAAACAAATCTTCAGGACTCTTCAATTTAAAGTTCCTCCATTTTTTCTGCTATTGCCTCAGCTTTATCACAGTGTTTAGTATGAGCCAAACTATTTTTCCAAACTCATTGTTCATATGCTGGCAGCTTCCTAAGGCAAGCACAGTGTGATTCTCTTTGTTTAGACACTGCCTTTTGCATTCTTCTCATCTTTCTGGAGCAAACATTCTCATTTTTCAGGCTTTAGAAACGTTTGAAGAGGAAACAGGGAGCTCTGAAAATGCAGAATATTTGTGTGTCTCCTGTGAAAGGTATTGTTCAACAAACAACATCTCCCTTATCCAAAGTTAAAATGGATTGCTACTGTAACCACCAATAAAGGCAGCACCTAAATGTCGTTTCAGCAGAGGAGATTCATGCATCAATGTTGTGTTTGTTTCATCTTTTTCCATATGATAGAAGATAACATGCCCTGGTAGACATGCTTTCATTAAAGGCTCATTATGGCCAGTTCGTGAGACCATTGATAATTCATGTGTGAATGGACCTCAGGAGGTCTCCTGTCCAACCTCCTCTCAAAGTGGGGTGAACTAAGGAATCAGGCTAATTTGCCTAGAATTTTTTGCAGTTCCAAGTGTGGAGACTCAATAACCACTGTGTGTAGCCTGCACCTCTATTCTGCTTTCCTCATGTAGAAAATCTTTTTCTCTGTGACCAGCCTAAATCTCTCTGATTTAAAGTTATGTCTGCTGTCTCTCAATTTTCCACATGCACCAAGAACAGCCTAGAACTGTTTTTATTGTAATCCTGTAGAACTGGCTGGGATGCTGTTAAATCCCTCTGAAGCAGAACCTTCACCAGGCTGAGTAAGCCAGGGTCTGTCAGTCTTTGTTCACAGGGCAGCTGTTCCAGGCACTGAGCTCTTGGTGGCTTTTACTAAACCAGCTCCAGTTTATCAGTGTCTTTCCCATGCTGGGTGGCCCAAAATTGTGAAGCATCCCTTCCTTCACTGGACTGCTCATGATCTTGTTAGTACACCTTCAAATACTGCTGGCACTTCAGCTCACTGCCTACCAGGACCCCCAGGGCCTTTCCCACAGAGCTGGTCCCCAGCTGTTCAGCTCTAGCATGGATACTTACCAGGATCTCCTCCTTCCCATGTGCAGGACTTTGCATTTGCCTGCACTGAATGACATAAGCTAAACCTAGACCCATTGTTTCAAACTGTCTAGATACTTCTGAATTATTTAAATAAATTAATTGCCCCATCCAGGTCACTGATGATGTTAAACTAGTCACACAGCAGACCTCCTGTGGTTGCTACTGTGGGATGACCTTGTCTGGACATCAGGAACCACCAGGAAGCTCTATGGCTCTGCCTTCTCAGGAGGGAAGGAGAGGGGACGGGAGTAGTACTGAAATTACAATACTCTAATAGCTGTGGCTGCGTTAAAAATTTATTTGCATTCCCTCTACAGTCAATGGGTTGTTATAGACACTTCCCAAGTATGATTAACATGCCTCAATAATCCCTTTCATGAGGATTTTCATTCAGCCAGTTTTCCACACTGGCAACAGGGAAAACAAAAATAACAGTTTATGCCCAGGTTTTTAAGTGGACTGTGTAAGGGAGAATTCATGTCATATTAACTTTTCAAGGTTGTCACAGGATTTCTTAGAAGGCAGTGGAGTGGCCAGGAGGAAGTATGGCTGTCTGACCCTGTACTGTAGGTGGCACCACTTATACACAAGAACAGGAATCTGCAGTTTCTTGGTAAATATCTTTGTCAGCAGAAAACAAGATGCTCCCAGGTGGTATGACTTGGCACAGAAAGCATGCTGAAGGTCAAATAAATTTTGGATGTACAGTTCATGAGAGTATGATGAGATGCAGACACTGGAGCATCAATCATCATGCTGAAGACCAGAATCTGGGTCAAATCCAATTATCTGCACTGGGTAAGAGGACTGCAAGCTCTGAGAAGCTCAGAGAACCTTTATTACCTTCACATTTCAGGATAAGCAGACATGTACTGTCCAGTTCAAACATAATGGACAGATAAGGAGTAGATCCCTGCAGTACCTTGAGATATCCACCTTGCTAAACAGCAAAAATCTATATGGAGTAGTCACATACAGACCAACAAACACCAAAACCAGAAACAAATTTTATTTATGTCAGAAAAACATGAACAACAACGAACAGAACAGGACAAAGAAAACTCTAATTTTTTTTTGATGGAAAGTAGGGCAGAGTATATGTGCTTCTTCTGTAAAAGTTGGTACTTCTTAAACATAATGGTAAAGGAATTTTTTACAAACTTAAATAACCTGCTATTACTGACATTTATCTTTTTCTGCTAGTAGTGGTAAACTTTGCCAGGATAAAATCTATGTCATTTAACAAGTATTTCTTCACAAAAACTTTGTTTTCCATAGTGAGGAACTCCACTTGCAGAATCAAGCATAATCAAGACTTACTAGTACTGATTATGATCTATGACATCAGGGTTGTTTATTTGGGGGTTTTTTTCAGCTGTAATAGTGTCATCACATTGTAAAATATGCTGTCATTTCAGTACAACAGATTCTCAGCTAAAAGAACTAAATAGCCTTGTTCAGTCATGATGATAATCATAGCTGTTGCTTCTGTACTGGAGAAACTTAGGATAGTAATAAATTAGAATAATTAAGTGCTGAGGAAATAGAGCTTACAATTTAAGTGGGAAGCTTCCCCTTTTCAGGTTTAGTGAAAGACTGGATACTAGTCATTTTTGTGGCAAAGGTATTCACTGTGCTGGAGAATAAAATAAAGGCATTCTGCACTGTATCAAGTACACTCAGTTCACAATTTTCAGAGTACATTCAAAGCAAATGTATTCTCAGTTTGTATGAGAGCAAGACCTCAGGGACACAGATTTTTTATGGTGATACAGAAATCTTGAAGGTCAGAGTATACAAAAGGCTGTGCATCCTTCCCTGTAGTCTGCAGTTAAGGGAAGCAAGCTGGAATTTTTCATTGTGTAGCATGATCACATGGCTGGAATCTTGCACAAGGCTTCAGGAAGAATAAACCCAACTATGCTGACCCAAGCCAGCTGCAGACTGCAAAGAGGAACTTTGTGTTAAAGAAATACCTCTTTCTTTATCCCCTTGTTGTATTCAGAAGCTTTCTGAAAGTAATTTAGTGAACTTCTGAACTATGACAAATTACTAGAAACCTTTTGAAATCACCCTTCAAGAACTTGTATGTGTCCTCTGATACATTTAGGTTCTAGTTCCTCTAGCAGTTGGTGGGGAACAGGGATCAAAATAAAGGCTACAGTCCTAAACAGCTTTGTATATCTGAGCCACATGTAATTATCTAAGAAAGTCAGCAAAGCTTTGTCATATTAAGGATTACAGATCTGCAACTATGCAAATGGTTGCAGACAGTCCATCTGCTTTTGTGCTTTGTTACAAATATGTGAAAGCCTTTGTAGTGACTTCAAACTATGAAAATATTAAGAACGATTATATTCAGTGGTTTGCATCCTATTGTTACTTTTGACATCTGTCAAGAATAATATCCCTGGACTAGACCTTTGCTAGTCCCATCTTCCCTGAATATGCATTAATTATTTGCACTAATTCTAAAATGTTGACAACTAACTGAAAACAGTATGTGTGAGACCATCTATATATAGAAAGGAAATAAATTTGAAAATACTGAAAAAGGATAGAAAAATAAGGACATATAAAGTACTTCAGTGATGCATGGTTAGACTTTAAAATGAAATGTAGGTTGTCATTTATTTGGCTGTTCTTAGGTAAGGTTCTGTGAAATTAATTATATTTTAAGTGCTCAGACTAGCAAAATTTCATATGCATATTTTACAGTTCAAATTTAGTGTTTCATTGAGTCAAAGAATAATCACCACAGCATTACCAGAGTCAAAGAAAAGTTTTGCTATTTAAGGTGCTTACGACCCACTGCAAATAAAGTTTTGTGGTAAGTCTTACCTTTCCTTTTAAAAAGTAAATTTGCAATTCTATCTCTTTGTTTTCAAAGAAAAACGTGAAGATGTAACCAAGCACATCCAACTCATACCTGTGAACTTCCTCATATATATTCATGTGCTGTAAATGACAAACTTGATTGCAAGAAAAGAAGGAAACCCAACTCACATTGCCCACATTGACTTTATTGTGGTTTAACCCCAGCCAGCATCTCAGCCTCATGCAGCAGCCCTCTCCCTCCCCCAGGCAGGAAAAGGGAGCGAATCTGAAGGCAAAATTAGAAAACTCATGGGTTGAGATAAGGACAGTTGCATAGGTAAAGCAAAAGTCATGCACACAAGCAAAGCAAATCAAGGAATCAATTCATCACTGTCCATGGGCAGGCCAATGCTCAGCCATCCCCAAGAAAGCAAAGCTCCATCACGTGTCATGGATATGTGGGTAGATAAACACCATAACTCTGTCTCCCCCTTCCTGTGCCTTCTCCCCATTTATTTACTGAGCATGATGTCATATGGTATGGAAAATCCCTTTGGTCAGATCCCAGCTGTGTCCACTCCCCCAAACCAGCACAGTCTTAGACCTTTTGCTTTGAAAATCATCCTAGCACAGACTTTTAGTAAGTGTTAAACAAAATGTCCTGAATACCCACACATAAATTTACTCAGGTTTCATTTTTATTCTCTCCCAAGGAAGTATTTAAGAAAACAGGTTGTTAGAAAGCAACCCCCCCCCAAATTTTATCTCATAAAATCAGTCTCGTTTTATTTGTCATTACACAAATTATTGGAAAATTCAAATACCGCAATGCTCAAGTTTGAATAGAAGACAAAACAATAATACTTAATTCCTGTGAATCCCCTATTAATTTTATATATATTTTTTAACAAAAGAAGGCAGACCATTGCTTCAATAAGATCCTCAAAACTGAATACTGTCCCAGTATCATACTTTAATGGAATTTTCAGGCTTCTCTGACCTATGTGAAAAAGGATTGCCAAGAGCAGAACTACCATTATCACATTCTGGAGCATCTGGTCTGAAATTTTCATCAGAAATGTCAAAGCTGTGTCACCTTGTTCTTTTGCTGTTCATTCTAGCCTTCTGTTTGTTTATATATTTAGGAGTCAGTTTCTTACGATTTTCTATAAACAATATTATTGTTGACATTCCTTCTAGTTAGGAGGGATAATTGATGGACATTTTCTAAGACCAGTGGCATTGAAGAAGTTGAACCTCTATCTTCCAATGTGGTCCCTTTCTGTGAAAGGTATATAAGGTAAAGTAAAAAAAATAAATCTCTCTCCTCTTGCTCCGACTTTGTCATCTCTGTTGCGTTTCTCCATGATGTCACAGCATTTAAAAGTTTAAAAAGTTTAAAAGACCTGGCAAAAAAGTACAAACCAGTGCAGTTCCATTTATTACACTTGTTATTGCCACTATCATTATCTGCAGCAAACTGTGGGGTGGTAAAAGGTGAAGAAGCTGTTTTATCTTTGTCACTTTGTTCTGCCCATGTTCATTTGATTGTTATGGCATCATTTTGTCAGTGCCTGAAAAAGACTTGATACCCAAAAGAATCAAGTTTGGGCATTCAAATAAATAATTTTGGAAGCAGTCAGCAAAAAAAATCCAGTTATAATTTGATATCTGCTCAATTCCTGCTGTCAGTGAAATGGCTCAAAAAAGGCCTCAATGATAAACTAAAATAAAAAACCTCTGATTTTTACAGAAACATCCCAAAACTACGGAGATCTGAAGGAATGAGAAAAACTGGAAATTGCACGCTCTCAGACTATGTAGGTTTGAGGATAAGAAAGACCTGCCTGAACCAGCAAAAAACCCCACCCTCCCAAAAAATAAACAGTCTCCAAACCCCTCAAAACCCACAAACAAACCCAACAAACAACAACAAAACAACCTAACAAACAAAAAGCCACTCAAAACTCCCAACCAAAACCTGAGAATTTCAGTGCTGCAAAAGAAGTTGGTTTGGGGTTTTATATTTCTATAAACCAGAGCCCCAAAGGAAGTGATCCTTTTTTACCTTCTAGTTGTAAGCTTCTAGATGCAACTCAAGAAAAGCCATACATGATAGGTGAAATGGAATGAAACTTGACCTATTGATGGGATGTCATGATGCTACTTAACTAAAACATCTCCCTGCTTCTCCCTTCTCTTCACTCTCTTCATGGTGGGTGTCTTTTCTTTTTGTTAAATATCTCTGTCTTCACAGCCTGTCCCTTTAAACTGAATAGATAACACTCATAACCAAAGATTATAAGCCATGTTTTCCATCACATGAATTATCAGTGTTTGACTCTCCTATTGACTCTGTTGTTAACGCCAAAGAATTGGCACTAAACACAATCTCATTACAATTACTGGTGAGCTAAGGTATCAAGGTCACTGCTCTGGTTGTACCAGATATTTTCACTGTAGGCATCCAAGGACTTGTGCACAAAAATTTGTAACACATCTCTGAGACACTACTTTTCAAGAATTTCCCATCTGATGCTGTAGCTCTCATGCTTGGTTCCTAAAACATTACTTGGTTGCAAGCAACAGCCAATTAGGACCATTCTGCACCCCCTGCACTCCTCTCTATCAGCAAGAAGAAATAAACATTTCTTTCTGCTTTCAGAGTTAGGTCTAAAGACATGCTATGTACATTTTTTGTGTACAGTTGTGCTTATCTAAGGTGATTTAAATGATAAGAGTTTTTGTTCAGTGGGAAACAATTCCAATTGAGCTACGTTTCCTTCATCCCATCTTTACTAATGCTGTAAAGCAGCAGGGATCCATACTTAATTTCTGCAGCTGTTTAGGGTTTCTTTTTTAACTTTATAAAATATAAACAACTTCTAGCATGATATGCTTGCAAATTTTCAAAGGATTATTTCTTTGGGGTCCATAAAGAATATATTTAATGTTATTTAAGCCAGAAAATTTATTTTATATGTTTTTGTTCTTTGAAAACTCTCACTGTTGCTTCAGAATTCTTTTTATTCTTTACCTTATGTTTTTATTTTAAAAATATAAATATACTCACATTGTAGTCTTGTGTTTTGAATTTTTTAGTTAGTCATTTTTATTCAACATTTTTTTTTTTAAGAATTCCTTCTTTTCAATGACAAAACCAGTTCAAAATTAAAGATAATGAAAAAATTTCCTGAAAAAAATTAATGTCAGACCACTCACTGATTTATATTTTTATATAATTTTCCTTTTACAGTTTCCAGGAAAAAAAATATCAAGCAGAAGAAATAAATACAACAGGAACAGCAACAATAACAAAAACACACCAAAACTCAGAAAGCTGAGTCTGGAAACCATTGTACTGATTCCACAACATGAGTATGTCCATAAGTTTCTTGAGACAGCCATACTGGTCAAAAAGATGCCAGGAACCACATTAGCGTATTTAAAATGCAGATAATCACCTGTTTATGACTGGGACTCTGACGATTTTGTGGCTACAGAAATAGTCTGGTAATCATCAGTCTGCTGGCATGAGGTATCCAAAGTATCCTGTGCTGTGCAGTACAGATCCTGTTACTTTCAAATAAACAAATTATTTTGATCCTTGTACAACTGTAGTAACAGATCAGAGATTTCCAAGATCTTTGAAGGAGTTTTTATGCAGACTTCAGACCCCTCTGTTTTAAAAGATGGTGAATTTTCCGTTGACGTGTCCTTGTATAGGTCCATTTATTTCTTCTTTATATAGAACAAGACATGTTTTAAGGCAGAGTAGCATTCCTGAAGTTTGGCAGTACTGATTTCATGGAAGACTTTTGATGATTTTGTACAAGTAGCCATGTAGTATTGAAAATATTGATTTTTGAATTTTAATTTTTTTCCACTCTCTTTAGTAGTTTCAAGACCCAAAGAGCTCAGACTTGTTGCCTTCTATGATTGTTATAGAAAACCCTGTCAGGGTAGCATATTTCATTCATCATTGTCATAGTCAGTCGTCCTAGGAGGACACAGAAAATGCTTTAACTGCTTATTGTTGTCACTTGAAGGCCATTAGAAAACAAAACAAAACAAAACAAAACACAGTATTACAAGAACTATTGTCCTTATTCAGAAAGTCACAAGACATCATGTATCCCTATATTAGTACTTGTACAGAGAGGATTTATATTTATTCTGGATGAAATTAGTTTGTGGTTTTCCCTTTAAGCCTTCCACTGGTTCTGTTTCTAATGAAATCAACCATGCTTCACACAATGTTATCAGTGCCACTTACAGCTTCATTATATGAAGTTTTGGAACTTCTAAGCATTTTTTGTGCAGTTGTCTTTATGCTGGCATCTAACCCTTCTGAAGCATCATCTGAAGCCAGGTGGGATCTCCAAGACTGACTCTGGGACACCTCAAAACACCGCAATTTACAGAATTGATGTTGTGCCCTTATGAAAAGAGGTCGTTACACATTTATTTGCAAGTGTCTAAAACTTCATCAGATATTTTGATTCCTGTTATAATTAGTGAAAATATAGTCAAATTAGTCAAAAATATAGTCAGGGAATTCAAAATCCCAATTAAATAGATAGCCAGGACTTGGTTAATGACATTCCACTACTATATAACTATAAAAATGGTGTCTTCCCTACCTAAGGGCACTGAATTGCTTTGTTGCTATAGAACTGAATATTGTCCTTAATTAATAAAAAAGCAAAATGGTAGCAAAGTGGCACTGGAAGCTGCATTTCTGGGGCTGGAACAGCATGTGCTGCTCATGCATCCATTACAGAGGCTAGCAGTTAGCAGTCTCCAACTGTCATCATAGTATTTTCTCTGGGGTTTAAATCAGCAAATATTTGGTGTTCAGCTTAAGCTGAAAAGGGAAAATAGCCTGAAAAGAGCAACATTTTTACTTCAGCTCCCTTGTATGTAGTGCAAGACCAAAAGAAGGTGCCCATACATCTGGTTGCACAGAAAACATGGGACGAAAGCACATGAGAATACATTAAAATGATATCACAATTCTAATCACAGTTTCTTCTGATACTCTATTTGGTTTCCTGCCTGTGCATGTGGTGGCTCATGTTTCTTTTGGTTTAATTCAGTTGTTGTTATTTGATGTTAATGGTATGTTCCCCTGTTTCCCCCGTGTTTATTCCCGAGTTGGTTTGTTGCTAGAGTTGTATCCTCCCACCAGTTTCCCTTTATGGCTTTTCTCTGCCCTCTGTTCCAGTCCTTTTCCTATCAATCACTGTTACCCAGCTCCGTGTTCCAGCTCCTTCCATGCCAATCCTCCCCAGAGCCAATCCCTTTGCTGTCCCTCCCCCTGGGCATTCCGGGGCATCACCCAAACCTTGACATCTCATTGGTGCTTGTGACCCCTTCCCTCCTCCCATCTATCCTGATTCGTCCCGAGACCCATGCCCTGATCCTCCAAGTCCGCCCCTGAGTTATCCCCATTGGACAATGTGTTGTACCCACCCCTGGTGTGTGTGTCTGTATAAAATTCTGTGCACAGAGCAGCACAGGGCTCTTTTTGCCTGTTTCCCTTCAATCTCAATAAATCATTCAGTTGGAACTTCAGACCTGGAGAGCCTCTCTCTTACTTCTCTACGCAAACCCTGGACGCCATGAGGCAGTCTGTGCCTGGGAACCTTGGCTCCAAAGGTTCAGCTGGAGGCACAAACCCCACACCTCAGCTGTTCCCACACTTGGCACAGTGCTGGTGTGTCTTGAGCTGGCCTGGGCTCCAGTCAGCCACGTCATGCCTGTACTCAGTATCTGACTTGCTGTGTTTTTGCCAGGTGTCTCACCTTTCCAGAGCTGTGGTGTCACAGCAATGGCCACAAACACCTGTCACTTTCACACTCTGGAAAGAAAATACTATGGATGCTGTGAGGCCTCAAATGGGAAGAGTGATTTTGTAACTTCAAGCCAAACAGCTGCGTTACCCCAGAACTTCCATTTAGTCAGCATTTAACTTATTTTCCTGCATGAAAGTAATGCTCAGTATCTAAATATAATTCTTCAGCTTCAAAGAGTTAAATGAACCTTAGGTAATTAATCCATACAGCATCCTGCAAAGGATGACCTCTTTTCAAATTCAAAGATTGTAATAGGTCTGCTTAAACCAAAAGTATAAAATAAACCTAAGTGGAGATCTCTGTTGAACTCTGATGATCAGATCACTGGCAGCAGCAACAACTGTCTCTCTCTTCTGTTATTCATCTTTTTCAAGGTTTGAAAACAAGATTTGCTTTGAATGTTATTTTAAGAAATATTTACATTAAAAGACAGATAAAAGGTAAAATTATGAAAGTTAATAAAATATGAAATCAGTAACAAAAAATTTTAAAACCCCACTTTGTAATAAAAGCCCCACATGTAAAATGTTTTTTTCTACAAAGGCAAAGTTTTAGGGTTTAAAAAAAATCTAATATTATATCTCCTCAAATATGCTTGCTGCTCTCACAAATCCCTAATTTAAATAGCTCAGTAGAACAGCTTATTGCAGTGTGTGGCCTGCTGCACTACTCCTGCCCTAAGTTAAGGTCTAGCTTAAATCATCATGAATCATGCAGACTCAAGACAAACCCTTTTTCTGAATTTTCAAGAATCTCTGTGACAAGGCAGCTGTCTAACAGCTGTAAGAAAGAAAGAATTACAGATGAAAGACATCCCTTGTCTTCTGCAATTCACTATACTGGTAAACATTTTGTGACTAAATACCATTTCTTAAAAGCTATTTGAGGGGTTTTCTCAGCCTTTAGAAGTTTTTATATATTTTGACAGGGAAAGGTGGAATCACTTATTTGGGTTGGTATTCACCTGCCTGTGCAGAAAAACCTACCCCCTCTTCCAAATGCTACAGGAGGTGGGGCTGAAAATTGTCTTTTGAAGAATCAATATCAAGATTTAACATGCAAAAATCTCTCATGATACTTACTTTATACAGAAAATCACAGTAAAGCACAAACATTAGATTTTCTGGTTATTTATACCAGATAGCATCTGCAGTAGCTGAGGTACTATTTGAGAAACAAATGGCTCAGGACATATGGCGTTAAGTGACTTTTGGCAAACCTATAGAGCAAAGCATATGGCACATGATAACCTTGAAGGAAGAAATGTCTCCTTGTATCTTGTTAAATCATATGATAAATTGATCTCTGAAGCTACTTCTTGACAGAAACTTATAAACTACATTGTTCAGAAAATATAAATTGGAGGGGGTTTGTGCTTATTTTATTATACCAAATGTGATTGCTAATTATGTCTAACTGGCAAATGGAGAAAATACTTTTGTGTGTGTGTGAATTGGTTATATGGACATGAATATGAACAGCCGCCTTGTCAGCTATTGCCTTGTTTTATATAATCCTATCACATGTGGGTACCAGAGCATTCCACACACCGTAAGTAAATCTCATGGAAATGTTACAAAAAATTTGTAAAAAGGTTGAACAAGATTATTTTGGTTTTAGGCAAGTGCCCTCAGTATCAAAATAATTAATAAATTAATTTAAGCAAGAAAATATTATCTTTTCTCCTAAAATTTTGTTTAAATATTATGCTAACATAATTTGTTGGCACTTAAAAAAAATCTGTGCAAATTGTGTATACAATACAGGTAATTCCTATGTATAGGTTGCTGAACTGAAATAATTTCATATCCCATAATCATTAATGAGGATTAAAATTTTAACAAAAGATAACTAGGAGTATGCAGACAGTTTTACCACAAAGATTTTATGCTACACAGTCTTGCTGCAAATTCCATAGAAAATTAGTTATCAAAGTTGTCAATAAATCCCTTTTCCTAATCAATTTTTTCACTCAGAAAGACAGATTTTCCAAGGCAAAGACATTACTTTGATGTGCAGTGATAAAATAAAAAGAGTGTTTAATGACAGTTTCAAGCCACTCATAGTAAGGCTGTTAATTTTATGATGGAATGTCCAGTTTTCACTAACCACAGAACTTGAATAAAAATTGAACCCTATTTTCCTTAAAAGAAAAATTAGTGATATAGCCTTGACTTTCTCAAGTTTAATGATCGTTTTTGTAGGATCAGGGATGAACATGCAGCACCTTGAAGCATATAAACCTAAAATTATCCAGAAATCATCTTGTGTTATTTCCCTAATCTGCATCAGAATAATTTCATGGTGTGTCCCTGACTGGCACTGGAAGTGTTTTTGTAGTCTAGAGTGACTATTTGCATGGTCAGAATATCCAGCTTGAAGGTAAGCATACTTCTATATCATTTTTGTAACCAAAAACCTTCCTGATGTAAGTCTTTGTGGAGTTTCAGCTGAGAGGATTTTTTTTTTTTCAGAAGAGTTTGGACTCAGTTTAACATCCTGAATAGCACTTCCAAATATCATAAGGCTGTGCCCGCCAGTAGATCCAGCCAACTGGCATACACCAGTGTCTACAGAGTAGTTTTCTGCAGCCCACAGGATGTCTGAAGCTGGTTTTAGGAAATCAACAGTACCTGAACTGATAAATATTTTGGAAATTTCAGTTTCCTCCACAGTGAATTCAAGCCCATCTCAAATTAGTTAGTTTACTGGGTTTGGCTGGAGCATTTCCTTCACAGTATCTGGCATGAGGCTGTGATTTGGTCTATCCTGGAAGCAGTGTGGATAATGCACTGATGTTTTAGTTATTACTGAGCAGTGTTCATACAGGGTCAAGGCCTTTCCTACTCACTCACCCCGTCCCGCCAGTGAGAAGGCTGGGAGTGCACAAGGAGTTGGGAGTGCACACAGCCAGGACAGCTAATCCCAATTGACCAAAGGGATATCCCAAACCATCTGACAATAAAACTAGAGGAAATGTTGGGGAGGAAGCTGCTGCTTGGGGACTGGCTTTGCATTAGTTGGCCGGCAGTGAATATTTATCTTAATTTCATCACTTCTCTCTCTTGGGTTATGTTTCTCTGTCGTTATTTTCCTTTTCATTGCTAAATATTGTTTTCTTAAATTATTTCATTTCAATTATTATACTCCTCTTATCTCAACTCATGCGTTTCCTCATTTTAACCCTTCCAGCTCACTTCCCTGTCTCACAGAGGGGTGGGAGAGTTAGCAAGCAGCTGTGTGGAACTTTGTTGCCAGCTGGAGCTAAACCATAACAGTCATATAATCTAAGCATTCATTTAAACTTTTCTTTCACTCAGTATATTCATGGGAAAGCCTACAGGCTTTTTTTGTAAGGTAGATATAGCAGTCAAACTTAAAAAAAAAACCCTGAAAATTTGGACCAGACACTAAACTCGTAGATGGATAAAACTGTCAGATGAATCTCTTAAATCATCATCTATTCATCATCAAAGAGCAATTTTCAATAGCTTCAAAAGCTAAATCTGCCTTTGACATTCAGGGCTAATAGAACATATCTGATCCCGTGTCCACAGAGCCCACAGGAGCCATGCGGGTACCTTTAACAGGCTCCGGGATCGGGGCTATGACGTGGCACCTGCAAGCTGCTGAAAAAACCCAGAACACCCTCAGACTCTAGGGAAGCTAGTGAGGGGCAGGGGTCATCCTTACCTTTCTGGTTAGAATAAGATGTAAGCAGAATTTCTTCTCAAAGACCTTCCTAGCTAATTATGCTGTGAATTTCCATGGACAAAGTATTGACCTCCCTACATCACTAGGAATTGTGTCTTCAATTTTAATAGAAACCAAATAATGCTGTAGGCATCTAACTAACCACATTAATGCACATATAATCTGGGAAGTAATAGGAATAAATCATCAGACTAGTTTGTTCTTATTTAGGCTGTTTAAAGACAAGTTCAGGCTGTAGAACAGGTATAGGTATTCCTGCAATGAACATCTAATAAATGGATTTCATAAAAATTAAAAAATCATAAATTAAGATTTATTTTCGTTAGATTAATATAATTTTCAATTATTCATTAAATGTAATTAAAAAACCAAACTATACTCTTCAAACTCCAATTGTATCTCCTTACACTGATGATTTTGTAATTACAATGGAAAATTATTCTAACAAAAAGGAAATTGTTTGCAAAAAGGTGTTAAAATTGATTTTTGTTAGGGTAGTACACCAAATACATTTTAATAAAGCAGTCAGATTGGGATTGGACACAAGATCTGTTTAAAAGGCATTTAAAGACTAGCTACCATCTTCCAAAAATAACCCACTTGTGTCAATTTTAACTATGAACTGACATCATAAAAAAAAAAAAAAATGACCCCGCACAATCTTGATTCAGAATATGCATACTTTATATGGAATTTCATTACTGCTAATGCATTGCAAATAATTACATTGTTCAACAGCTCAGAGCTTAAACAGACATATTTATACTTCATAAAGAAAAATAAACATCATGATGTACACTCAATCTTTTACAGAAGGAATTCTGTCTTCTCAATTCTCCTATCAAGCTCATGCTGGTTTAATGGAAATTACTTGCACGTCTTATGTGGACATGAAATTTATATAAATAGAATTTGTATATTAAACTGATTAACTTTTTCATTTCTGTTGCAAATCTACCCTCCCACTCATATCCTTCACTGATCACACTTTAGGTAATGTATTGATGGTCCTGACTGTTGGTTGTACCTGAAAATGCTGCACCACCAATAGCTGGGTGCACGCAGAATGACCAAGGAGCAAAAGCTATCTTCTTTGAACTCACTGGATTCTGAGCTGCTGTTTTTTTGCAGACTATTCCCAAAATGGCCTGGCAGGATGCTAAATCATGATGCTGGAGGGCCACAGGACAGGATGGCTAAAGAGCAGCACTGGCAATGAGCTGCCTGTCCTCTGCCCCACAGCCCCAGGTTTGGGGAGTAGCACTGGGAGAGAGATTGCTGCTGCCACCACCACTTTGCCTCTGCATTCCTGAAATCTCCCTCTGTGTACACATCTTCATCACAGCAGAGCTTCACCAAGTCGCCCTGGCAGGGAGGAGATCCTTTGTTCTGTTGACAGTGTTTGTTCTCATTCTGCTTATTTATCTTTTCTTAATGATGCACCCAGCATTACACAAACAGGGTATGCCCACTTCCTAATTATATAATGGTGATATTAATTGATACAGTAAATTATTTATAATGCCTTCAATGTTTCTAGCCTTTGCAATTATGGCATCAGCTAATATACACAGGACTCTATCTACAGCCTGGAATGCCGGCTGTAGATAAATAAGTATGGTCTTATTTAAAAAATAGATTTCTCTGTGTAAGGTTGTAAATGGGCTGTAAAGCAGGACAGACAGATCTGTTAAGTAAACAGGAAGTAGCAAGGAAACTCAATGTAGTTTTCCCCTGACAAAGTTAAAACCATATTTTTAATAATTTTTAAATAAAGCTTTCAAATATGCATGCTTTATAAAACAAAATGATCACTTAACATAAAAAGAATTTTAAGCATTTTGAAATAAAATAAAATCCTAATTGTTTTATGTCTGTTGCTTACCTCCTGCCTTTCTCTGCAGTCATTCTACAGTAACTCACTTAAAATCCAGAAAAAAGGTAACTATTCTTCTGTACTTCTAGTATGAATTTCAATGGGTTTAATACACATTTATAGCTATTAGAACTGGAGTTCCATGCAAATTATATTTATTACTTTTCTATTTTAGCTTTATCAAAGGAATAATTTCATCACTTGATTTCTGACATTTTGAAAGGTGAGATCTATGTTCTGTTATAAATAACACTTTTAGGTCAAGATAATGCTATTCAGATCAAGTCAAAGCAAAGGATTGGACAGAAAAAACCCACCTCAATTCAAGGGCAAAATAAGAAACAGTTGACTGGAAAAATCTTTCCACAGCTTGTGTCAGCAAGAGAGTCTTCTGGGGAAAATTTTTCTCTGCTGGTGGGGATCAAATCACCTGTCAGGTTTCTGAAGGGACACATCAATCAGATTTGACACATTGCTGATTGCTCCATTAAATCACCACGGTGGTCCTGATTTGTCTCATCAGGTCAGATGAATTTTCTTTTGAGGAGGCTTGAAATGGTCAACCATTTTTCAAATTTCTTGATTGAAGACTTTTCTTGTCTAATGGACCATAAAACTTTATCCAAATAACAGCATATTTTAGAACATACACTTTTGTTCTAAAACATTTTATTATGTATGATGAACTAGCAGATGTATTTTTTTCTTATTTTCCTTTTTTTTCTTTTCCTATTATTTTTATTTTCTTATTTTCCTTCTTATTTTTTTCTTTTTCTTGATCTCTTTTCTTTTTCTCTTTTTTTTTTCTTTTCTGTTCCTCTTTTCTACTTCTCTACCTTCACTTTCTCTTTTCATCTTTTCCCTTCTCTTTTCCATCTCATCTCTCATTTCTCTCATTTTTTCCTCCTTTAAAATCTACATAGGATATTCAAAAATCTAAGTACATTTCCTGAAGTCCTTTCAAATTTAGGTCAAAGAGAAAGAAGGGGAAAATATCAGATAACTCTGGAGAACAATAAAGCTTTTAGAATGCAGACGTTTCCTCTGACAAAGTAGCTCTGAGACATGTATTATATGATTTCATTATGTTCCTGGGTTTTATATTAACATTTTTCATGTGCACCTAGAGCTTTGGATGTATGAATATTTTAAAAAATCTAAAGAAATGAATAAATTAAATGATCAGTATTTTAAATATTTCTCCCTTGACTTTTGCCACAAACGGATGTGGTCTCAAATCCATTTTTGAATAGATTATGCTCATACTTGATGTGACACTGGGAAGATGACTTTTTTTTGGCATGACCTTGGTACTCCTTAGATGGAAACTTGAGAACAAACTTGTGACTCAGAACCTGTATGATTTGAAGTTCTCTGGAAATAAACCTGCTGCTGACATTTCAACATGGATGCTTCCCTCTTCAGCCAGCATAAAGAAACATCGCAGTGCATAACACTTCCTGGCTGTCTATATTTAGTCTATACCATCTGTATTTCAACATCTCCAATAGCTATTTAACTTAAAATCCCAATCTCTGTTAAAAGCCACTTATATTTCTCCATGCACCGATTCCCTTTGAGAGAGTTGAATTAAAATCAAAAGAGAACAAAAATAAACAAGTAAATAAATAAATAGATAAAGGTAAAAAAATTTGGAAGCTCTACAAGCTGGATCATGTGTCTTTTTAATCAGTGGCCTTTCTGAGGCGCTGTCCTTACATCCAGTGTGTGTAAACCATTCCTGATCAATCAGGAGCCAGTGCAAACAATCATTATGGATAAGGATGGGGAACATCGACACAAGACTGATTTAAGGTGTGGGCAAAGGGTTTAATTATGCAACAAAGCAGCCTGTCAGTCAGCACTGTCACTGATTTTTGCCCAAGATAATAACTGTCACTGTGGGTTTCTCATCTGCATTGCTCCCTTCCACTATAGAGTAACATAAAAAAGATGTATTCCCCAGAAAGGATATGCACAGGAGAGACAGAGGGGAAATGTGTAGACTGCTCTGAACAAGGAAGGTAACTTTCTCCCTAGCACCTTTCCAGCTGCCTGTCACAGCAGGAGGCCCACAACCAGTTATCTGGGTATGCCTAATGGTATAGTAATCAGCCAGATTGATTTCTCTATAAATATGCTCTGTACTGCTCTTGGTGGGACTGGCCTTGAACCCAACTCGTGTTTGCAGTGTAGCTCTGATGTGTCAAGCCTCAGATGTACAGACTGGAAGGCAAAGCAAGTCAAAAGTGCCTGAGACATCCACTGTGTACCCAGCTGGCAAGAAAAGAATGAACCAAAATGGGAAGTCAATTAGGAAGGCTGTACACACAGACGCTAACAACTTAATTGAATGATTAATGCATGTAACAACAAGAACTGCTTTTCCCAAAGAGGTTTATGTTTCAACAAGTACATCGCTTTGCATAAGGGAAAGCATTGCTGCAGCTTAACTCTGGTAGAATAGCTTTTCATTGTGATAATGGTCATGTGCGATTACAGCTGGTTTATGGAATGAAATAGAAAGCTGAAAATTATGCAGATCATTACTGGCAATGGCACAACAGCTGCTGTCTGACTGCTTTTGACTGAATCTATAGTTTAGCACATTCCTACTAAATTTAGTTGGGCGTATTTGAGAAAGGCTACCCTGATTGTGGAGTCTCAAGAGTGGATCATAACACCTGGACAACTCTGGTTGCAGGCTCTTAATTTCTGCTTCACCAGAAGCTAAGTAGATTGACTAATTATTAAATCTATGCCTGATAGGTTGAAGAAATTATCAAATATTTGGAAAAGGTCATAATTGAAATTTTCTTCTCAACTTGAAAAATTAGAAAACACAGCAGGGCAGTAATGTCTTAAAGACAGATATCTGTCAGGGTAACAACAAATGCATGTTCTTATATCTGCTAAAAATTAATGAAGGTGTTGTGTCAGACTTCTGTATAAAAAGTGCTAAGTGTAGAGAATGCCAATAAATGCCCAACAGCTTTTGAGTCAATGCAATTTTTGGAAGTATCAACTCTATATCCTGCATGTCTGATGCATATGCTTATGAGAAACCAGCTCTTTACAAAATTGGCTAAGAACTACTGAAGTCTTAGTTCTAGTTCTTAGAAGAGCGTTGAGGCTTAATTCAATATAATGAATCTGAGGGTCCCTAGAAGACAGAACCCTTCCCTTTGCTTCATAAAAGAGCTAGCCTGAGGTGAGGAAACAAAGTTACATGTGGTGTTATGTCAGCTTTTTCACCTCCTTATCCAAGGCAATGTTTGTCTGCTCTTGGTCCAGTTTTCTGGTCATGGGCTACAGCCCTATCCTATTATAAAACCAAAACAAAACATCCCAATAAGGAGTATATTTGTGCATAGCCTTGCCCTATTTTTGTTCAAAACATGAGTGAGCACATTTATGAATCTATTTTCAATAAACAAGTCCCTGAACATCTAAAGAAAGCATGCAAAAGTGGTATTAATAAAAATATGGTTAAAGACTTTAAATACAGATTTAGAACTGTTGGTAGGTATTTCAAATACTTCTGTTATAAATCACTGAGATATGGACATGTGGTCCTATGTTGTTTCTGAAAATAAACCTTCTGATTTACTTTAACATAGTAAAGTCAGTTCTCATAAATTTTAACATAAACAAGAATCATGTTTGCATTCCTTTGTAAAAGATACACCTGATGGACTTCTCAAGTGACCAGTAGAGATGGAGAGGTGGTAACTTCTCTGTACAATCTCTGATCACTGTCCAGAAACTTATATATACAAAGTCAACAATAAACTAGAAACTTCCTTTCTTCTTCTCTACCTAAACACCTGTTGTGTGTGTTACTGTGTGTTTCTATCTATGTCACAGTAACAGTCCTACATTATCCTTGTAACACATGGGTTCTTGAAACTTTATTTGAAGCATGTGCAAGTTTGTGCACTTCCACTGTTTTTATCTCCAGCTTTCATATTTATGTGTTTGCATTTTAAATGATCTGATTTTTCACTTGACATTTGCTTAGTATTCACTTTGATATTGACACTTTTGCTATGTCATTTGACTTATACACGTTCCAAGGACTTAAGCCGTCACTTTGCCATTTTAAATGTTTAAATGATATGTAAAATATCTCCTTGAAGAAACAATAGCTGTATTTCAATTTGACTTTTCGGCTGTAGCTGCCAGTGTATATCATCCTCATAAAGAGTACAAAATATGGGCAAGTCCAAGTGGGCAAAAGTAATTTGTTTATAACTCAATCAAATGGAAAAGAAAGAAAACACTTTAAGTGTTAGTTATTACAAAAGTATAAATTGAGAGAAGTGGTATTTACATTTGAAATTGGAACTTCCAGTTATGGTACACAGTAATTTCACAGATTTCATCTACTAAAGGACAGCACTTTAACTATTTTGTGTTTTCAGACTTCATCACATAGACATGATGTAATAATTCCACCTATTCATATACAGAATATTATGTATTCTATCTCCTCTTAAAGAACTATTATTAACAGGGAGCCTCAAATAGTGATATTTGTGTAGACTAGACTGGTTTGGCTGGTATGTCACGCAGAAAAATTCTTTCCTTTAACTTTGTGTTTACATTCTCTCTTATGTCCCTACACAATCCTATGGTGCCTCCTAGCTGTTTGCTTTTCCAGCCTTGTCCACTCAGCTCAGCTTTTCACGCAGTTCAGTCTCCCGTCACATATGCATTTATCCCACTTGCGATCATCACAAAAGTCATGTGAATTCATGAGACTTCAGTGAAATTTGGTGGAACCTGGCTACGTGATTCATTTTATTGAAAGAAAGACAAGTAAGTGAAAAGAGACAGACAAATGGATAGTGTAATTACAAAAGCCATGTTTGTTTGGGAAATTAAGATACAAGGTTCATAATTTTAAAGACTACAGCAAGCAGAATTTTGAAGATAAATAAATTATATTTCAGTGTAGTCCATTTCCTATTCCCTTTGGTGAAAGATTTTCATTACAAGAAAAGAAGAATGCTGACAAGACACAAATACTCTTTTAGAGAGATTGCCAATAGCAGGTACCCACTTCTCCTGTATCAGCTGATACAATAGGAGATATGCCTCAGGGTACTAATTAATTTATTTATTGAGCCTTAGCAGTTTATCTATCACAACTGATTTGATACTTTATGAACAATATAAATAGCAGAAATACTTTCTGACATTTCTGTTTATTGTTCAGTTCCAGGCAATAAAAGCTGAGTTGAGGAAAAATAAAATCTTTTTTCATTAGTGGGAACTTTTTTATATTTCTATGGCAGATAGAACAAAATAATCAATTTGCTTTCCTATTTTAATTTAACAAAAATACTGGAACTTGAAAGTGGAAGATTTCACAGTTTTCACTGTTGATGGCTGCAGTTGGGAATCCTCTTAGTCCTGAAAAACCCTCCCAAAAGTCATTCTCTCTTGGCAAGAGTGCTGTGTCTTTGGAACTTGGGGATCAGCTTTGACACAGAATAGCATAACTGTTGTCACAAATACAATTAAGAAACTTTTCATTTTTAACACAACAGTCTCATGGTCCACTAGTTGTTTTAAAGCTAATGAAAAGTCTCAGTTATGGACACAATGTGCCGTTAGATGTGGGAACCAGAACATCCCTCAGATTGTCCTGGGAAATGTATAAGTTACAAGAATTTAGGTAGAATGATAATTAACATATGACAGGGTGAAAAAGTAAAATTTTAGGGGTTTTATAATGGGGATTTAGGAGACAAAGATGGAGGAAATAGGGTGTGTCCCTGTCCTTCTTCTTTGTCTCTTGTTCTCCATCTTCTGCTGTGATGGTGGCACTTTTTAATTGGTTTATAGTAAAGGTACACTGTTTAATGTGTTTCATAGGTATTGGAGAGTTATTGTAAATAAAGCATACGTAATTATTAGTATAAGAGATAGCACCATCCCAAAGGGAAGGGAGTTGAGGAGTCAGGGAGTTTGGGAGTCTGACACAACCTGGTCTGCAAAGGAGATCTCAGCAGGCCAGAGGCACAGTGTATAAGATAACAAGAATAAACAATCCTTGAAACAACAAGAGAACAGACGGTCTTGACCTCTTCTTCAGACACTGGGCTGGGGGAAACAGAAGCTTTCACAGAGACAGAGACAAAGTCAAGTTAGTTAAAGCCAAGCTCAGAAACAAAACAAAAAACATTATTTAGTTTCATATTTTAGAAACCTGACAGTTAGGAACTCACAATATGGATGTGATGGACAGCCATATTTCTAAACATACTGCTAATCTAAAATTTCTAAATAACTACCATAGTAATACTGTTCTAACTACTTGGATTAAAACCCTGACAATCAGTGTCAGAAAAAGTCACTAATTCTTCCCTTTCTAACAGTGCACCATGTGGGACATCACAAGCAGCTTGCCTCCAGGGTAGATTAATAGGTGGTGATTAATCCTATCTTGTTCACTTCTGCTCTAGAAAACATGCCTGCTCCAATTGCCTACAGCTAAGTGTTTATTTTTTTTGTCACCTTCTCAAGCAAACCTCAGCAGTGTACCCTCAGTTAGTTTGAAGATGACATCAAAGCACTAGGAGTGAATGACTTGCCAGAGGGTCAACCTACCATCCAGAGGGACCTTGAAAAACTGGAGAAAAAGGGCAACTGTAACCTCATGATGTTTAACAGGGGAAAGTGTAACATCCTGAACTTCAGGAGGAACAGTCCCATGAGGACCAACCAGCTTGTCAGAAAAGAGCCTGGGGGTACTGGTGAATACCAGGTTGAACGTATTCAACCCTGAACAATTCAATTCACCCTTGCTGAAAAGAAGGCAAATAGTATCTTCAGCTGCAGTAGACAAAAACATCTTCCAGTAGGTGAGTCAAGTGTTGCTTCCCCTTAGCACTGGTGAGGTCACATCTGGGCTCCCTGTATAAAAGAAACATGAACATTCTGGAGATCATTCATTTGAGGGGCCGCCAGGATGATTAAGGGACAGGAACACCTCTCAGATGAAGAAAGTCTGAGAGATCTGGAATTGTTCAGTGTAGAAAATAGAAGGTTTGAAGTGACCTTATCAATGTATGTAAATACCTGAATGACAGAACCAGGCTCTTTTCAGTGATGGCCAGCAACAGGACTAGAAACAATGAACACAGACTGATACACAGGGAGTCCTGTCTTAACACTATTTCTCTCAGAAAACACTGTTTCACTGTGAGGGTGGCAGAGCCCTGGCACAGGTTGCCCAGGGAGGTTGTGGAGTATCCATCCTTGGAGATATTCAAAAGCCATTTGGTCAAAAACCTGGGCAACTGGCTCCAGATGGCCATGATTGTGTAGAAGGGTTGGAAGAGAGGATCTCCAGAGGAGCCAACCTGTACCACTCCAACCTTCACCATTCCAATCCCAATCATTCTTTGGTTCAGTGATTCTGGGAAATCTTAATAACAATTTCACTTGTCTGTAGAATCTTTGCCTAAACAAACAGAGAAATTAAATCTAACTAGTTTCTTCTTCTTCAAGGTAAACAGGATTTTCATTTGGTTATGCTTTATTTTTCTGAATATTAAATTTTGATGTGAGGTTTCCTCATTTTACTTTC
This sequence comes from Sitta carolinensis, assembly GCA_032173965.1. Lineage (NCBI taxonomy): Eukaryota > Metazoa > Chordata > Aves > Passeriformes > Sittidae > Sitta > Sitta carolinensis. The sequence goes on along the minus strand of JAVUNC010000004.1, from coordinate 25,811,995 downwards.
ATAAACCTCCAAACACTCTGCAGTTTCATTTTCATTTATTTGTATTTCTCATGTTTCTTTTCCACAGTACAGTTATCTCTGTTAATTGGTTATTGTTATTGGTTATCATTTTTCACTTTCAAGTTCTGCCTCTGTGGTTTAATTGCTGGGCTGAGTGGAGAGCAACTAAGAGAATTTACTGTCCAAACTTCTGACCCTGAGCAGAGATTTACTGTCCAAAAATTTCCCTTGAATTCTTATACGTAAAAACTTTAACCTGATTTAATTTATTTAAAAAGTAGTGAATAAACAAATTTAAATAAATACTTATGATTATAAAATGCTGTCCTGAAGAGCACATCTGTTTTCTGAATCATAGAAATGAGTAAAAATGGCAAATATTGGATTGATCCAATTTTTAGCATTGCTAGTGTGATCAGAGGAAATCACAGCTGGCTATTTAAAAATTAAATGGTAAATTTAGGTGAAAATATGATTTAAATAAGAGTACAGCAAACAAGCTTAGAAGAAGAAAGTATAATAGTGAAGTGAATTAAATGTTATGTAGGGAACAAGAACATGTATCTCAGTTCTCCTAAGTACACTTTCACCTAAGCTTTAGAAAAAGCAGCAGCTAGGAAATATAGAAATCTAGTTCTTGGCCTTGTAAGGTTAAATCCTGACAAAGAGAGCAATTTTTTTCTGTTGCAAGTTGTTATACTTACAGATGGAGGTTTTTTAATACATATTTTTGTACCATCTTCTCTGCAAATAAGATAAACTGATGGATCCACCCTTGGCTGGTGGCAAATGCATCAGGGGGAGTTTCTGGCATTTCACAAAACACACCCCTGTAGCCCAGCCTCTCCTGCCTCACCCCCCAAAACCAAACAACAAAATACTTGCCAAGCAAATCAAGACAAGGATTTAACCAGATTGCTGTCTTTCTGACTTCCTCTACTTTATTTTTTCTTCATTTTTTACCCCTTTGCTTTTCTCCCTAAAATCCTACTTCCCTTTTAAGAGAGGCTGCTTATACAGCTTTTCCCTCAGAACTCAATTCTTAAGAGACAGAGAAAGGCTGGTGGGTGTAAACAAGCAATTATTAATGAATAAATCAAACATTTTCTTAAGTTTAAGCTGAATGTAAAGAAAATCTGTTTGTATACTACGTAGAATTCTGAGAAAATTATGAAGCTATAACCTGAAAATAGACTATGAAAGCCAGCAGATATTATTTATGAAAGATTCATCTGAATAACTGACAGACTGAGAACATCAATTGTCTCATGCCTCATAAATAAATAGACACAGGCATTATAGCATCTGTTATTAATGTAAGAATTACTTTTTCAGAGAAAGTAAAATACTGATTGTCTAGTCTAGATATTTGTTAGGGAAATGTAGGGAAATATGCAGCTACTTTCATGCTATTATGATTAAGAGACCAAAACATTTTCTAACTCAATAAAATGAAAGTATTTTCTGACCCCTGATGAATCTTATCAACTTCTTACACAGTCCCAAGAAAATCTTTACATCCCTCTTGGAACTCTGAAGGCCTTTTAAGCATCACTACTCATCGCCTGTGACACAGTAATTTGAGTCCACTATGCAGTAGCACCACCAGTATCCCATCCAGAAGAGAATTTGTTCACCTGATTTAGTGGCTCAAGTCTTTAGTGCATTGAATAAAGTTTTTACTTTCATGAAAATAAGTAAGAAAAACCCATGAAAACCATGTATGTACAATCCAAGTTTGATGAAGGATTGTTAACTGTTAACTAGCCCTTGAACTCTGCACCTACTGATGTAGAAGACATCCATATTTTCACTGCATGTATGCCCAGAGGTCAGTGCTGGCATCTGATGGCTTCATTGTTGAAACTTTATGAAATTTGTTAGAGAGAACTCAAATGCTCTTTCTTTTATCTATGTTATACTCAAGCTGACATTGTACAAGAACCATTTGTAATTAACTCTTTCATAACACATTTTTTTAATATATCACCAATCAACAGATTTTAAATATGTATTTCATAGATTCATTTGACATCATTTGTATTATACATACCCCATGTAGTGTCCCAGAAAAAATATGACTGCATTTTAACACTGGACTGCAAATCTCAGATACTGAGCTGGCAAAATACAGATGAAATGTTTGTATAATAAACTGACCAGCTTATAAGAAAAAAAAAAAAAAACCAAAACCATTAATTCATTAAAAAGTCTGTGTGCTTGCTCGCACTGCCTGTCAAACTTATTTTTATTGCTCCCTTTCCATGAAATCAAGTAATCACAGGACTTCCTTACTGGCAATTACAAATCTGAATGACAAGCAGCAATATTTCAAATCTTATTGTCATCCATACCTACACCAAATGACAATCTATCTGCTACTGGTATTTCAGGGTAAAAGTGTTCCAGAATTTGAAACAGACTTTAGCATTATGAATAAGTAAGAGTTAACAAAAGGATAACTTCATAGTCCTCCATATGGGCTCCATAAAATCATGTATTAGGTATTTGGAAAAGAGCTCCTAGAAAATACCTGTGGTATTATCCACTCAGAAAAGGAAGTGATGCATATAGTCCTTATGATGCCACCTGCCATATGCATTTTGATATTTTACAATTGCTCTTTTTTTTTAAGAGACTTTGAAAAATAACCTGAGTTAATAAAAATTTTAATAGCAAAAATCAAATAACATATTCGGTTTTTTACACTGAAACAATGGATGTCATATTGTTGTCAATAAAAGTACATATTGTACACTGTATCTAAGTTATGTCAACTCCATGGAACTGATCATGCATTCAAACCACTGATAAATCTGCACGTCTCTCTGGAATGCAACAGAGTTTATCCCTTGTAAAGGGAATGCTTAGAACTGTATTAAAAAACCATCTTGCACAATAAGGGCACCTTTCTCAATTGACTTTCCATGAATTTGTGCATGCATTAGAGTTTTCATGTATCTCTTTTCGAAACAGTAAGAATTTCTCTATCCCCTCCTAAAAGTGTAATAACTGGTATCAATTAAGGCTGTTGCCAGCTGTTCTGGAAAAAAGTGGCAAAATTTATTCTTGCGAACTGCTGCCATGCCTCCTGTTCCATCTTGCTCTGCACATAAAAGCTTAGACAGGAATTTGGCAGAAATCTTTGAGGCATTAATTCATCCTGTTGAATCAAAAAAACCCTATGGCTGGACAACAAAAGCCAAAGGGAATCTGGATATTCAAAAAATGGCTGAATCATCAGCATCCAAATCTATCCCAGAACTTACAAATACAGATTCATTTTTCCTGCCAAATCTGTGGAGACATGAAGTAGACAGCAACTTAACTCCACAGGCATGTACAGCCTACAACCTTATATTAAGAACTGAAGACTGAATGCATTAAAAATTTGCCCAAATGAAAATTATCCAAATGAAAATTACCCCAGTGAAAGTCTGAAGAAAGAAGATGCTAATGTCACTGTTATTGGCACTGCTAATGGTAATGATAAGGAGTAAGTCTTCTGACCTATCCAGGACCCTTAGGACAGAAGGGGACACAACATGTTCTCCAGATCCCTAGACTTGTTGTCTCAAGGCACTGAATCCCTCTTGTTTGTCTACAGCCTTCTTGTTAGGTCTTTGTTGGTAACCCTGTGTGAAACCAGTAGCTGGTAATAATCAATGGGCCATACCAGGCTGGGAAGCTTCTTGGTGATGTCTCTTCCCAAGCCCAAGGGAGGAAACAAACTTCCTTATGGATTGGGTCTGGTCAATTGCTTCTGCAATGAACAGGGACATCTTCAAGTAGATCAGGTTGCTCAGAACCCCATTCAACCCAACCTGGAATGTTTTCTACCTCATCTGTTGGAAACTTGTTCTAGTGTTTTACCACCTCCATCGTAAAAAACTTCTTTCTATTTAATGTAAATCTACCCTTGTCCTACTGCAACAAGCTCTGCTAAAAGGTTCTTCCCCATCTTTCACACAGGTCCCCTTTAAGTATTGAAAGGCTGCATCTTATGAATAAGAATGAGAAGTAGTAAACACATGAGGAAAAAGGATATTGGATTGCTCGGGTTTGGTTAAAATGAGACCAAATGAGAAGCTTCTGCTGAGCTAAATATAAAAGCACACTGACAGATTTTGCCACCTCAGATAGTAATTGATCCCCTTGCCTATTCGTTACAGGTAATGTGAGAAAAAATTCATTCTCTTAAAATATGTTACAAAACCAGTAAAACTCTACTGCAGAATTATGATTTACCAATAAAATCATAAACTGCCTAATTTTTGTAGTCTGACTAGAATTATCTACACTTGTTTGTTGATTGTGGACCCTCCTAACATTTTCCTCTACATCCCAGCCACTCGCAACACCCAATCCCTGCAGTGCCATCCACCCCAAACAAAAGTGTAACTATCCTTAGCATTTTTTCATGAAATGTCCAGCTTCTGGCTCTGGTATTTTTTTATTTATTTATTTTTTTAAGCAGAGAAAGTTGCTGTCTGGCAAATATCTTTTGCTGCAAGATTTTCAGAGGCCTTTTGAATGACTGACAAACCACAGAGGTTTCCACAGAAGGGAAGAAGCAGCAAAGCTAAAGGTGAAAGTGTTCTAAACTTACCAGCACCTCAACAAATCCAAGGTTTTCCATGCATCTTCAAAACACAGCCAGAGCTGTATTACTAATCAGGGCTGATTGCTGACATAAATAGTTTCCAAAATTTCTCTGTTCTTTGAGGATAAACACAAGTAGAGCTCCATGACAGAGATATAAGGATTTTCTAGAATTACCCTCCATAGCAGGACTGGGGTGAAGGAAACTATAGATAATTTGAGAGCACTTTCAAAAGATACTACCATTTTTGGGGGGTTTTTTTCAGCCTACATGCCTCCTTCCCCACAGAAATGGACTTTTGTCTTGTTCTCCATCATCCTGACTTTGCAAAACCCTAAATGAACAATGAAAACAGCCTTCTACAGGATATTAGTTCTTAGCTAGTCCTTGAACAAATAAAAGTATTCCCTAAGAGTTCTGTATTTGTGGGGTTAATCTATTTATGTCTTTGTTCATGTACTACTTTAACAGTCTTCTTTTTGAGCATTATTACCTCTTGTCTTCTATGTAAAATCACTTAGAAGCGTGAATCTTCTTTTTGAATTTAGCCTCTTGGTTTAAGTATTTGTCATCATCTTAAAGTTAAAGACATTGTTTTCATTAGTAAACATGCAAGAGTGGTGAGAGTGCTACTGTAATACAGTTTGTTGGGGATTTTTTTCCTTTTTGTGGAAGATCATCTACAAATGCTGGTCCGTTTTTGCAGAAAGACTGTATGTCTCTTCAGGGTAGTAAAAGTTCCAAAATGACCATGTTTTCTGTTTGTTTTACAGAGTGTTATCAGAAAGAGGCTTGTATGGAAACTTATTGAGCATTTTAATTATTTATAAAACAGCCTAGGAAGAAAATAAATTCTGTTTTACCAAATCTGTTTATGTTTACCAAATCTGTTTATGTATGCTTGTTGTCTGTTACCATCAACAGCTGTTCTTTTTTAATTTTAAAACTTTTTTTCCTTCTAAATAAGGCCCAAAGGGAGAATCCCTTGAGGTTATTAAGTAATATTTCCATTCTTGGATTAAAAGTTGAAATTCATTTTAAAAAATCTTCTTTCCCCTCACAGTTACTTCTGTTCTCAATAAATAGTACCTAATCCCATTTACAAAGAGGTGCTAATTTATCTGATGAATTTGAAAATATGTGATATATAAGCAATGTATATACCTAAGCAATCTTAAGTCTGTGTGAACACAAGTACAGAATTTATTGATATTAGAAGACTCATAGCATGTGCAATGATGTTGGAAAAGCCTCATAATAACATTAGAATTAGGAGGAGAGCAAAGGTTAAATTCTTAATGAAGAGAGGAATGCAGAGAGTTACAATATTAAGCTCAATGTAGTCTCCACACTATTAAATAGTTGCAGCTTGTTCTGTGTCCTGAGTTGGGATATCACTCACGCTGGGGCAACAAGGAGGGCTGAAGGAGAAAATAAAACAAAAATTAGTCTGAAGTCCTTGACAACTGTTCTGACGAATTTGGTCTGGCAGCCAGCATTGGGAATAGCACAATAGCCTTCTGTACTAAAAGAACCCAGATTCTGAAACCACAAAAGCTAATTTTTTTGCAAGGTAAAGCAAATACTGACATTTCATCTGCTTCTACCGGAGAGGATTAAGGACACTTAATCAAAAGAATTGGTGAAGCTGGAAGCGACAGCCAAAAAAACAAAGGCAAATGACAATTTTTCATAACTGAATGACCATCCATAACATGCTGAGTATATAGGTGAGAGACATTTAACGATTAATTTAACATCCAGAGAAGATATTGTCATAGTGTACTATGATATATTTAAAGGAATTGGAGAATCTGAGCATATTTGCATAGAAATAAATGTTGTATTACACATGTGTATTTGCAATAAGATAAATTCTACTGCACATGGAATACCTAAAATGCAGTTGTTAGGTTGCATGAGTATTTCACTATAATCAACAGTAAAGCTAGGGCAACAAGCTATGCACTTAAATATGTTTGAAGTATTTGAAAGTATCAAAATTTTTTCCTTAGCCAGTAAAAAAGAGGGAAAGTTGATATCACTAGAGAATGCATCAGCATTTCTATTGGATAAGAAAAAAACAAAGAATAAAAAGACTCAGTATGTTTAACACCAGAAGGTTAAATGGCACCATAAATACCACTACTCAGAATTGACACCAGAAGATTTGCAATGTCAATTAAAATCAAGCAACTTGTTACAATTTCAGATAAGAGACATGGGGTCTGGCAGGTGAAATTAGATAGGTACATCTCTTTTTAGGTACCTCTATATCTCCTGGAGGACATTATCAGTTTGCTAGATTAACATTTGAGATTAAATGTGCCAGTGAAATATTGTAGAAAGAGAGTTATGAGGCACTTGGTGATACTTCCAGAGAAGATATAATTGCTGATTATATGATTATTGCTTCAACTGATGGAGCATAGCATGATAGTAACCCAAGAGCAGCAATGCTGAAATCAAGAGAGGAAAATAGTTAATATTACAGAGACAGGTAGAAAGAAGTAGAGATGAAATACTTGCTGGACCACATATTACTTCAAAGTGACTAAAAACCTAAAAGCTAGTATGATACACTGATGAATTCCAATAAGAAAAATGAGAGGTCTTTACAGAGAAATTATGTGTGATACATAACACACATCTTAATAATTTAGGAAATACTGAAGTATATTTTTCAGTCATACAGAATTCAGTTTTTGCCACATTGAGATCTCTTCCATAAGTCTTTGCAACAGAAAATACTATGCTCCTTTATGGTGTTTATATCATAGTTTACCTTTTCAGTAATTTACAATTTTTAAGGTACCAAGATACAGACAAGCACTAATTCTTTGTTCTGACATCTAGAAAAGACCAATTCCTCGTGGTTTGTTTTTGTTCTTCTTCACTGCCTTACTTGACACTTTCTAATGTCTTGTATAAAAAAGAATGGAACCATTGGTCATCCCACATGCCCATACAAAATGTGAGACTGACCTTACTGGAGCAGATTATTCCAGAAAAATACAAAGGCACTTAATCTCATCTTTAAATTTGAGTCTGAGTGAAAAACACCGTCAGGAAATGCCTATTTCTCTCTATAAGAACCTAGGGTAATTACCTTACATGACAGCTGGGTATTTAGCAGAGATAAATCACACAGAAAGAATGTGAAGATTTAATGTCCTTCCTTTTCAGTATATATACATACAACAGAGACAAAGCCAATATATTATGGGGTTCTCTTTCACTGTAGAGAAATTCCAAGATGACTCAATTTTGTATTGCAATTCTTTTCCTATGCAAACACTTAATTCTGTTTTTCTTCTAGGCATGACTCTGAAATTGCATAAATTTTCTGCATAGTATTAATATAGTTTTCCTATTAATCTGTGACAAAGCATGAAATTTAATATTTTCCCCATGACAAACACATGAAAATTTATCAGCCTAGCCTATGGTCTGTACAGTGAACTATTTATAAGGTATCATTTTTAAAAGCAACGAAAGTTAAAATAAATGAATAAACATGCAGAACTTTTCTCCCTATGGTAGTTTTATTAATTTTTTTTAATTTTGGAATATAAGTTTTACATTATTCACAAATCTGAAACTACAGCCTTTGTCATGGTGCTGAATGTTATTAGTATTCAGCTTGGTACTAAGCAGGCAACTAATTCTGAATGAAAATTCAAGAATAAAAGGAATATTTCATCTTTGATCATTTTAAGAAACATGTATTCAAGATGGGATTCTTTTGCAGCCTCCAGACAGTCCTCAGTTGTCATAGGAACTCATGACATTCCCTGTGACTACCAGCTCTTGCTGCACTTTTCTCTTTCATACTGTTAATATCTTCTGTTGCACCGGTAACTTCAAGTACTGAAAAAAAGATAAAATCTCCCAAATTGCATGGCTGGCAACTAAGTATTTCAGGATCTGGGCTTTTTGAACAAGGACATCTCTTCAGAGGATTATTCAAAATCTGGTAACGCTTTTTCCAGACTCTGCTGGGGTTTTTTTTCCCTTTTCTGGGGGTCAGGGGTTTTTGTTTGTTTCTTTGGTTTTTTTTTTGTGCAATCACCATCCACAAGCTGATCATCTTAGATCTGTTGTCAACATTTTCATCAGCCTTTCTCTTTCACAGTTCTTGTAGCAGTTTTAGTCAACCTTGTATTATCTTCTCACCCGATGAAATGGAGAGATGATAAAAAACATTATTTAGAAATTTGAGGGATATGGGAAAACTAAGTGCATGTACTTAGAGTTATATGTACAATGTGGCTGTATTAAGCTCTCCTCATCATGACCATAATAGTAATCAAGGGTAACTAATCTGGTACTGGACAGCTAAAATTAAGACCTATCATTTGCAATTATGACTCTCACCTTTGTTGCCTATGTCACATTTTGTGTCTGTCCCCAGTGCTCTGCAGCAATGAGCACCAAAGTGCCTAAGTATCTTCTAAAAACCCAGCTTTGGTCTATATTCTGTCATCATATTCAAAAGTTTTCAGAATCATGATATTTTGCATATATACATAGTTTGCACATGTGATACTCAGCTGAGGCATCTGATTTGAAGTTCTGCTTCAATCTAATTTTCTGCTTGGGTTGAGGCAAATTTCTAATCCAAGGACCAAGATTGTCCTAGCAGCTTAGGCGATGACTGAAAAAGAAACTTCACTGCATTTCTCATGTTTTCTTAGACTACAGATTTTAATATACAATAAAGGCAGAATAGGAAACTCAGATTTCAAAGCAAAAATGTCTAGAATTTTAAACAGCTTTTAAACATTTCTACATTATTAATTTTTTCCTTTCAGAAACAGGATATAAAAAATGCCTTCTGAAATGTATTAGAGCACTTCTCATTCATCCTGAATAATGCATGTATACATGCATAAATCAAATATACTTTTGATAAAGTGTCTAAAATTTATTGCAAAAAAAATCCAGATAGATAGATAGATGAATGCTGTCTATAGGATAAAAAATAGCATAGCATTTTATAAATATACCACAAAGCTATGCAATATATTCATCCAAGATTAATAAATTACCAAGATAATTATTCTTTGGGCACTCCTATGATGACCTGCACTAAGAAAAATGCATAAAGTCATACAGAACCATATCATCAGCTAATATCACTCATCTCTGCTTCATATTTCAGAGGAGACTCTCTGGTTCTGCCCAGCAGACAAATTTTCATTAAAAGGGGTTGTTTGATTGCAGTGCTAGACACACTTCCCTCACTGTACTGCCCACTTTCTGAGAGACTTTACCCTCACCATCTTCATACTTGATGTATTTTTCTACTTTGTGAATTTTAAGATTCCCAAACTGTTTCAAAGTTTTGACTACAAAGGTCTTCAAGAGTAACTCCTCTTGCAAAGGGCCATAGTTAGGCAGTACTGGATGTCACTTTCTTTCCTAGCCGTAAACTTGTTGAGAAGGAGGGAGAAGAAAAGGTTGCAGCTAACTTAGTACGCATTGAGCTCTCCTTTGCACCACTGGCATATACACACACAGAGCTACTGCCCAGTGCTACCACTCCTCTCTACCTAACAGAGTCTGCAACGCTGCTCAGTAACCAGGGTTATTTCAGAATTCCTCTTCCCTTCTCTAGCAACCCTGCACCACAAGTCTATACTAAAATTATGCAAACTGTGTTGGGAACACTTCCCTGGCTAAGGGGCAAACCTAATAAAGGAATAAAGATTAATCTCCCTCCAATGATGATGAGCTTGTTTTCAACCCTAGGTTTTATTTTAAGAAAAATATCTTTATGGATTAAGGTAATTCTGAGTCATGTCTTATAATGAATTTCTTCCATTTTAAGTCACAGTCGAGGGTAAATGTTATTTTGGTACACATAGTCTCTAATAATACATACAAACACTGAACACATCAAATAACCAAATTGTTTCACATAAATTCAATATCCCCACAGCTTGCCAAAGGCCTGTTTAGAAATGCTCAAACTCACAGTCTAGAAGTTAACAAATTCAGATAAGAAAGTAAAATGAAGCCCAAGCACCCACATTAAAGACACCGCACGCAATTTATGGTGCTGAAGCCAAGAAAGTTACTGAAGAGACCTGCTAGCCAGTAAGTGGATTAAATGAATTTATAAATCCTGTGAAAGTATGAAAGATTTTACATAAAGTACAGGAAAATTCAAAACTCATGTTTATAAAGAAGGAGAAAATTCTTGACATGAAATTTATCCTGAGAAGAAAAATGTATCTCTTCAGTATCACTGAAGATGCCTTCTACTTCTGCCTGAAAAAGGGGCAGCTTCCAGGGCATTTAAGGAAATCCCCAGTGCCTCTGGAGAAGGTGGAAAGGAGATGCAGACAGACTGTTCACAGCTGGGCATGTCAGGAGGTTGAGAGGCAATGACTAAAAATTCAAAAGGGAGATTCTGACATAAGTTTCTGACAAAATTGTGACCATAATTAAGCAGTAGAGTAAGCTTCCCAGATCATTTTGCAGCCTCTGCTCTTGGAGATTTTCAAGACATGACTGGATAAAGCCCTGAACAACTTGGTCTCTATTCTTTTCTGATCCTGCTGTGAGGAAGAGTTTGGATGAACGACCTCATGAGGTATGCTCCAATCTGAATTATTCTATAAGTTTATGATTTTGTTGAGGTCAAAATGTCATTATAACAGAAAATCTTTCAAGATTCACTCAGTTTTTTGGGTTTTTTTTTAGGATTCATTCCATCCAAAGTGGAGAAAAAAATGTATAGCGCAAAAAAAACCCAACCAAAGAAACAAAGAAAAAAACCCTACAAAACTGCATTTTAAATACCACCCCAACACTGTAAAAAAAAAAAAAGAATACTCTGGTTGAACTAAGAAACATGCTGGATAATTTATATCCACACAACATATTTTAATATGTATTTATGTTTATCTCTGTATAGAGATACACATAAATATTTTTTTCATGCAATAAGATTGTTTCCTCTCTTTTCACTCATTTTCCCTATTCACTTCACATAACCAAGATCTTGAACTGTGTGTTCGTTTTCAAAAATTATAATCACATATAAGAATAAGAACTTATGGTAAGTCTTACTATATGAGTCAAGTACTTTAATTCATTTGGGCTTTACTGTTAAATGCCTTTTATTTTTTTATTTTTTAATTTTTTTTAATAGAATATGCACAGTGTATGTAATGATGCTTGGGCTAAAGGATGAAAAGGAATAAAGTATGGCCATTATATTAGATATTATTTTGATATCTAGAGTGAATAAAACTGTTATGAGTCAAGAGCTGCTTGGGATTAGAGGAAGATCTGTTGGTAAAAAAAGACGCAAAGACACACAGTTAAATTAAGCAATATTTGCAGTTTGCCTGTAGCCTAAAATAATGGATTAAAATAAAACTGCAAATTGAAAAGAAATTTGGAAGAAATAGAAAGAAGGAAAACACTGATGATGTGAGCTGTCAAATGATAGGAAGCAAGATAGTAGTCATGCTAGGACTTGAATCTCCCAGCATAATGCTGCAGTCACCAGCTTACTATGGTTTCATAAGAACAGACCAAAGCACATGAATTTACAGCTGTGATGAGGAGTCTGCCTGCATAATGAAAAGCCTAAGATCACATTCCGTAATCTTTCTTATTCTCCTGAATTATACAGAGGATGGCACATTTGGCCAAAACTAATTACAATGCTCAATTTCCCTGGAAAATAGATGTCTATCACCAGCTTCCACAAATAATTGACAGTGAACTATCAAAGTGAATATTTTGTAAATATCTCATCAGATGAAGTGTATTTCCATGCTATTAGGCAGACTTCAGTAAAGAGTTTAAAATAAAAAGCCAATCTGCAGAAATCTGAATAGACACATGAAAAATTTTAAGATCGGAATCCTTCATGATTAAACATATTATTTGCTGAAAATTTAGTCCTCATCCTGGCTATGATAATGTGCATCTTAGTGGAAGGTCTGGCTGTTAAAGGAACACAAATGATACTGTTGGTTGGATTTGTAGGAAACCTGCACCTACAGTTTTTATGACTGGGCCATATACCATTCAGTTTTACCTTCTAAATAAACACAGAAAGCAGTACAAACTCAAAGCAGTACATTTGAATTGCAACTATCTGGATGAATTTACAGCATATTTCAGAATTACTTTTGAAAAATCTCTTAAAGGAATCAGGAAATAGCAGAATCAAAATCTTAGAAAGATTCAGGTTAAAAGGGACCTTCAAGGACCATGCAGTCCAACCCCTCTGTCATGGACAGGGACATCCTTTACTAAACCAGATTACTCTAAGCCCCATCCAACATGGACACTCTCAGGGATGGGGCATCCACAGCTTCTCTGGGCAACCTGTTCCTGTGCCTCATCACTCATTGTAAAAAATGCCTTCCTCATGTCCAATCTAAACCTACTCTTCAGCCAAACATTGATGGCCCTGGTCCTGCCACTACAAGCCTTTGTAAAAAGTCTCCATCTTTCTTATAAGCCTTTTTTATGTACTGAAAGCCTGCAGTAATGTTCCCCCAGAGCCTTCCCTTCTCTAGGCTGAACAACCCAAACTCTCAACCTTTCATCGTGGAAGAGTGGTTCTGGCCCTCTGATCAATTGGTGGCCCATGTCTCCACCTGCTCTAAAAGGTCCAGGTGTTTCTTTTGTTTGTGGATCTTGGAGGTGGATGCAATGCTCCAGCTGGGATCTCACAAGGGCGGAGTAGAGGGGCAGAATTCCCTCCCTCACTCTACTGCCCATGTTGCTTTGGATGCATCCCAGGAAGAATTTGGCTTTCTGGGCTGCAAATTGACATTAACAGGTCATGTCCAGCCTCTCATCCACCAGCTCCCAAGTCCTTCTGGGAAGAGCTGTTCTGGATCTGCTCATCCTCCTGCCTGGACTGATACCAGGGATTGCCCTGACCCAGGTGCAGGACCTTGCCTGTGGTCTCAATAAACCTCACGAGATCGCCATGGGCCCTACTCTCAAGCTGGCAAGCTCCCTCCAGGTGGTATCTTGCCCCTTAAGCAAATCAGACACACAACTCAGCTTGGTGTCCTCTTCAAACTTGCTGAGAGTGCATTTGTAACTCTGTCCATGTCACCATGAATGTATTAAATAATATTAGTCCCAGTACAGACCCTTGAGGGACTCCACTAATTAATGATTATTTTTTGGACTTTGAGACAAGGAATTTTTCCAGAGAAAACTAAACCTCAAATATATTTTAAATCCTAATTGCTTTTCCAATTGGATTTTAAGTTAATCTATTTTGCCACTATGGGAGAATGGGAGATTTAATAATTTGAAATTTTATTTATTTTAAAAATTCTGTTGCTGATCTTCTTGACACCTAAACAGTCATGCCTTGAAAAGCCTGCTTTACCAGTAAGCAAAATATATCAATACCATCAGGTTCTACACTGCACATTTTGATAATATATTCAATAATTAGAAAAAGGAGCTTGAAAAAAGTGAATAAGATAAACAGGAAGGTATATGAGCTTTCATTTGAAAAACTCAGCCTGAGTGACTTTCAGACTCTTGAATACAAACCACTCATGGAGAGCTCCCTGTGAGCAAGAAAAGGAGCATCATAAAGCACAAAAAGAGGTAAGTGGAAAAAGATGGATAAATTAAGAATCAGAGCTGGACAAAGATTTTGACAAAAGAACAGATACTGAGGAAACATTCACTGGAATAGACAAACTAAAATGAAAGAGAAAAAAAGACATGAACAGTGATGGCTCAGTTCATTCTTGATGCAACAGTGCTGTGCTAGAAAAATCATACTGGTATCAGGGGTTATCAAACTGTAAAACAAAGTAACTTTGGACAAATCTGAGTTGGAAAAAAATTTAAAAAATAAAAGAACAATACAACAAAAAGAACATATCAAAGGCAAAGCAGGTGTGATCACTGAAGGGAGGAATAATGAACAGAAGTCCCAATTTCTCTGCCCTCTGCCCATCCAGCACTGCCCTAAGGGTGAAGGGCTGCAGTGAGGGCAGGAGGGTCCCAGGGAAAAGGAAGAGCAAATACTCTGCACTGGGAGAAATACTGAAGATTGAAGTGTGCTAAAGTACGCTCAAAAGCAGGTAGCAAAAAAAGAATATAAGTCTTTCATAAACAAATACTGCTGGCAGACAAATACACTCCAGGTTGCATATCTGGTTTTTAAGAATAAATGTAATAGTTAATATGCTGTATTTTATTGATTTGCTTGGTTACTAAATAAACTGAATTGCATAAGCTTTATTTTGCCACATGAAGACAATGAAGTTTTCACAGTAATGTCAAACAGGAGAGTCCTTTATCTTCTACTTTGTGGGCAACTATACCTTTGCTCACTAATTCAGGACTCCTTTGAAGTCAATGAAAAAACAACTGAATGAAAATCACCTTTCTTGTTTTAGAATTATGTATTATACATGGTGATGTGTCCTGGAAACAATATTTTACAAACCCTTTACCTATAATTTTTCCACATCGATGAGCCATATTCATTGTACACACTGTAATTGCATTTTGTTGACATTTAAAGTAACTTTTACCAGTAGCCACTGTTTTGAACATGCAATGAGATATTTGTATGGAACACTATCTCATTAAAAGAATTATGTGGAAAGAGATTAGAAGAGTGAGGAGTCAAGTAAAACACTGTGACTTACATAAAACTTAATTTTCCTTTGATGGGGGAAATAAAACATATAGATTTAACACTAGTAAGATCAATATTATTGAAATTCTTTCACATTTGTTCCTATTTCATTCCATTTAAAGTACCAGGACATCAATAAGACCCTAGCTCTCTCAGTTTCTGAGGCTTATCTATCAGTTGAAAGACAGGAAATTCACGTGACTTAATTACTTAATTGTAAAGAAGTTCATCAAGGTTCCAAAGCACCAAAGGGCAGTTGTATACTTAAAGTTAAGCACCTGCTTAAATTGTCCCTTTATATGACAAGTGACCTAAAAATGGTAATGCTATTTTGATACCTTGTGAGGACATTAAGGAAGACTTCATTACATAAAATAACTTTGCAGGAAGTTATTTATATACATGCTAATTTTATTCAAAGTACATTGAAGGACAGACAAAAACTGCTGAATTACAAAACAGCAGACTTTTATCAACTAGGAAAAAGATTGTAGCAGAAGTGTTCTGGGACTTTGGTTATGAGAATAAGACTTCTTCACAAATTTTCTAATTCAACCATACCTTTCTTTAAATGGTGCTCAGGTGTGTATTTTAACTGCAGATACAAAAGAATATTTCCTGGGATTTTTCTCTATTCTTATTTTTAATAATTTTTTACTTTGTTTTTTGTTTGGTTGGTTGTGGGTTTTTGTTGTTTATTTGTTTGTTTGTTTGGTACTGGAACCTGGAATTTGGACATAGTCTCTGCTAAGAATATAGAAGGATTTTGATCTGCTGAGGATGGTATGATTTAGATGTCAATGCCCTGGCTAACTAGGAACAATTAGACTTCCTTATGCTCCATCTGGGTGGAGAAATGTCAAACTTAAGTTCCCCTTTTCTGTTCAAGGACAGTAAGAATTTTTAGGCCTGAAGATTAGTAAGTCCAACTATAAAAAAGGTGGCCACAAATTTTAAGGACATGTGAATTTACTTAATGATTTTAATTAAGATTTCAATTTTTGTTGAAACTAAAATTTTTCAGCAAGGTATTTCAAGATGAACTTTTTTATTGGGAAAGTAATACTGCTTGCCTTCTTTCCCCATCAAGGAACAAGTGCAGCACTGCTAATAAATTGATCCTCTTCATGATTTTTAGAGATGCTACATGTGTTAGATGAATAACAGCTGCCCAACAGATGATTTGGTTTAAGATTCTATTTTCTCTTAAATCTCATGCATCATATTAAAAGTTTAAAATTTCTTCACAGGGAAATGTTTTGTCATGATTTTACTTAATCTGCATTTTATATAAAAGTCTCAAACTCATGCTCCAAATGAGGGAGGAAAATATTCTCCATAAACTTTTACCCTACAGACCTATAATTATTTTGAGTTTTTAAAGAAAACAGTTCTTAGAAGTCTTTTATACATCCATCTTGTTAATGTCCCATTTTCCGTGCATGTAATGGCAGTCAACAGAATTCTATATGATATTTTCATTTCTGCCTGCTCTACTTTTTCTGCAAATACAGGAATGATAAAATAGAAATCTAAGTATTATGGCTGCCCTCAGTCATCCATGATAAACAGCTTTCCAGACACTTATTCTATGTCATGTGAAACATTAAAGTCAAAATTTCTATAATATAGGACCAGTTGGAATAATAGTATACAATAAACATAGAGCAAGAGGAAAGTGTACAGCCCATTTCAATCTCTGTTCTCAATGTCATATGCATTGTTCACGTATTAGCAGATGATTCACCTTAATAATATTTACATTCGACATTAGAGAGTTCAATATCTTGAAATGCAGAATTATCTTCTCTGAAGCTCAGCCAAAAATATAACTATAATTCCTCATTTATGTATTTGTCTTCAAATATCTATGGACTTTGAACACATGAATGCCAATTCAAGTGCCATTATCTGTTTAGCCATAGTTAAAGACAGGAGAATATGAGCTTTTAAAATCACTGCACAATCTGTTTAACCCATTTAATAAGACACAATAACAGAGGTTATGCTGGAAATCTTAGCACAGTGAAATAAATTACCAAAGCATTATTTTACTTAGACATTGAATACTTACACATCTGAAATCTTTAAATTAAAAGAAGCAGTGTTTTTGGACAGTGCCTCATTGGAACTTTTCAGATAGGAACAACTAAATTTGGCCTTGAAACACAGTTTTAAAAGCACGTTGAGCAATGTGCCACCTTCATGATGTTAAAAAGAAACCCAGGGCTACTGCCTTTTAGTGAAAGGCCACTAGCTAATCAACCCACATTCACACAATGTGTAAATGAGTTTCCAACATTCAGACATAGGTCCTTACAGAAATTCTTTACTTACAGAGGTGTCATCAATAATGAAATCTAGACACAGGATTAAAGCCTCCAAATTAGCAGTGTCACTTAGGACTTTTAACTTACTATTTTTACAGCCTCTCTCCAGGAGCTCTCCTTGCCTTCTATAATCAGCACCAGAACTATTCACTTGCTCCCTGCTAAGCTTTTATCTCCATGAAGTGAAGGTGACAATGAAACACTCTCCTGCAAATACTCCTGGCAGCACTCCCACGATGCCTGCTGGACTGTTTTGATCCCATTCCATATGTCCACAATTTAAGCATCACTACAGCTGCACATCTCTGAATTGTGTCACATCCCACTGCCGGGCACAATCCTGTGGTACCTGAGTTCCAAGGTAATCTTCTGAGCCTATTTCAATTTTCACATTAAAGAGCATGCTGTCTGGAACTTGATGATTACAGGTTTTTGAGGACAGGATCAAATAGAGGAAGATGCTAGCAGGGAGTCAAGAGTAATACCATTATTCTGCAGGCATAGCCAGTTTTTTCTTCTGCTTTGGATAAATTCAGTCAGCTACACCAGCACTGATGCAGACACAGCCTTGGAGTTACATATTGCTGCAGACACATTTGAATACATTTCTTACATGTCATTGCACCCTGGAAAGAAATTTATGAGAGAGCTGGTTTTATCATTAGCTAATTGTGGCTCTGGATTATTAAGTGCAGGGACTGAAGAGTTAGGAATATCTTGGTAATATATGGATAGGTACATATATGATAATTGGCTTGAGCAATAAAGCTATCAATTATTCTGCCTGCCGATTAAAAACTATGAACGCTGAAGAATCAATTTATTTTTAAAGGAAATTCAATTTCATAAACAGATGCTAACTGCTTTTTTTCCCCCTGAAATCTGTCAAATGCTCTTAGCTCACATTACATCACCATTTTAGTAAAATTACTGATGTTTAACACCATAAATGATAGTTTTTGACAGTGAAGTGGTCTGTCATGTCATAATTCTAGCTAGCAAAATTCCATATTCATTTACAAGTTGATTTTCTATTCAGAGAGAAAAATACTACTTAGAGAAATCACAGCTGCCCCTCGAAAATTTTAATAGATGTTTGATAAATAAATAGAGTATGCATTAAAATATATTTCGTCTGGCAACAACTGATATATATATCTATCAATGGTTTTAATATCTAGCAGAGTAAAGATTCTTCTCTGCTAGTATGGGCTGAAATATTTTCCATCCCCTTCCTTTTCAGTCAGAGAAGGAGAAAAGCACAGGAAGAATTATGCATGGATAAGTTACTGGGGCAAATTATTTTATCACAATTAAGGACCTGGTTCTGGCATTCTTCCTAATACATTCTCCTCTTCTTCATCCATTAGTAGTACCACCAAAATACCTATGACTATGTCTTTGGTGGACTGAGAATATGATTAACAATTCTTTTCAAGAGCATGAATGGTGGGAGACCATTGGTGTGGTGTATTTTATTTGGGGATCTTTTACATTACATGTATCTATACCCATCAAGGTATCTACATAAAGACAGAATATGAATGGTGTAGTTGTGGAAAATAACCAGCATGTCAAAAGTATCTCAAAGAGCGGGGAGAAATATCTGAAGAATGGTAAGAGAAAGGTGTTTAGGTCTGAGTTATGTAACTGTAATGTGACTCTGTTGAGATACAGATATTGTAACTACACAAATTAATACCTCAGTATTACAGCTGTCATCAAAAACTAGCTGGACTTTTTTTACTGATGGGTTTTGATGTTAAGTATCACTTTAGCCATAAGATACAGGAGATAAAAAAGTTAAAATCATAGAAGAGAAAAGAAATTTACTTTTTTTTTTTTTTTTAGTATCTTTGATTACTGTATCTTTGTCATGTACCCTGCATTTAAATAAATCTCTTTCAGGTTATTTAACAAAGTAACAAATATGGGAAACTTGAAAGCTTTTTTGGCCTAATACTTTATTCCTTCCACTTTAACAGCATCTATACATTCTGTCTAACTATGTTTGCACATGGTGTCGATTACTGTCATAGAAGTGCTGTTTATAGGGATTATTTAAAAAAAAATAATCAAAATTATATATTAAAAACTTGGATTTAAGAAAAAAGGGGAAGATGTGAGTTTCTGAGAGCTGAGGCCTTTAAATATTTAATGTCAGTGAGGTCAAAATATTCAGAAAAGAGGATGCTAGAAAAACAGAGGAAGCAAATAATGGTAATTAATATTTTATGAATGAACCTTGAACAATTTGAAAATAAAAATTTATATACTAACAGTTAAATTCCCTGATTATCCATGCATCTTTCATCTACATTCATGGTGAATTAAATATACTAAAATGTATTAAGACATTTGATTATTCTACTCCTGATATTTCACTTTCCTTATGTAATCTTGTTTCTTTCTAAGTGTTCTACTTAAACTTTAGTAATTTTGTGTGCCCGGTTTTTAGGTCAAAGGAGTTTATACTTTTCCTAAAGATATGAAGATTTTTTCTTAGAGGACATATTATGGGAAGAAGAAGATATCAGGGGTTCAGTGGCTCTTCAGTTTTCTAACACTGTGGACCAGATATATCCGAGTGTCTTAAAAATCTGTTCACAGTGGCTTTGCAGACACCTGATAAAATTGAAGGTATGAGTCCTATTTTAATTTGAAAGGCAAACTAACTCAGAGAAGAAAGTTGCAAGTTTTGTCTGGTCAGATGGACAACTGTAGATTTTTTCTAAACTTGCTGCTTATGAGACATGAAAATCTTGCTTTCAATGGCGAAGGCAGGTAATCTTATTTATCAGAACACTGCTGCCTGTCCTCTTAGTGAGAAGGTAGACTGGACATCATCTCTTCCAAAGTAACAGCCCCATGTCATGAGGAACACTTGAGGAGTACTTTTGTCTTGAAAGCACTGCCAAAATCTGCAAAACAAATGCCCTACCTAAGCAATATAAATGGATGCATATAAATAAAACTTTAGGCAAAAATTATATGCAGTTTGCATTGGAATGAAGCTGCATGCCGCCTATTTTTGTTACTTGCTCCTTAGGTTCCTTCAGGGAATTTTCTCACCATTTGTTGCCATGAAAATGGAAAATGGACCTCTATTAAGAGACAAAATATGTAGGCAATGCCTTGTCATAACACTGGAATTGTTCTAGGGCAGAGGGGCTAGGCATTATGGCTTTTGGCAGTTTCTTACCTGGGGGTGGCTCAGTCTTTGCCTGGCTTGGAAGTGAGACAGCTGTAGTGTTTAGTGCTGGACTTCTCCTGCCCAGGAGATTCAGTACTGCTGTACAGTTTAAGAACTGTTAAATTCCGCATTTAGAATTTTAAGAATAGTTTATAGAATTTTACAAATTTGTCTCATAAATTTCTGAGAACATGGTACAGCATTTGCTAAAGTTTTTTCAGACAGAAAATACCTCCTGTACAACAAAACTACTGCCACGGACCTAAAGTATTTTTTTAAACTTCTTCCTTTAAAAATGCCACAAGATCATCCTTCCTTTTATCATTCTGGTATCCAACCCTTCTGCCTTCGGTTTTGCAAGACTTTATAAACTTTGTCCTTTACAGAAGAGAAGATATCTTTCCAAGGATGTAACCTGTAGGAAAGTTCTGCCACTTCTACAGCTTGCCCTTTCACTGCAAGAAAAGTGCCCTATTTTTTTCTCATAGAAACTCACTTTTTTCTGTCTCTACAAGAGAATATGTATCGAACTCGAGTGTGAAGCTAGAGGCATCATAATGCAGTTCAGCTCACAGAGCAGTGGTTCTCACCTTTCATAAAAGCTTAGCAAAGACTGGAATTTCAAGGCTCCAATGTAAACTTAGAAGACTAAAGCAAATGAATTTTAAAGAGATTAAGGCTCTTGGGAATGTATTTATATGTATTTTAGACAGACAAATATGAAGTTTTAGATACAAACATACCAGATGAACTTTCAGGGTTTCTTCCAATCTGGGTGTTCTTTGTACACATGCATAGACAGATATACACCTATCTGTATACATAAAAGTCTGTTAATATACAATTAATATTTAATACATGAAAGCACATAATAAATATTCCATTGTCACTATGTTTTGATTATGTGATTAGACAATAATAATCATGTTTTCCTTTTATAATTCTTAATAGAAGAGCTAGTAGATAATTCTGCCTCATTAATGTTCTGAAAACTTTGTGAAATTGGTTTTCAATGCATTTAAAAAATGTTATTTAGCTTCCTAAATTACCAGAGAGTTTCTGAATTTTTTAAGCAAAGACAGAGATAAAATATAAATGACTAAATATGGCCTGAGAACTGGGATCACTGTATTCTCTTCATTTCCCCTTAGCCCTTCAGCACAGAACTTGTAACAAAACTATTTCTGATGTTGTCATGTTCCCTCCCATGCTGGTGAAGCTATAAAAAGAATAACTACAGCATGGTTCCTGTAATATACTTTATTTGGAAATTAGTGAGGCTGCAGAAGAGAAGTTTCTCATATGCAAGGCAGGAAGCAATGGAGGGAAGGTATTGCTCACCTGTTTAAGACTGAAAATCCCAGACCTCTGGTTTGTTGCTCCAGCCTCATCCTTACATTAGAAACATTTCTTCTCTGTTCAATCCTTTCCTCTTTTCCTCCTCAGTGCTCAGCTCCTTCCCTCCAGTCCTGTGCTCAGTGTAATGGGCTAGCCAAAGTCTACTTAGAGAAAAAAAAAATGAAGAAAAGATGGGAAGAAAGGCATAAATATTCTTAAAAGAATTTTGTAGGCAGTAGTTAGAAGGAAATAAATGGATTGTTCTTCCTCTTTTTCTTGTTCCTCTTGTTCACTGATCAAACATTAATCAAACACCAATGGTTTAATGCCAAAATTTCATGCATAATATACAGTCATTACAAGTATAGATTGTTCTGTAGGACAGCTCTTCCATTCATAGGAATTGCACGCCTGCCCTCAGATGAGTTGCTGTTCATTGTAGTTCAGTGAAATTTTAGCAGGTAGTAGTCATCATGACTAGAGTAAATCTGGCAGAGACATTCTTGCACAAGATTTTCTGACTTGCTCTAATATGACCTTCATATTATTAATGAGACTTCTGTCAGCCAAAGTGGCAATACTCTGAAAGCATTAAATCAACATATGATGGAGTCCGCAGAATCTGGTTTTCCAAATGAATGTTTCAAATAGAACCAAATTATGTCATGATCTCCAGATCATGGCAAGTGTAAGATTAGAAAGGGCAACCCTGGACTTCTGGGAATGTATTTCTTTTGTCACAATTAATCTGCCAATATCAGAAGGCACTTGTGCTGTTTTTTGTAAAACCTCATCTGCAGCAATCTGCAGCAACCAGTTTTGAGCGAGGCCAATGCAGTTGTCCAATGTCCACTTCCAGAACATTCAAAATGAGGATAACAAATCTATTCGTGGCTGCTGGAGGTTGTGGAGAGACCCCCAGGCACAATGAGACTGAGGCATTGAGAAGAAAAGACATGGACTTTGGCTGATGTTACTGCAGGATACTTCAGAGTTTATATGATGTCAGGGAGGGGTCTTACCCTTGTCCTCAGTGCTTCAGGTTCTCCTCTCCACAGCTCTGCCAAAGAGGATCCTCATCAGTGTGAGTGCAGAACTGAGTGCACCTTCAGCCTGCAGAGAACAACTCTTATTGAGAACAGTGTAGGGGTAAAGGGTGAGAAATGCAGAACTCCCTCAGTGTTGGAGCCCGGGACATCCCTTTGGGAGTCTGGAGCTGCCGAGATCCCTGCCAGGGGCCTCAGAGACCCTGGCACCCAGCCCAGAACACCAGTGGGTTTGATTGTGAACCATGGAGCAAATTGCCACCTTTACATGAGGAGATGAAAGCCACAGCAGTTTAAATAGTGTAATAATTAGTATATCACAGGGTGTAAGTGTAGATTTTAGGATTTTTTGTATAGGGGTTTTTGGGGACAAGATGGAGGGATTTGGGCGTGTCTAGCCTTTCTTCTTATTATTCTCTACCTCCATCTTCACTGATGATGTTGGCACTTTTGGATTGGTTTAGAGTAGAAGCTCACTGTCTAACATAGGTGATGGGTATTGGGGAGTAATTGTAAATATATTATACGCAGTTTTTTGTATATAAAGATAACACTGCCCTGGGGGCAGGCAGAGTGCCTCTGACTGTCCTGCTGAGCAGACCTTGGCTGGGCAGGAATAAAATTTTATAGATAAGAGAGAATAAACAACCTTGAGACCAAAAACTGAGAGGCGTTGTCTCATCCTTTGAACGCACGGGCTGAAGAAGAGATCTCCACAACAAATTGGGGTCCCAAACCTTGTGGGACCACACACCTCAGAACCTCAGGTTTCTATGGAAATCACAGCAGCCTCTTCCCGGGTCTTCCTTTGCCACTGACGGGCTGTCATCAAATCTTCCCATTACTTTGACTCTATTCATGTTAGGATAAAACTAACCACTACCCCATATTTCTGTCCTTCACTGGGAAACTCGAGTAACTATCATGTGGCTGTCAGATGTGTAATGTCAGGTGAGATGAACACTGTCATTAACAACACCAAGAGACTGAAGATAACAAATTGTGGAGAGAGAATGGCTTTTGCTACAAACACAAGCAGTGTTAGAAGCATTTTATTTTGTAAACACTGATGGCTGATGAAAAACTTGAGTGATTTATGTTTGGCAGCCTCTTCCTTACTTCAGGTCTTACTTTACAGATCCCTTCCTGTGTTCTCAGGGAAGCTTTTAATTGTACTCAGAGTGATTAAAAGCCTTCCAGTGAATGTTGGTATTCTCTCACATCTGTTTTCAACTGTTAGTTCTACATAATTTATTTTTTGCAGAGCTGTGGAACTCTGCAACTCCCTATTCTGAAACTGATCAAACATGGGAAACATCCCTAAAGTTATTAGAACAGTTTTGCAGAATTCTTTTATAATTAATGTATCCAAGGTCTGGATCTTTGAGCCACAGAAATTTTTTCATCTTTTCTCACCTTTCTTGTATCAAAAAGCCCATCTAGTACACTATTATAATATAGTTTCACCTTAATTTCCTATTTAAATATTTTTATTTAAATAGGATTCTCATAAATAGAATAGAATTAGAATTCTATATTTTTCCACCAAAAATTAAAAAGACCAACATTATCTCAGTTTTACTGACATGGAAATTAACAACAAAGAATAGAGGTTGACGTGGCAATGTGCCAACTTTTAAATTTGATTCATATTTTACATATATACATGTGTGCATATATTTTAAAAGCACAATTTGTCCACAATTCTCTCTTATCTGAGATACTGTATGTGCACACAATACCTGAGCTAGGCAATATTGATGCTCCGAGGGATATGTCTTGCATGCAGTGAGACAACACACCAAATTCAGAAGTAAAAATGTTACTGTTTTCTAACTCCTGTGATTTACTGTTTGCTGTCTTTTATTATTTGTACATGTCCTAAAAATCTGCAGAAAATCCTGGTCTTCTCACAGATCCAGAAACTACATCTTGAAAATTATTGCTTGAGATAGGACAACTGTTTTGCTGAAAGCCCAAGACAAGGAAAACTCCTGTTGGAAAAGCACATGCACAACCTACACAATTCACGGGTTTTAGCACCAAAATTCACTCCTGATCCTGAAAGTCAGAAATCAGAAGTCAAACTCGGATAGGGAGGGACAGCAAACTTGCAGCTATACTACTGGTGTGGAGGGAAAGGTGTCAGAAACACAGAGTCTAGAATTAATGATGACACCTGTTATCTGCTTATTTTTTAGCTTATTGGTGATTTTAATTAATTTATTTGGTTTTGCAACCCATTTGCAATTTGTGTTAAACTAATGGACTATAGCATCACTCCATTTCCTCTTCCTGTGAGAAACAAGTGGTGCTCTCCATAAAACCTCTTTTTTTTTTTTTTTTTAAACTTTATGAATTATTTGCAGAATATTTTTTGACAATGAGTTTAAAGGTTGTGAAAGCACAAGGGATGGCTCTGTGGGGTACAGTAGAAGCTTTGAAATACTCAAGTCCCTGGACCAACCACTTTAACACAAGATAGTTCTGCAGTGAGACAAATAGAGCAGGTTTTGGAGAAGACTTGATAAAGTTGTTCCTACTGCTGAAGACATTGAACATCCCGCAAGAATCTGTATAAACTGGAGGACAGCATTTTGACCAGTAGCCTCAGACTCCCTGGAACTGTGAGGCACAGAGTGTTACCAAGAACTTTTCAGAACCTCTGCTTTTTAGCAGTATGAATCCACAGTGAGTTATTTTCATAGTGACACAGGTATAAATGGTGTTCTGAAAAAAGAAAAAAAAATTCGAGGTGTTCTTTTCACCCTAACTGATGCATATAGAAAAGCATTCCTCTACTTCTTTTTTCTTTTTCATTAGGGTGCTAATAATAAATTATACTAGTAGAGCAGCTTTCTTTACATTTCTGTTCAAAGATCTTGAATATCTCATTCCAAAATTCAGTATCCCCTCAACTTTATGACACATTACATTAGAAAAATTGAATTTCTTGTCTTTCTCTAAAATTTAAATAAATATGCTTTTCAGCCTAATGCCCACATTTCAGATTTATCCATAATTCATATTAAAAACCACACCACCTTCCCCTAAAAACAATGTGTTGAAATAATAGCTGGGGGAAATCAAAAGAAAGAATCATAAAAAAATCACCTTTTTTTTCTGTATTGCTCATGTTTGTACTAGTAGGAATGAACTCAAGAGTCATTTGTATCTATAGTTTATTAAAGAAAATCACTTGGTTATACAACTTGCATTTTTTTCTCCTGTGTTTTGGAAGGGTTGCCTCTATGCTTTGTTATCCTCCGGGGTGAAAGTACATATAATATAAAAAAAATTAAGCTAGCCTTCTTGTGGCTGTATGTAGGAACAACTTCAGCTATATCATGAGAATTTCATTGGTAATTAATTTCACCCATTGATGACATATTATGTAAATAATTCATAGTAGTGTGAATTCTAGAGTAATTTTTAAAGGTTTAAACACTGAACTATGAAGCAAAGGAACCAGGAAACCAGCAGTATGACAGAAGACAAGGCAAAAGAAAACAGGAGAGGAAATATGGAAAAAAAGAATTACAGAATTAGAATATGCTGAATTGGAAGGATCCACAAGGGTCATCAAGTCCAACTCTCAGCCACGCACAGGACCATCCTGAAAAGTCACACTATGTGCCTGAGAGCATTGTTGAAATGTTTTTTGAGCTCTGTGACCTTGCTTTTTACCTCTGTGGGCTTGGTGCTGTGACCATTTCTCTGGGGAGCCTATTCCAGTGCTCAGCCCCCCTCTGGGTGATGCACCTTTTCCTGATACCCAAACAAAACCTCCCCTGATACAATT
The DNA here is from genome assembly GCA_032173965.1 of Sitta carolinensis. Classification (NCBI taxonomy): domain Eukaryota; kingdom Metazoa; phylum Chordata; class Aves; order Passeriformes; family Sittidae; genus Sitta; species Sitta carolinensis. Next base: position 25,785,026 of record JAVUNC010000004.1, on the reverse strand, counting down.
TCAGGCCATTCCCTTGGGTCCTGTCACTGTCACCACAGAGATCAGTGCCTGCCCCTCCTGTTCCCCTCACAAGAAGCTGTAACTGCAGTGAGGTCTCCCCTCAGTCTCTTCCAGGCTTAACAGACCAAGTGACCCCAGCTGCCCCTCACATGGCTTCCTCTCAAGGCCTTCACCATCTTTGTTGCCCCTCTTTGGAATTTCTCTAAAAGCTTTATCTATTACTTATACTGTAGTGCCCAAAGCTGCCCCCTGTTGCTGTGAGACACAGAGGGAACACACAGTACACACACACATCACAGGTGTCAAAGCACAAAAGAAGAAGCAACTTTATTGAAACCTCAGCTGTTATAATTTCCAGGACACTGACCAGGGATTGGGTAACGAAGTCTCCACCTCTCCAGTCCCACTGGTCAAATGAGAAGTCTCTCACGTGATATATTTCATAAAATAATGTAAACTATTCTTGTTTACCTTACAATTCATGGGAACCTGACTCCAGTGGTGACAAACAGATCAGAAGGCTTATTTTCAGGGATGACAGCCCCCAGCCAGAGGTGAGGCTGCCCCAGTGCAGAGCAGAGTGGGACAATCCCCTCCCTTGCCCGGCTGGTGATGCTGAGCCTGATGCCCCCCAGGACAGGGCTGGCACTCCTGGCTGCCAGGGCACTGCTGGCTCATGTCCAGTTTGCCACCAACCGGGACCCCCAGGTCCTTTTCCACAGCACTTTCCAGCATCTCATTCCCCAGTCTGTCCATACATCCAGGATTACCCTAACTCAAGTGCAAAATCTGGCACTTCCCCTTGAATTTCATACGAATGGTATACATATAAGGGAAATCAGAGTGAAGAAGATGTGAACAGAAAATTGCAGGTTAGAATCAGTGAGATCAAAATCAGTAAAGTAAAAAGGAAGACAGGTGAAAGAGAGATGTGGGATAGATCTTGAAACACATAATTGAGAGACAAAACAAAAGGCAGTCTTTCCCTCTATCTCATCAAAACAGATATGGCAGACATCCTATTTGAATGCTATTCAAGTGAGTACCTTTCTCCTGACTGCATTGGGAGACAAGTTTTTTATGCAGAAAAATTTTACTGTCTCATAATAGATACACATAGGAGTGGTGTCTGTCTTTTTAAGTTGCCTGTTTATCAGCTTCTGATCCAAGAAAGTGCAAGAAGTACAGCACGAATCAAGAGTCTAGCTAGAACTTCTATGGCACCACAGTAAGTATAAAAGTTTAAAATTAAAATAAAATAAAATAAAATAATAAAATAAAATAATAAAATAAAATAATAAAATGTCTGGTGTGACCCTGCAGAAAGAAAAGGACAAAACTGTGATAACCTGCATACAATCAGTATAGTGAATGGCATTTTTCAAGAAATTTTCCATACTTCCTGAAATTTTTTGTCAAAAAATAAGACATAATTGTCCTCAATCTTCCTTCTGTCTCAGTCTCTAAGACAAATAAATTACTGTCTAAAAATGGGTGACAGTGATGTCTTGTTAAATTTCCTGAGTTTGAAAATACACTACAGAACAAAATCTACTAGGAAATTTGTTTTAAAATTTTGTGCACTTTCAGGAATGAAACATCAAATAAGTTCTACAGACAAAGTCTCATCTTGAAATTGGTTTGCAACAAAGCCAGTCGCCAGGACAATAATTGTATAAAATGCTAGTTCATAATTTAGATGAATTTACACTTGGGTAATCATAGGACATGTTTAACACACCTGATTTTCCTGAATGGCATACACAAGCCTTGTATTTCTGTTTCAGCTAGGACCTATATTTCAGAAATATGTCTAATCTTTATTTGAACACTTACCAAGCATCAAGGTAACTTATTCAGTTGGTTAATGATGACTCACTGTAAAAATGCTTCTTTCATTTCTAGTCTCAATTGACCTATGCTCTGTGTTCAGGCTTTAGGTCTCTAATGTCTTTGATAGATTAAACTTCCCTCCAGTGTTGGAAGTATCTGCATTTATAGATCATGATCAGACTTGTTTCTTAACCTTCATTTTAAGTACCTACTGAACTGGGTAGGTATCTCACTGAAATAGCTTTTTTCCCCTAGAACTTCTATCATTCTTGTAGCTCTTTTTTAAGCCATTTCCAATATATCAATGCTGCTTCAAAATGAGTTCATAAAACAAAACACAGTAGAGGTCTCACTAATATCATAGAGCATCAAAAATAGCTCTGTACTTCCATTTTTTTAATCCTCTTTCTATTTATCTAAGAATGACTTTTCTTTTTTTCCTTGGCTACTGCTTCACAGTACAGATCCAGAAAATCTAGAGCCTTATATTGATTTGTAGCTCCTGGAAGATGATTTGGGTCAAAATCCATGCTGGATATAACAACGTTTCACCATTGTGGAATACTTCAAAATCTTCAGCAGTCAACCTAAGTACATAACACTTTAAAATATGAACCTGTTTTACAGATTGCCTGCACAAATACAAGTCATATTTATCATATGACTACACCAGTAATTTAAAAAATTATAAATTAATTTAACATATTTGAAACTTGTGTAGGATATCGAGGGATTATATTTTAAAAATGCCACTAAAACCCCAGAAAAATCAGAGATAATAATATTTCTCTTTTTCATTATGAAAGTATTATCTGACTTCTTTGAATCATATTCAGACACAGTAGTTACACAGTGGTATTGAACACTCAGTTAACTGAACAGTGGGCAATTTAATGAATCAGATTTATATCACAACAATGTTTCATTAAAATATGATTAACGGCCAATTCTGTCAAAAACCTGGAGGCAGTCTCATGGTCCCAGTCCTATGAAATTTAAGAATTTTACTTCTTTGATTTCCTTCTTACTATACAATCTAGACTTTTGTTGTAGGATTTCAGTGATCAGGCAAAACATTTCTTTATTTCATGTAAAATTGTTTTCCAGCTCCCTGTTGTGTCAATAGTGCTATCTCGGCATTTGCCCTTAGAAATTGACTTTAGTTTTAATTTTTTCATTTGATCTTTCACTGGTGAATTCACTGGGTGCCCTGTGGTCAATACAATCCCATTACTCAGGTGGCAGAGTTGGAGCACCACCTGCCCTATTGCTTTGTGCCAAGCAAGGCTCTGGACAGGTCAGAGAGAGGATCTCTCTCCTCTGTGGGCAAAACTGCGACCACCTTCACAGGGTCAGGGCTAAGGAGCTGGCACCCCAGCAAGCAGTGCCGTGCAGGGACACCCAGCTCATCTAGCCTTGAGTGAGTTCAGCTGTTAGAGTCAATACAGGCACTGCACATGCAAGCCTGGAAGCTGCAACTTGCCATACTGCTGCAGTGACACTGCCTCTAAACTAATTTGGAGCTGGAGCAAGCGTGTCTATCATGTGTTTCATTGTAGGAATATCCCAATGAATTGTTTTATTTTTTTGGCCCAGGTAAGATTCACACTGAGGCAGGAGCTGGGAGTTTCTAATTTTGGTGTCTGAATTAATTACAATGGAAGTGACAGGCAAAAAGAATCAAATTGTAATGTACTGCACCGTCATGACAGGTTTCTAGAATTTCTTTTAAATGTGGTCTTTCATATATATTTATGGTATCTTTTTTCTCAGCTTGAGTCAATATTAAATTACCCCATGGTGAAAAACATATACAAAAATATGTTTGTTCTTCCATCACTGACAACCTCCATTTGTGTCTGAACACAATTCATTAATGTTCTTATTTTTCTGTTGATAGCCTTGGTTCCAAGGAAAAATAGTCTTTTTTTTTTCATATGAATTCATGCTTTATTAGGTTATTTAACTTGTCTCTTATTTTTAAGTTTCTTTCACAAGGGATAATTTACAGACTTCTCCCTAATCTTTTGTAAAGAGAGATTAATTTGGTTGTGTTCAGAAGCACATGCACAGGTAGACTGTGCTTCTGGACAGAGAAATATCAGCAACACAAAGACAATTTTTGTCATATTATATAAAAGTCACTAAGGTTAGGGCAACAAAAAGTATTCTGTTTTAGATTCTTAACTGTGTGAAATAGAAATATATGCTTTAATGTCTGTAACCATTAAGAGCAATAAAAAAGTCAATTCAGGTTTTGTTTTCTTATATTTAAAGCAAATTATAAGACATGGAGATAATGTCAACCAGACTGACAAGTAGCCAAGAGTGTTCTAATTCTGTTTTTGCTGCTAACTGGGTTGGTATATGAACTCCCAGTCACAAGGTGTGCAATTATCATACAGCTCCACAGCCTCCTCACCACAGTTTTACAGTATCTGCCCTTCACATCATGTTTCCATGCATTTTTGCCATTTTCAAGCACAAAGCAACACCACAGACTGATGCAATGCATGTTTGTCACAGGCATCCCACCTCTCTGAGGAGGAGAATATTCTTAAGGCAAATATTGACATGAAGTCCAGAAAAATCATTGTGTCTTACAGATAAACAGGACAGTGATTTAATGCAAATATCATTTGTGATGCCAGATTTGAACTTATCCATTCTCAGCTCCAGTAATGCAGAGAGCAGTGGCCCTATACAGAAAACAGGGAGAGAGAGGGCTTTGAGATGCAGAAAATTATTGAAATAGCACTGCAGAATTATGTGTCAAAACTATTATTCTTAGTGTATCACACTGTCAGCTAGCATTACTGGTGAAATATTTACCTTTCACAATAGTTGTAATGGAAGGAACTGACCTGTAATTGTACTACTCATGTAGGAAGATGTTCAAAAGATGGCAATTTATCGTGGGTTATTTCATATTCCTACCCTCAGAATTTATTTTGCCAAGGGCACTTAAGGCTCTTGGTGAGCTCATTTTTAACTTCCATATAAGTCTAAGTAAATCAGAGACTTCCTGAGGGAATGACTGGATTTTGATGAAAAATCTTGGTTTTGCAGTCTACATGGCAACATTACAAAAGGAGTTGAGGCTTGTCCAGGTCACAGGTGTTGCAGAATTTGCCAATTAAAAGTCCATTTCCTAGGAATTATGAATGAAGTACACGTTCTACTGCACCAGCTTGACTTGTGTCTAAACAGTATCATAAAATGTCTTTCCATTATAAACCTACTCTGTGAGTGGTATGATTGTCTAGATATTAATATTAATTTTGACATTTGATACAATGTATACATGGTGTATATATATATATATATATATATATATGTGCACACATGTGTATTTAAAGTACCTATTTATTTTATGGCTATAAAGTTATTTGAATTAAAACTAAAATGTTCACTGCAGCTGGAGCAGATGCATCTCATTTATCTTCCAAGACTCAAACCAAAAAAATACTTTGGAAATGAGTATTTCTGACTCATGATTTAAGGTTCATCTTACAAGTAGTTTTTGTCCCTAGTCAATCTCATAACAACCCAGTCAGGTTTGTATAGCTTTACTGAAAAATGATAACATATCCAATACAATAGGGACAAAAATGTCATTCTTCTCAGAAATTATTTAGAATTTGCTCAGTAACACCCCAACCCCTTTCAGCTAACGAGTCAGGCTGAAGAGGAAGCAATACATGACCTCTGGTTGTCTATTGTGGGTAGTGTTATGATCCATAATCTCCAATGCACATCTGTGGCTAAAGCTGTAATTCTAACATACAATATAATATGCAAGTTTTCAAAGTAAAACTTCCCCACAGATCTAAAGAGGACTGACCAATCCTTACCCTCATAATAGGTAGTCCTTCTTGCACTCATTGCTAATACCTTTCACTGGCAGAGCCTCCAGAGAACTATGGGGTTCTTCTCTGATTGGTGATTGTTGGTTTTCAATGTTTCAATCCCATAAAACCATGGGTTTTTGTATTTGTGTCAAAATAATCTCTTAAAAAAAGAAACGCAGTTAGCACCGTTCATATAAAATACTGACGCGAATCACGTGAAGTACAATACAAGCTATATAATCTATCTTTGTGAAATGACTTCTAGCATTTACTATTTTTTACAAAAACGAAAAAAAAAAAAGGCAGAACAATCTGTAAGGAAACAGGTTTGCTTATTTGGGTGTTTTTGTAGGATCTGACTAAAACACTGTTTGAATGAATCACAGTTGTTCTGTTGCCCAATAAAGTTTGGGCCAGGCCTCTACAAAAAGGCAAAGTCAAAATACATCAGGGTCATTTTGAGGTATACATGAGCCAGAACTGTCAGTGTTTTCCCCCCTCAGTCTCCATCACCTCTTGAGAGTCAGAGTGAAGCTCAGCCAGCAAATCAGTGGAAAACAAGCTGCAGAGGTGGTTCTTTTGGGTTTTTCCCCCCCTCATTACACCAATCTCTTCTAGTTGGCAATATATATTTTTTTTTCCCAATAAAGTTCGCTTTGTTCATTACAGTAATTGGCAAGGGATCTCCTTGTCTCTATCTCCACAAACAGGAAAGCATTTTCTTTGTCTCTCTTTCCTTCAGACTCTAATGATAGAAATGCAGAATTTCTTCTAAAAGTTTAAACCCAACTAATTTCCACTGCTCTATTTTAGTGCTTGTTTTTTCCCTCAGTCTTACAGCTCCTCCACAGCTTCTCAGATTTTCTGGCACTTCCATCACTTGAATTCATATAATTTCCTCTTTTTTGTCCAGCTTCCATCACATCTTTTATGTTGTCCTTTGGAAAAAGAAGGAAGAAGAAGAAATTTGAAGTAAGCCTCATGGTCATGTGTGTTTTAAATGAGAGGAAGACACTTCTGGAGGTGCTTTCCAGTCTTAATGAGAATATGATTCTATTAGGCTTTAGTCAGCTGTCTGGTGTATTTGGTTTAGGCTGGGATTGTTTGACTGGCTACATGAGAGTGACAAGACATATCAATAATTTCCCCTCAGACCTGCAAAAGCCCTTTGGCAACTAAGCATATGGCTATACATATCCAAAAGCCCCAGGAAATGAGAGGTCACTGTGATGGAAGAATAAAGAGCCAGAATCAGGCCAGTTTCAGACTTCAGAATGGCACTTTCAAAGGCAGAAAGTCATCAACTCCATTCTTGCTGCCAAGGCTTAATTCTTACTCATTATCTGTCATTATCACTATGTATCCAAGTAACTAGTCCTTGACAACCTTTCCCTATGCTCAGTGTCAGTGTATGGCACTGCTGTGGTTGGCAGTGAAGGTCTCATCCCTCACAGCCTTAGTCTGCAAGGCTTGGGCTGGCCAGGCTAGAATCATATTCAGTGGAGAAGGTCAGTACTGAAGTGGGTGACCTCCTTTTTACCCATTTCATTCTGGATGCTTTTCAGCTCCATTTCCAAAGAAAGTGTGAGGATCTGAACTGCTTCCAAGAGTTGATTACATTTTTCAGATAAGGACTTTTAGTTTGCTTCCCACTCATTCTGCAAGGGGACTGCAATTATACCAGACTGCTTTCCTAATTACCCTGATCACTCCTTTTCTTTGTTTTTTGGGTCTTGCAAATTTTACTACTTAAAACGTGTTTTGATTTTTACTGTACTCTGATATTTAGTGGAGATACAAGTCCTAATTTACAACTTTTTAGTTATGTGTCATTCATATATTTAGGCCCAGTTTATTCTTGGTACCATTACAGTGCTATAAATGCTTATACTCTGTTTCCTGTTATGTTACTAATATGTTTGTCCTGCTTTCAGTTGGGATAGAGTTAATTTTTCTCCCTGCAGCTGCTACAGTGTTCTGTTTTGGACTTAGGGTAAGCATAAGATTAACAATAGATTGATATTTTGGTTGTGGTTGACCAGGGCTGACATTAAGCTAAAGACATTTCAGTCCCCCATGCCATCCTGCTAGTGAGGAGGTTGAGGGATGCACAAGAAACAGGGAGGTGACAGAGCTGTGACATCCAACCCAAGGGGTGTCCCATACTAGTTGGTGTCATTCTGAACAATAAAACTGGGGGAAGTTGGCTGTGGGGTGAGGTTCCACTGCTCAGGGGCCAGCTGAGCATTGGTCAGAGCGTCTTGACCAACTGCATCGTACACTACTTGCTCTATCTTCTTATTTTTTCCCCATTCCTTTTCTGTCCGATTAATAAACAGTCTCTGTCTCAACCCACAAGTTGCACATTTTTCCCCTGCTCTCTCCCCATCCCACTGGAGGGGCAGAGTGAGTAAACAGGGGATTTTAGCTGCCTGCTAGGTTCTAGGTAGGTAGTGTCCATTATACATTAGCAAACCTCTACTTCTCTGTCTGCAACACCCCCCTCATTTGCCTACAAGCTCCCTGTAGTCCTATATATCTATCATTTCTCCACCTAATTATTCTCTTAGTAATGGCTTACTAACATAGAACTTTCAGCTTTCACACATAATTTTTGGCCAATTCATAGTTCTGAATTCAATCTACATGACATTCTATAAGGATAAGGAAAGAATAGTCGATAGGACTCACTTCTTTTGCCTCCTAAAATCATTACATTTTTGAGTTTAAGAAATGAAAGGATGTCTTGTATAAAATTGTGCTGAAATAGTAAAACTAAGCCTCGGAATGAATATTATTCATATATGCATCATAAGTAAAGCCTAGTCATAATACATTTTTAAAATTATATCAACCTTAAAAATAGGAATATTAAAACTGGAAATTCATAATTAGTCATTGTTCATCAGTAATTACATTAATAATGTTATCATCAGTAAAAATAATAAACTTTGATACTAATATGATTAGAGCAAAGTTCATGAATAAAAATCTGGTAATGCAATAAACAGAGACTCTTGAAAATGCTGTTATTGCTTCATGTGCCTTATGGTTTTACTTGTACATTTAATTTTTTCTAACGGGACAGAAGAAGAATAGAAACACGATGAGTTGCAGAGTAGTCTGAAAACTCAAGTACAATAATCAAAGGAGTTTTTGCATTGAACCAAAGTTCCTTAATGGTTTGAGACCTTTGTGATATTCTTCAAGCATGGCTGTATGTGTCCCACTTTTCTCCAAAATGCACATTTCATGATTAAGCTGTTTTCTGTACTCATGAATTTTTTATGCCTACATTTTTCTTTAATGAATGTTAATATTCTGCTTCAAAACAGTGCAACTAAATCTTCAGGGCATCAAATTTTAGGCAACAAGACTAGTTAGCATTGTGGTGGAGTTTTGCAGGTAGTTCTTTGAAATAATCGTTCTCCCATTAGTGGTGTGCAATGTGATGCATGGTTCTTGTACACTTCTTTCCCTTTTCATCATAGGATGGAGAACAAAGGGTAGGGCACATATATGGTCAGTGAAGCAGATAATCAGGAAGGAAATTTACATAATTTATAGCTTTGCCATGTTAAACATTCTGCCTTGAAACTAGTTTCCAGTAACGCATGCCTTGAATATGGCACATAAAATAAGCACAGGTGAGGATTTCTCAACTCTAATGATAAATGTAGCTATAGAGCGGTACCATAATACTTCTTTAGTATGACTTCAAAGAAAGGAGATGCATTGTTAATTACAAAATATTGATAAATCAGTCAACTTAGCAGCCACCTGTACTAGGAAGAAGAAAAAACTTCTAGATTTATTCTAAATTATGGGCTAACAGCACATCTGTATAATGCAGAAAAAAGCTGCATCACTGCCAAAACTTCAGTAATAATGGAGCACAGTAAGGAATATCCTACAGAAGACCATGCTCTTCATAAGTATCTTAAGAAACAGAAATTAACTAGGACATCGTAAAGCCACAGTACACTTGTCACTTATTAGCTATTTAAGTTTAGTGTTATGGACTATAATTAGCTTGTCACGCCATATTCTGATTCTCTATCATGACAGACCAGTTCTTGTGATGATCAACTCTGATTTCACTCTCACTGAACACATTATGTTTTGGAGAAAACACGTTAGTGTGAAAAAATACACTGGAGGATTTGGAAAGGGATGTGAAAACATATTTTTTCCTTCAATTTCTTATTGCATTTAGTGCAAGGTATTGGGGGAGAGGAAGATATTTTCCATTTTCTTTTAGTTGTATGTATTTTCTTTTAAAACATAGCTGTTGGGTAGGTCACACATCTTTTATAAAATAGCCCATAGAACGGTACCCACAAAAGGAGACATGCATTCTGCCATTTCTTCATCTTAAGGTTAATCAAGAACTTCAAAGCTTTTGAAAATGTACCATAAAGAGTAGATTGGTTAATTTTTGTCCTTCCTGTTCAAGTTATACCACTGAGGAGGAGAGAACAGATTAATGAGTCAAAGGACTGAAAAAAGCCAAGTGAGAAGAGTATCATCTCTACCCCTGTTATTGGTACAGCCAGCCTGGAAGAGGGGATTCTGTGTTCATGTATTTTCTACAGGAATTGAATGTCATTGTTTATGTGATCAGTGATCAATATACAGAACTGTTGAGTAAAAATGGCTAGAAGAATTTGCCATCTTTCTCACAGATGCCATAACATTTACGTGCTTTGCTGCAAATTTAAGTCATGCAAGTAGGAACAGTACAGAACATATAGCCATCACTGACACTGTTAACCATATTTTCCAAAAGAGATAGTGAAACATCTTGGAATGCCTTGATGTGTGCTGTGCATATCATGGGCATCTTTTCTGCGTTATGGGACTTAGGTGGAAGCATTGATTTCATGGCTTTTAAAATCAAGTCTAGGCAAAAAGCACATTTTTAGGATATATTTATGGCACAGGAAATCAGTAGCACTACAGCCATCAGTTGTTTCAGGTCAAAGAGAAGCATGCTTGCCCAGTTTATGCAATAGATGAAACTGAACAGAAGGATTTTCAGGATTGTGTCTTCTCTTATCTTGCTCTAGACTGTTCTTATAATATAATCAGATATATGGAACCTCTTTTGTTTCATAACTAGCTCTGACTAAAATCTCTCATGGTCCCAATTCAGACACATTAGGAGGACCTACTACCTAAATCTGTGTGTGATTTATCAGCCTCTTATTCATTCAAACCCTTTTCTAATTATGTATTCCACATGCAGGATAGGACTCAGAGAGCAATGTGTTCAGTGAGAGTTTTCCAACAGTCTGCAGTCATTTGTAGTGTGTTTGAACAGAAAGTAGTATGATCTGAGGACCTCTCCTTGCTGATGACCTTTAAATGGGTCAGGCTTGATTAACGTTTATTAACCACCACAGATAAATAAAAGGATCAGCCAAATCTTAGTACAAAGGAAAAACCTTCCTTCCTGGGTACCATTTAATCTATTGTTGCAGACACCCCTTTGCATAAGCAGAATATTAGTACAGCACTGTCAGAAAATAATGTTTTTATACTTCATATTTTCATGCATTTTATGCTCTGAGATTTTTGGCCATGTCAGCAACTAGGGACTAGCAGCAGTTCCATCTCCATTGTGATCCTATGCCCTTTTTTTTGTGGGGAATATTAAGCTTGTCCATGATATTAAACATCATATGTGTGATCATGATTACTTACATAGTTATCACAGATTCATATTGATATTTTAAGAGCCAGAAATAAAAATTAATATCTCGTTACACTTCACTCTTGTGAGCTGAATTTGATCAAAATATTTTTTCCAGAAAGGCAAATATTTGATTTGAAGACAAGAGATGGAGAATTCACTATTTGTCTTGGTATTTTTTATGAGAAGCTTTACATGTTTATTATTCAAAACATGTTTCTCAACTTCAAATGTAATTTTTTGGCTTCAGCTGCTAGAATTTTGTTCTTGTTATGCCTTTTCCTCACAGAAATGCTAAGATTTCAGAACGTGACTTTTCCATCTTGAAAAGGTACATACACCACGTAATCAACTCATCTCCTTCTCAAGTTCTACTCAGGCACACACAAACTGAGTTTTTAAAGTACAGGCTTTTTCAAAATTTTCTAACATAATACTGATTCTATTTTTGAATTACATCTTCTAGGGTCATTTTAAGAATGGATGCATTTGACTATGTATGTACTTCTCTAATGTTAGCTGCACTCATCTGCAGCAGTAAAACTTCTCTCTATTCTTGAATCCAAGTATTGTATTTTTATTTTAAATTATTGTAACTACCCTTTATTTTTCACAAAGCTTTATGCTGAGAACACATGCTGAGTTATTTGGTCACAGCCTATATATTCTATGAATTGTTCTTACTAGATCTTTCACTGAATATATGGCTATGTTAAAAAAATCAGCTACTAAGTGATCCATATCACTCTGTGTATCAGCTTCTTTTCCAATATTATTTATAATTTCTCCAATTTTATGCTACTCTTTTATGTTTAGTAGAAATTATTTCATACTTTCCATTATTTCATATGATGATTGAAAATGCTGGGGAGCAATAGGTCTTTAATCAATGCAAATAGAACTTAAATACAAATAGTCTAACTTGAGGGCAAATCCCTGTTAATGTGCTCTTTTTTTTTTTTTTTTCTCGGGCAGCCCTCCCAGTAAGCTTTTGGTCCTGTATGGTTCAGGTTTGCAGCTGCTTTGTCTTTAAATCAGAATGCTATGCAGTACGAAGCTGAACTGAAATAAAAAGTGGAATTTTGCCAAATGTCTTCAACTGCGGGGATGGCTTGGCCAAGGTGCTGCAAAGGAACAGAATGGCTGAAAGCTGAGCTGCAGTGCAAAGGAGGGACTTGGGTGTTATGCTGGGTGGAGATAATTATTCCTATGCAGGCTTAACTGCTACTGTCATGTTCCATTAAATTGTGCAAGACAGGTTTTCTCTGCATCTGCCTATTATGGAAACAGCATTCAGGAGAAAATGGTGAGTGTACAGCTAGTAAAAAATGCAAGCTTCTGTGATGTCTTGAGGTCACAAGACCTGAGCTGTGTTAACAGTATTTGTATTCCATTGCCAAAATGATTTTGGAAAGCTGAGAGAACCATTCAAAATAGAGAAATGCAGCAACTTGTATCCAAGTTACTAGTAATTTTGCAGAGCCAAAAGATAAGGAAGTAGAGATCATGTATAAATTATGCAACAGAAAATAATTCTACACATTAATGACAGCTAAACCAACAATTCTTTCACTTTAATTTAATGTATTCCCTTTGCATTACTTTGGTTAATTTTAGAGCAGCTAGTAGGCCTTGTGCTTAAAGTCCAGGCTGTCAGAAATAAAATGCAAACTGTCAAGGTTCATTTCATATTAAAAGAACTGCAGATACAGTATCTTTCTTTAAAATATGTATATGAGATTTTAATGTGTTCTAGACATTGCCCAGAACTCCGAAGAATGAGTTAGCATGCTGAGAATATTAAACTAAATAGAAAAATTGAATAGAGACCAACATCTCTGTGCAGCAGATAGACAAAGGAACATTATGACACTCTCCCCAGAATATTCACTAAAACATTAGGAATAGCTAGGAGCACACTAAGCAGTCCTACAGTTTAAATGTTTTTCCACAAAAGTAGCAGAGCACACGGACCCTGAATTGCATATCTTCACAGCATCTTGGTATCTGATGGGATAGAGGGAACTGCTGCAACTGTTTATAAAATGCAGGTCTGAAGTCAAGCTGAGTGTTTTAGTGGAAGCATAAAAATGTCAGCACTCACAGTGGTCAAGTACTAAATTTTGACAGAATGCTCACTATAAATGTCTCTACAAACGTAACAGCACAAATGGAAGGTTTAAGAATTATGCTATGTCCACAGACAGAGAAAAGGGCAAACATGATGAGCTGGTCAAGAATGCTAACTTCAGAATGCAGAATTTAATGTCTAAGTGTCTTTTTTACTCCATTTTGCATAACATTTAGGAGAGTATAACAGTTCTTTCAAACAGTTCAAATCTTTTTATTTGGTTCTGCAAAACAAAGAAATACTGAATAAAATTTTGAAGCACTGAGCATTGTGTCAAAATATGGCAGAACTGTCTTATAGAATATTATCTATTTGCCTCTGTTTGAAAGGAATGATTATTGATTCTTTATGAGATCTAAGCAATTGAGAGTCCTACATTGAAGGTCACAAAAAATTGTGCAGACATGATGGCAGGTATCTAGACAGACTGAAAGAAAGAATATCCATCTATATAGCCATCTAAAATTTGGCAACAAAACAAAACAGAATATAAAGCTTTTTGATAGAAAGGATTAAAATCACAGGTTTTACCCTTATGTGGTAAAAAGATTCCAATATATTGCGATGATACATCTCAGCCAGGTGCAGAGTTGCATCAGGTCAGTAATTTAATAAAGTAGTAAAAATTCAATGACAGAGTAGTTACCTTCTGGTGTTACTCTCAATTACAGCTTTAACTATAAATTTAAATGACAGCTACTAATGTGTCATTTAAAGCTAACATCTTAGCCAGTGGTTCTCAATTATTCAGAGATTAATGTTCCCCAAAGATGCTACTAATAAGAAAAAAAATTGTTTTTTTCTTTGGTTACATTACCAATGCTGTTGGAAACATAATCCTATTGAAGGAATCTGAGAACAAAAGCTTGGTGTTTATTATTATTTCAGTAAGATTATCAGCCTTTCTTGTCTTCTTGTTCCTTTGCATTTCAAACAACTACAGGAAAAAGAAGTACACAAGATAAAAATAAAACAGTATCTGTGTCTTTGTGTCAGAATGAACATCCTTAAATCTCATTGTCTCAAGAAGGATATTGGTACATAGAGAACCAGTATAGATTCAAGAGTCAAAATTAAAAATGTAAAAATCTGTATTTTTTTACCCAGTATATAGCCCTAATGATATCTATACATCCTATCATTTCCTGGAAAATTGCAGCTTACTTGTCACTGGCCAGAAAAAGATAAAAGTAAGAGAACCATTTCATTCTATAGATTGCATCAGTCTTCAGTAGAGATTAATGTATTTCCAGACAACATATTTAAGAAGTGGTTAACTTAAACCTGTTACCACCTGTCATTTCACAGTAGAACTGATAGAAAAGTTAGAACTCCACACAGTTTAATAAAGTAAAAATCTTTTAGGTCCCACATAAGTTTTTCAGTTAAATTCACAAGTTTTAGGAATATGTTGACAAATAGAGGCAAGGGATTTTACATTGCTGTTTAACAAAAAGAGTTGCATAGATCTCAGTAAATTTTACACATACTTTTTTTTTAGAAAAAGAAACAGCTTTAAATTGTGTAAATAATAGATCATTCTGAAATTTACACAAAGTAATTAATATATGGAGACCTATACATTAGAAAAAATGTCTGTGGCCTTTTTGCTTATCATAGTAGATTTGTTCAGATTTGTCTTAAACCAACACAAATCTAAATAGATTTGTTAAACAGAGTACAGTATTTTTTCTCTTTAGGCCATGAAGTGGCTCTGGGATAGCCCATGACATCAGCTGGTTCAGTCGATACCAGAAAATATCTAATTTTAGAAAATACCTAATTTCTGTCTGTTGAGACTGAGAGCTTCAACAGCAGATAATTAACTGCAGTAGGATCTGGGAGCACAGTTCAAGACACATCTCATCTGTCACATTGCCATACAACTACAGTTCCACTTCTGTTCATACCTTGAGCAAACACTATTTCTGAAGAAATGCAGCATTTATCTCACATCTAAGTGTATTTAGGATTCACCCATGAAATACGAGGTCTAGGACAAAATTGCTGCTACCAGGCAAACATAGATCTTCTTTATCTTTTGTTGTCCTTATGATCATCATTTTAAAAGAGTATAGTTTACTATCAAATCTATGTCTTCAACCAGAACCACTTTTCCTTGGCCTTGCTTGTCAATCCAGCCCAGGCCATATAATTAAGTTTGTTTGGTACACGTTAATATAGAAGAAATGCTAAGCAAAAGAAAGGACAGTTAGATTTCAGTAAAGTTTCCAAAACAGAATCTGTCAGATCCTAATGAAGAAGCTGATGAAATATAAGTTAGATAAGTGAAGTACAGGCTGGCTCAAAAGTGTGTGACTGGCTACCCCTTAGCTCAGCATTGGGTTCAAACTTCCTGAACATCTTCATTAAGGATCTGGCTTATGGGGCAGCATGTACCCTCAGCAGGGCTACAGGTTACACCTAAGCATGAGTAACAGCTGATGCACCAGAGGGTCAGGCTGCCATCCAGAGGGACCCCCACAGTCTGGAGAAGTGGTTCCACAGGAGTGTCATGAAGTTCAGCAAGGTCAAGTGTAAAAGCCCATACCCGTGAAGGAACAGTCCTGTGCTGCAGTGTATGTTGGGAGCTGGCAGCTGGATAGCAGCTTGGCGTAAAAGGATGGATGATTAAGGGACTAGACCTGCCCAACCTCAGCCATACAATTATTCTGATTCTACGATTCTTTTTCACATGCAAAAATCACACAGAAATGAGTGAATAAGAAATTATCATGGCACATATCCTTCATCTATTTGGTTTCTAAGCAATTTCTTTCCCAATCTGAGAATGAAAGCAAAGTGGGAAGGGAAGGGAAGGGAAGGGAAGGGAAGGGAAGGAAGGGAAGGGAAGGGAAGGGAATTTACAATAATCCCAAAACTTCAACAATTTATTTCTTTGTTATACCTTGCCTTTCGCAGAAATGCATGGATTCCCCTGAGATCTGAAGGTTTTCTTTGGAAAGCTTATGAAAATTAGGTCAGTTTTGGGAACGAGTTCCACAGAGTACCAGATTCTGTTTCAAATTTGTATATATATTTTTTCCATATTTGCTTTTTAAAGTCTATGGAACTATGAAATAATAGCTCTCTCATCCTGATATATAAAGTCATGCTTACAAACACTGCTATTTTTGTTTTAAGATTTCGGACGAAAAGCCAAAAATCTAATTTAACAAAAGAGCATGTCTTTAGTGAGGTTTTTCCTTAGCAACAGAAATTATTCTTTGAACATTAAAGACAAATATGCTTTTTCCTCACTTTGGGGCAGAGAAAGCAGTAGAATTCACTGTCCCCTATACATTCCATCTAATTTGCCTGGGACTACAGAAATGATGGCTCTGCTCAGAGAGAAAAAACAGTGATTTGTGGGAAATTATGTTTATGATATCACCTTTTGTAAGCCAGCACCAGTCAAGACTTTCAAAACAGAGCATATGTCCTGTAAGTAACACTTACAGCTTCATCTAAGAACAGGATGGCATTGATTTCCATTTTTCTTTTTATTTTTTTTTTCCTTTTCTTTTTCCTAGTTAGAATCTGTCTTCAATCAAGACATATTCCATTTTCTAACATCATAGAAAATCTACTTCAGCAGCTTATGACTTTGAAGGGTATTCTTTGTCCATTCTGCCAATCAGGACAAAAACAGTAATGAGAGAAAGCGATAACAAGAATGCATTGAAAATTTCTCTGTATTTATCTTTCTCAGAAATTTTTTCATGGTATTTTCTTTCTAATGAGTGCAAATTTTCAAAGCGCAGATACTTTGGCTTTTCCAGCACAATTTATCCTATATTTGCCACTAGGACTATATGGATTTTACAGAGGGTAGAAACACGATTTTTGTAGTTGCTTCATTTGTATTTGTCCTTTACATAACTGAATGAAAGCTCCTT
Source organism: Sitta carolinensis (assembly GCA_032173965.1). Taxonomy (NCBI): domain Eukaryota; kingdom Metazoa; phylum Chordata; class Aves; order Passeriformes; family Sittidae; genus Sitta; species Sitta carolinensis. Next base: position 25,767,617 of record JAVUNC010000004.1, on the reverse strand, counting down.
TAGTCTCAATTACTGCCTGCATAAGAATAAATATGAATATCAGGGCTCTGGGATTACTGCAGTGGCTGAATTTGTGTAGGAAATCCGAGAAGTTCAGTCTTCACAAGAACCTGAAATCTTAGCCTGAAACCTCAAAACAGGTAGAAGATTCCAGAATAATTTGTTTTATTAGAGCACTTTCAAGTAGGTGCAGAACTAAGTAGATTAGAGCAGAATGAATGAATGAAAGCATAAATGAGTAAGGACTGTATTGCTTCACTTCTACATCACTCTTACATAATAAAGTATAATATGGATGGAAAACATTCTTTAAAGTACAGTTTCAGAAAATAAAAATGAAAAATATTTATCTTTGAATGCTTAATTTTTAGTTGTCTAAATCCAAATTGGTGACTGTTCAGATATCCATACGGTTAATGGAGGTAAAGGTCACTCTCGTTAATTCAACCAGTCTTGTACTCTAGTCCTTGCAGGAGGTGTTTTGTCCTCTAAAGGTGCATATTTTCCTTGTGTGGTCCTGAAGGTCACTATATCCTGAAGATGACATTGATCTGGGTTGACATTTTAAGTCTAGACAAATAACTTGCAGATGTTTAAGTTAACTCAGATGAGTTCCCAGCGTATACCCAAAAGCATTTGATAACCCCCTCCCTGTATCATTGTAGCATTTAATTTCTCATTCTTTTTCCTTTTTATAAGACCTCTATTTTTATCTCTACGTTCAACAGTGAGCATTTTTATGTCACTTGAATTTATTTAAGAAATTTCAAAGTACTTTACAGAGAGTTCTGAGCTATAGGAATTTGCTTTTAAATTAATTATATTTTGTATTACTTAAAAAGTATAAACAGTTTCTCTTCAATAAAAAATAAGTTTCATTAAAAGTTCTACTATGAATATGGATGGAATTGAAAATCTGTAAAAATAGAAGACATGGCAAAATCTTGTCCTTTGTCACATATTATCTGGAAAAATGAATCCTCTCTTTTCCCAGCATTTTTCGCAGGATGTCTGACCAATACCCAGAACTCAATTCGATCAGTCCATTTTGTGCTGCATCTAATTAACAAAGAAGGCCTCCTTCCATTACACAAAATGAGATGAAGATACTGCTTTTATGAAGTATTGGCAGAGATATTTTACATGTACCAGAATATAATCTTACCCAATGAAATGGTGCTTAACTGAAAAATAAAATGAAACAAAGTTAACCAAGGTTCCTATTCAAGATTATTGGGAAATTTGTTAGACATGGGTCATTAATGTAAACTACCTGAGAAGCATTACAGGGACATTGCAAGGTTGACCCTTCTGCTTTTCCAAATGGTATTTTATGCTTTTAAAATACTCCCCAATAAAACAGAACATTTTTTTCAGATTTGGACTGTCAAGATGTGAGATTCTTAACCTTGATCATGTTCTTTTAAAGCTGTTCCTAATATTTTTTGAAGACTAAGTTCAGTGTATGTATGTGACTTACTCAATAGTACTTATAACTTAGCTGTTTCCTGCTTAAGTGGTACTAGACATTAAGAATCAGTGGCAGGATAGACTAAAATAGTTCTGAAAGAGTAATAACCAGGGGCCACAGGGAAATTGGATACCTTAGTAAAAAACTGTTGAAAATTGAAATAAATCACATAACTTTGCATAGTGGAGGAGATTATTAAAATCAGGTATTTTTTTACAGATTTTAACTCCTCATGAGACTCAGAAGACATGTTTTACACCTCATGCACACCTTGGAAAAAAAATTGAAAAGATGTTGCTCTGTGGCCATCTTTCTGCACATGACAGGAACCAAACTCAAAGCATATATCAGGCTTTAAAGAAGCAGACAGTTCAGCAGCTGGTCAAATTTTAAATGCAGATTTCCCTCTTGAAGGGAAAATATGTATCAGAAACAACTCTGTTTCAAAACCTGTGAGATGCATAAGCATTTGCAAACACAAAAAATAATCCTTACCTTTCCCGTAAGAATATACTTAAAGTATTATGTGCTTTTGCTGGTTATTTTTTCCTCAGCATTCAAATCCTAAGTATAATTATATACTGGTATAATGAATAATATGCATCTTCTGCTGAATCTTCCAGATAGGGATACATATTCTCTTTTCCGAAGTTTTCAGACTTAAAGACCCCTTGACACATATTTGAACCATGTCATTAAATATTTGGATCTCTGATTCAGCTGAAAAAATATAAAGATCAACCAGACAAGTATTTATATCTTTGATAGATAGGAGAAAAGGCTCTATTTATTAATGAAAATAAGTTATTAGATAAATTATAGTTCCATCTTTATTTTAGATTCAAAACAAAAAAATTCAGAACTTCAGGCCAAGCATAGTTCAACAGCAACAAAAACAAACCTATATTCATATTCTTCCTAAAGGTTGGTGAGAACTGCCATACTCTGTGAATGTTTGTCAGCAAACAAATCTGTCAAGCCTAAGAGTCAGAACTCAAGACATACTCCTTTATTCCCATAACAAACCTTACAGTTCTAATCCAACCTGCTGTTGCCACAAATGGAGCAGAATGGTAAATACCAGCATCTGCAAGACTTAGGCAGCAAGATCAGGACATGCTTTATGAATCCAGAAAATAGCTTCTGAACTCGGGACATCCACATAGTAGAGCTAAAGGGAAAGCCTTCTCGTAGATAACAGGATCTCTGCATGAAACGTATCTAAACCCAGAATGCAGTTTTGCATAAGAAAATACCTGGGTGAGAAAGTTCTCTCCAGTAACCTAGTCACATAACACCAGCAGAGATATTGGCAAAATCAGTTTGGATTTCTGTGGCAATACTCACATCTACATAAGAGGAGATATTTGTCTTAGTCTCATTTTTTACTTTCTTTTAATTTAAATAAAGAAGTGGTAACTTCTAAAAATTAAGCTCTATGGATGTACCTATCTCCTACATAACTTAATCCCTAGTTTCAATGGGCCAAGTACACCACCAGGATCCCATCTTCTCTCCTGTACAATTCCATGTCCTAGACTTTAGGATTGGTACCTCACAATGTTTTATCATGCTGCTTGGATTCCATAGCCAACAACAGAGTATCACAAGGGAACAGAAATGTCCTTGGAGCAGAGCAGCAGGTCAGAAGGAAAAAAGGAGGTTGTGCTGTGAAGAAGAACCATTGCACAGGTGGTGTAAAAAGGAGGTGCTGGTGTTTTAAGGAGGCATACAGGGAGTCAAAGAAGGTAGCCATAGTAAAGCCAAGATACAAAATGGTTATCTCAAGATGGCCTTTTAATTAAGGCATAAGTGATGCACGTAGCCTTACATGTTGTCTTAGAAAATGCTGCCCACCATTTTGACTTTCCTCTTTATCTGTTTGCTTGCCTAATTTAGGCTTTGTAGAAACAATAGTTCAACTGAGCCAAAGTCACTAGAATCTATTGTCTGGCTGGAGAAAGCCAATAAAATACCAACCGACTATGTACCCTACCACTTTAAACGAACAGATTAAATACAGCGAATGCAAAGCAGGGGAGCAGGATGTTAGGTGGGGTGCTGTAGGGTTTATTAGCAACTTAATGTACAGAAAACCAGCAATGAAAGAGCCTTGATGTGCCAGATATTCAGCTTCATAGTAGTACAGTGAGAGATATTATACCAGTACACAGATATCTATGCTGTCAAGCTCCACAGGACAATGTTCCATATTTAAGATGAAAAGTGGGGTAGAAAACCCAGGAGAAACTTCACACATCAAAGACGGTTGCTATCCACAATCCATTCCATTGTGGAACAGGGCTGCATAGTCCACACATAGCAGAGGCACTCTTTCTGCCACTTATTGCTGCCTAATGCATACCAAAAACTTTTGCAGATCTCTGGTGACTTGAGCACAATGGGTCACCATCCCTATTATGGATTCTAAAAGCTACAGAGAAGAGTTGAAACCTAACAGGGTGGAATCTATTTGAATGATGAAATCCTCATTTTCCCTTCATATTTAAGTGAAAATATTCCAAAAGGAGGGATGAAAAGAAAGTTATAAGTAAATTTAAGCCAGAAGTTCACCTAGGGAGCTGACTGCCTTTTTTGAATTTGCATTTGAGTTTGTTTCCTCATGTTGTTTTTAGAGGCAGTAGCAAGTCTATGCAGATTGCCTGCACCCTCTTGAGTAATATCAAATACAATACATCTTAATGTTTATCTTAGAAGAAGCTCCAATGCAGCTAACAAGTATTTCCTAATGTTTACATATCATTTGCAAAATCAAATCCTAGGCCAATATGTTGCTGCAAAAGGCACTCTACTTTTCTTTCTTTTCTTTTTTTTTTTTTTTTTTTTTTTTTTTTAATGGCTTTTGGGAATGGAAATCATAGTGCTTATCAAAGAAAATAACAAAGTAAGTGGCTACAGAATTCTTTCAGGAAAAATACTTAGAGGCTATTCTCATCATTTTTGTCTAATCTTACTGACTCTCTTCAGGGGGATTTAGTTGGAGTTTTCAAATACTACAGAGAGGAGAAAGTTTGTATATAGTAACCTGAAAAATTATTCTTTCATCTTTGACATAAACAAAAAGTATTTTGCATTTTCTGTAAAAACCTACATTGATTCCTCTGAGAAGGACTTATTTTCATTTTAACTTTAGAAGAAGTAAGCAGAATTATATGTCTATAGTGATATTTGGATTTTAATGATGTGCCAGAAAGAATATATATAACAATATTGATGCTTTCGATGGCAGCAGATTTGGCACAATAAGTTAGAGCCTTTCAAATTTGCTTCTTAAGTCTATGGTATTTCTTCAGAAGGGACATTTTTAAAGTATGTTAAATTTTTCTAAAGGTTAATCCAAAATATTACAAGAAACTATTTTAAAATATTGAATTAATTAATAATGCTATTTTTTTTATTTTTCAAGGCAGGGTTTCTGCAACTTCTTAGCAGAAAGAAATTATGGTCTTTGAAGAGATAATTGATAAATTATTTTATTATTTTTCATAGGGGTTAAAATTCAAACTTCTCTGCCAAGCCACTGACAGGCTAAGATTTCTGTATGTATGTTATGTAAATTACACTTATTTTTACCTCTATCATTTTTCCAGTTCGAGATGCCTGGACCAAATGCAGCCACAGTGGGTGCCAGCAGTTTCAGTCTTTTCTTTAAGTTTTGGTATGGGAGATAATGCACACCATCATCCACATCCATTTCTCAGCAAGCTTTTATTAATTAGAATTTGGATCATAGCGGTACCAATACATCCTAAGACAAGTTTTGTAGGAATAGAGAGAGTATATTCGAATCAGGATGCATTCTATTAAAAGAAAAGAAATAAAATAAAATCTCAAACAAATACTTTAATATTGAAAATAAATCTCTATAGACTGGCTTCAAGTACCTAATTTAACCAAATAATCAAGCTACCACATCATTAAATTAAAACGTTCAAACACCTTCCTCAGACGAAATAGTAAAAAAAACCCAAAAACCTGAACCCAAACCAAGTTTGGTCTTAACCTGACATACGAACATGATTTCACAATTTTATGATAGAACATCAGTGTTCTCTCTGTTGCGTGAGACACACAATGAGAGGATTTTTACACCTTTATACCTGCAGAGGGATCTGCTCGGTGCGGGTGTCCGGGCGCGCAGCGGCAGCCGCGGGCTGAGCTCTGGAGCCCAAAGCAGGGGCCGGGAATCGCTGACCTTGGCACAGCCAAGGGCTGGGCACCCGTGGCCCGGCCGGGGCACCGGGCCCTGAGACACGGCAGGGGACGAGGGCTCCAGACCCTGCCGCCCTGACACTGGGTGGGGACGAGAGCCCAGGGGGGCCCTTGTTCGGGGCTCCTCCTCACAGGCACCAGCTTGAGCTGGTTTTGTTCTTTAGTTACTGCACCAAGATTCAATTCTTTAAGGACTGTTTCACCTGAGGCTCTCTGTGGCAGCCCGGGGCTGAGCCAGCTCGGCAGCCCGCGGTGACTGTGCGAGTGCGGGGGCGCAGCGGCCGAGGGGCCCCGGCCCCGGCTGCGCTGGGAGAGCACAGGTGAGCGGCTCCTGCAGGGAAGGGCAGGGGAGTTTCCTTAACATATAAACACCTATTATCACAACAAGCACAGAAGCAGTTGAAAGATAAGTGCCAGACTTCATGAATGATTCTTCATAAAGCTGAAGCTAATTCAGGGCTGTGAACAACAAATAAGAGTATGTTAAGTGTGCAGTGCTTTTAGAATATCTCACAAAGCATGGGAGGGAAAGATGAGTGGCATTAAGGCTCCTTAAGTTAAGGCAGACCTTGAGTAAACAATTTCATCTGTATTGTGTTGATACCTGGGTGAAGAATGAAGTAGGTGCAAATTGCCAAAGATAAGCATTTACCAGATCATACTGGTCTCATCCATACTTCATGACAGGTGGAACAGTTTTCCAGTGAACTTTGTATATGTCTAGTCAGGGGTTTTTCTAGCATACATCATGTTCACCAGGTGAACCTCCTGCCATGAGTTTCTGCTATTCCTGATTTAAGGTTTAATTCAGATCAGGATATTTTTGCTAAGAAGTTGACATGACAAAACCACGGAAGTAAAGAAAAGCAAGAAATATCATGTAATTGTTGACTTGACGATAAAACAAGGTGCAGGAGGAAAAATACTTACAGTATAAAAACTAATCCAAAAAACCACATAGGTCAGTAAGATACAAGGGAGATAACATTTCTCCATCTGAGTTTCAGTTGTTTGATTAGTTTATTGAGTGTTTTAGTGAGGATTAGTCTTCAGTATCTACTACGCGAACTTGTTAATATATATCTTGCTTTCAGAGTTCCCCTATAAATATTTCAATATAAATGATCTAAAGAAGAAGGGCTATATGTCAGTCTGCTGAATGTATAGCATGTGAACATGTTAGCACTGTTAACATATCTGATACATAATGGAAAATTCTGCTTAACCTTTGTAAAAATGTACAGCCTGTTGTTTATACTGTTAATTCCAGTGCTTCTGTTCCTGCTTCACTTCTACTGCTTTTCTCATGAATGTAACTGGAAAACCATGACAGTACCTCAGGCCCATCACTGTCTTATCCTCATTCTATGAGATGTACCAGACAAAGTTATCCATCCTGAAGCAGGTTCATATCTTCTGGATATGCAAAGCATTGACCAGAGCACCCAAAATTGCCAAGAAGTTGTTCATTACTTTCTTAAGTTTTCCAACATATTACTCATACAAACCAGCCATTCCAGGACCAGTGTGTGCCCAGTTACAGTGTCCTTCTTGGCTGCAAAAGACACACCTTTCTTACAAATCCTTCAGCCATCCTCAGCAGCAGACAAAGACTTTGTGTGACCAGTCATCATATTTAGATTCCTGATGGGCATCTTGGTATTAAATGAGCCCGGGATTGCCATACATTGACTTGCAGGTGGATCTCATGGCTGTGTTGATGGGGAAAACAGACATGCCACTGCTGTTTCCAAGAATGTGAAGGCATGAGGTAGACTGTGCCCATAACTGGAGCAACATCATCCTGAAATCAGTATTGCTTCTTTGGTCCTATGTATATGAGATTGATGGTCTACCTCTGTGCATAGTTATGACATGATGACTGTCAGGGCTACATTCTGGTCATGAGACACTTACATGTGTATTTCCTGACTTTCAGTGGACATCAGGGATCCAATTTGTATAATAGATTTTGGATTTATAGCAGTTTTACTGCCAAGGACTACACTGTAAACAAATAGAGAATGGACCAAAATTCAAACCATTCTCTCAGCCATAATGAAATTTATTATTATAAGGAACTATTTTGCTTACTCCAGCAGGAAATCTGCTCACAAACTTGCATTCATAAACTGCCACAACACAGAAGGCAAACGGGACAGTGTCCTTTTTTATATTGTACTTTTGGTACTGATTGTAGACAGCCGAATTTTTCTTCCACTTCTTTTTAAGTGCTCTAGCCACTATGTTGCTACTTAAGTAGTGGGTTGCATAGACAGAAAATCTCTTCTGACTGCATTTTTTCAGTGAAGAGCATAATGAATTCCTTCTTTAGTGGTGAAATTAGTGCTCTAAGCAAACTATCTGATAGAGTCTCTCAGAGGACTTAGACTTGTAATTTGTGAATCCTGAATCACTGTCAGCAAGAGACCAGAGTGGCTCATTGTGGTTTTACAAATGCTTCTCAAAATAATTAGTTAATAATTAAACTATTATGACAGAAAATTGAAATTTATCAGTTCTCATACATTTTTAAGATCATATTTCTGGGACTACAGTAACCATCTTTCACAGTGTGTTAAAATATTGCTGGGTTTGCCATGTGCCTTTTACTAAGGTGACTTTTTCATCACTATGAAGCTTATTATGATAGCAATTGTGCAGCAGTTTAAGGGTTAGGATCATGTATGGTATCTCACTCCTGTTGAGTGGGTGAGAAATACTTGAGTCTCCACTACAAGTCTAGAGTAATCATTAAAAAATTATGGTTAAAACAGATAAAAAATTGAAAGAAGTGCTGCCTGACAGAATTTACTAGATACTTCATTAAGTCAATAATTCCTAATAGTTGTAGGGTACATACATACATATATGTATGCTCAAATATTCTCCACTGTTGCACAGCCTGGATGTTTGACTTCTATAGTGGTCACAGCAAAAATGAAATTTAAGAAAGTATGACAAAATGAAAAAAACCCCTCAAACTTGCATTAATAAATTATTAGTTATCTACAGACTAGCTATGTGGAAAGAAACCAGTATCCAAACAAGAATTTTTAACAAAAGGCAGGAGATAAATTAACTGTAAAGTGGAGTCAAGTCTTAGTCTGTTGAGAGTAATAGTAAAAATTTCCATTGTTCTTGATGGGAACAAAATTTAGCCTACAAGTTATATGACATTAATTAAAATATTCATAAGTTATAATATAAAGTTGAATAGAAATATTGTTCATATTTCATTAATATGTCAAGGTGAAAACTAATGAAGTGTAGATATCACAGGTTTAAGAGCAGCTTTTTTACTTGTATTTCACATTTCTCTCCTTGACCCCTTTACACTTTCTGGGTCATGTAGAAAAATCAAACTATTTAATTTGCAACATCTGTCAAAAAACTCTGGCAACACAGGTGAATGGAGGAAATAGAAAGACATACTCCAAATTTTTGTGGACAGAAACCAGCAAATGTCCCTGATTTGGAAATCCTCCTTATGCAGGACTCTGAGCCAGCAGCCATAGTTTCACCATGTTTAATGCTTGCATCATGACCAGCAGCACTCAATACAGCATCATGACCTGCAGGAAACAATTCCATTTGTAAAAGGTCTAACATTCTTTGCCTTAAGCTTTTGAAATGAAGAAGAGAAAACAATTTCAGGACTATTTACTACCCAGTTCTTTGACAGCTTTTGTCTTAGCTTCCTGTAAGAGATATTTACTTTTATCATTACAGTCCTTTGCTTAAATGTAATTCTTATGGCTACCAAAAAAAAAAAAAAAAAAAAAAAAAAAAAAAAAAAAAAAAAAACCACACAAACAAAAAACCCCATTTGATTGTTTTCTTTTGAGTCATACAGCTTTTATTTGTTTATCTTTTCTTTTTTAGATTTAATGACTGATTATACATTTTAGGTAGTCAGATAAGAATACAGATGATCATAGAAAAATACTGTAAATATGAAAACAAATTTATAATAGTTTTACTAAAGATGTGAATATGGCCACTTTCAAAATAAACCAAATTTATTACTGTCAAGGTTCAATTTTAGGTTGCGTTTGTAATCCTTTTCTATGCTGCTTTGGGGGAAAGCAAGACATAAACTTCCTAGAGTTCTGTTTAAACACAAATGTACATACATGGGCAATATAATGTCTAAATGGAAAACTGAGTCCAGAAGGAATCCTAAATTACCAGGTATAATAAGAGTACAAAGCCTACTAAGCCAGGCTGACCCCCTGAATCAAAATAAACATCTTAGTCGCATTCTTGTGCATTTTATTGCAAGACAAATTTATGAGATACCTATGGTGAACCTAAAGACGTTTTCCTATTTATTAGAAAGTCATGGCACAACAGAAAACTCTTGGCATAAAACTTTGCTAAGAGGAAAGGGAGGCATGGAATGACAAGAAGAGCATAAGCCATATAAGGAGTAAGTTAGCAGGAAACACTGGCAATGCTTATAATAATATTGCCCAAAATATGCTATATCCCAGGATTATCATTCCCTTGCATTCTGATTTTTCCCTCAAAACAGAAAAAACTTCTACGGTATCCAGCAATACTTTTCTTTCCAACATTTCTCTTGTTGTTCCTGCTGCTTGCTTTTGAAAGCATCCCTAAAACACAATGAGGTTTATGATTCCATAAATCTGCAAGAAAGAATTACAGTGCAATAATGGTCATCTGTCTCTAAATTAAAACTGTATCATAACACCAGGGGTTGGTATCTATAAATCTGTTAAAGCCTACAAGTAAAACATTAAAAGAAGGAAAAACCTTTCCCCAACTATATTCTATATTATCTATATAATACTATATATATCTATATTATATAATTATGATGTTAGTAAAAGTCTTCAGTGTAAACATAAGAACAAAATAACGAATAATGTTTGAAATAAGATGTTTATTTGTTTGTAGTTTGCATTTATGTTCATGGTACTTGAGAATGTTATTGAAATTAAAGCAATCAACCGTTTTTTCACAATTAATGCAAAACAATTACCTGGTTTATTGATGAGATATCCTCTGGCTAAGGGTGCAAATCAGTAAGGAAACAGAATGAATGAATAGGTCTCCATGTGTATCCTAAAAGAGCTAACCAATAAACTTGGAAAGAATCACAACACAGTACATTTCACCCATAATCTCTGTTCACCTTTTCTGCTGCCTCAATGCAATGATGGTGTGTAATAAAGTTTTATACTGAATATATGTTAAAATTGGTATATTTCTGATCTTCTTGGTTCAGCAATCATATATGTAAGTATTCAATTTCTTCATGCCAGCATCTTCTCATAAAATGTGTTTCATTTAGTTGTTTCCAATAGTTTCTGTTTAAAAGGTATTCAGAGCTTTAAATATCATCTAGACCAGGGTTTGGCTACCCATCCAAGATAGTCATGAATAGTGCACTGTTTTTTGTTGAATCATTACAACATGTACACATGGATTTTCTTCACTGGATTGTAAACTTCTCTAGCTTACATTAGGTTTTTATAGTAAAAGTGAATGAATCATCCCTTTTCCCTCAGCTCACCTTGGGATCAGAGATTTAATTAATTCTACCCCAAGAGGATCAGGCATTTAAAAGGACACTGATAGGACACTGAAATATTACTCTAGAGGAATTAGTATTGTACAGAACATTCTTCTGAATTCTTTTTATTATTATTTCATTTCATTATGCTTCATGGTAATTAAAATTTCCTTCAATATTATCATTATCTGGAATTATCTTTGTATCACAATGGTCTGAGTCATTTTAAGTGCTGATATTGCCTTTGTTTGTGGCAGAAACCATCTGACTAGGGTTAACATAGACTTAAAGCTGCTGATTGCAAGACAATGTGTTCAGGATTGCCTAAAAAATAATAATTCTATGACATTCCTTCTTTCTTGTCCTGACAATTTAATGATGATGCCATGTTGCCATTTTAGTCCTATAGAAAAGTCCAAATAATTTAGATGTAGTTTAATATCAAACTGTTTCCATTTTAGCAACTTTTGAGATGCCTATTCCTCTTAATTTGTGGTATCATATTAATTATGTCTAGATACACTAACTGAAATAGCCTCAGGCAAATAGTAAATAGTAGGAACAGTGCCTTTTTTTTTTTTTTTTTTTAGATTTTCCAGTAACGGCTTTTGTACACAAACATTGAAGTCAAATGAGATGATTCCTGTTGTTGGAAGATACGGGGACTCCAGTGCATTATAACAAGTACATTTTCATAGAAATATAGAATAGTTTGGGTTGGAAAGGATCTTTCTAACCCTTCTGCAATAAGCAGGGACACCTTCAACTAGATCAAGTAGTTCAGAGCTCTGCCCAGCTTGACCTTTACTGTTTCCAGGGATGGGGTGTCTACTAGCTATCTGGGCCACCTGTTCCAGTGTTCACCACTCTAATAGTAAAATCTGTCTTGTTTTATCTCGTCTAGGTCAATGCCCTTCTAGTTTAAAACCATTATCCTTTGTCCTTTTACTACAGGCCATGCTAAAAAGTCTATCTCCATCTTTCTGATAAGCCTACTTTAAGTACTGAACTTACATGGAGATTTCTCTTCCCCATGCTATTCCACCCCAAGTCTTTCAGCCTTCTTCACAGGTGAGACTGCTCTTACAAGTCCATGTTACTCTTCTGCTGGGAACCTCAGAGCTGATCACAGTGCTATGTGTGGGATTTTCTGAGAGTGGAGTAGTGGGGAAAAATCTCCTCCCCTGACCTGCTGGCTATACTTCGTGTTATGGAGCTCAGGATATGGTTGAATTTTTGGGTTGCCAGCACACATAGGCAGCTCATGTCCAGCTTTCCTTCCACCAGCACCCCAAGACCTCCTCCACAGCATTGCTTTAAGTCCCTTATTCCCCAGTCTGTATGGATTCTGGGTTTGCCCCAACCCAGGTGATGCACCTTGCCCTTGGAATTATTGAACCTCTTAAGGTTGCCATGGGCCCACATCTTGAACTTGTCGAGATGTCTGTGAATTACATCCTGTCCTTCAGATATATCAACTATACCACTCAGCTCAGTGTCATCTACAAATTTGTTGAGGGTGCACTTGATCTCACTGGCTGTGTCTTTGATGGAGACAGAAAACACTACTGGCCTCAGTATAGCTCCCTGAGGGACACTGAGTTGATAAAAAACGAAGTTCATGGACAAAAAATACTCTCTAACTACTTAGAGAGTGATGTGTTTTAATAACACTGGTGAAGCACAGGTGACTTGTGTCTCAAAGACCTGCTCAATTCACAAAGCCTTGGTCCTCTATTTATTTCCAAAACCCATACATGCAATACGTATGCATAATCCCAGCACCTCCCATTCCTGTATTGTATTAAAATGAGGTTGACGTGTGTGCAATTCATCTCTTGATGGTCAGTGGTCTTGAATTGAGTCAGTGGTCTTTAAGGATGAAGTTGGGAGTCTTCATCAGGTCTCTGTGACTACTTGACACACTCTAAGGTTCCCTGCTTTGAGATCGATTGCCGGAAAGTCCATTTGCTGGGCATTGTTATACTGGTTTCAATACGTTCTTACAATAGTTCACTTGCCCTACTGCTTTCTGCAAATAAACTCATAACGGCAAACAGTATAACAATTAGCTCTAGCTTAAGCATCTAATAATCATTAACCTAACATTCATGTAGCTAATTTCAATAAGAGTTGCTTCTAACCCTCAGCTAAAATCTTAACTCCTAAAAATCATGGTTCAACACCCTTCCTTACTGAATTCAGAACAGGTCAGACAGAAATGTTACTGTCTGAGATCATAATTACAGAATACTTTGGCTACATTTTTCCCTCTACTTTCTTGTTTTCTTCCAAGTGATTGCAGAAAATATGAAGTGTTTCACGGAGAAAAAAAAAAAAAAGAAAAAGTGAGACAAAAAAAATCATTCAGAGAAAAAAAAAAAAAAGAGAAAATGAAAAAGTGAGAAAAAATATTCATTACAATTAAAAAAGTCATGTATCCATGCCTGGGACAGACTTCTTAAGCAACTTGTTTACTGCCTCTACTCAAAGAAGTAATTAAACATTAAATAAAATGACAATATGGAGAGATGGCTCTTTGTGGAGCCTGCAGGTGTGGCACACCCATTATCACCTTAGATTAGAAATGGTCACTCACAGCTTTTTGATAAAAAGAGTGATTTTTTTAGTTAGGATAAACTTAAACATTTATCTCATATCTTGTATATTAATAATTTTGCCACTGCACTATCCTTGATGGTAGTTAATTTATGTTAAGGAAATGAGAAAAGAAAGAAAAACAGTGAAGTCCTCCTTTGCCATCCATTCTTTAAACCCAAGATACACAGGAATAAGCAATAAATATTTGATGTACAAGCCAAATGAAATGCCTTTTTCCAGAAATCAGGTTTACAATTTGAGGACTGCAATGATATGTAATCCTGTAGAAGAAGGACACCTTATCCTATACCTGAATATAGCTGTTACCACAAACTTGCTCTTACTCAATCTTCACAGCTTTGCTTACTCATATTTTCCATATTTACTTTCTTGGTCTTCTTTGCTCTTCTCCTCTCTTGTCTTTTTATGTGAAGTAGCAAATAATTTATTAGTAACAGTCTCTCACTTGGATTAGCCTCTTTGTGTTTAATTGATTGTCCAACTTTTGAAGGGATGTCTTTCAAGATTTCTGCTTTTTTCGTCCTCTTGCCTGAATCCCTCCTAACTTTTCTGAATAAAATAAAATTTTTTCTGAACTTCTGAATTTCTTGTGTTCAAACTTTAGTTTCATAACCTGTCAACTTTTACCGCTGTCTTTGCAAATTTATCATATTCTTCTTTCACAGACACTGGCATATAAAGCTGTATGTTATATCATTTTGTTGAATTATCTTGAAGTAGCTGGTGATAGTCTTTTTTTTCCCTATCAAAATTCGAGTTTAACATTTCCAGTAAGAGAAACTGAAAGATTACCTTGCTTTATATCACTTGTTAATGCAAATGAAGAGCACCAAAATCTCAAAGAAAATTGTTATTTGTCAAGGTGACCTAGTAGAAAGAAATATATCTAAGGTTTTGTACAATATTTCTTCCTAGGGTGAGGGTTTCTGCAAGCCTCTTTAATATTCTGTACAAAATAAAATAAGGAAATACAAGGAGTAACTGTTTTCTTGCTTGGAGTTTTGGGAGTCATGTTCTGACCTTTCATGCATTCTGAATATACCAGCCGAGGTAGAAAACTCCCACTCTACATTTTATGGGTGTAATTCTTAGGTATTATTTTGTACATTATGTTCTTGTATATCATAATGCATACAGTATATATATGCGCATATATATATATATATATATATATATATATATATATTATATGCATACAGTTTTTAACTATCAGCACAGTAAAAGTGTTTCAGCACTTGTCTCTACAACAATATTATGAGAAAATAAAAGGTTTATTTGTCATGTACAATTTTAACAACTATTATTGCATGTCTGCCCTTAGGATCCTGATCTCCAAATTACTAGTTACAAGGAATTTGTCTTACACATTTTTGTAGTGGACCAGTACAAGCTGAGTAAACAAGCTAAAATCTAAAATTAATTGGAAAGTGCCAAAAGATGTCTGTGTCCTCTAAGCAACACTTGTGAATACAGCAGAAAATAATCATTGTTCTCATTATTGCCCACTTAAAGCAAAATAGACCTGTGACTTAATATGAAAGAAACAAATCCTCAGGTTTCAAAATTCAGATCTACACAGCAAATATCAATAAATCAGCGTTAGATATCAAAATAAAATCATCTAACAAAATGCAAAACAATCAAAGATCAGGGAAAACTGGACTGGTAAATCTGAGATACGTAATTTAGCCATAACTAGATGAATTTGTAATTGTTTAAAAAGAAGAATAGCATGTAATTCCAAATCACAACTATTTTGTCTTTATTTTCTGTTTTATCATTTTTCAATGCTTTCTTTGTAGTTGGAAATTATAGAAATTATAGAATTGTTAGAAAATCTGACACAAAGAACACCGGGTTTTCCCCCATTGCTTACAGGTGTTACCTTTCAAGATCACTGAAAATTGCCAAAACTATCTAATGTCAAAAAGTGAGAACTAATTTTTTTTTTCTTGCTGTAGGACCATTTTTAACATTCCTTCCAATCAGGTTTACTATTATGTTTCATTGTTTAATGAGGCCTCAGATTAATCTACAAAGAGTCAATAAATCATAAACTCTTTTATTCATGCTCAAAGTGCATTCAATCAATTTTACCCACTGCTGAGCTTCCAATATCATCAAAAGTCTGATCTGTCTTTGTGCATTTACTAAATAATTTGAGAATATTGCACTGACTGATTATACATGATTTTGAAGCACATAGAATCTATAGTTATATTACAATTTCTTAAGCAGGCAAAAACTTCTTCATTTGTTGTTGAGAAGATATGAATAACATGATTATTAACAGAGAACACAAGGTAGCTTTTAACAAAAAAAAAAAGCTTTAGCCATACAAAAAGGCTTTTAAAACATGTTTCTGTGTTATACAAAGGCTCTAAACTACATCTCATTCTCACTCTAGGATTTGAGACTAGCCTGTAGTACTCAGACAAAAGAGGCAGAAGAGCCTAATGGAGCCTTATTACTTTTATTCTTAATGGGAGAGTGATAAGGAGGTATACAATTAGCAGATAGAAAAGGTAATGGGCATGAGATTTGGTGTCGCTGAGGTGAATAAAACATGACACGAAACTCTACATGGAATTTCTCCAAAGCTCTTGGAGAAATTAATCTGATTCTGTTTATTTTAAAAACTTGTTCCTTTACATACATTTTCGATAGACTACTGTGACTGGTGACTGAAAGACAACTTTTTTTACCTACATTGGTCAAACTAGAGTGAGAGCAAAAGAAATCTCTCTCATAGAAAGAATTCTAAACATGAATATCCTTACAAAAACAATATTGATGTTTCAGCTTTTTGCTGGGAAAGTAGTTTTACCAACTTAAAACATCAGGGAAAACAGAGTTTTAGAAACTCAGAAACTCCAGGCCTGAAAACCAGACTACAATTTGACTGAAGTGCATTAGCACAGTTCAAAGGAAGAGGATGGCCCTACACCCCCTGAGGAGTCTTATCTAGTCTATATAATCTTTGTATGAAGCTTATTGTGTTGGTTGTACAACATGCATTCTCAGTAGAATGTAATCTATCAGTTTTTGTTGTCCTACTAACAGCATAATCATTCAGTGGTATTGATAGGGAATACTTTTATGCACAAATGAGAAAAAAAGAGGCTGACAAAATGCTCTTGTATGGTGAAAGGTGCTCAATGTTCTTCTTGCAGGACTTCATAATGTCAGAGAGGATTTTCTAGAAACTGATGACTAGTATAATCATCTCATAAAGCATTACCATAGGGCACTGTGAACAGGATTTCAGCATC
Source organism: Sitta carolinensis (assembly GCA_032173965.1). Taxonomy (NCBI): domain Eukaryota; kingdom Metazoa; phylum Chordata; class Aves; order Passeriformes; family Sittidae; genus Sitta; species Sitta carolinensis. Next base: position 25,750,477 of record JAVUNC010000004.1, on the reverse strand, counting down.
ATGAAAGTTTAGGCATTGTCTTATCTCTTACCTCAGATGTTTGTTTGCTTTAAAGATTTACATGATGTCTGACCTTGTCCTCCGAAAAACAGGCACAGGTAATCATCCTCAGGTCATGGAACTTGACAGAAAAAAGAATCTAAGGTATACTAAAGAGAAGAACAGAAGAGGAGAACACCCAGTTTAATCCTCACTATTTGCTGAATTTAGCTGCTCCATGTTTGCATTAAATTTTTTTAGGGTGTCACCCTAAAGAGCTTCTTTTTCTTAAAAATTGATTATATAATTCTTCCAAGATTATATCCAGGCACCCAGCAAATAGTTAGAAGATTAAGACAGTGCTCTGAGGCAGGGCAGCCCAGCATAAATCCTGACTTGAACATTCAAACTGGAGGATTGCTGGCATAATGCATTTGAAATGCATTTGACATTAGAAATTTTAAATTGAATATGAAATTAGATTTGTGACACCTATACAAAGTTAATTCTAACTCCACACTCCTATGTGGAACTATTTGTGTCTATGCTACTTTTTTCTTTCATTGGTAAATTCAAGAAAAGTATAGTAGAACTGGCAGACATAGCAGGCATAAAGGAGCAGTGGAAGAAGTTAATTTCCAGGTACTATAAATTCTTCTTTTTCATCCTCAAATCAAGAGATTTGGACAGGCATAGCAAAAAAGAAGGTGTAAATTTCCTTTGGTGTAAGGGAAATATAATGCACTTAAAAATCAGAAAAGTCAGAAGCAATGCCAATAAAGAATTGAAACAGATGAATACCATAGAAGATATATGAGAAACACATTGCTCATAAAAACAGATTATGTTTTTCTTTTGTCAACACAGAATTAATAGCCAAATGCTTTAATGAGGTTTTATTTTACTAAGACTTCATTACATTTTCAAGACAAGCTACTAAAGAACATTTATTAGCACATTATGAAGTGTTATAAATAATTGAAACTAAGCTGCTATTGTCAGTTGAATAAGTTCTTGCAATTCATTATTATTATATTTCCTTTCCACTCAACAGTTCATAAAATTCAAGAATTTTCACTAAATTGGAACTCACTGTGCCAATACAGTCTTGTCCTGACACTCCCTCTGTGAGCTGGCATTCCTGGCTTTGCCAGCTTGGTCAGGGACTGGTGGTAACTTGCAACGTTGGCTCCTGCCTGGGTACACGCTTTGTCTGGAATCTCCTCTGTACTCACCTGCAGAGTGACAGAATAATTCAAAGAGAAGATTATATGGTGCAGCTTAACATTGGAGTGATGCAGTTCTTGGCACAGCAGCATCCACTTTGGAAGTCCTGAATGCAGTAAGGAGAATTGAAGGGATGTCCTGAGATGTCCCTTAGGAGGGGGGCCCCTCAGCAAGTGTTGATCGTTGTGAGTGACACAAAAAGGCTCTGGTGACTGTGCAAACAGCAAATACACTACCCCAGACATTCTCCCCTTATGACATAATCTCACCCCACACTAATTATTAGATGGCATAACCATAACATTTTTTGTATTTTGGTGCTCAGCATGCCTTCTTTACTAGAAAGGCAGTAACTTGTGTATCATCCTGATTGATTCAGTCATTCCTTAATTTAGTTCAGAGAACAATCAATATTTGTATAATGTGGTGTGTGTTTTGATAAGCAAAGAATTGCCTTCTGAATCACTTCATAGGCCCTGAATATAAAACCACCATATCATTTATTATTCCAGTTTGATAAGCAACTCTGCTTGAATTGGTCATTGATTAAGCAGGGCTTTTGTGTCAGATTATAATAGGAACTTGGTTGCTACTCCTTTAAAACAGTAGCTGCAACAATTTAACCAGTTTTTTCATTCCTGTAAATTCCTATATTTCATATCCAAGACAAACACAACCTTAACTACATTTTCTAGTGTTTTGAATGGGTATATTTTTCGTTCGTGCATATGCTATGAAAACACCTAATTCTGTGGAATTTCAGAACCACTTATCAGGAAAGAGTTCAATGTTCTCAAGTGTTACACCTGGAAAAGCCACCAGAAATCTGTAGCTACTGTAGTGAAAATGTACTATAAATTTAATAATATATATTGTGTTAGAGAGTTCCACACATACCAAAGTGTTTCTCATACTTGAAAATGTATGTACAGTGTAAATACAAAAGATTAAAGATTTCTATGGCCACCAGTGTATAAATTACTCTTCTTATTTCTGTTATGCATAACTACTTTTTTTTTTTTTTTTTAACAGCATTTATGGAAGGTTTTAATTAATGTTATTAGAAATATATTAATTCTCATGAGAATTTAAATTTCTACAAAAATTCATTTACAAAAAATGGAAAACTAGCTTTTAAGTGATGTGCAACCTGCTCATTTGTGCTGAAAGGTAGTTTGGAGCAGTATAACCCATTTTATGAAAAGGTAGAAACCTTTTGTTTATACATTTTTATTAGTGAGGTATTTAGTTGTAAATAAGTTCTCTCTTTCAATTTTTGTAAATTCAACTGTTTCTGATACTTTTTCTCTAACCTAAATCATGATGTGCCTTTGGCATCAGAATTTGTTGCTGTGAAAATAATTATCAAATTTACATATCAAAAAACAAGATTATTATTTCTGGTGAGGAATAATGAGAAAGAGATGAAATCTTCTGGCCATGAGATACCATCAGATGGTCACAAGAAAGACTGACAAAACCAAAGCCTTTATAGGGTTTTAGGATGATAATGTTTAATTGAGTATCTATTGACTGTTTGTCTTCCCCTGGAAAAGATATTTATCTTCACAGGTTCCACACACAAGGTGTAAGGAGGGGAGCTTGAGTAAAGAGATGGAGAGAGAAAATTATACATTTTGCCTAAAAGCACCCTATGAGGAAATTTTTTTACAAAGTAGATCAAATACTATTTTTTTTTACAAATTGGTAAACAGTTTTGTGTATCTGCAAGCTAAATCAGAGACCAAAACAACAGCTGCAGTGGCTAAGACTTTGGTTGAATTACTAACACTCACTGAAGAATCCTGGACCAATGCAGACTCTAAAGACACAGAAATATACTTCATTTTTCAAGGAATGCCATAACTTTGGAATACAGACTATTACACAAGAGAAAATAAAATTTTTACTCTCTTCCTAGACTGCTGAAATTTCACTATTCGAGAACTATTTATGTTTGTGTGAGAAATCACTCTCTGGCGCTCAAGAGTCCAGAACACTTAAACTGCTTACAGTGTTTGCTTCTCTCAATGCATATCAAGAATCTTTCAAATTGCCAGCTATAGTAATAAATTGTGACAGGACTAAAAATGATGCAGTAATGAATCCTGAAGAAGAGTTGAGAATGGAGGAATGATGCTAAGCCAGGGAAGGAGGGAGGAAGGAAGGTGGTTTGGAGGGGCTTGTTCTTTGTTTCTCACTATCCCACTCCACTTTCATTTTTTAATTGGCAATAAATTTAATTAATTTTCCCCAAGTCAATGCTATTTTGAACATGACAGTATCTGGTAAGGGAGCTTTCCTAGCATATTTTCTGCTCCTATCATGTTGAAAATGGAAGTAATAAAGGAGCTGGCAGGGTATTTGGCAGCCGGTCAAAATCAACCTACATCATTCAGGTAGTTGTCCTGCAAAAAACAGATACTGCAGACACACATTGGATGCTAGGATATTGCATGACTCCTCTGTGGGTCACAGACTAATATAACTCTTTGATTTTTGCTCACCTTTGACTCATTTAGAGAACACAAGTGAGGTTCAACAATGACTGCAAACTTCCATATCTGAAACAATTTGTCTCCTCTGATGCAGAAAAGGAAGAAGGTGAGGGAGAAAGGGAAAGTTCAAGAGAGGAAGAGAAGTAAGGGATGGCTGTGCCTCCCTCTTCTGTGCAGACTGGGGGTGAGTTTCTCTTGCCTGAACCTCAACATCAGGTGCTGTTCAAGGCCACTTCATTATTCCTATATTAGGGCATCTGACCTCTGACCACTGCTCCAGAAGGCCTCATTTCTGCCAGCTTTGTCTGGCTATCCTGAACATCTCATATAAGCTCAAATTGCCCTGAGCACACCCATGTATTCAACCAAATCATGACCCCAATCTTTATTGAATCTATTGGAATGTAGGCACCTAGCACAAATTTATGATCTTAACCCTCATCTCAATCCCACTCCTATGTTAGTCTCAAACTGAATTCTGCTTCCGTAAATCCGGGTTTAGGTTTCTGGACAATGGCCAGACTCAGTCTAGAAACTGTTTAGTTGCATTACCAGGGCACTATATCTCCTCAGTTCCATCTGGGGAAATGAATTGTTTCCCTATTGTGGTTTTTACTATTTGCTCCTTTTCTGCTGTGTGGCTATAGAAATTGCTGCAAATATCTGTCTTGGCTTAGAGTCAGGAAAACATGAAAAATTAGATTTGCATATCTGGACCTCTCACTATGTGGACAGAATACAAGTGTGACTTGCTGCTCTTATCAGCATGCATGTGCTCATTATCAAAATAGAAATGTTTCGGTTCTAGCACTGAGGTGCAATGAAAGAAAAATACAGGCCTCCCTCATGGCAATTTCAGAATTAGAATCTGTTTTCAGCAGACCATCATTTGTGTTGTGACATTTTTTGCCAAAAAACAACAAGCAATGGAAATAATCTCTGAGAATATAAACTGAAATGTTGGTTTGTATTATTGTATTAGACTTGAAACAATCTGTTTTTAACAAGATAGTTCAACAGAATAGTTATTAATCATTTTTTAAAAAAAATTAAACAAAATGCTCCATCTCCTAATAAATTAGATGCTCTGTATCTTTTGAAGAAAGAAGGAATATACATTAAAAAATTACATCTATAATTAAATGTAAAATAACTGTTTCTAAAAAATATATCAATGCAGGTTTATCCAATTAAATCTACATATGTGGAGAGCCATGATATGGCGGGTGCTTTTATTTTTCTTGCTCATCTGTTCAGGTTTGTATTAAAAGTTACGTCGACTTTTGCTGAGAAAAAAATAAGGACATATTTTCCCCATCCCTGCTTTTTTATTGTTGGTAACTCACATTCAGAAAGGGTTTAGTTAAGTTTAGTTTAGTTTAGTCTATTTCTTCTGGTACCTGTGTCATCATAGAATTGTACCTCAACTGTAATTTATGAAGCCATTCAGTTACACAGCAGAAACAAAACTGTAGCTTAGGACATGCTGAGATATAGATAGTATATATATATATATATATTTATATATAGTAGAATATAATGATATAGTAGAAGATAATGGTGTTCTCTAACTGCAGGAGAAAGTGTAATTTGTCTTCAGATCTTTTATGATGGAACTGAGAAACAAGAAAAGATCACAAGAAAGACATATTTCTTTCATAAGCTTTTCTTATAGCTGGTTGATTTTTCTAAGCATGCTATCAGTGGGAAATAAGAATTTTGTTTGAATTCAAACTCACTACAACACCACCACATCTGTGGTATAACCCTTCA